>CM057816.1:22847161-23545425 GCA_030067965.1 Latrodectus elegans
TTTTTTTTTTTTCTTGACCGAGAGTTCCTACGGTGAGAAATATATGTCCCGATTAGGTAGTCATCCTGATGTAAAACCCTCAGTGTTTTGTTCCCATACATGCTTGGTACTCAGTTTATCGACCCACTGAAGGGATGAAAAACTGAGCCAACTTTGCCCAATCCGAGGATCGAACCTCGGAGTTGTGTCGGGGGCGTGAAGGGCTACCTCTAGGCAACCAGGCTTCTTTGCATAGCACTGGTTGGATTTAAACCACAGTGAGTGGAAGTATCTCTCAAAGATAATTCCCATTCTTGATAGGAATCAAATTTCGTCTCTTCTTGATAAGCATTTCATCTTCCTTTTAAGAGCATAACACGATATTGTCTAATATCTCAACCATTACTTATGATTTTCAATGAGAAATCTATTGCGGTCGTCTCTTTTGTGCTGCCCAAACGCGCTGAAATACAAATCATTTGTATATTTCAACCTCTTCTTCCTTTGACAAAACTACTTCTTCTTAGCGATATAATTTAAATGGTCAGAAAGGAACTTAAAGTTTAATTCATATTTTACATTGAGATATTTTTTTTGCGTATTGGGATTAAAATGTAAAGTAAAATTGAACTTTGATTCAATTTCATTTCAAAAATCATTACGATTCATTAATTCTGCTTGACTTACAAGATGTCTCTGTTGAAAGCAATTCATTTACATTCTTATTCATTTCTCCAAGATAGAAATTCATAAAAAAGTAAACCGTTAGGAAGTGATTTAGAATTATGTGATACTCTTCTGTTAACTTAATACCAATCACCAGCGCCATTCCTTTGATGACGTATCATCGTGTCTAAAAATTATTATATCAGGAGATTATAAAGAAGGAAACATTCATCAAAGCAAATTTACATTAAATATTTTAGTGCATCAAAATCTATAGTTATCATTAAGGAAACATTATACAAAACCACAATATGTATATTAAAAGAATAAAATATTGAAATTATTTTGTATTTGTGATTGTTTCAAAGAAAAAAAATTTTGGTAGACTTTTAAGTTGAATGCGATAATATACATCTAGGATCTATTCAAATTCTAAGTTTCATACTGTTAACCAACATAACTAAAATTAGCACAAACGTTTCCTTCCCATTTCATTTGAATATGAATCGCATGTTAGTTTCAAGCTAAATTGTAAAAGCTCAAAAGTATCTCCTTGTTAAAATCTGATATACACAGTAATTTTCCGAACAAGCATCAAATATCGCCGAGAGAAAATATATTATTCTGTGAAAGATACTTTATAAGGAGATTTTTCGTTTTGTAAGCATATTAAAACTAATGATAAGCAGTTTTTTAAATTACATTAATGAGTGTTTTTGCTTGAATAATGTGACAAGTTGATAAATGATTAATAGTAATTTTATTTTACACATAATATTAAAATGAGCAAGTGGCTAAATTTGTTACAATGAATAAAATGCTTTTACTTTTTTTTTTAAAAAAAAAAAAAGATAAAAGTAAATAAGAAAATACTGAATATATTTTAGTTTTAAAAATGTTTTGTCAGTTTGTAAAATTTGCCAGTCATGAAAAGGCGATAAAATCAAATAGGCTTTATGTATTCAAAAAGATGATTTGGAGTTTATAAAACTCTTCTAAAATCTTACACTGAGAAAAATTATTTAATTTGATTATTATTTTAAAAATAGTTAATAAAACAAATTCATTTACTATGAGATTAATGCGGATTTGCGTAGTTTTCTTTCGATGTTCTTCGTATGGTTAAAAATGCATTTAATTTTTATTGTTATTGTTACTTAGGACACTTGGACAAGACAAGCTTGTTCAGCCAACGTCTATGCGAATTTAAGTCAGAAGGGTGCGTCCTTTATATATATATATATATATATATATATATATATATATATATATATATATATATATATATATATATATATATATATATATATATATATATAACCGCTTTTAATCAATCGGTGTACATTAATAGACAACTCTTGACATAAGCAAATAATTCGGATTAACAGCATTCGTAATAGAGGACAGTTAAAAAATTTTAGATTTTACAAAATTTCGCTCTTTATGTTGTTAAGATTAAATTGTTGTATAAAGGATAGTCTAGGAAAATATGATCTATGGTTTCAGATTCACCACATTGACAGTATACCAGAGATTAAATCTAAATAGAACCGAATTGGTAGGAAAAGATTTTTTTCTAACTCTGGCCAGTGACACAACTTATAGCCACAGATTTCGTTAATAGCCTATGCTTTTTGCAAATAGATATGGGAGATGACAAAACTTTAAAGCATGTTTGCAATTTTTCTATTGATTGAGTTTTTCCTTAAAGGAAAGTTTCCTGATATGTTGTTTTAAATGTTTTTGTTTTACTTGCTATCCCTAAATGCTAGATGGAAGCAGGTTTTTACCATAAATTCTTAATTAAATCTCTGCCATGAAGATACTTCTCTTTACAAATCATTTTAGATTTAGTAATGGAGATCATTAACCATGAACAGTTTAGAATTTATCTTTTTTATATCTTTGGTCTAGATTTGAATTTTTTGGTTTTTTATGTTGGAATGATACTTGTTCAGCTTTGGGGAGACGACTGAATTCTTAAAAATAACTTTTGCATAATTCATTGTGAAATCTAACAATTAATTTATTTTAAATAAACATTTCTAATTAATTCAATTATCTTATGTTAATAAAGTTACAGACGAAGGCTAGTTTAATTTTTTTTCATGCTTGATTTTCTTTTAGCAGTTCACACAAATATACTATCTAAAGGATAATAAGATCTATTTTTAGGCAATAAAACAATTGTTTTCAAATTGTTGTTAAAGCAATCATTGAAAACTCAAGAATTTATTTGTATTTTCTAAAGAGGAAACAATTATAAAGTGACTTAAATTAATGTTCAACTAACTTTAAGATATAATAATAAAAAATGGATAATAATCACCTAAAATGTTTCACAAAATTTATTTATTTACATATTAACTTGCAATTTGAACGTTTCATTGAATTATTGATTAATGCTGTTATTCATCGCTAAATAAATGTAATCTACTTGATAAGTATGATATTGATTTACTATTATAGTATGATGACGAATCTTGCGACTCTGATCAGCGGTTTTAAAGTACAAGGAAAAAACAAGGAGAATCATTCAGCTTTCTCATTTTCTGAATAGTTTCGAAGGAGACCTACAATTTGAAATCAACTCTGATTCCCTTACAAATACCTACGTACATATATTGGGATACCAATCCATAAGCAGTTGAACTAAAGACTAGAGCATTAAAAAGCCAATTCAGTTTTCTGGTTCTAGATGTCATAGAAAAAAACATGCTCTTGATGAACTTAAAAAGATGATTCTAGATGTTTATTAAAAATTGCAGTCGCTCTGTTCTCATTTTCTGAATAGTTTCGAAGGAGACCTACAATTTGAAATCAACTCTGATTCCCTTACAAATACCTACGTACATATATTGGGATACCAATCTATAAGCAGTTGAACTAAAAACTAGAGCATTCAGAAGCCAATTCAGTTTTCTAGTTCTAGATGTCATAGAAAAAACATGCTCTTGATGAACTTAAAAAGATGATTCTAGATGTTTATTAAAAATTGCAGTCGCTCTGTTCTCATTTTCTGAATAGTTTCGAAGGAGACCTACAATTTGAAATCAAATCTGTGATTCCCCTACAAACCTACGTATATATATTGGGATACCAATCTATAAGCAGTTGAACTAAAAACTAGAGCATTCAGAAGCCAATTCAGTTTTAGTCTAGATGTCATAGAAAAAACATGCTCTTGATGAGCTAAAAAACGATGATTCTTGATATTTATTAAAACTTGCAATCACTCTGATCATCTTTTTTAGAATAGTTTCGAAGGAGACCTATAATTTAAAATGGACTCCAATCCACTCCAATCACCCACTTTCATACTGGGGTACTAATCCATAAACAGTTGAACTGAATTCAAGAGCGCTAACCATTCAGCAGCCAATTCGGTTTTCTGTGTTCCAGATGTCCTAAAAAAAGCAGGTTCTTAATTAGGTAGAAAACTATGACTTTAAATGTTTTTTTAAAATTATAATTTACGTGTCATTTTTTGGAAATATTAGGCATTTCAATATAAATACCTTCGCAATTTTAAGTATTGGAACTATATATTTGAGAAAATATATAAGCACATTTTATTATAAATAGTAAATATTTTATATTAAAATAAAGAAAAAAATATTTTAATTTCTTTTTATTTTAGTAGTAAACCCACTGAAAGAAAAGAAATATGCGTTAAAAATGGCTAAGTACCTCTTTAGGGTTCTCCCTACTTCTTCGACTTTCTTGTTTACACTCTATGGGACAATATATAAAACTAGCACGAAAATCGATAAAAATAAGGTAACCATGTCGTCATGCCGTGACATTTTTTTTACTAGAAACAAATATGGAAATTTGATATATAAGATAGTTTATGGATCAAAGCATCTAATAGGTATAAAATTATAGCTTAATTTATGCTGAATAAAATCATTCATTTCATATTCGCTTTATGGTTATATTCATTAATGCTATGCAGACATAATTTTCCAAAATCTAACAGACTGAAATGTTAGAAATATTATTAAAAATGAATAGTTATAAATTATGAAGGTATACATTTTTTAGAACTGTTTAAATGGGAAATAAGTATTAAAAACAATCTATTTTATAAAGAAAGTTGAACTTTGCCTTGAATATATATATATATATATATATATATATATATATATATATATATATATATATATATATATATATATACATATATATATATATATATATATATATATATATATATATATATATATATATATATATATATATATATTCTATAAAACTTTTTTAAATAATTATATTTTTATTTGCTAGATATTAAAAAAAAATGCATCTTTACTAAGATATGAAAATAAGAAATATTAGAATATTAAAATTCGTAAATATCAAATAATACTTTTGGTATTGGTGAATAATCTGTTTTGATCTAAAAATATCGAACATAAGATAGGGTATAACTAAAATAAATATGTCATAAATTTCTTTGAAATCAATACAAGATATAATTTCTTATGAAAAATATATGCTTTATTACTTTAATATGCTTTAGCATTTCATCGATACATTTTTGCATTCTATAAATCAGTTACCTAAAAAATTATGAAGCTGCAAAAATAATATATCAGAAATAAGGCAGTTTAGGCTTCTTTAGTGATATTAAAATGGTGACCATGAAAATTTCTATTTTTATGAGCAAAAGGGCAAAAACAGAAAGTAATCACACATTAGGTTTTAATTTCACAAAATACGAGAAATGAATCCTCAGTTCGATTTTACACGATTCTAGAAAACCAATGTTAGCAAAGTCGTGTGCCGGTTGATGTTGTTCAGCAACAGAATGATGTGACGGTTTAATTTTTTTCTTCGCTTTTCTGCAACAATATCCAGCAAACAAACTGTGATATAGCAAAGGTACAGTAACTGATCTCTCTAAAGTACGGTTGCAGTATATACACATTTACCACTAAGCAGAAATCATTCTTTGGATTATATACTGTATAGGACTTCTTGCTTACAAAACTTTTGGGATTTATTATCATCTAGAACACTCAAACACAGTCGATCGTAGTTTTGTTTTGATGTAATAGATCCATGCTTTTCATCACACATTATGAAATTGTATAAATGTTTTGAGCACCAGAGTTGAAGTTTTTTAGATTTTCCTGACACCACTTCTAAGAATTCACCGTTTTCAACCAGAGATAAATTCTGCAGGAACCATTTGAGAACAAACCTTTTTCTTTTTTTATATGATAGCATAAATTTCAATGTACGTGATACCTTGAAATGCTCAAAGTCGATTTCCTCATATATTACACACACGGCAAATAAAATAATCTTTCGCGAAATGGATGTGTTCTAATTGATGTGATTCCCGTGAAAGAATACTTTAAACCTTTTCTATATTCTTGTTGTAGATGGCGCTTCGTTACCAAATGTTGATTTTATTCTATCACTTAAATTGTTTCTTT
Organism: Latrodectus elegans; assembly: GCA_030067965.1. Taxonomy (NCBI): domain Eukaryota; kingdom Metazoa; phylum Arthropoda; class Arachnida; order Araneae; family Theridiidae; genus Latrodectus; species Latrodectus elegans. The sequence goes on from CM057816.1 coordinate 22,853,254, forward strand.
TCATTCTTGGTTAAATGTCACAAAAAAAATCATTTGATGTTCTTTTGACATTAATGCATAATTACTTAACATTTTTAAGCTTTGAAAAATAACAAAATCAGAAATTTACAGTTTTTGATGTTCTATAAATACAGACAATCCCAAAAACGGCTAGAATTTTAATAAAAAAAAATTATCGCTGAGAGCAGATATTTTTTGTCGTTTTCAAATTCTATAAACCTAAATTACGGTTTTGTATATTGTTTTATAGATGCTCGTTTTTTCATGCTATTCGTTATATGAACTCATGTGAAAGAGATTTATTTTTTAATCATTATATTAAGCAATTTACATAACTTCAACAAATTCTTTCATTTTTCCTGCTGTAAATCTAAGAAAAAGAAGTCAAAAGTGAACATATCTACATCACTAATGGAATCACAAATTTTAAGTGATTTAATAAACCAGTCTTGCTCATATTATTTTTTTTTTTAATATTTTTTTCATTAAAATTTGCTATTTATATCTATATTATTTTAGAATTATTTTTGCCCTACTTAAAGTTTTACATTTTGCATCTTTTTGATCCAAATAAATACCTTAGAATGTATCAAATATAATTTTAACGAATTAAACGTCTGGGACACCATTCCCTTTCATGTATTTAATTTCGGTTTAGAGATTTAATTAAAACACAAATGCATATTTCTAAGTTATTCCAATTAATCTCTAAGATTTTTTCCTATTTTAGAATATAAATCCAAGCACAGAATAAAACAGATTTCAAACAGAATTTAGTGTGTCGTAAAAATGCTTTATTTTACCATATTGGACTCTGATGAAAAAAATTATCTTTTCTTCATCTTTAATTACTATAAGTTTTACGATAATATTCTTCCTTTTATGCTTAGATTGTAACCGATTTAAATGTTTAGTTATATACAAATCCGTGTGTTTATATTATTGTCAAAAGATATTAAATAGGAAAAATGAATACTGATGTCGAATTTTATGGCTCTTTTATTAACTTTAAAAATCTATCTACTCTAGCAAAATATTAAAAAATTTGTCTCATCCCAAACTTTCAAATCGCAAATTTATATTCTTAGTTATTCAAAATATCATCGAACAAACTTCAAAGTGAGTGAATTGTAGTTTTAATTGTAGGTCCATACAATTAGGAAAACTTAACACAATATTTCTATAACCAGCATATTTTGCAGGTAAAAAAATTGTAGTTCCATCTACATACAAAATTGTAGGATCATATAATAAGAAAATCTTTGTATTTAACAAAATATTTCTATAAACCTGCATATTTTGCAGGTAAAAAATTTGTAGTTCCATATACATACCATCAGAGTAGTGCAAGCGTACCCCAGATTCTACATTAATGTTTACGGGTTTGGAATAATCGCCCATCACCAAGAACCTCGTCATTTGGAACCACGATCAGGTGACGAGGTACCACCTGACATGGCACACTCCTCTCTAAACCAGCTGAAGGGCTTTGGACGTGACAGAGGAATGTGGAAACGGTCAAACCCCAAGGAGCTCCAATACCCTAATGAGGGAGGGTACGTGGTCACCCTCCCAATCACTGTCCGCGGCAAATGATGCCACACTTCGCTGGTCTTAAATGGAAGCGGCATGAAGCTACTGAGCCACTGGAGCTATAATATTCCATGTATGCAAAAACAAATAGCTAATATTAACAATAATCCTTGTTAATAGTTTTACTGGTGGATATCTTAACCTGTTGAATTCGTTTTATATGAATAATATATTGCCCAATTCATATTTTTTTATATACTCAGTACTTAACTAGGAGTCAGCAAACAATACCAAATGATTGATAATTATTAGCTTAAATGAAATCAAACTTCCTTTTTCATAAATTTTAGGCGAATTTTAAAAGTTAATAAATTGATATATTGTTTTTGGTTGGTTTCCAAAGTGAAAATATCAGAAATCAAATAAAACAGATTTAACAGAATTTGAAATTACCATGAAAAATTACAATATAATTTGAAACAAAATTAAATTCAATAATTTAAAAATACCCATTTCATTAATCAACTTAATTAATCAAATACATAAATGATATCACAAAATTTATAAATTTGTAATTATTTCTATGATTTCACAGAATTAACAATTATTTTTGAATTTTCGTAAATTATTTTGCAAATATAAATAAATTTATTGAATAAGGTACAGAATTCGGTAACAAAAACACAGCACAAAACTAAATTTTTGACACAAGTTTATATTATAAAAGTTGCGTGTAAAGAATTATAAACTATTTTAGTTATATACTTGTTGATTTGTGTATTTCATACGTTACAAATACAGGAAGGTTTCATATATTTTATTTTGTTAAAAAGAAGAATCTGTTTTATTTAAATGAAACTTTAAAAAAAAGATTAAACTATGATAAACTATTTTTCTCATTTTACATAATTTTATAAAGCCTATTTACTTATGTAAATTTGTTGATTAAATTTCAGATACATTTAGAAATAACGCAATAGTTTATTTTAATATAAAATAATACTTTTTTATTTTGCTAATGTATGAGTTAAATTTTCTTATTATAATACATCTGACATGCTCATGACTTAAAAAATTGATTGATTGGTTGGTTGGTTGGGGGTTTAGCAGTCTTATATTTCATTCTAGTATTAATTCCCCTGAGGTTTGTGGTTAAAAATAAATTGCGAACTACTATAACCAATTATAATTAAATCATTTTTTAATTTATTTTAAATGTAACATAAGCATTTCTTAAAAAAAAATCCACTATGAAAAAATTGAGCAATTTTTCTAGGTTTGGTGCTATTTGAATAAAATTCTTAAATGAATGATTTTCATCTAAAGAACACCGATTTTTTTATTTCATTAAAATTAACATTATAGATAATGATTTATTAATTTAACATATGAAGTCAATTTATTTAAAATAAGGACAGGTCATTAATTTGCGTTAAGAGAGTTTTATTTTATTTTCTGGTTGTGTTTATTTCTTTAGTAAAATTTCAGGGAAGATGTACATGCTGGGATACTTAGCGGAAAGATAAACATCAACAACCATGTAGAATGTTGCCAACTGTATTTTAATATTTATCATACTAATTATAGTTGGAATTCTTAAATTTATGAAATTGAAATACTTAAAAAAAAAGTACGCAAGAGAAAAATTTATTATTAGTTATCTTAAAAAGATAATATGAATTAAGTTATCTCAAACTTACAATACTTACAATAAAAGTAAGGTAATTTATTATATTTCAAAATCACTGGTAATAAATTTTTATTTATTATTATTATTTTTATAATTTCTTTTAATTTTTAAATTAATTTAAATTATTATATATATATATATATATATATATATATATATATATATATATATATATATATATATATATATATATATATATATATATATATATATATATATATATATATATACATATATATGATAAAATAAAAATAAAAAATTAATAAAAAAATAATATAATTATTATTTTTTATTTATTTTTTGTTAAAATAATAAAAAATTAAAATAAAAAATTTTTTAAAAAATAAAAATTAAAAAATAAATAAAAAAATATGACTTTTTAGACAACTCTCAAATTAACTTTTATAATTTTACAATTTGCATTAATGACCTCCAATTAAAGATTCCGAACTAACAGATAAATGGTCAAATGGCCTGTCTTCAACAGTTCATATGTTCGATTCCCTCTTCGTATTTAGACAGCTACTGAATCCTTTTTAAATTATAGGTCTCGTTCCAATTAGTCTTCGTATGCAAAGTGACTTTAGACTGACAAACTAATTAGCAAACCTTTGAAAGAGCTCAAATAGTTAAAACTACTACCATATTTATGTTGTGCATATGTTACGCATTGTTATTCATTGAAATTGAAATAATTGATTCGAATATTTTTACTTTGTGATATATAAGCATATATAATTTGCAGGTTATTTATACAGAAATCGAAACATATTGTTTATTTTCTATTTAAGAGATTGATTGAATACATTTCAAAGGAGACTAATAATCTTTTTGCCACGTTAATTTTAATAAAAATAAATCGGAAATTCAGAAAATATAAAATTATGATGTTATAAAAAATTGTTAACTTTTTATAGAAAAATAATAATTTTTGACGGTTTTCGTTTTATATTTTTTAATGCGAAGTTGCAGTAATTTTCACCCCGTATCAAATGGCAACTTCGGCACTTACTTTCTGCTAAAAATAACCGAGGGGTGCGGCATAGCTAAAAACAGCTGAAAGACTAGTTAACATGTCTAAGTACGACCTCACAACCTTTTGGTATAATCCTCACTTTGCAATCTTATAATCTTGAAGACTTTCCTCCTACTATTTTCTGGTATTCCTTTTCAGCTCAATTTGTTCATGCTGCTGGAAAATGTAACTTTATTCCCCATAGTGACTTTAAAAAAAATAAACATGAAACAAAAATGTACAAATTTCGTATTGCTTTTTAAAAACATTTTAAAAATGAAATAATATTCGGAAATTTATGTCTAAGATTAATGATTGAAAAAATGTAACACACACACACACACACACACACACACATATATATATATATATATATATATATATATATATAAATGTGTGAGTGTGTATATATACAATATGCATATATAATGTGAAATGTGGGAGACAGGAAAAGTCGATTCCTGAGATTACTCGTGCCTTGACGTGACTAAACTCGTATAATTGGAAATTTTAATAATTGATTGAAAATAAATAGAGAAAACTCTTTAGCTCAGCTAGTTTCAGTTTCTTCTGTTTCCTGTGTAGGATAATTGCTTAGTTTTTGTTAGTTTCCTTTCACAAAATATGTTATTTTCATCAATGCAACTTTCCTATTAAATTTTCCTTTTTTTTTTTTTTTTAAGCTCTGCAGAGTACTTTTTATTATCTGTGCCTTTATTTTACACAACTGAAAAAAACTCCGATGAAATCAATATTATATAAACTATTGATAATATGGAATGATATACTGTCCTCAGAATTAAATTAATATAAGTGCTGTTTAATCAGTGATCCACTAAAAAAATATTTGTGCATTAAATAATGTAAAATTGATCAGTAGATCATGAAAAAAATATCATTTATTATTTTTCCTTTAGTAGACCCTTCTCCATTTTTTTAAAACTAGAACGAAGGAAATATATATGAACAGAAAGATAATAAAATTATAATCAATTTTAATATAGTTAATTTCTTTCCTATATAAGGATTAAGTTTTAAGCTATGCTATGATTTTACCCTAGTAATTCATTTGACAATTTATATGAAAGATACTCTTTCTCGGCGCACGTAGAATAATTTGTTAAAACAGAAGTATACGATATAATAACAGACTTCATATATTTGTCCCATATTATTTCATCCCTAGCATTCGGTTTCTCTTTCATATATATCCCAAAAGGTGATCAGATTCATGCAAGCAACGATAATTCACGAATTTATTACTATCATACTGAGATAAGAATTTTCATTTTTTATTTTTTTTTATTTCGTACATCCCACACACAATCAAAGCAAAGGAAAAAAAAAAAAAAAAGAAAGAAAGAAAGGGGGGAGGAAGAGATCCTACAAATAACTCGAAAAGTGTTCTTAAGAATAAAGAGATGAGTGAAAACAAAAGCTACTCCATCCCTTTACAACCTCTCTTGCAGCGGAGGGAGGGGGGGGGGAATGTTTACAAGTACGGTTCATTTTGTGACGAATGCACATCGCCACGTGGCTACACAGCGCACTTTTAAAAGGGGGGTGACGTGGGGGGAAGAGTGGCACCCCTCGTAAAATAATTTTCTATCGATTAGAGCAATAGCGCATGCACCAAATAAAGCCAAACAGAGAGCCGAAGCCACGAGCTCCCCTCCTGGTAAAGATGAATAGTTATACTCGTACTATAAAAGGGACGGGGGCGCAAAGAGCCACTTCGCGTTTATTATTGCAGCACACTGCAGTAGTAAAGATGGAAAATTTTCTAAATGGGGGGAAAGAGAGAGGGAGGGCTTTATGCGGCATTTTCATATCAACAAATTGGATCAATGCCTGCCCCTTAGAAGTAAAGGCTGTTGTTTACAGGTAGGGTACTGCTCCTTTTAAGGGGAGTACCGCTTAGGGAGAAATCCATATCTCATTGAAGATTTATAAAACTATTTTTGAATGGTAGTAGACACCCACAAGTTTACCTCCGAAAAGAAAAAAAAGGGTGTTTTTGATATTCTTTCGAAGACAAAAACAATGGTAATTCCGTGACCTTTTCTAAGCCGACATCGAGTTGTGTACTCATTTTTAATAAATGGTGATTGTTAAAATAATAATAGTTTTAATATCCAAGAGACATGCTGACGATTTTATGTAGAAAGATGTCGATTTAAAAAAAAAAGACTCGCGATATAAAATCAATATTGAGTGCATTAGCCCCCTGAAATGAGGGGAAAAAAGCAATTTTCTGTAAAATTGGAACATGAATCAGCATTTGATTTATAGTTAATAGCAAGTTACGCAGGGGGTGGAGAATTTCTAAAATAATCGATATCGTTTCCAGGGGAAACCAAAGGATTGTAACAGTTTAATGAGTTTTAGTACTACGTGAGAGGCTTTAAAGTTTTCACATTTTTGCTAGCTTAAATTAACTTCACTTGAAATTCAGAATTTTTTTTAAAAATTGTTAAAAACACAAATACATTACAATGTTCATTTTCATAGTTATGTAAATACATAGAATACATTTTATATATAATCACGAGATATGAAATGTTTTATATAAAAAAATAAATACTAAATCTATAAATGTATAAGAATTATAAGTTGTGAACAACTTTTCCATTTAACATGACCTTCTGTAAGAGTATAATCTTCAGATGGTTTGGGGAAAAATCCAAGCATATATATATATATATATATTGGACCCAAAATATTGAATTAATTTTTCATAAAACCTAGAATATTTATTTTTGGAATAATCATGATTCAAGAATTTAAAATTTTATAATTTTATTTGAAATTTAAATTTTTTGTATAGTTAAAATTTATGACAAGAGTCGAATTTTTTCAGTCGAGTCCAAATTATACAAAGTATTTTTCAATCATACTTTGATTTTTTTTCTTGAACTACTCGTATTTTTTTTTTATGAATCTGAAAGCAGTCTTAAATTTACTAAACAGTTGGTCCAAAATGAATGCAAAATTTTATGGCTGATAATAAAGGAACTTCCGGTTGGGAAACAATAATCTAAAAAATTAAAATAATATCTCGATTAACAAAAAAAAAAAAATCTACTTCATTTTACTTAAGTCATAAACATAAACTAAGTAAGGTAAATTTAAATTCAAAGTTTAAATTTTGTGTCATGATAGCTCACAGAATTTTATTTTATTTATTTATTTTTTTGTCTTGCGCTAACTAGGCTGACAATATGGGGTGCGCTGCTCCACTTTTTCATACTGAACCATATTTGGTGTGGAGTCCGACTGCTTCAGTACACACATGCCATAGGGACTCGTTTATAGGGTAGACAACCATTCACACCTCATTCATACACAGAAAGAACAAAGGCAGGATAGATAGAGTGAGAAAGTACTTCCATGCCCGAACCGGGATTCGAACCCAGAACCTACCTATCTCAGGCACTCTGACCACTGGGCAGGGCGGTCGGCACGCAGAATTTCATTGCCTCAAATTTAACTTTTAATCTTATTGAAAATTGAGATTTGTGATTTAGAGAAAACAAAATCTAAGTTTGTGGAGACAAGGATTTTGAAAATATTTGAATATTTTCTTAGTATGCTAAGAAAAACTGCTTTCAAATATTTAATTTCGCAATTTAATTTTTTCTTTTTCAAGCTTTTCATGATTACAATGGCTATTACTTAAAAAGAATTATATGGAGAGATGCTTCAATGTAAATATATTTATACGAAAATAAATTTCAATATTTTAATTTATCTATAATTTTAGATACAATAAATGCAATCAAATCTAATAAGAAAACTAAATTTAATGTAATGAAATATTTATGTAAGGAATGTTTTCTAAATTTAGGGAAAATTCCCTAAAAAGAATGCTTTTCATCAAAAACCCACTGCAATAAAATTTCACTATGATTTTGATGATTAAATATATAAGTAAAATTAGATGTAACACATATACCTTTTTTTTTTTACCTATTATAGAAATTAAAAAGATTATCAAAAATAATTAAAATAGTGATTAAATCTCATCATCTTATGAGTAGTTCTGCCAAATTATATACATTATTTCCATATTGTTTCTTATTTTACAACATTTATTCCAAAATTAAAACTTTAATTATATGGACCTGAGTAAGTCATTTCTTTTTTGAAATACCCTTTATGATGAACTCATCAGATAGTTACAGTTACAAATTTGAAGCATAATGACTATTGTTTAATTTGATAAATTAACCAAATTACTAATCATTCATTTTCACTAAAAGAAAAAAATGCATGACTTTATTTTCAAGAAAACACAATTTTATGAATCTTACAAATACTATATATTCGAATATAATGGACTTGCAATGATTTTTTGCTTAAGCTTTATATGGCAAACTTATAAAAAAAATAATCTAATAGAAATTTACATTACCCTCTCTTTGAAACGGAATAAATACCACGATTATTGACTATACAAATTTAACTAACATATTTGTATCCAAATCTAAAAAGTTCAAATATGTCAGCTATATTTTTTGTAACTGCATCGAATAACTAATTGTTCAAGCGAATTTGATCCTGTTACTAAAGATACTTTTATTCATGGGTATAAATAGTTTTTTTTTATCACTTTATTTTTCTTAGAAAAAAGCTACTGTTACAATAAACATTTTTTTATTCTTAAATCTCATCAATAATGTATGGTAACTATTAGTGTAGTAATGGGAAATCTCATTCGGAAATAAAATTTATATATATCACAAGCTCGTCATATAAAAAAGCACTTAGGTGGTTAACCTTGTTTTATTGCTAGTAATGCCGCATTACATTGGTAAATTTTAACAAATATATTAAATTGTTAATGGACTCTTAAAAATCGTGAACTATTTTATAGGTATCTGGTATTATTATAACGACATTTTATGCTTCATAAAAGACTCATTCAACCAATTTGATCTTGAGACAAAATTATGAAGTTATTGATTGTGTTTAGCAGATTTGCTCGACAACAAAACAATGAAATTTAAAAAAATTAATAATTATTATTATTAATATGAATTTCAGTACCTTTTGACCAAAACATTTTTACAAATTAGGTTAATTTTAAATTCTTAATTGATAAAATAATTACAACAAATTACATTAATTTTAAAGTATTTTTTTTAAAGAAATGAAATAAAGATAATACTAGCTATGCCTTATTATTTCTTCCATTATAATGATGACTTAAAATTAAAGTAACACAATTAATTTTACTTGAGCCGATTAATCATTTTGCGGATTATCCACGATATCTAAATTCATTTTAATAATATTTTCAATGCAATAAAGTAATATTTTAATGCAAAAATTAAAAAAAAAGTTTTGGTTAATTTTTATAAATGGTATCAAATTTATAAATCTTGAATAATTGTATTATTTTTCAACTCATATGAATATTTATCTTAGTAATTGATTTTTTAGATTGATCAAATACTTATTTGTATTAATCGCTGCCCTTTTTCATAATTTTACGGATTATCATCGAAATCGGCTTATATGTATGATTGTCGCACCGTACAATTTCAAGGATAATCGGAAATATGCAATATCGATTAAAAAAAAAAAAAAAAAAAAAAAAAAAAAAAGAATTTGTGAAAAAATAAAGAAATAAAAAATTCTTTACGATGATATTTTTATAACTTTTTCCCTTGTTTGCCCATAGATGGTATTATATGATAATTCACACGATTATCTTTTCAACCTCCTTGGTTAGTATTAAATCCTCAAGATACGACATGAACGTTGTCGGTAAGAAGAGTACATTTTTAAAAATTTTGTCTAAAAATTTATGCCTGTATATATTCTTTCACGATTTCATCGCAAATCATTCTTAATAATTTAATGAACAGATTTACAATAGGACATCTGTGTGTAAATTAGATGGCCAATATTTCTTGGAGTCAAAATAATAAATGGATACTGAAATTATTACATCCTGTTATCTTATGCAAGATAATATACTTATATTATAATTGTTTCAACAGTGACACAAAACAAAATTTACCACGCATTAAGAAAGTTTCCATTATAAACTTTGTCCCAGAAATTTTAGTCCCAAAATGCGCAATGAATCCAAAAAAGCTGAGGCAAAAAACATGACAATTGTAATTATTACTGCATTGCTTTTTTAGAAGGTCCGACATGTTGTGAATTCTATAAATCGAAAAGAACTTAGTTTTTGTCAATTAAAAAAAAATTTAATTAGGACTGGTGATTAAAATCAATCGTTTATCATGAATTGATTAATATGTTTCGAATATGAGAACCGAACTGAATTTGGCCTTTTATGGTATTAAAAAGACATCGATTTGTCAATTGGCCGTAGTTAAAAATAGCACGTTGGTTATTTTCTTTGAATAAACAGGATTAGATAATTGCAAAGGATACATTAATAACAAATTGAATTAACCAAAAGCTAGATTGTGGTGATCTTTTGGGAAATGTATCGCTTTACAACCGTTAAGTAAGGAGTTTGATATCAGATACAAGTGACGATCATCATTTTGAGAGGACATAAGCATTTGATAAGGAGGACAATGTGCATTAAAAATTCTTTCGATTCAATATCCCACCTCTGGTGTAGCATAATGAGTCGTTATTAGCTCAGGTGTCAACTGGGTCACTTAACAATGTTTCAAAGTCACGAATAAGTTGACCATACTTAATGGCTTCTGTTATCAGTAATATGCAACCCTAAATATATTGTGGTAATCTAACACAAGCTATTCGAAATTCTTAGACTAGAATTTTATTTATTTTTTTTTTAAATTAAACAATAAGACTGCACATTGTGTATGAAAAAGTAACAGAATAGCACTTCTCTTTAAACCATTTCTTCTGTTTTAAAAATCATACAAAATTTATTTACAATTTATAAAAAAATTCAGTTGACAATAATAGTAATAAATGTTTAAATTTATTCATTTTCATAAAAGTCCTTACAAATCAACTTCTTATATATTTGCATTTGTACTGCAGTTTCCAAATATAAAATTTATAGACGTAAATTTGATGGAGAATCTTTTATTTTAAATGAAAAAAGCTTAAAAATAAAGCTGTTAAAAACAGAAAAAATTTAGGAACCAGCTTGATTTATTATTGGTTTTCTGCAATTTCTTAACATCAAGCTTTTGCATTACGTAATCGTCTTAAGAATAATCGTTGCGGCAGCGGTGGCCTAGTTGGTTAGGGGGTTCGCTGTCGTTATCCGAAGGTAATGAGATCGAATTCCGATCCGACCAAAGATCTGTCGTTCTTGCTAAAGGCACCTGGAGCAAGTAAAATAAGTCATAGTCGCAATGTCCTCCAAGTGAAATGATACTTTTATGTAGTTGGCCGAGTCTGGGAGTTTTCTGCTTTGTTCCTATTTTGAACTTTTGAACTGAAACTACTTATTCAGTTTCGTAATGTAAAAGCAAGGATCAATCAGAGCTTCTCAGGAGGGAAGTAAAAATCAGACTTCAACCTTTTGTGCCTTTCGGTCTTGAAACTCCTACTTCATCATGTCCCACAATGGGTTTTATCGATCAAAGGCAACAATAAAAGAATAATTATTTAAAAATTTTTATATATGCTAAATTATCCAAGTAATTTTTTGTGATAAATTTTATGGGATTATACTGTTGTTGCGTTCATCTTTCCCTGTACCTAGCCCTGTGTTGGGTTTTACTAGTTAGATAGTAGCAGCTGAGAGGAGTCATCGTGGTTTCGAAGCAGAGACCAAGCAGAAAACTCCCAATACTTCACCTGCTACCCTAGAGGTATCATTTCACTTGGAGGACATTGCGACCACGCCCGGTTTTAACGTTCCCCAGCCACCGCAAACGAACACGACTGATCTTCCCTCCACCGAGATTCGAACTCGCTATCTTCCGATAGTAAGAACGACGCCCTAATCAAGCAGGTTTTGAAAACAAAACAATAAAATTTTCTTTTGAATTAAACGACACATACACACACACAAACACACACCCGAACACATTTACATAAAAAGACTTTAATGTCTGAAAATATTAACTTTTAATTTGTTCATATTTTAAAATTTAAAAGAATATCTGTATAAAACTACAATATATTGCTATTAATTTATATATAAATAGAATGAAATTTTTCATACTTCTTTGGATGATCAATAACTTTTATGACACACAGGATTTTTTACTTATATCAATGTCAGAAAGTATATATAAAGTATCTATATAAATATAATAACTTTCATGGGGCAAAATATATCGATTAGTTTTGGAGAAATTAGCATTTTTAAGTCATGCTAGTTTAGTTACACAAATCGTTCTAATTTCTTAACTCTGTTTTCTTAAAAATAATCGAATATTCATTGTTACATATTCAGTGATATATATGTTGCACATAATGGTGATTTACTTTGAATAATGAACAGGATAACATCAACCTGTAAAGTTGTTTTCCTCACGTAAAATATCTTTTCACTAATTTCACACGACACTTGAGTGTGTCTGTTTTAAACTATGCAAAGTAGGAAATTCGGAAAACTCCCAAGCACTCCTCCCCCCCTAATAGGTGTGAGAATTTAACTCAGAATTATTCTCATTCCGGACAATACAACTCGACGAAAGTAAATTAGAATATTTTCTTGCTAATTTCATTAATTTTGTTAGATTATTACTTTCAACATTTTATTCATTTTGGTAGTTTAAAGAATAATCAGTTTGTATTTTTAATTGACAATCGACAGCTTTCTTCGAATTATCAATATGAACGCGACATTCTAATTACAGATTTTCATTTACATTGAAGTCAATCACAACTCCAGCAAATGCAAGGAATGAAATATTAAATTAACATATTTTTTGGACAGTTAAATAATTTCTTTGTAAGCATTAGTTTTAAGATATATATTGATTATGCATGCCGTGCTGTCACTAAAACACAAACAAAAAGCAAAAAAAAAAAAAAAAACTAAACTTTGTTTCTGTCCGGTACACATCACAAACAGGTAACAAAGAATTATTTTTTTGTAATTTCTCCTTTCACATTTTTGTTAGCGTGATTCATTATTAAAATTTGATACGTTTAACATGCACTTCGTTTATTACGGAATATTCTTTCTTAAATTCAATGGAATTGTTGTATTTAATCATGCTTTGAAAGTATAAAATGTTATGCGAAATAATCTAAAGGTATATAATCTGCAAACAAGGAAACTATTAGTATTTTTTCTATATAGGAAGTTAATCGAGTTCTACAAAAGTGAAGTTGTTCATTCCAAATTACCTAAGTCAAATAATCACAGTTAAAATGTATGCAGTTCTAAAAAATTCAATTTTCTTAGAATATTGGCCTAACTGTACATATGTTTGACCATAAGCCTTCTTTTTTCTCTAGAAAAGTCAAGATATTTTTAATCGATACTAGGTTTATTTAAAATCAATGTGAAATCAGCTAATTGTTAGCTTTTTAATCAATTGAAAAGTATTCTTTTTATTATATTATGCATTTAGAGAAGCGATAAATTATCAATTATAATTTAATTTAATGCAAATAACATAATGAAATCTTAAAGTTATATTTTTTGTAAAAACTCCAAAAACCTTATTTAGTTTGAAGGGGGAAAATAATAACATTCCCTATAAATGAAACATAGAAGATAGATACAAAAATTAACTTTGAAGACATTAAATTCTCGAATTAATCAATCAATCAATCAATCACTTTTTAATGCAGTAGAATTGTTTCAACATAAGTTTTTTGTCGTACAACTTCTTTAGTATACTCAGCAATATATGATGTCAGTTCCTTCCCAACTATTTCTTCATACATAAAAAATGTATTTTTTCTTTATATAATTACATTCAATTACATATAATTATATTCTGTTAATTTTGGTATCTTCTACTTCTGAGACAATTTTATATAACATTTTGGCTTCTCAATAAAATCCTTTAACAGATTACACTCGAAGACAATACCAATTTTTTTCGAAATCGACATGTAAAAAAAAGCTTAGTACTTTTCCCTTATATACCCGCTTTTAATTTAAAAAAATAGCATGTTTTTATTTATTTATTTTATTACAGAGAATTGAAAAATAATAAAATAATATAATGTAAATACGATAATTTCATCACCACAAAATTTTATTTTAAAATTAAGATATACTAAATCGAATTTTTTTGTGCAAAAATTGACAAAACTGTGATAAACAAAGCTAACACTAGTTGGTGCAAAAGATTACTTGGCGATAATTTTGTGTCTTAAAAGAAACATTACGGTCACAAATCGCCAAGGATAGCAAACAACTAAATACAGCAAAACTTAATTTTGCCTCATTGATAAAAAAAGTATTATTACATTACACTTACGTAATCGATTACCGATGCGATTGCTAAACAGTTGCCGATGATGTTTAAACGCGTTTTATCAATAAGTGATAATTGCTTAGTTTGTAAAATGTAAATGAAATGTTTGTATTAATTTTTAGTGGTTTCTGAATGTGTAAACATTTTTAAACTTACATGATGCAAAAGGAATGTTTAGGACAATAATTTACGATTATTATTTTTTCTTTCTCATTATGGCGACTATCAAAAGGGAAGGGAGGTACAATGGAAAAGAATATCAAAGTCTTTTACACATTTACCACTATGGTATTATAAATAAAAATCTACTTAGATTATATTTTAAACTTTCGAGTATTGTGCTAGCTGTTTCCTTGCTTATATAGCAACATTTTAATAAATCCCTTATAAAACTTTTATCAAGTGGGAAAAAATTAGAACATTTACAAAATAATTTTAGAGAAAAATAAAAGTTTAATTCTCTAAAATTGTGAATTAGATTTATATCTTCAAAGCTCTTTTATTCAATGAAAATTTATTGGAAAGCTTATAAATTAAAAAAAAAAAAAACTGACTAATTTTTATATATCTTAGGGCATATGATCGCAATATTAGTCTTGGCAAGGATGTACGAGATCCTCGATAAGATAGTAATAATCGAATTGATAAGAACAAATAAATAAACAAAGAATTAGTCCCATTTCATTAAAGTAAATGGGAATTTCAAAAGAACGTGAATTCGATTTTACATTATTTTATTCATAATTGCTTAAGAAAATATAAATAGCAAATATGCGATAGGTAAAATTGTTGTATTTTGATGAATTTATTGAGTTGAATTTTACTTTACCCTGTTCAAGAGTATATATATATATATTATATATATATTTATAATGATGTTTTCAAATTATAGGCTAATCATTTAAAACTAATTATTTTAATTCACCCTTATTTAATATTGAGTCAGTTTATAAATTATTTTTAGACCTCCATAAATGACATGAAATTCCATGAAGCTAAGTTATTATTGTTATAATTTTTTTTTTAAATTTAATTTTCTAATAATATATTAATGACTTCTACTTTCACTATATATTAGAAATTGAATTTCTGATTAGTAAGATCGAAAGAAATATCAGATTTGAAAATTTAAACTCAAATATTTTTTTTCTATACTTCTGCTTATTCGTGACTTCCATTGATAAATCATATGACCACCTATCTTTTCAAATTAAAATTTTTGCAAAATTAGTTATAACATTGTATATAAATGCTTATTCAAGAAGTAATTAATAATTTAACTTATATTTTTGCTTCCCACAGCGTGATGAGTAGTGTTTAGAATGAATTATAAAAAATATAATTAATTTTAACATAATTGATGTAACATTAAATGAGATGAGAATAACCATCAATAAACTTTTAAGTCATAATAAATCAGTTTGAGAATTTAACTTTTTATTGCAATTTCATACCATTACAGATTTAAAAAAATACACTGCTTTTGTTAGTTACCCATCACACAAGTTGTTAGTGGTCTGGCCTACAATTTAACAGTGCGTGGGTTCTATTCCCACTACGATATAATTGTCGGTATATACTTTCAAAGTAAAATTTTTCTAATTAGCTCTTGTGTCCAAAAGATAACTGTTGCATGATTAAGAAACAAACCTTAATAAAATTTGTCTGCATATACTTGTGCTTGTCTCAGTGCTTTTGCTTATAAATGATTTGAAAGAAAAAATGTTTATACATTTAAAAAAAAAAAAAAAAAAACAATAATAATACTAATAAAAAAAAATTGGTGAATAATATAAATAACTTGGAAATATATGTTTTAACAATTTCAAGTGCAATTTCTTTAACCATGATTTATTATTAAGAAACAATCAACGTTTGCTCATTTAAAATGTATTATAGAAAAAAATTACTCTTTTAGTAATATTTTCCAGGGAAGAATAATATTTTCTATGAAAAATATTTTACCTATTTTTTTTTAAAATATATAATAAATTTCTCTTACTTTATTATAAATATGGTATTTGAAATATTTTATTTTTAAGCAACAATAAAGATTTATCCTTTTTCTTTTCAATAAAATTAAAACAAAAAATATTTATATTTTTTTAATAATTTTTTTTCAACACTCTAAAAAAATAAAAAAGTTATATATATTTTCTTCTGTAAAACACAATTAACGAGCCAGTTTGCTATTATGATATTTAAAAGTAATTTTAAAAATTTTCCAATTTCATTTATCAATTTTAATACAATTATTATTTTTTTTTCCTCACGAATGGGGTTAAAGTTTTAAATCAGAAAATGAATTCATTATTTTACAACTGTGTAAATTCATATTAAAATATTTAATAAATGTTTATAATACATTTTATTCAAAATGTTTAATATTCTATTTATTTTTACTTAAAATATTTAAATAATGAATGATTGAAATGGGTAAAGCAATTCATGCCTAAATATAAAGAATTATTTGTTGGGAATATTGGAACAATATTTTTCCATATACTAGAGCGCGAAAAAAAAATGTAACCAAACTGCGTTTATAGTTTAACTTGTTTCTTCTCATTTTTTATTCTATTTTTTAAAGAGGGAGGGAGGGTTACTTTGTAGCAGATTAATTTGAATTTCCGGTCGTACAAACTAGTTCTGAGCTATGCATTAATAAATCGTTTAAGTAGCCCGCGGGTCAAAATTTGCTAGTAAGATGACCTTGGAATAGATGGCGCTGTAGCGAATATGCTTAAAGATGGCAGCTTCTTTTATTGTGAAGTAAATTATGGGTTGACATATTCCGAATCAGAACGGCGCTGGGTATAATGATTATGGCAAGCCGTGCTACCCGGTGGAAAGCAATTAGCAGGCCTAAAACTGTGGCCCCGGTGAAAGTATGGAAAGTAAAAACAAAGACAAGAATAACACAAATTCAGGTAAGCAATTTTAATTTTAAAAAAATTAATTCAAATCAAGGTCATCACTGTCTGAATTCAATATATGTACGTTTGGTTGAAGAAGTACTCTGCGTCGCCGACATTTTGAATATCGGCATATGCAATTATCATATTTGAACAAAGCATCTGCACTAGTATTAAATTGGACAACATATTATGTAACAAAATCAAGGAAGTGCAATAAAAATTATTTTATTTATACTATGCATTCACATTGATTGTTTGTTTGCAACCCTTAATTAATTATTGTTTATATTTTGCGCGATGCTTGGCTATATGAATAATTAAGTGTAAATTACAAACTTATCAAATATAATATTATCTATTAATATTCAAGTATTGAACTTTGTTTTACATTTATTATTCTAAGAAATGTTTAAAATTAGTGTTTTTGCACACTAAATAGTGAGTAAATCTATGATGCGTAACCAATATATTCATATACAGTTAACTAAGCATGTCCGATTTAAGAGAAGCATATATTCTTTTTTTTTTTTTTTTCCCTGATTCTCTAACTCTGATGTCAAAGCACTGTAAATATGTAGTTGTAAGGCATTATTTACATCCCCAATTAGTTAGCTTGTAATCTTGCATGTGTAATTTTGCATATTTATTTTTGTATCCCGTGGAAAAAACAATTTTATACATATTAGATTATTTACACATAGGTTTATTATAAATTATAATTTTTTATTTATTACAGATATTTTTTTAAATAAATTTGGTAGCAAATACAATTTTTAATATTATTTTTTAAATTCCTATTGTAAATAATACTTGTAATAAATAAAATTTCTGCTGGAATTTTTTATATTTTTTTTATAATTTTATTATTTAATTATCAACGTGTTACATAAATTAGATATTTATTTGATTTATTTTTGTTGTATTCCCTTAAATTAAAAATTATCAAATTGTATTTTTTAATTCTTTATTTTTTTATCATTAGATTTGAAATATTATTATATTAAAATAATTTTACCTCTATTTATTGATTTTAAATTGTATGATATGTATTATGAGAATCTAATAAAATAATAACTTAGATTTTACTTGTCAATAAATCAAGCTTAACTTGATTTATATCTTAACCAGTGTGTAAGTAATTCAATTTAGTTTATTATTGATATTGCATCAAGATAAAATTTCTATACAGAGTGAGACTTTGAAAAATATTGAAGTACATGTTATGTAATAAAGTGTTTATTATTACTTATCAAATAGTTAAACAATTAAATAGCACTCATCATGTGTTAAAGGTGATGATTTGCTGGAAATGATACTAATGGAATAGGTTACTAGAATAAACTCTAAAATGAAAAAAATTCTCTGTTTCAATGACTAAAAAAATGTAGAGCTTTTGTGTTATCCTGAGTTTCTCAAATGATAAAGTTTATGGAAATAGTTATGTTTTCACATATTGAGCATGTATTACTAATTAATCTTTTATGTTTTAATTGAATACATTTTTGCTATGTCTAGCATATGTCTATGTTGATTACAATTTCTAATGTGTCTGATGCAATTTCTAATGTATGATTTATGATTTTTATACATTATTCAAGATAAATAGTCACAACAAAAAATTGTAATGGAAAAATCAAATTCTTCAAGGTGAAACAGCTTTGAATTATAAAACTGAGAGTTTGCTTGGTTTCTACTTTTCTATTATATGATTATTACACGAAGTCAGTTCTAAATTCTTATATAAGGCAAATGGACAGTTGATATTTGAAAAATTCTTATATCAACGGTCTGATATATAATTTTTCAAAGCGTTCGGAATATAGTTGCTCCTATATTTTACAAAATATTTGTCTGATTATTATTTGGGAAATTTGTTTTTAATCTGAATTCTTATGACAGCTTATGGTATATAAATAGAATCATAATCATTTCATTATTTAGATAATGTTTGACAACTACATTAGTCATTTTTAGATAATTCTTAATTTAGAATCTTTGTCTAGCTATAAACATAATCGAAACAAAATATGGAAAGTTCTGAAACACCACTAGAATACAATTTACTATATGATTGAAAACTTATTTAATTTCTTGTTTAAAATTACTTTATATTGAAATTAAATTAGAATTGTATCTATAAGATTTAATACAAATCGAGTAAATTTTTTTTTCATCTATTAAATGGTTGAATTTTGTCCTGTTTCTTCCTCACTATGGTTTTGACTTAATTCTATAAATCAGCAACTGATCTGATTGCTGAATAATAAGTACTCTATTCAAAAGTATTTGGATTTGTTTCTTATCTGAAATAAAGGTGTTTGTTGTACTAAACCTACTTAAAATATTTGGTTTGACCAAATTGATCATAGTACATAAAAATGAAAATAAGAAAAACTATTAAATCAAATTTTGAGTTAGTAATACAGTAATAAGTTTTTAATTCATGATTCATCACTATTCATAACAGAAACAGTTATTGATCTGAAATTACAGGTTTCCCTTAAACTAAGTATAAACATAGCTAATATATTTTAATGTGTGAACTTTTATAAAATGAACTGTCATAATTCATGGAGAAATTTAATTTTAATGCATATTTTTTCCGCGATTGTCTAGCATTTCTATATTGATTTATAAGAAAAACTAATTACTATAAGTAAAAAAGGAGTTTTATTTCAGATATAATCTCGAAAAAAAATCTAGGGTTGTAGTCAGGGAACCATAAAGTTTAGTTAATAGTTTAAAATTAAGGTAACTAAATATTTTTTTTAATTAAGGAAACATTGTGTAAAAATAAGTTAACATCTTTGTGCAAATTGCACATAGACTGAATTTTTAACCATTTATGTAGAAATTTATATTAGCGTCTTTAAAATGATATATTTATATTAGTTTGTGTAATTTCTTACCAAGAGACTTGCAATATATTCGTTTGGCATGACATTTGTAATACTACTTCTGTAAGATTTGAAAAAGAAAAAATATTCAGAGTATATTTTTTAAATATATCCCCTTATGATTTATTGAGATTATTTTTTTAGATATGTTTTGCCATAATAAAGCTTATAATAAAAGTATAAATTAAAGTATGTTTTTATGTAGTAATATAAGCTAAGTATATATATTATAGAAAATCATCTATTTCTAATAGATTTGTTTTATAGAGTGCACAAAACAAAAAAAAAAATATTGATGCTATAGCCATTAATTACTGAAATCTACAATACTTTTTAACATTGTCCTCACATTGAGAAAGTGTAATACAGATATTTAAATGCTTAAAACTCGTACACTAATTAGAGTTACAAAACTGTTTGCGAAATCACACCCCAATTCTGTTGAGGCAGTCTTGTAAACTGTCCTGTTCAGTTAAACATCTAAGTAGAAAAACTTCTGTCTTTCGTTGAAAATTGGGTATGATCTTTTCTTCCAAAATCCACTGTTATCCAAAGCCTGCCGAATCATAACCTGTTTAAAAACTTGAAATTCAAATTATTTTTTATGAGATAAGAAGTTAGTTGATTAATGTGTTGCTTTATCGAATATAATCAAATCTTCGTGTATTAAACTTGAAAGGATGCACCAAAAAGTCTTGGCCCAAAAATTATAAAAAATTTGTTTATTTAAAAAATACAGTTTCATAAATAATATACCTTTTGATAAAAAATTCAATTTATACTAATCTTATGATTATTCACATAGTTTTATATTGAATAAAATATTTTGAAATATCGGTTATATTAATAAAATGGAATTTCCAATATATATATATATATATAATTTTTTTTAAATATTTGATATATATTTGTAAGGTTTATGATTATTTTTATTTATGTTTAAAATCAGGGGTAGAAATAAATTATTTATTTATGTTTTTTTTTATTTACCACACACAATTCCATTAGTTTATTTGTAAATGTGCTTTTATCAATCCATGGCAGTTATTTGAATGTTTTTGCTTAAGACAAAAATAAGTAGATTACACCAGTGTCTTTATTTAAATAATTTCAATCTAATTAGATTTGCTTTTAAAAACATTAAACAAAACTATTTTCTAAACTGGAAGTTTAGAAAAGATTTCCTCAATGAGGAAACAGGAATTTGTTTAGAAATAGTTTTCCTCAATATTTAATAATAAGGAAAATTATCTTTAAACTAGAAATAATTGTGTGTTGCCCTATTTATGAAATTACATTGTTGGTGTGCATACTGATGGTTAAAAAATATGACGTGAATAAACTATCTAGTGGATTTTATAGCTGATTTTATTTAATATGATAATTATTTTAAATACTAATGGAGTTTTGTAAATATTAACTATTTGATCTAAATGTGTTATATTAATGGCATATATAATTCTATTTTGGAACTGAGTTTCTTATCTATATCTTTAAAAAATATTTACCCAAAACCAAAATGTACTTTAAAAATTTTTGTGTAGAATCACTGTGGTAAACTGAACACTTCAATTTAAAAAGTAAACCCTAAACTTTATAAAAATTCTAAAGACTGATAATTTTGGCAATTTAAAAGTGCTTATATTGCCTCAGTTCTGCCTTTGAGATACTGTCACTATAAGTTTAATAATTGCAAAGGTATTCTCAAAATCCACATCTCTAAAATCTTTATTATAAGTATTGAATGTCAATTTGTTTTTGTATAATTTTTTTTGTTTAATTAAGGAATATACTGTATGTAATGTTTTTTAAAGAGTTAAATGGAATTAACTTAGATCCTCTGATTCTTAATTTAACAAATTTAATAATAGGAAGGGAAAGTAGGATATTATAAATTTTTCAATTTCAAATCAATTGCTGAAATTGGTTTTCTAAACTAGTCTTTGATAAACTTTTTGTTCCACTCAATGAAAGAAAAATTGAAAAATTATCAACAGAAATAAAAGCTTTCCATGGAATATCTTTTAAAATTTTTTAGTTAACAATTTCCATATTGCAATTAATAAGGTTGTCTTTTCTTGGGTAATTGTGAAAAAGTTCATTTTTTTACCTTTATTAAGAATAAGTGAGTTGTATGACGAGTTGTATTTTGAAAGTCTTTCAGCTTGTTTTTAGTGATCATTTGCATTTTTAACAATGATTAACATTTTACACTTATAATAATCTAGAATGATAAGAATTTGCTTAGTATTCTTTCAAAAGAATAGCGAGCTGGGAGTTGAATGATACATTCTGATCTTCATTAATAGTTTTGACTCTCATGTAAGGTATTAATGTTTTCAGAAGTTCGGAATGCATTCCCGTGTGTATATTAAACTTGTAACATTCTCTTCTAATGTTAGTTTATAGGCAAGAAGTTTTATTTGCATATTCATCTATAAGATGCATCATTTGTTTGAGCCAAAAGATTTTCATTCCATTAAAATGATTATTATTGACTATCTAGATAGAAATTTATCATTTACAATTGTTTTATTGAAAAATTTTGATAAGTTGTCCAAAGAGCATATATTGTTTTCTTGATATTGTTTGAGAAAATAGCTAAAATCTCATATCAATCGTGATTCTTGGCAATTTCAAAAATAATTTTTTTAAGTGCCCTTTTATTTTTCTCATTTTATTGCCTTGAGAACAACTATTTTTTCCAAGAGCAACATTATGCAGTTTTTATCCCCTCCATAATTTATTTTTAAGAAATCATGTCTGTGATCCCTTTAGTTTACTTGGAATTGTTCTTGGGTTCTTTCTTTCTTTATTTTGAGAAGAAGTAGAACTGCATCGTGTGTGACATCTGTGGATGGAAATCTTTAAACTTCTAATTAATTTCTTATTTATGTGGAAATAAGATGAACGAAGTCACTGAGTTTTCATAACACAAATTAGCAAGGAAGCAATTCAGGATTTAATGTTGATACCATTCAATTCATTGATTGCCATACTATTAAAACTTTAGATTGTCCTTTTTTTTTTTTTTTTTTTGTTGTTATTGTTACTTGTAAAATCGAAACAGCTTTCATGCCACATTAATCCCTATCAGAAACTATATGAATTTAAATAATAGTTTCTTTTATGGATAAATGACATTTTTAAAAAGGATTTAAGAGGAAAAAAGCATATTTTAACAAAAATGAATAAAATATTCATAAATTCAATAAAGTACACTTTGTAAAAAAAAAAAAAGTAAAATAAACAAATTTTTGAAGCAACTTTCTTTTAATTTTCTTTCCTTAAAGATATTCAATAAAAACAGTAATACTAGCAATAATTAATTCTTAATGTTTTCAAAATTATCTGTTTACTACTTTGAATATTAAATAATAATGACCAATAATTTTCACTTGAATCTTGTTCTATCATCATTTCACACAATATTCAGATAACTTGTATAAAATTTTTATTAAATTTCTTAAAATAATTAAAATGAGCCGCAAAATGTAGTGACTTGGTAAGTTTTGTTTTGACTCTCAATTACTGAATATCTTTAAGGGATTTAAAATTAAATTTTTTTGATTTGGTTAATTGTAAAGTCAATAAACTTTTAGTTTCTTTTCATAGATTTTTTCTTAAAGTAAATAATTACTTTAAAATTTTGTCTTAAGATGTTATTCATTCCCTGTTGAATTCAGTTACAAGCTTTTGAATTTTTCATCGTTGTTATTTTATTTAAATATTATAACTTATTCAGCATTAAATATAATCTGACTTTATCTTTGTCTTGATATTTTATAATCTGAGGTTATGTTTCCATTGATAAAAACTTATTTGTAGTTATCAGAAATCACATCAGGTTATTAAAAAGAATTATTAGACAATTTTTAAAGAATAGGAGTTACAGCTGTTACTTTCAGTCAATGTTGATTGTCATCCTCACATGAGTCAAGTTGATATTTCTGCATAATGTGTGGTATGGTTGGTGTGCAACCAGTTGCTGTCTTCTCTTGATATTATTATAGGTAAAATATGTATTGCCTCAGTCATTTTTTTATTAAAGTTATATTTTAAAATATTTTTATTTATCAAATTGACTAAAAAAAATTTTTTTAATTGTTCCAATTCTTATATTTTGTTTAATTGTATTTAAAATTCTTGTTTAGTTATTATTTAGAAATTTAAAATTAATTTTATTTTTAGATTTAGTGATGGTTTGCAACTGAAGACTTAATGCCTAACAGAGTTGATAATTTGTCAACCAAAATGGCTAGTGCTTTGTTCACTATTGAACAAATTGAGTTGATCAGGAGATTAAGGAACAGTGGTATAACAAAGGAACAAGTTTCTATGGCATTTGACCAAATGGATCGCCTTGATATAGAGCTAGGAAAGCCATCAACCTCTTCCATCCGCCCCAATTTACCTCATTACCCAACTATGTGCTCATCTTTGCAAGCCCTAGATAGAATTGAAAGAGACCACGACTCAAATCCTGCTTCTAACCATGGCCAAACAAATGGGGTGGCAAAGAGTGAAGGTCTTCCCTTCTTTAAGCAAGGGGAGTCACAGCCTTACTCTAGACCCCAGAGTAGCAGTAACTCTTCTACAGATGGGGCCACAGATGGTGGCAGCAGCACCCAGAATGGGGACGCTTCACCTTCAGCCATTGCCAATAATAATTCATCAGTAGCTTCACCTACCTCCCGATTGTCAACATCAAGTGAATTGACAATAATACCTCTCTCCTCATCGGCATCATCAGTTCCTGTGTCCTATTCATCAGCCGATGGTCTTACAGTACAAAGCCACATTTATAACCGTTCGGCCGATGGAGCTTCTTCTAACTACGTCCCTATTCAGTGCTTAGTCAATCCCCTCGATTTATTACAAGATGAGTGCTATGAACTGGACGAGCTTAAAAAGTATGATTTAAAACTAAATATTACGTGCACTATTTTAATTTTTAGTACAAATTTGTTATACTTTGTATTTGGTATCTACTCATTTCATTGTCATTTTTACTAACTATAACAGATAGTTAAATTTTGCACAAATTTTCATTATTGAACTGCCATTCACTTTTATTTCAATTGAAGAACTTTATTTTAGCAATTAAACTCTATTTTGTAAGCAAACAAATTATTTAATCTTCAAATTTATTTGTGATTTTAAATTGTATTTAATAAATCTTGAAAATATCACCTTGTAAGTACATTTTCTAATAATTTTTGTATTTGATAGTAAAAATTGAAAATTTTAAAAATATGGCTGTTTTTTGCAATAAATTTAATATTTTATAATCATTATTTACTTTTTTTGTAATTTGTAATCCTCTTACCTTTTTGATTTATTGAATTTTATAGATCTTCTTCAGAAATCCTTATAATTTTTTTTCACTTTTAGATAATTTATTTCACAGTAATTAATTTTATTTTGATCAATTATAATACCAAAAATTTTATTTGCTGTTTAACAAAAATTAAGCCACCCACCTTGTCTAGTGGTCAGTGATCTTGACTGTGGCTAGGGAGGTTCTGGGTTCGAACCCCAGTTCGAGCATTGATGTACTTTTCCCCCCTCTCTCCTGTCTTTATACTTTCCTTGTATGAATGTGTTGTGAATGGTTGCTTACCCTGTAAATGGGTATCTATGGCATATGTGTACTGAGGAAGTTGCACTTCTCATTAAATTACGCTGCAGTTAAGAAAGTGCAGCAGCGCACCTTATATTGTTATCGTAGCTGGCACAAGACAACTACATAAATTCAATTTTTGTTTTAACATGTCCCAATAAAAATCATTATTTTCTTTCTATTTTTTATTGTGAAATTGGGCTAAGAATAATATTGGTTAGTAATTGTTGGTTGCTTTACCATTGTTAAATTGTAAAGCTTCACTTAGATTATTTATATTACTCATAAGTTGATTAATCTTTTTGTCTTAAATGTCTTTTGATTTTAAAAGATATGGCCAGTAATTTTCATATAGTGATTGTAATTTTTATTCCTTTTGAATTTGATAATTTAATCACTTAGGCATTCATATTAAATTTGCAGTAATGGATGTAAAGGAAGCAAAAAAATTGTAATTTGTTCTTATTTGCTTATATCAGAAGACAAAATAGAATCTCAAGTTAAAGCTATTTGCATGTAATTTACATCTATCAGTAAATTTTATGTATTGGCAAAAACCAAGTTTTGTGTTTATATAGTCTTTTACAGAATTTGTGTGACTTAGTTTTCTACCAATTTAAATGTTATATTCTGAAAATTCTATATACCCTAGAAGTAAGTTAAGGAGTTTAAGTGTATGGAAAACAGGTCTAACTTTACCCAAATCATTTTGTGTTATTAGCATTATTTGTCAACACCCAGTCTCTTTGTGGTCAACCTAATAACTATAGAATAGTTACTTTTGAAAATAAAGTAAATGCTCTAACAGCTATTGACTATTAATTAAGATATCATTTATGATACTTATCCAAAAATTCTTGTCAATCTGACTTACAGTCTTAGCAGCTGTTGGATTTGATTCTGACTGCACGCTTAAGTGCTTGCAATTTTTTGGAATCTGTTTTAAGCTATTGGTCCCATTTTAATTGGTTCCTATGTGCTGGAGCCGAGCTGGCAGCCAAATGGTTAGCGCTCTTGCCTTTGGTTCAACAGTTAGTGGGTTCAATTCCCACCTTGAACATGAATGTTTGTAGTGGTTCGAATCCACTTTAAACCGTAGGTTTCGGTCTAATTAGCCCTCGTGTGCAAAAAATGACCGTTGAATGACAAACAAACCATCTGTGTGCTGGAAAATTACTATAGAGTGATGTGTCAAAACTTGATCCCATATCTTTCAGAATTTTGAATGGCATATTAGGATTGCTTTTAGTTTAAATGCTTTTTTAGTGTTGAAAATATGCCTTCTTGATATAACACTGCACCACATAAAAAGTTATCTTAAAATAATAAAGAAGTGATTTTCGTTTAGAGCAGCCAATAAACTAACAGTGAAGAGTAAGTGTTTTAATCAATAAATCAGCAGTTTGCTGATTTGACTTTCACTTTCAATATAGTTTTCTAATTCATGGTCAACTTTAAATTGTATATTTAGGTTAAATTAGCCTTCATGTAGAAGACTTTTAACTCTCAAAATAAAACAGGTAAACTAAGCATCTAGATCCTCCACAATTATAGAGCCTTGTGCTCTTGATGATGGTCATCCATAACTAAAACTGAATCCTTAGATATAAAAGGATGATTTTTTCCTTGTGAATGAAGCTGTTGCGAATTTCAAAAATATACTTTTATAATTATTTTTTATTTGGGGAAAATGTTTTATATATTCTGCATATATCTTTATGCACTAATTTCTGGAGTGAAGATTATAAACTTTTTTGCAGTGACTTGAAATATCGATTATTATAAAGACAGAAGGAACATTTCAATTCCTAAATCTAGTGTTAAGAAGAAAAGGTGAAGCGGGCCTTTATTTTTTACTTAAAAACTGGGAATTTAAAGTTAAAAATGGAAGTTTTCAGAAACTATTTAATTTATCTGGGGAAATCTGCTTTAAAAAAATGGGTACAGCAGCTACTGCTAAAATATTACCAGAGATACATTTAAATGATGGCTATTTAAAAGAGTTTTGGTAGGCAATCGTTAGTGTAAGTTGATTATTAGCTTCAAATTTCATATCTCTATGACTGATCTGATCTCTGAAAAGAACCTAAAAGTTGTTATTAGCCTTTCAAATATCAGAGAATCATTTGCTTCTGAGGTCCTGCATCCTTGCACATAGCATTATGTTCCATGTATTATGGGTTGTATACTGGTAGCAAAATGCTATAACGATGATATTTTCAAATCTTATATGTAAATTTCAAAGAGAAATGGATTTTTATTGAGAGTAAGTTCAACTATATTATACAACAATTATTGATAACTATCTAGTAGATGATGAGAGATTTTCATTGTATGGAGTGACCAGCAAAATATCAGAACTTCAATCCCATGGATTACTTGTGAAATGTTCTAATAAGAACCATTATATATCAGCAACCTTTCTTAATAAAACCTGCTGTTTTGAGAGAATGATAATTACTGATACTCATCAGTACAAAAGTTTGTGCCATTTGTATAACTGTATAAAGTAACTGCACTTCTTATTTGACAAAGCAATACAGATAAAACAATATGAAAAAGCTTATATGTTGTTTGATCAATATTACTCTAATTTGCATGTCAGCCAATATTAAGTTCCTCTGAATATTTTTTAATGTTTTTTTGCTTTACAACATAAGACATTGGTATAACAAATTTTCATGCATCAAATCCATTTAATAGTTGAAATATCTAATTCTTTATATCTGCAATTTTAAGTTTAGACACCTGTATGAGTAAACCAGCTAATATATTAATCTAGAGTGTTTGAAATAAACTGTGTCCTCGTAATTCACATTTCATTTTCTTATTTACAAACTAATATATCTGGTGCGTGTGACAGTGAAATTGCTGCGATTTGCACGATTCTGTCTCGGCTGCAGTGCCATTTGGAAAATTTCCCAAGAGCTATTTTCCTCAGTGATTCCCAAGCTGCTCTGTTGGCAATCATTTGAGATGAAATTCCCATAATGCAAGACATGTTGAACTATCATCATTATCTGAAAAACCTGACTTTACTCTTAGAAAACTATAGTTCTCCAGTAGTTTCCTCTGCCGAGCTGGCATCCGAATGGTTAGCGCTCTTGCCTTCGGTTCAACAGTTTGTGGGTTCGAGTCCCACCTAGGGCATGGATGTTTGTAGTGGTTCGGAATCCACTTTAAACCGTAGGTCCCGGTCTAATTAGCCCTCGTGTGCAAAAAATGACCGTTGAGCGACAAAACAAACAAAACAAACCAGTAGTTTCCTGTCCTCTGTGGAGTATTAGGTAATGAGAAAGCAGACTTCCTGGCTAAAAAGGGTTCTTTAATCACACAGAATGTTTCTCATCTTGTGCCCTTCCATGCTATTAAAAAATCTATCAAAGTCCATACTAAGTATGTACTCAGGAAAAACTCTTATCATCATGTTTCTTAAATCCTGGAAGAATGCTATCGCAAATTTGTGTAATGGCTTTGAGCATAAAACAGTCAATATGACTGCTTTTACAATCATCTCTATAGATTTAAAATTCTTCTTTCTCCAATATGTACTCTGTGCAGCTCTGGAGAAGTGATGGATTCCACACATCTTCTCCACTCTTCTGCTCTGCAAAAGACTTTCACAGAGCGTTATTGGGAGGCAAGAGATAGATTTTATAAATAAACTTTGTTATAGCTATTTTTATTTGTTGTATTCAGTGTTCTTTGATCTTTATTCTTATTATTTTATTAACAATCATAATCTGTTATTAGAAATATATATATGTAATTGAATGTGCCATGTTCGTGTTATTGTTTTAAATGCTGTAATAATTTTATTGTTGTGAAATACTGCAAATGCATCTCTTTCAAAGAAAAATTTTTTATTGTTACTTAGTGCTCTGATTTTTAATTCTGTTCTATGTTCTTGATTTTAGCAATTATTTATTAGACTTTTTATTTCACTTTGACCTTTTTTATATAAATATAAATAGTAAAAAATAGAGATGTGTCGAAGTTATGTGCATTTTCTTTATAATTTTGTAATCCATTTTCAAGTATATTATTTGCATACAGTTCATATTTTACAATTTTATTTCAAATGGAAGTGATTTATTGATTTTTCAATTGACTGTAATTTTTAAAGTCGTAGAATAAATGTGTGTTTAAAAATCTCAGTCTTCATTAGTTTTACTATAATGTAAAAAGATTTTTAAAATGTCATCTTCAGAAAAAGATAGTTAAATAAATTGTGATCAATGATTGTTTTTTTTCCCCCCTTTTAAATAAATATTATGTTGCTTAGTTGCATGTGATTAGTTTTGCGGCTCTCTTTATTAAATTATATTGATTAATTTATACAATAAAAATTCTTTTAAATGGTAGTTTATGGGAAAATTTTCTGTCTCTGCTGCAAAATGAGTACTCTGACATGAAGTACAAGAGTCTTTTTTTTTTTTTTCTGTTTATGTACACCACTAAACTATAAAAAAACTTACTCCTTTTTTATTCAGAACTTCAAGTAAGGCAAATTAATTCATATTGTACAATGATATTCATATAGTGCATTTCTCTTTCAATAATAAGTTAAACTTCTACCAGTGGTAGTGTTCTGGTTTTCAGTTCAACAATTTATGCATTTGATTCTAGCTTCATGCATGAATCTTTGTTTGGCATTTACTTTGGATTGCAGCTCACAATCAAATTAATATGTGTTTAAAAAATGTTTTCAATGCAAATTTTCACCTTTATCAGCACTTACAAGGAACGGAAGCTATGTCATTTGTATATGGTGGGCACTCTGTGACCATTCCATGTCACCCCATGAAGTGGGTGGGTCTGTAATTTAGAAGCAGGGATAAAGCAGATGTCTTGGCTTCAAAGATAAATCCAAAATCTTTGTAACAGAATAAAACTTGAACAAATGAAATTTTTTGGTTATTTTTTTATTTCATAAAATTGACTTTTAATTCTAATTTTATATTTTATTAAATTATAATATTAGTATAATGCATACTTTGATCTGACAGTAATTTTGAAATTCTTGTCTTTATTGTTACTAAAAAGTCTTGCATCTGCACTATTTTTCTTTATATTTTAAATTACATTTTGATATGAAAGAAATTAACCAAAAAAATGTTTTGAATGAAGTTAAAAGTATTTAAATATATCAATTTTAAAATTTATTTATTTATGGTTTTGAACATTATCTTTCAAACTTTATTTTCCCTATTTTTGTAGTTATTTATATTACTTGTAATAAATAAAAAGAACTGAAAATTTTAATGTGTTTACTTATTTGTGTTGGAAAATTTGGCTTAATTTATTGTTTATGATTGGAATAAATATTAGAATTATAAGGCAGAGGTCAAACATTTTAAAAATTTTCAATAAATTAAATTAAAAACAAACTTAGTTATTACTGGATTTACTTAAAATATGTTATTTTCAAAGAATTTTATCAAGTTATTCAGAATGATTTTTTAATGCTATATATGTACAATCAAACCTGTTTTTGTGGATTTTTTTTTGTGCTGTTTGATATTTTCAATTAAATTGAAACATAAAATTATCAAACTCAAACATGAATTAGAAGGCCATTTTCTTTCATTTGATGCCAACTCTGAAAGAACTTCAAAATTCTAAAAGGAATTGTAATTTTGTGAATCTGCCTTCTATGATAAAAAGTGTGAAATAGTACATTTATAAATAAAGATTTTAAGACGTTCACATTTATATTTTCTAAATCAGATTTCAAAAGGTTTTGCAAGATTCCAAGTAGCTGTCAAATCTAATATCTTAATTTGATTTAAAATAGCAATTCCTTGTTATTTTGTAATATTTTGAATCTTTTTTGTGTTGTTCCTATTTACTTGTTTAAAAAAAATGGTGTTGCGAAAACCACTTTTTATAGCTATTTGTGAGGTTTTGTGCTTTTTTTTATGTGATTTCTGTCTCTTCCACAAAAGTAGGTTTGAATGTATATAGAAAATGTTTTAGCATGAAGAAAAATGAAGTGATGGTCAAAAATAAATGATAATATTTAATAGTATACATCACTAGATATTGCTTAACATTTGCCATCATGTTTTTTTCACTTTCTTAAGTTGTTTTGGAAATTGAGCATATCAGTAAAAAATGTACTTCATTTTAAGACTAATTTATAAACATTTTATAAAACCAATAGTATTTTTAGAAGTGAAATCAGTATAAAATGTTTAAAAGCTGTAATACTTTTTAAAAAAATATTAACATTAAATTTAAAAATTAGTTTAAAGCAGAATTAGAACAAGTTACAATGTATATTTTTGACAATTTATTTTAATGTGATATATTATATTTCACTGAATGTTACTTTTCAGAAAGGGAGAAATGCAAATACTCTCAGAAATACGAAACTTTGTCATGAGGTATAATATTAAGCAAACTATGATTGCTGAAATGACAAAAATGAGTCAAGCCTATGTCAGCCGCTTTTTCCGTGGCGATATACAAGATATGTCTGATCGTACCAAGAACGCCTTCTACATGTGGTATTTAACATGCAAAAACAATCCTTGGAAGCTAAGTAAGCTTAAAAATTAAAACACTCACTATTTAAATATTATCTGCTTTTTAACTCCTTGATTAAATTTTATTTTTGGGAAACTTACTACTTAATGAATTTAATAATATTTTTAAGATATTTGCATTGTTTAACACATTTAAGTGCCTTGATGAATAATTTTATTTAATCATTTATTTTATGAAAGTACAATATTTCCTTAAATTTATGGTGAATCCTTGAAGATTAAAAAAATAATAATAAATTTGTTTTTAAACTGTTTATAGATTATTGTATCTTAATTATTTACTGTCAAGTGCAATTCTACTTGCAATTATTATGTCTGTGCTATTCTACTAAGTTAGCTTGTGAAATATTGCTGCTGTTGATGTCACTTTTATAAATCCCATATTTCCACTCTCACTATTTTGAGTGAGTGGTTTTTCATAATTAATATTTCAGTATAAACAGTTAAGGATTTTGAATTTGTAAAATAAAAGACATCTTCATAAAATTGTGTCTTTAAAGACCCTGTCAAAATTTTAAATCCTGGATGATTTATTATCATGTTTAAAAAGTACAGTAAAACAATAACAGGGCTCGGAGTTGTCCTGATATTCCTGAATTTCCTGATTTTTTAAAAAACGTCCTGAAATGTCCTTATTTTTCAAAATAAATCCTGGAATTCCTTATTTTTTATTACATTCTATTCAATTAATAATTTTATATTTTTCAGTAGTAAACTTTTCTTCCAGTGGAATATATTTTTTCTTTCAACTGCTTCCTATGCAAGAAGAAACTTCCCCCCTTTTTGTTCTCCTTCAAACCAGAAATAGGGTTGCCATACATTCATCTCTGCCTCGTTTGCATCCATTGCTCACGAATATCTGACGTCAAAAAAATTTAGGTTTGGGTTTACCATTAAATTATATTTTCTGCCTTTACAGACAAAGATTCTGGTTTTGGTAGTGCACAACTATTTACAATGATGGCGAAATTGCGAGAATTATTCGCCTACGTTTATGCATCGTGAATTGCTTATCGCGCCATTTTGAAACATTTTTATGGGTGTTTTGAAGAATGTTTATTAGCAAGCTCAGAATTTAATTTTTTGAAAACAATTAATTTTCTTTTAAAAATGCCAAGGAAAACAAAATTTTGCGACAAATGGTTGGAACTGCAAGATGGGAATAAATGCCTAGTTAAGACCTGGTGCGAAGTATTGACGATGTTCATTCTCACGAAGTGCTTCGTATGTAAAAGCAAATTCAGTGTTTCAAATATGGGTTTTAGACAAGTGCTTGCTCATGCAGATGGATTAAGACACAAAAAAGCTGTGAACTGTTACAAGAATCAAACACTATTTACTATCAAGTCATCAACTTCATCTGATTCCTCGACATCAACTGTAGTATTGAATAACAAATCATGGCTTCCCAAAACGATATCAGAGAAAACCATTAAAGCTGAAACCATTTTAGTTTTGGTGGCAATAAAAAATAATTATTCTTTTTCATCTTTGAATGATTTAGCTAACATTTACGGAGAAATTTTGGTTATTCCTCCATAGCAAAAATCTCAAGTTATCTGACAAAAAGTCAGGTATATGATTCATTTTGGATTAGGTCCGTATTTCAAAACACTTTTGTTTCGGGATATCGGCACTTCATATTTTGTTTTACTTTTTCAATGAAACTACTACAAAACAAATAAAGAAACAGTTTTTACATCTCATACTGGTCTGATAAACAAGGTAAAAATGTCATTTGTTACCTCAAATCACATTTTTTAGGGCATGCTGAAGCCAATAAAATTGTAAAAATTTTGTTAAGTTTTATTCAAAATAATGGTTTAAATTTAGAAAAATTAATGCAATTGTCAATGGATGAACCAAGAGTTAATTTAGCTGTTTTAAAGCAAATAAATAGTGAACTGAGTAAGCAAAGTTTACTAGTACTAATTGATTTGGGTACATGTTGCTTATACATAATCCATGGAGCACTACGTAAGGGTATTGATAAAATTGATTGTAATATTGATGGATTTGCAATAGATATTCAACAATTTTTCAAACTATCTCCTGCAAGAAGGGAAGATTATTATTCCTTACAGTTAGAAATACTGGAAGAAACTTTAGCTAGACATAGTTTCCTTCGTCATGTTGATAGCCGTTGGTTAACTTTGGGCTCAGTTTGTGAGAGAATTGTTGAGCAATATGATGTTCTAAAGGAATACTTTATTGTTAAAGTACCTAAAGAGTCGAAATCTCCTCTTTCTGATAGACATCTTCGGATTATAAAATATTTGAAAGACCCTAAGACTCTGGCATATCTGCATTTTGTTTCATTTTTTTGTAAAACTTTTGAACCGTATTTACTTCTAATGCAAAAAGTAGAACCTTTAGTACATGTGATATACAGTAAGTTAAATGAACTTGTTCGCAGTATTATGCCTAAATTTTTAAACCCAAAAGGAATCTGTAAAAAAAAAAATGGAGTAAAGTTGCTACAAATTAATGTTGATTCAGGAAAAAATTTGTTAAATTTAAACAAGATTGAAGTAGGTCATGGTGCAACAGCAATACTGGAAGAGCTTACTGATAAAACAGTTCTACAAAGTGTCAGAAGCTGCTACATAGCAACTTCAAAGCATTTGCTTCAAAAACTTCCTATAACAAATCCTGTGCTCAAAGATCTCCAGTGTTTGTCTCCTTATAATAGAAAAAAGGAAGAGTCTAGGAGTTCATTTAGCAGATTAATTCAACATATTCCTCATGTGAATAAAACTTCTTCAGATATTGATAAGATGAATGAAGAGTGGATTCTTTACATGTGTGAAAATGTGACTTTGATTCTGAATGATTATGATAATAATCAAAATATCTGTAAATATTGGAATGCAGTTTTCAATATAAAAGATGCTGGTGGTTATATAAAATATCCTACTCTTTCTAGAGTGGTTAAAGCATGTCTGTCGTTATTGAATGTAAATTCCCAACCAAAAAGAGGTTTTTCAACTAACAATTCTGTTGTGACAAAGGAGAGAGCTTCTTTATCGGAATTAACAGTTCAAAGTTTACGGATTTGTTATGAAGTTATTCGAATGCCTGGCAATTCTGTTTCTTCCATTCCATATACCAAAGAAATGATGTATTATATTCAGAAATCTCAGGCAGAATAGGCATCATATATGGAGAAATCAAAAGATACAACATAATCAGAGAAGAAAAGAAAGGATGAGGAAGACATAGAAGCTACTAGTGAAAAAAAGTTTAAACAATTGCACCTGTTAGAAAAAATTAATGAACTTGAGAAAGAAAAGAAAAATAAACTTGATAAACAGTGTGTAGCTCAAAAACGTTTGGATGATGCAACCAAAAAATA
Source organism: Latrodectus elegans (assembly GCA_030067965.1). NCBI lineage: Eukaryota > Metazoa > Arthropoda > Arachnida > Araneae > Theridiidae > Latrodectus > Latrodectus elegans. The sequence goes on from CM057816.1 coordinate 22,889,194, forward strand.
GCATGTTCTAGTAGTAATGATAATATGAGTGATGTGAAAGTTAGACAAATGATGGTGTCTGCTGCTAATGCAGAGATTGCATCTGTGAATGATAAGTTAAAAAAGTGCAGTATTAAGTTATCGGAATTAAATGTTAATACATCCAGTTCAAAACGAACATTATTCAATTATACATAAATTAATTGTTAATTTAAAGCATTTATCATATAATTTATTAATTTTCAAGAAATGTTCAGTATAGAAGGTTTAAATTTTTGTATCATTTTTCATATTGTTGTATTGAAAATTAGAAAACTCAGAATTTATATAATAGTTTATTCCTTTCTAAAATGTGTTTTATGCATAAAACAGAAATTAATATGTAAAAGTAACATTGGTTTTGTTTAATTATTAGAATATGTCCTGAAAAATGTCCTGATATTTCTTGAAAATAGTGTCCTGAAAAAAAATTTTCTGTACTCCTACCCCTGCAATAAACAACTCTCCAAACACAGATGTCTGTTATAGTAACTCCTCATTTGAAATCATTTTTTGTATTTAATATCTTGAGTGCAACAAAATTTAGACCACCCATTTTGTATGTTTTACTTGTATCCTTTTATTTACCCAATTATGTAACAGTTTCAAAGTTATTTTCATAACCATGAATTATAATATTAATAAATGAAATTCTGATGTTTGACGATATTTTCACCATTTATATTATCGAATTTTTTATATGTATTTTTCCTAATTTATCATTATTTAAAAAATTTTTATGTTGGATATTTTTTTCAATTTAGCTCAGCTGTGTCCAAATTCAGGGGTGAAGCGAATGGTTTCTGAAAGTGGAGATCTCATTCCTTTAAAAAGGGAACGATTTACATTTAAAGCTGCTCATCTTGCTGTTTTAGAGCGTTATTATGAAAAGGATCCCTACCCAGATTCTCAGACTAGAGAACAAATAGTAGATGAGTGCAATAAAGCAGTTGAAAGATCAGGTATTTATCAAATGTGTTTATATTTAACCATTGTTAATAAAACAGAATGTGGATTCTTTTAGATGGTATTTCAACTTTATGTTATGATTGATTCCAAGAAATGAACCTGGATTGCAAAAAGTAGATTATAAATTCTGTAAACTTAGCTTGCATTAAAATTTGCTTTTTTTCCCTTAAAATTTATTTGATTATAAATAGATAAATAAAGCTGCATGTTCGTTTATCATGTGTGGTCAAAGAACTGCTTATTATCCAATACCTTTATGTATTAATATCACTCACGTTTTAAGCTCTCTCAGAAGTCAATTTTCAGTAGATGTGGAAATGTCTTCCCTGCTGGCTTTTATACTATCTTCTATGCATTATAAAACATTTATGCATGCGATAATTGAACCCTTTAACTGTTAACAAAGTAACTTGCCATTAAAGAATGGGAAAATGTGATTAAAATGCTGTGATTTCAAAATTACTCAATTCACCTTCTTGCATTAATTGAAATCACTTAACACCAAATTAATGGACAAATCAGAATATAACTGCAGTAATACTGAATATTTTCATATTAACTAAGCTTCCACTCCAACTATATAAAAGATTTTAATTTCATTACTGGATTTATCAAAGTAGCACCACACTAACCTCTTAAAAATAAAGTAACTTTTATTTAGAATGATTCTTTTTTGTTCATACTTCTCTAATTTGAATATTGTTTCATGTTGATAAAGGAAAAGGTCTTATTTGATCCATGCCCATTGAGTTTTGCACTATAAAATTTTAGGTTTTTATAAAACATGTAAACAGTTCATTTGTAAATTATTTTAATTTAATAATTCTTGTAATAATTGCAAAAGAAACCATTTTTTACATCATTAAGTTTGATCTCTATTTTTGAAAAATAATTCAGATACTATTATAGTTTTTAATATTGATAAATATATGTTATATGTTACATTTATCCTTTCAAAAGTTTAATGAATCTTAGTTCGCATTTCAGATCGGCCTTTAGCAGAAAGAGAGAGGGTTACCTTACCTGTTGTCAATAATTGGTTTAATAACAGAAGAAAAGAAGCAAAGAAGCAGCTTAGGCAACAACATGGTATGTAAATATTATCTTTATACAATTATATATTTATGAATTTTCCTAAATTTTTGTGTAAAAAAAAATTAATAAATAAATAAAAAAGCAGTATTTTTTTTAATTTTGTTATTTATTATTATTTTTTTATGGTAGAAGCAGCATTTGTATTTTTTGTTGACAAGTCGAAAGAAATTTTACGTTTTATAATTTCCTTTTGTACTTACTATGAATAAAATACAAATATAGTAAAAGCATTCTTTTAGTCAATTAATGAAATTTGATGTGAGAATTATGAATGTATTTGAGTAAGAGATTTTGTTAAATTAGGCCTCATGAAGAAAAGGACTAGAGAAATTAAAAAAAAATTGAATTGAAAACCTTTATATGCATTAATTTTTATTGATATTTATGCAATGTTTTTGTTTCACTGTGAAACAATGTTAATGAATTGCTTATAAACAAAAGTAAAACAGTTAAGAAATTATTTTGAATGTAATTATATGTAAGGCCAGAGAATATTAGATTTTTAATGAAATATAATTTTGATCATAAAGAAATAGAATTAATAAAGTTACTATAACTTACACTATTATTAATTTCTTATTAAAAAGATTTTTGAAGCCCAAATGAGTTAAATTACCTGATTTGGTCATCAATAATATTTGACCTAAATTAAAAAAAAAAAATGTGCAGTAATACTAATTAATTGAACCGTTGTTATTTCAGAAATATGTATGGGGTAGTGCTGTAATGCATTGTCAACATTTACTATTTCTTTTTTTCATTTTTTTAAAAAAAGATTACTAAATCAATTTTTACTGCACAACTAAAAATGCTTATCCTTGCGAAAATTAAAGTGTGTGTACACACACACACACACTATTGAAGTCACATTTGTGTAAAGTCTAGTTTAAGCTTCTCTAGTTGCTTTGCAATATGAAATGAAAGTAATTGATTTTTCTACCATTTTAAATGTTTTTAAAAGTTGAAATTTAGAATAATAGAGGAAAAGGTTAAAAAGTATGATACTCTCATTCTTTAGTTATGTAATTTTATTAGCAGTTAATGATTGATTATACCATACAAATAACATTTAAACTTTAAGTTAAAAGTTAAGATAATTTTTCAGATTCTAACATTAATCAAAGCTAATGAATTTTTATTATTATAAAAGTTTGATATATATAATATTTTTTTCAATCATTAAATTATTATCTAATCCCAAATTTCCAGCACAATTGGGAATGGAAACTTTCCTTATTTCTCTGTAGTAATGTCAAATAATTATCGATTATTTCAGTGCATAATTAAGTTTTTTTTTAGTTGCATCATGATAAAAAAGACTGCCATGTTACTAGCTTTGGTTGTTTGTTCACAAAATTAAAATAGGAAGCTGTTTCCTTGCATTAATTAATGATGGCAATTTTTATGCCATTATGATCTTTAACTCTTTTTTTTTTCCTTAGAAATTTTTTAATAACTTTTGATATTTAGCTGAAACTCTTTCCTTCAAGAATAATTAAATTTCTAAGAATGCTCACATTTAATTCTTATGAGTTAAATGTGAGCACTTGTGTAAAATTGATAAAATTATTTGTGTTTCAAAATGTGTAGAAAACTTTTCTGCTTATATGATCATTGAAACTATTAGCATCCTCCAATATAAAATATTTAGTATGTAAGCTGCCCCCTAAACCTTTATGTTAATTGCTCTTGTATTTCTAGCAGCAGCTATGGCTGCAGTTTCAGTTGGTATGTCACCAATGGGTCAACCAGCTCTTGGGATGAATCCAGCCATGGGTTCCATTGGTTGGCATCAGTCACCAACATCTACTGCTCTTGGAGGGATGTCTAATTTTGCCAGTTCTCACCAACCTGCCTTTCATCCAAATGCTCATCTAGATCTCAGTAGTGAAGCCATGGACAGTGACAGCTCACACGACTCCACTGCAGATTACAGTAATGGGGATGCATTATCTGTTGAAATTCATGAAGAGGAGAAAGCTGCTAACATCAAGCAAGAAGTGTGACATTTAAACTAGTTGTCATGCTGCAAATGGAATGAGGAGAAATATATAAAAATCGGCATACATGATCTGCTATCGTGAGATGAGCCCTTATTTTTTTTATTTGACTGCGATGTACTTCTTGTAAGTCATTGCTGCTTATACGATTAATGAAGTACAAAGCTAAATATAAATAGCATATATTAGAAAAAAATTGATTAATATTGGAAATTTTTGAAATGTGTTTTTAAAACATATTTTCAAAAATTCGAAATGTTTAAAAGTTTTTACATATTTTTAATAGCAGATGCCTTTTTGTTCATTTTTGAAGGTCTTGAATTTGGGACCACCTCTTAATGTGTCAGCAATTATTGGGCTGACAAATGAAGGTGAACTAAAGAGTGTGGTAGATAAGTTTCTGCAAAATTATTTTGTATGACTTTTTTAAGTTTTTAGATTTATATGTTTTGTTGATTAGTTTTGTTGTCTCAGGATAGATGAGTTTTATATATACATTTGTTTGTTGCTGTGTTTATGAGTCTTAAAATTTATAGATAATTATCATTTATGAAGATTTTTAATTTAAATATTTATGAGGAATCAGTCTATTTTAAAAATTGAATTGCCTTCTTGACCAAAGCAAAATAATTTTTAAGTTTTTTTTTTTTTTTTTTTTTGTTATTGTTTTGTGCTGATTTTATGATTTTGGGTACAAATTTCTGTGTGATAACTAACTCTTTATGCATGTGTTTACAGATGAAAGCAATCAAATTGTCTGCAATGTGGATATTGGGTTATTATTTTTTTTATTTTATTTGATGATCAAAATATTTTTCAAATCTGTAAAAGTGATTATATTTGGGCAATAATTATAGTTATGTTTATTGTATGTGTTTCTTCTCTTGTTTTTTTACTTTCAAAGTAAGGTTCTGATAGCGAGTCATTCTGTGTTCGATGCGTTTTGTGTAGGTATTTGTTTTGTTGACAAGTACTAGAAAGCTAGTGTTTCTAGAAATGCATTATTATATACCTCAACTGTAAAATTTATGTTTGTCTTTGTAAATAGTACTCTACCACACTCTTTTGTTTTGAATGGACATAGAACTAAAAAAAGTAGATTAATAAGACTGTTTTTCAATAAGATTCTTGCCAAGCAAGATCCTTCATAATATTGATATGTATGGCATGGCCACAAACTTATTAGTAATGTGTAAGTGTGTAATGTCTGTACAAACGCATTTAGATTTTGTCAATGTGATAGATTCCCTAAGGTAGTCATTGTATCAACTTTTTAGTCCCATTGAAAGTAAAATGTTGTGGAGTGCATTATATTATGGAGTTTTTGATGGGCAACTTGTACATAGTATTTTATTGATCCATTGCAATAATTAAAATAGATGAAGGGGAATGAGTAAACAAATCCTGAGATGGAAAATTTAAAAGCTCATTTTTTTTAAAGTTTAACTGTGATTTTTTATAGGAGAAAAAAAATGTTAAGTTTTTTAATAAATTCTAAATAAGTAATGTATTAAGTTAAAATACTTTTTAAATTCTTAAATATACTCAATTTAATTTTGAATAAAAGTGTTTTCTTGACAGTTATGTAAGTAATTTGATTTAATTATTAATTTAATTTTTATTAATTCTTTTTGTAAAAGAAAAAATGAGCTTTTATATTCCCAGTGCATTTATATGAAAGGGACAATATGCATGCAAATAGCTGATTTCTTATTTTTAGGAACTGATGCAAATTATAATAAGGGGAAAAAAAGTTAACTATATTGAAATGGAATGTATTTAAGAGTAAAATTAAGATTGAACGTATGCCGATAAATGCAGTGAGTTTGGATTTTTGTTATTTTTAAGTATAAAAATGCCGAATGTAATCCCCAATATCGGCATTCAAAACTGCACAATTTTATTACAATATTAAAACTCAGGTTTGGTAAAATGTTTAAATGTATACAATGTTGTGTACTTTCTAATGCTATAATTTAAGAAAATTGTTTTGTGTAACTTACTTCATTATAATATGCCATTGAAACTTCGTACCTGCATTATATTTCAGTAATCACCAATATTATTGAAGCATTTTTAATGTGACAGGAAATGTGTTTTTTTTTTAAATTTTTTGTGGTAACAATCAAGGTTTTTAATTTCTGTTATCTTTAGTAATATAACCATACTGCTTTTTAAAACTTTAAATCTTTTGTCTTTCCTTTTTGAAAGATTTTTAATATGTGAATTTTTCCACAAGTTGTAAATTTTATCTTAACTTTACAATGAATTTGTTTTTAATATGGAATATACTTATCATTATTAGATTCTTTATGAGTATATTTATGAACATTTCTTATATATATTTATTTTGACTATTTAAATTCCTTATCATTTTATTATAAGGAAAATGAAAACATTCTTTCATAAATAATGCATGAATTGATATTTTTACTTTTAAATATAAATATTATGTGAAAATGTTAATGCATGCTTTCTAAAGTTTTACGTGGAAAATTGAATTCAGCAATAATTTTAATTTAAATAATCTTATAGAAATACACATTTTTTGCAATTACTTATGCATTTATTAAAAGATTTTACTTGGTATTATGAATCAATTTCTTTTTGTAATTAGCTAGTATTAGCTTCTTTAGCATGTTGGTTATATCTAAAGATGCTTGGGGTATCTTTTATAATGCTGTTGTTTTTTTAACTAAATATTTTTTGAATAATGTAGTTCGTCACAAGTGTGGTGTCATATTTCTTATATCTTGCGCTTCCAAAAGTACAGTTGCTCAATTTCTTACTATAAATAAGAAAAAAATGTTATAAGTGCTAGAAACGACTACCACTGTTGATTATTTCATAAAAATAACAATTTTATACTTCCTCATAAAATTTTCTCTAATATATATATTGAATAATAAATCATTAAATATGGATAATTTTTTTATTTAATTTTTCCATCGAGATCTTTATTTAAAAACAATAAAATTTCTATTTTTTTTTCAAAATATTAAAACAGAAAGTTGTGGGAAGATTTTTAAATATTCATCTTTTATTGCATTTAAAGTTAAATATATTGTATTTGATATAATTATTAAATGTGAAGTTGTTAGAATAAATTTACCTTTTTAAACAATAAAGATCAGGATATAAAAATGCCCCTAAATGAAAGTGCAATAAATTTTTGCAAAGTAGCTCTTTAATATATTTTAAAGAATGTTTTGAGGGATATTGCTGCTATCTTTAAATTTTCATTTATTAATATCAAAATCATGATTGGACATCCTCAAAATTTCTAATAAATTCATTAATCTAAAGCACAATATTGGTGTGTAGTACTAAATTTATTTATGTTTATAAAATAAGTATTTCAAAATAAGGCTGAGAAATTGTTACATGAAGTATGAAAAAATTTGAATTTCAAAAATCAAAAAAATTTTTTTTTCTAGATATGATCTATATGTTTGAGCAACAATAGTCGCATTTCTAAAAAATAATTTATGTATTTGTTTGGAAACACAGGTCTAGAATATGGTATTGTATTAAAGAAATATTTGTCAAATTATATAATCATTCTTATTAAAAAATGTCAGATTTTGTTCAAAAACAGTGCATTAAATGAAAGATACCTCTTATTGTATATATGTCTTTATGTTCTTCCATGTTCCCTACTTGTAGTATTTTTTAATTTTTATATTAATGTTGAATAGCATTGAAAAATTGCTATTTTGTGTACAATTTCATGTCAAGGATGTGGATTCCTATTAAGAAACTTACTTTTATCAGTATCCACTATGACTTTAGTTTTCTACCTCTACTCTGAATGTACAAATATTATACAAATTCTTTATATGGAGAGAATAATTCCTATGGGTGACAACCAATGTAAGAGATCATCACATTCACAAGAGAGTGCTAACTCAAAATTACAGGGTTATGTTTGTTGCCTACAACGTGGTGCCATTTATCTTCATTGTAAAATTTTTATTTGTGCAAAGGTTGGATAAGAAGACATTTTGCTCAGGAATACATCACTTTTGGAAAAACATTTTATTTGTGTAAAAGTGGATTTCCCATTATGTTATGCATCTAATTTTCCATATTGACTCTTAGGTATGGTAGTCTCAAATATTGGTTGTTTGCACTATTATATAATGGAATTTTACGAATTTTATATTTTTTTATGAATTAATCTTGATTGATGCTTATAAATCACATTCATGTAGTTATAATTTACTTGTGTGGAAATGCCAGTGAAGTACAAAACATTTTTTCATGCCTGTTTCTTTGAGGAATCATTAATTATTCATTATTACATTTATACTAATGTTGGCAGTATTTTAATTTATCGAGCTTTTATGCATTTTTAATGTATTGAGCAAACATTTTTGAATGACTTTTAAATTTTAAATAGCTTTTCTAAAAATGAAAATAGGTATATTTTTCATTGATATCAATTTTACATTAAAAATTTAGCAATTATATTTCTTTTACCTGTTATATATATTGGAGTAGTCTTAAGGCAGATTATATTACACCTAATGAAAATAATTAAATTCCAGCACCTGTGTTTCATGAACAATGTTTCATAAACAAATGTAACTATAAGAATTTAAAAGTATATTGTGAAATTTTAAATTTTTAATATTTTAATTTTTTTATAAAAATGTCTGCTAATAAATCAAGTTTTATTTTCAAATGTTAATTTATTTTTTCTAGTTAATACTCTCATCAGATACTAAACTATTGTATTCGCAAATACAAGTATGTTATATGTAATGCCAAAATGATGCATTTAGTATATATAAATACATTTATATTTTTTAAGAAAAAAAAAGTTTTTGGTACTCTGGGGGAGATGTACTGAGATTTTATTTTTTAGGCAAAGCATGTAGGAATTTTAACATTTTTATAACCATAAGTTCAAATCTTCGTGACAATCGGATCCAAATCCGATTTCTTGATATCAGATGCGCAATCATAATCGAGATTTCATACACTCTATATGCAAAGACACATTAGTACCTGGTTTTTCTAAGTAAACATCCATGTTCAAGTGATTGATGTAATTATTATGTAATAATTTAATTATTTGAACGCCTATCCCCTCATATTAGTGTGTACAGACTTTTTAAATATCTGCCATGCTTCTAACATAACAAAAATAAATATGGTGCAGAAACAAGCAGATATTGCCTTTTAATGAAATTTTCCAGTCTATGATTTTATAATGATGTATCTGCACCTGTGTTTATTTCATTATAATGTAATGATACTGTTGATAACATTTGTCAGATTTCTCTGGAGCTGATGTAACTATATTTTGCTAGCTCCATTTCATTATTGTAATTATAATGTTTGCATGAAATCTATGTAAGTGGACAATGCTGCATGTTTTAAATCTTATAACTATTTTTTCCTTCTCTTTCCAAATTCCTCCCATGTATCCAATGACTTGACTTTTTGTTCATATATATTTAGTATTTGAGATTTGTTCACTAAAGTATTATACTTTTAGTTTTACAACTTTTAAAAGTTCTGTTTATTGATAACTGAATATCAATGCATTTGTTTTTGTTATCAATGGTGTTCAAAAATTATTTACTATAATTTTATTTTACAGATGTTTGTTTTTGTAAAATTTATTGTTGAAATTTTACTAATATAATTTATATTTACATTAAAACATGTATAAATATTTTTATTTTCACTTTGTAATATTGTTTTCCCAGGAATTTTTTAATTACTCAGTAAACTCCATATGCATTAGTTAAATCTGTTCAGTACAAATTTCACCTGCGGCCATATATGACCTGCTTAGCAGCTTTCTTAATATTATTTTTGCATGTTCAATATTTAAATCTTTTTATGTTAGTTTTATTAAGTTTAAATTAAAACCCACTCTTCACATTCAGCCTTGTCTCTTTTTTTATGCATTAATGATGTATTTATTGATATTTTACTTCTGAATAGTCAAATATATGCAAAGTGTATTTTTCCTTTTCATATTGACATTAACTCATGGTGCCCTTTTAGTGTGAATTTTCTAATATTGTGGAGGTATAGTACAAAATATAGATGTGTAGCATATAAATAATCCAGAGTGTACTGTATTACTATACCTATATATTATGTCAGTAGTGTTGCATTGTGAAATGTCTTGTGGCTTAATGTTGTGAATTAAACATATAATTGCAAATATTTCTGAAAATTGTGACCTTATGAAACACCATCTTTCTTATGTGGTGGAATGTGAAGTCTGTTTCATCTGTATTTTCCCCATCTAAAGTTTCCACTAGAGAGTTGCTTGAATCCTCATGGTTTGTTCAATATTTATTCAGTAATAAGGCCCTAATGAATTTTTTTTTTCATATTTATTTACCGATACTTTGATTGTGCTGATAATCAAATCCTATTATAATTTATAGAATTTCGCAGTTCAGCATATTAATATAATTGTTTAAACTTATTTACAACAAATTAAATTGGTTTTAATAAATAAGTATAGTTATTTTAATAATAAAAATATAATTCTTATTGAAAATATTCTTCCATTTCAATATTTCAAGAATTAATTTTCGCGTCTTAATCATTAAAAATTTCAGAGATATTATTCATCAAAAAAAATTGTGTAGTCCAACATAAATTGCAACCATTTAAATTGAATTTTGTATTAATGCTATCTGATTGTACAATTTGCCAAATTTCAGATGTTAAAGTATCTATATATCAGGTTTAAATTGTAAACAATCATTTTTAAGAAGAAATTAATTTTAATTATGAATGTGCATACTTTTGTAAAAGATAATGAAAGAGTAATTTTGCTAATTGCTTTACATATATTTGCCCCAGATATTTTGATTACCCTGTATAATGAAATAACTTATAACATAGCGGAGCCAAATCAAGATATTCACCATTTAGCAATTTTGATTCATTTACTATATTGGAAAAAAAAAATTAGTTTGTTTTGAGGTATTTGATGCATGTATTATTTTATTTATGCCGACCTCTATTCGTGTCTAATTTATCACCATCAAATATTTATCTTCACCAATCAAGTCTTTGTCACAACAGTATAGTTGGAGATGTGATAATCATATCTGATGAAATCGTTAAAATTTTTATAAATAGTTGTTACTTTTAAATAAAATTTAAGCAATATTTATTATCCTGTAATTTTGGGCTCTAAATATTGTCATATTATTGAACTCTAAGATTATTATTATTAAAATCTAATATAATTTTAATTTTATAAAGGGAAAAGAACTTGTTCAAGGGATAGAAATTGTATAAATATCATAGCTGCCATCTGTTCCAGTTTCTTTGCATTCTCCAAATATGTATGTTTTGTTCTATAACTCTTCCTTTATTCTTAAATTTAATATTTTAATTTTTTTTTATTTACTTAAAATGATAACATAAGAATATAAGTTTTTTTTTATTATTTTGGATCTTTTAATTCGTAATACATTTGCCAGTAGGTATGATTACAATACTTGTATGCAATTAGTTTAAGTCATTTTTGAATTGGAAGCAATTTTTCTTAAAGAAAATAGTTTATGCATAATAAATGTTCTCTTAATGCTTCTTTTTTTTCAACTGATTGCTTTATTTTTAAACAAACTAATGGAAGAAATAAAAGAATTTTTATTATCATTTTTTGAAAGTATTTCAAATTATTGGAATTATTTAAAATATATTGAGAATAGTTTAATTTGGCACTTCAGATAACTATGATTTACTTATTATTAATTAATAAAAATGAGAATAAAAAATTTATAGAATCTATAAAGTTTTTTTTAGCATATATGCCTGTTTAATTTGATAATCTTAAAAGATAGCAATTCTTAAAAAATCTAAATATACCTTTTTTTTCATTTTAATATAAAAATTATTAGAAAATTAACTTCTGTTTTCAATCTAGTCTAATATCAAATGTTTGTAATTTTTGCTATTGGTCAACCCGTGATTATGGCTGAATGTTCCTATTTTTTTTAAGCTGGTTAGTTGGCAGCTATGAAATGCATTTCAATAATTTCAATTACATTTTGAGTTGATTTGAAGAAAATGTTCTTTACTATGACTTAACTGAATTAATTTTGAATGTAAATTGATAAATGATTTAAATTTTAATCGAAATATTTTAGTTCTTCATGGTAAATATTTTTAGTTTTACAGATATTCTGGTATAAGTTTTAACAATATATTTATGTTCTAATTCTGTTTAGGCTTCTGAATTTTTAAGGATAGAAATATTGTTATAATTTGACCACTTTATTTATAATATAAAAGTCATATCCCTCTTTAAAAATGAAAAAAATATTTTAATGTAATTTAAAATAATTATATACTTTTGAAACAGCTTGAATTTTCTCCCTCATGGAAAATTTTTTATTCTGATTTATCAGCACAATCATTTTTTCTTTGATAACTTTTGCCTTAATATTTAAAAATAATATTTTTTGATCCTTAACTATGACTTATGAGCTGGAACCAGCTTAAAAATACTTTGTAAATAGTTTTAAAAATATTTTAAGTTGTTAAAAAAAATATGGGTTTTAGTAGGTAGTTTCTAGTAATTTTTTAGGGTGCAGACTATTTGAAAGCAACCAGTTCGTCCAAAATTCTGTGATCTGTCAATCGGTATGTCTTAATTTATTTCCTTACAGTTAGTACAAAGCAAGGGAATTCTATCTTCTCTATTTTCGCTATTCATTGTTAACTATTTTTGTGAAAGCAAAACCATTTGTAATGAAGAAATATGACCTTAAATATATATGGAGCAAAAGTGGATATACTTCCATAGTTAGACAGTAGCATCAAGTTCCTAATAGAATTTCAATATGTTTATGTATATTTAATTTTTATAAATATTTGACAGAATAATATTAGAAAGTTTAAATTTATTTTTAATATAATGCATCAAGGAACCACCTTTTCTTCTTTATAAATGATTCAAACTATTTCTGGATCTTGGGACTAAAAAATTTATTGGTAAAAGCATGTATTAGTTTAATTTAAAAAATTCCAGATTGACCTTTTAAAAATAAAATTTTATTTGCTTTGAAAGCATTTTTCTATGAAAATATTTTTTGAAATTTTTATTGGGAAACTAATTGAAAAATTTCAAACATTTTGTGATTTAAAATTTAATCAATTTATTGGGAATTTTTTCATAGAATTGCATATTTTAAGGTAAAATTGCATATTTTAAGGTCACAAAATGTTAGCAAAATAAATATTACATAATTTTGCTAAACTAGCTGTTGACTGGTTTGTACTTTATCCTTAAGTTCAAAAGTTCGTGGATTTTATTATTAACTTGGGCATGGACATTTCTGATAGTTTGGAATTTGCTTTTATCTGCAGATCCTGATCTAATTTTAAAATTGTTACATTTTTAGCAGCAATGTTTATAAGTTCACTTGAAATTATAAGTCCTGAGCAAATTAATTTTCTTTTGTGCAAAGATTCAATAAACAAATTAACCAATTTTAATTACACTATTTTTAGTAGAAACTTGTTGTCTATTTGGCATTTCGGGGAGGGGAAAACAATACTACCACATTTTATTTTTTTTAAAAAAAATTTAAGTAAATATATTCTTTTTAAGATGAAGGCTTTCTGGTCTTCAATGACATTTAATGTGGTAGTATTTGCTGTTTTATTGGCTTAGCATAGGTTGGCATTCTTTTATGAAGAGTTTGGATCTTTTAGATTGTCCCTCTTTGTTTCCTATTCATAAAAGATTCAAAACATTGAAAAATAATCAGTTTTCTAAACTATGTTGATGAAATGTTTTTGTAAAAGAACTTTTTTTAAATCTTGAACTTTTATTTATTTTATCATATTTTAAAATAGCCTGCAGTTTGTACAGAATAGCTTTGCTTTCTATATGAAATCAGAAAGCTTTCTGTTGCTTATCTTTTCTTTAAAATCTGAACTGGAAGCCGATTGGCTATTTTTGTGACATTTGATTTTTACCTTATGATAAATGTGTGAGTTGTTTGAAATACACTTTAAAAAGTTGATTCTGGTTGAATTAGATCTTATGTGTGAAAAGTAACTTCCAAACCAAACTTTTATAGAAGCAATTCTAATGTCAAAAACCCCAAGCTCTTTACGATTGTAGCAATTAAGAAAAAATTGAGTATGATAATCATTACATTTTCAGAATTGCTTGTAATATTCTTTATTCATTTAGCTGTTAAGGGACTTTTTAATTAGCTAAATGCTAAATTTAATGACTAATGAATGAACTAGATTAAAAAATTTTTATAAGTAATTAATTTATATAACAATATGTTATCTGTTTAAATATATGTATAATAAAAACAGAGTTTGAGTTTTTCCGTGTGTAAAAGCGGTTTCTTCTTTTAACTTTAAATTATTGATTTGAAGAATATTTGAAATGATAATTGTTTATAAAATTCTCCAATTACATATTATGTGTGGTTCCTTGTTACATTTTTAATTTAACTATGTAAATTGCACTTGCAGATTAGATTCATAATTCGAAAGCACTCTCCTATATGGTTCTCCCAAAATCTGATCCTATTTGCCAACAGAAGCAGAAATTTAAGACACAGATGGCAGGCAGGGCAGGTGACCACTAGCATTTAATTTTATTTTCAAGGTTAGCAATTTGTAAACAATGGAGGAAATACATGCATTTTTCTTTTCTCTTTGTTTCACTTAACTCTGGCTCAAGACAGTTTTAAAATTGTGCCTAATATTTTATCTTCTATGAAGGAAACTAGTGATTCAGTTTATTTTTTTTGGTTACAATTGAATATTTGTTTTCAGTTTTAATTTAGAAATGTTCAATTTACTGTTCATTTGTGTTTTTTCCATTTCCCCTCCATTGGAAATATAATTGCTCCTAATATAATATTGTAAAGCACTAAAGAGAAAATATATAAAGTTCCTGTAGCCAGACACTATACCTCCGTATATGGCCAATGTATTGTACAACCATTGATAACTATGATATGCATATGTGTCTATTGTGTAAATGAGAGAGTGAATGTGTATGTATGTATTGGTTTTGTACATCAATCGGCCTTCTTTGTACAAGCTCTTGCAATAAAAGTGTTTGTACTTTATAAATGGTCTGTTATTTTTATGCATTATAATACACCTATTAATATATCTAGAATGCTTAAAAGTCAAAGAAAATATCAACCTTGAAAACTGGACAATAACATTAATTTTTCTGATATATTAAATTTTCAAACCCCACCGGCTGAAATAGAAAATATTACCACTGCAAAATATTTTTATATAATACAAATTCTCCTTATTTTGAAATATGTTCATTTTAGCTGCTGATAACTTTTGGCAAATTGAAGTGTTGTACTCTTGATTATAAAAGCTTAAATTACTTATCTGTTGGTGATAAGCTTGTTTATAGTGAATTGTCAACTTTGGATGAGCTAGAAGTTTATTATGTGATCAACATTATAACGAGTCATCATAAGAAGTTGGAGATCTCACTGACATTTTTTCTCTATCTTTAAAAATATACCTTTAAAAAATATTAAAAAAATCATATTTTTTATATTGAATTTTATTAGTACAAAACTTCCATTTTGTAATTACTGGGCAATAGTTGTAATCTTAAGCTTTGTTAAAATTCATCATAACTATTTCTAAAATAATCTGAAAATTGTGCATCATCCTAAATAATTTTACTGTTTTTCTCCCTTTTGTTTTCAGATGTTTAATTTTCCTCTAAAATATTTAACTCAAAAAGTGGTTAAATTTTTCAATATTTGATTTAATTTTGGATAATTTCTCTGTCAGTTTTAAATCTATATTGTATTTTTTCATATAGATTATGTTTTGTCTTTGAAATTTTAATTTAAAATTTTAAATTCAATATTACATATTATGTTATAAATAAAAATAATACAATTGAATATTAAGTTATGGATTATTACTACATACTATATATGATTCATTTTTTAAAAAATTGTATTAAGTCACTTTTTCAGTGTGTGACTTTCATATTATGATATTAATATCACTAATAAGGTATTTTGATACAAATAAACTTTTTAATTTAAACAAGTAAAAACATACAAAGAAAACATTACACTTTTTATATATGAGAGCAATATTTTAACTTGATAAAAATAAAAATTTTTATAAATTGACCTTAAAATAGAATTTTTAATTTTTGCTTGAATCAGAGATTACATTTAAATGGAATATCAAAAACATTATGGTGCAGTCATAGAAATATTAATTTTTCTTAAATATCTTTTCCACAGTATTTAAATTAAAATATCTCATATCAATTGTAAAATGATATATTGTTAGATTTCATAATTATATAAATGTGAAGAAATTATTCTTTGCTAGATATAGTGATATATAAATAATTATGTTTTAATGTTTGCTTACGTACTATCACCGCATATTGTTAACAGCTTTTCTAGATTTATATGGTTTTATTAGCTTTTATGAAAGTAATAATTTATCTTTAGATGGGAATGTCCATACATTTTCATTTAATTATTCCAAGATTAAAATAGAGATGCATGTCCCAAAATGAATTTTTTTCAGATTGAGTTATCCAGCAATCTTGTCCTATAATTGAATTCAGCAAATGATTGCTAAGGGCTTAGTTTACATTTTGGGGAAGAAAATCAAATTTAAAAAATTTAAGTAAATAAAAATAGAAACTTCATTGAACAAAAAGTTCTGAATAATCTAAAATTTAGGATAACTTGAAAATGAATCAACCAAATTCAGTGAACTAGAGCTTGAACATGAGTTGATATTTGATTTATGCAAGCCACAAACTACCAAAAATTCTCACTTATAATTATTTTTAATTAAAATTAGAATTCGATTGGATCTTGTAACTAATATGGGAAATGAAATTAATAAGAAATTTGCTGTGCAAAAAATTTTCAGTAACATGCATAATTTACATAATGAAATTAAGTTTGATAAATGAGATTTATGCATTTGTAGTTCATTAGTAGTTTGCAATTTTTAACCTACTTCATATGGGAAATCAGCAATAATTTCCAATGCTCATCAATTAATAAGTAATTTTTATTTCATTTTAGTGAATGTTTTAAATAAATGAGTATGTCTGAAATCATTCCAGTAAATTTATATATGAGAAGGCAAAATTACACACATAACAAATTTAATTATTTTTAAAAAATATTTCAACTTAACAAATCAGTCTTTATTTTTTAGAGTTGAAATTCTAAAATAAAAGCTATCTCAATATTAAGATTTTTAAAAAATCTCAAAATTTATTTGCAATTGCTTCTAAATCTAAATAATTTATAAATTTATCTTTGAAATATTTTGGAAATACAATGTCAATTTATTAACTACATACTTGATATCTAAAATTTAGGATTGTTTTTAAAATGCTTAATCTGAATATAAATCAAATAAAAGCCAATTTTCTTAAAAATATCAATTGACTAGTTTAGTGGAATTTATATAAAATGATACCTTCCCTAACCACCCATTCTAATTCTTCAAAAAAGACGAAAAAAAAAAAAAATGCAATACAAGAATCATTAAAGTTTAGCAGTCTGCTTTTTCCTCTTTAAGTCACTCATTTAGAGTAACCACTTAAAACTATTTTACGATCATTTTTTTCACAAACTATTTTAATCACTCTTTTATGGATTTTAAAATAAGAGAAAAATTAAATATACATATATGTATTCCTTTATATTATTATCATACGCCTGTTGATACTCAAGAAACCATTTATAGATTTAGAGCAGAGCTATATTTGAATAATAATTGCTTGGAGAAGGCATGTTGTTTGGGCTGATTTGACAGACACTACTACTCATTCAGCACTACCCAGGGAGTACATGTAAATTAATGATGCCATGGACGTGTGACTTTTGGCCTGCGAAACATCTTTGAATATATGGTCTTAGTTGACTTACAGGCAGGTGTCTTTTCATACCAGCCATTTAAAACATGTAGAGAACATGAAATTGTTAATTAATAAACTCATTAATGATAGTTGGAATGTTTACTTCGAGTGGATCTTTCAGCCATTGTAATATACTTGGGAATCAGAGGATGAATCTACTAGCAAAAAAAGAGATGCCTGTCCCCAAAGCCCTCTTTGAAACATCCATACAATCAAATTTCATCCAAAATTGCCAAAGTCACAAGTACCTATGCCAAAAACAGCTATAATGCTGAAGCTAAGAGGAAAAACGTGGTCCAGTCTCATTCACAGCCCTCTATTCCTGTGGACCTCCCATGACAAATTTTAGAATTATAAATGGACATGACTATTTTTCAAGATCATTTTCATTGTATAGGTACTCTTAATTCTTCTGACTGTCATATGTATTCCACAGGAGACTATAAATTTTAGACATTTGACCATCTGCTCATTTTTCATTCACCTTGATCTCATCTTAGACTTGACAACTATCATATGAAGGTTATTTTGTGCTGGGCTGCTAGAGGGAAAAGACCGATTCTATCAACTCCCTGACGTAGGAATAAATTTGAATAATTAAAGATTGAATAATACTTTTCAGCTGAGTATGTTCTTTATTAATATATTCAGTGAATAAGATTAAAGTATTTTATGATGAAACAATCATTGTCTTTTGAAAATTTTTATTCACAAAATAATTATACACATAACTGATTACATTTTTCAATTTGTGCGAACTGCTGTGCATTTTTACAATAACAGAAAATATTTATCAGAATTTAAACTAATATATCAAATTACATTACACAGTTATGTGACATCTATGAATCTTGCATATATTAATGAATATTTTTTGCAAGCTAATACAAATTGTGCTAAAATAGTCTACAATACATTCAATGTTATCCAAACGTTAAAATAATCAATGCTTCTTTTTGCATTAAAATATAGGCTTATATGTATTGAATAAAAGTCTAAAAATATAACCAGTATATAAATGCAGAAATAATTCAAATATTAAAAAATATATACTTTTTTTAATTAATGTCATGTCAAAATATTTCTTATGTTGCACGATCCATGCAAAATTAATATAAAATAATTTTAAAAATTTCAGAGTAGTTTTCCCATTATAACAAGTAAAATGTTTAATCATGGGCATTTTCATAGAAATAATTATCAAATGAGGTAGGTTTTGTTAAATTTCTTAACATGCATCCAATTTTTATATTAAAAATAAAGAAATCCTTAATTTCATCATTACATAAAAAACAAAGGATAAAACATCAAAGTACATACAAGGTAAGTAATTTCAAATAAATTCAAGAATAACTAATCATTTATTTTTATAACCCATCATTAAAGATTTGACACCGGAATAAAAGTCACACAAGAACCAACTTCAGACATTTAGTTACCATATCGATTATTACCATTCGTAATAACCATTATTCAAATCAGTTATATAATAAAAAATCTATATCCAATTGCTTTAATAGAAGGTCATAAAAAATCAATCCGCTCATATTTCATTAAAAAAATTTAAATGAATTGGATAGCTCCAAATAATTGACTAGCATAATAAATAATTTCAAATCTTCAAGTTGGGTTATAATAAATATTCCCTTAGCTATAACAGCTTAAGTTGGAGGAATTTTTAAATCAGGTAACCTAAAATAATTAAGATTTAAAGTCGGAATTTTACATATTAAGGTATTATA
This sequence comes from Latrodectus elegans, assembly GCA_030067965.1. Classification (NCBI taxonomy): domain Eukaryota; kingdom Metazoa; phylum Arthropoda; class Arachnida; order Araneae; family Theridiidae; genus Latrodectus; species Latrodectus elegans. The sequence goes on from CM057816.1 coordinate 22,908,936, forward strand.
TATATAAACTGTTTGAATATTAAGAAAGATAAAAATACAATAATCAAACAGAAAAATAAGTTGATGGCATAACTTTATAAATTTTAAAAATTAACTTATTACACTAAGCATTAATATCTATATAATTTAGCAGTAAATATAATACATTAAAGATTAATCTATAAAAGAACAAAAATAATTTTACAGTTAATATTTTTGATATACATAAAATATGTTTCTCTCAAAAAATTATAAAATCTCTCATACATGGTTAAAATATGCAGAATAAAAGAAGTAATAATGTAGTAAAATATATATTAGAATGAAATTTTAAACATTACACATTAGTATTGAATTTTCATTAATTTCATGATATATTCATTACCCTTAAAAACCAGCTGCCACCTATTAAAAACTACAAACATTTAAAGTATATCATTACAGAATAATTCATAGAACACACAGAGATAACTAAAAAAATAAACTGAATCACTTCAAAGTATATACAACAATCAAACAATATATGGTAGTAACTTATCGTGACAAAAAATTAGTTTGAAAGTCAAATTTTTAAAATTTGCTAAGGGAGTTATTTACAATTGTATAATTTCAATTGTAATTCTTCATAATCCACAAACTATATTGCGTTAGTTTATTAGGCAAGCTTCTAAATAAATGTGAGATTTAAATGCTAAAATACATAATATATTTTAAAATAAATAATTAATTATATACAGGTTTGGGACAATTATGAATTTATTTAAATAGCAGAAAATTCAAAGCTTATTTTACACGAAATATAAGCTGTGCTTTAAGAAAAAATCTGTAAAATCAATTTTCCCATAATTAAATCTTAAAACTTTTATTTCATATTTAAAAAATTAAAAACAGATTTAAATTACAAAACATTACGTAAATTAAGTGAGGAAAATTCCTTCTTTTTGTTAAGAAAAACATAATAAAAAAGCGTTAAATAATTTAATATTTTCGCAATTGATAACAACTATTTTATGTTTCAAATTAATTATTAGAAGTTCCATTAATTATAAAAATAAAATATATTTTACAATTTATAATATTAACATTATACACAAAACAATAAGTTAAGACAAACATTCACATATAAAAACAAATATTAATAGCAAAAGCACATATAAAATTTCTACCTAGTAAAGAAAAACACAAAATAAAAATGTACAAAATAATTGCAAAATGAATGCTAAACATTTGAAGCGCTATCACCATTTTTAATAGTCATAAACCATTTCTAAGATAGCTATATATTTATATATATTATAATCAAACACATATTTATATATGAATGTGGATTACACCAAAATGAAATTAGTGTTTCACTTGAAATAAATCATCAAATCAAGTACACGAAATGAATTAATTTTCAAATTAATAAATCGATATGCAACTGAAGACCAATTATATAATGTCTTGTGATAAATATTGGCAACAAATTATATCAAGGAATAATTTGCTGAAGATAAGTGGAATAATAACATAAATCATTCATATTAAATATGCATTCAATCTCATTGGAAGGTTTCTTTTGTTTTTACAAGTGCAGGGTAAATTGGACTAGTTATAATCACAACTAGGATGGAAAAAAATCACTGTGGGCTTTGATAATGTTGTTATGAATGAAAATCTTGAATATTTTATATTTATTTATTCATTGAAAACAAAATCAATCAAGATCAATAAGGCATTTATGTTATTTGTTCCATTTAACATCAATCATAATCAATACCAAAGAAAGATTATAACATGTAAGAAATGATTAAAAATAATTACATAATTGGTGAAACAATTTTACAATAATTTACAGTATGGAAATATTGATATGATGAAACAATGTACAAAATGATATTTAGTTAAGCACTAAATAAGATAAATCAAATGAAAAATTGCTTTTAGAATTAATGCACAAATATATAAAATATATTTATAAAAATGATAAATATTTAATCTGAAATAAAATCAATGGGAATTAATAGCCCAGGAGAAAAGTAAATGCTTTTTTAAATGAAAAACTTATTAATATCTAACTCAGTTATATTCTATAGTTAAATTTTGTCATATATGCACATATAAACTTCGACAGTTGATATAATATCACACATAGATTAATGATTTTTTCTTAAAAGAAAAAATATAAAAACTGGAAATGACACTTTTTCAAGTGACTGTAACATCTTTATAATGAAATTCAATTTCATGAACATGAAAATTTTTCTTTTCAAATATTCATAATCATGAGTTAAAAATTCAATAATCTTGAACAGTCTATCACACAATCATTCTTACTCGGAGTTCAACATGTTTGATCATGCATCCAAAGAGTTTGCTACAGATTTAAAGACCTTGGGAGAAGTGTAAACTTCAACCATTCTCTGGCTGTATCTATCAGTTCAAGCTGATCAAAAGTACGTCCATAAGTGACTTGACTCCATTTGGAGTAGGCCTGATATAATGAAAAAACAATAATAATGAAACGATTAAAAAATTCCTCGTCTAATATTACAAATATAGATTTACATTTCAACTGCAATAGTTAATTAATTTGATTTATATATATTTATTCTATAGTTACATTGAGATCTTTATTTGGTAAGCTTACCTCAGTGAAGCAAAACTTTCTAGGTGTAAGTTCTTCTTTCCTGCGTTTTTTAGGCTGTTAAAAAAGTAAAATATAAATTTATTATTCAATTTTAAGTTGTGATAAATAATTATAATTGTGGCTGCTTGAATCTTTAAATTTTCTAATGGAAAAATCACATAATTTCTAATCATGTAATACATTTTTTTTTTTTATAATAAAGCCTATAATGTTAAAATTTTTTTTTCAGTAATGAATATAGAAAAAATAACCGAATTAAAATTGCAATTCAAAGTTACCTTTATCCCATTTCTATCAATTCAGAAAATCTATAGACAAATAATATTTATATGCATTATTTTTAAAACGACTCTTCCATATACGAACTTATTAAGAATGAATAATTCTCATTAATATATGAAAATATCAGTATATGTTTAACACATCTACTTAAACAATACACTTAAAACATATTTGAAGTTAAAAAAAAAGAACAGTTAAGTTATGACATAACTGTAAAAACATGCAATGAATTAATCATTTTAAATGACTTTCTATTAGTAGGTTTGGCTGTATTGTTAATAGATATGTAAATACATAAGAAAAAAGAATGGTAAATGAGTAATAATTATCAAATTTTGTTTTGCTAAACCACCAAATGTATATGTAAATGCAAACTAAAATTTATAAATGTAAAATTTCTACAAAACAGTGCATATTTTGAGTTCATTCATTAATGGAATTTTAAAAATTTATCAAATTAACTAAGAAACTTTATTATATTAGTGAACAATCAACAAATAATGAATTGAAAATCATATTGTCATGCATTATTGATGAAAGTAAAATCAATACAAATTTAGTGAAAATTAAAAAACATTCTTTCATTAAGAAAAATTAAAAATTTTCAATCAATTGAAGCATAACTTAAAAAAATTTCTTTTTAGTAAAAATAAATAAGATATTGTTAAACTAATTACATTAGATATTAATCATTTAATGTTAATGTTGACACAATTATAAACTGTAATGTTATGATGAATTTAAATTTTAAAATAATTATATAGAAAAATATGAATAATCTGGATGAAAAATTCAATGAATAATAAATGAGGTACAATTATACATTAAAATAAAAAAAATAGTGAATAATTTCTCACTCGTTCTTTTATTTTTATAAATGCTTAAAATGTAAGATATCACGAGATGAATATGAATTTCATTCTATATAAGTAATATATACATATATATATATAGAGAGAGAGATAGATATGCTTATAAAATGAAAGCTGTAAATTATGATTTAAATTTTTTTTTTAACAATTAATGATAGTAATTATAAAGAGAAACATATCATTACATATGTAAATAAATTCTATCTAAATTAAACAAACCTTAATTCGTGTAGCAGGAGCAATAAATGCATTGTTCAACTGAGCCGACATATTTGTATCCATTAAAGTATCTTTGATAATTGATGGTGGAGAAAATGTGACAAAGGATTCACCTAACAATGATTTATTCTAAAAATAAGAAGGAAACATTCTTGTAATTTAAAATTTGCATAACACTAAGCATTAACAACATTCTTCAAATGAATATTGGTAATTCCTTTTATTCATTTTAGTGTAATTGGATAAAAATAAATTACTTTTTAAAATTAAGACTTAACAGTAAAATTAACCTAACAAAATTAATAGCTCTTTTGTCAAGAGACATCATTTGAAAGGTCTTAAAAATTTTTATAACTATAGTTAGTAAAAGAATACTGAACTACTTAATTTTAACTTAAATAATTTATAATTTTCAATATTCAAGAGAATAAATAAAAAAAACTACTTTCTTTTATTCAGCAAAATATTAGCATTAAATCTATTAAAATATGAAAACAGAACCATGAAATACTTACAATTTAATTAATTTCTCATAGTGCCCAATAAACATTATGAAATGAATATAGCCAAAACTGAAAGCGGAATCTACTCTTCACACATGCATGCATTATATATATTAATAAGACATAAATTGATATAGGAATTTAAAATTAAAATTTTGAGGTAAATTAAAAAGTAAAACAAAGAAAATTCACTACTATTCACAAGAATCTAGAAAGGTGAGAGAGTAAAATACATGCATATATTTTAAGATTGGTATGAAGTCTAAAGAAATGGTGAAGAAATATAAAACAATAGGGAATAATCCAAAAAACCAGAGTAAAAAGAAAAGAAGCTCACAAAAAATTATTTAGATTGATCACAAGTAAAATATATTAAACTAAATTAAATATCAGTTCATTTGAAAATAGTAAACATAATATTTTGGATTACTCACAGGAGTTTCAACACTTTTTTCAATGCCAGATTCTGCCAATTCACTTTCTGTCATCCAAGTTTTATGCAAAGCTTTTCGAACGCATCGTCTTTGTCGATAAATGTTCTGAAATTCAAATCAATATATAAATTGTATTATTGTGTGTCTTAAATCTTTTTTTAAAAAATAATTGTTCATTAAGTAATTTAAAAATAAAAATTTACTTCTTTATCCAAGACATCAGATTCTTGAAACAATCTCGTATCTGTCTCTTCAAATGGATAGTTTCCCTCATCTTCATTTAAATATCCAAATGTCTAATTTTACAAAAGAAATTGATATATAATAGAGATTTTATAAAAAAAAAAAAATAGCATATAAATAAATTCATTTTTAAGCTAATTCAAAATAGCTCATCTAAAACAATATAATTATATGACAAGTTGACAATTATCAAAAAACATTGTTCAAATTTTTTGTGGTTGATTTTCTGAAGAGCTTTGCAAAGAATTCTTAATTCAACTATTGCAGTGAAAGTATTTAAATAATTCTAGAAAAGTATTAATACGAAAAATATTCAATTTTTGCTAGTATCAGCTGAGTACTTCATTCCTCTTCAAATTGTGCATTTATTTAAAATTAAAGCTTAATCAAATACTTAGATTTTAAACAATCTGTTTCATAAAAAAAATCAGCTCAAACCATGTTTAAACATATGAATAAATAATATAAGTTTTCTTTGCTAAAATATATTTTTTTAATATAGTAATGTAGTGTGTTCAACCTGGTATGGCAAAGGCAAAAGGTAGGCTGGATCAATAAATGAATCAGGCTTATTAAATTGCAAGATCTTGATTATACATTTATTCAAAATCTATAAATTGACTATTTACAATGAACTAGGAATCGTGATGATTATCTATAAGGTTGATGCAGGTGGTTCATGAGAGTCTTCGATTGACTTGCAAGGTACAAAAGGAACTGAGTGTAACCATTCTGGGAACATTTGCTGAAGTCAATGGACATTTGGTGAGGCTGGCCTTTCGGCTAATTGGATTCTTCTCTGCTACAAGCAGAGGTCTTCCTCCAGTATCTTTGGTCAGGGACTCTGAGTAACTCCGGGGAGACCTCTCGGAATCAGCAGCTAAGGCAGAAACTACAGGCAGAACTCAGTCTTTAGTGTTTATAACTCTTTTTAAATAGTCTTCTCCCTCCCATATCATCAGGAACTCATGAAACTTCTAAAACATCTCTCGTACGTCATTACAAAACAATCTACTTCCAGTCCAACAGGTGATTCCCAACCACATGTCATATTTAGAAAAGGGCTGCTCAAGGAATCATTAAAAACATATTAAGGGATTACACAACAGGTGACCGCAGGGAAACTTTCTGGGTCAGGAAGGCAATAACGGGGATGTTGTAGCAGTAAAAATTGAAGCCAAACAGCATTTGATCAAAATGATTAAATATATCAAGTAGTATAATTATGATATATTTAATCATTAATATACTACTTGATATATTTAATCAAATCTAAAGTTTTGATGATTTGAGATACCAAATATACGAATTTTTTTTTTTTAACAAAGTTTAGAAACGTATTTTTACATAAATAAACCAAACCAACATAATCTTACGAAAAATATTCCTTGCAGATTTTCTAACTTAATTTTTATAATTTCATTTTATTTGTATTAATTTCATGCTTTCTTAGCTTAATGTATGTATTGAAAGTTTTAGAAGAATCAAAATAAATATAAAATGGTTCTCTCGTCAGCTTATTCTTTAATTCACATTTATTTTGCAATATTAAAATAATATAATTCTATAAAATAATTTTTATAATTTTTTTGGGTGGGGGGTGGTGGTTAAATGTTTGTTATTATATAAACTGGAATTAGTAATTTTGACACTTATATTCAAGGTATCTATAAAAAAATTTTAAAATTCAACATTATCCATACATTTAGTTCCAATCTTAAATAACAGAAATAAAAAAAAAAGCATTAAAAAAATTTTTTTTATTATATATATATATATATATATATATTTTAAGAAAAGCAATTTTTAGTACATAAATTATACAAGGTTTGGTTTGTTTGTCGCTCAACTGTCATGTTTTGCCCACGAGGACTAATTAGACCGGGACCTACGGCTTAAAGTGGATTCCGAACCACTACAAACATCCATAACCAGGTGGGATTCGAACCCACGAACTGTTGAACCGAAGGCAAGAGCGTTAACGATTCGGCTGCCAGCTCGGCATAAATTAGACAAGCTTAATTTAATGAATTAGAATATGCCTGCTTTAATTAACAAAAAAAATTTGTAAATTCCTAAACATAACATTATTTTACATTGGCAATTTACAATCAAAATATTTTTAAGAACTTTTGTGGAAAAAAATACAACTGTTTCTATTCTTTGCTAAAAATTGCTGATATTCTTCATTTTTGTAAAGTCTAGTGAGAATGGAAACACAAAACTTTAGCATAATTTGTTTCAAGAATGAATCCCAGCCTTAATAGTGAAATTTGAGTATTGAAATTGGATTTATATTTATTACAAATTCAGGGTATTATCAACATTTTTATCATTTTATAAACTTAAACAAGTAGGAAATTTAGACGGTTGGTGTTAAAATAATTCAATTTTTAAATTTACAATTTTTGCATTCAGGGCACCTTTACATACACAAAATTTAGTACTGATAGTGAAAAAAATATAATTTATCAGAAAGTTTTTTCAGTAATGCATATCTATATTTTTAAGGAGCAAGAATTGAATTGATAAACAGTATCATAAAATTACAATTTCTTTTTGTAAAAATTATGCAAAAAATCATGAAACTTGGATAATATGAAAATAATCCATTGTTATCTTAGAAAAAAAAAATTTTTTTTTTTTAAATACTTCAATAACACATAATATAATCAAGCAATTTAACTACTATCACATCATATTTAACAAGTCGATAAGTGGATAGAATTCTCATAATATTAATTAATTTTTTGCTTTCTAATGGATATATTATAAGAATACATAACTGATAATCAATTACATGTTTTTGTTATGTACTAAAAATATATACATCAATCAAGTAATAAGCATTGATTTGTTTGTTATACTAATATGATTATTTGTTATTAACCCCTTAACTATATATATATATATATATATATATATATATATATATATATATATATATATATATATATATATATATATATATATATATATATATATAAAAAACTTATGAAATTTGCTTCCCAGAGCCACCGGTTTTCACACAGGTGCACTTAGTTATATAGTCTGTTGGAGAAAAAATCTCCATATCAACCCTTCTTCTTTAAATCTATTGTAAAGAATGTCAAGGATATTTCATTGCATAACAAAGCCATAGATCTAGTTTTACTCATAGCAGCACATTGTAAAGAAGCATACTTCGGAAAGGGGTATATATAGACATCTGGGCAGTTAACAAATCAGTTTAGCAAGGTTTATACATGCTCATGGTAGGCCAGAAATTAATAAATATATGCTATCATTTTTACCAAATGATAAATTAATACAGATATGTACTTGTGATTTTTTTTTGTTTTGTTATTTTAAGGTTATTTTCTACAATGATACCAGCAGTTTAAAGTGACTACAAATCTGATCACATCAAATCAGAGAATCAAGAACCCAGGAAGTATTGAAATAATGACCAGAATGTTAACCATTCAACAACTAGTTCATATATATGTTTAAAAGTTTATTATAACTTAATAAATCAAAATAATCTTAAATTTCTTTCCACTTTATTAAATATAGAACATGGGTTTTAATAATTATCATACACCACTATTAGTGAGCATAAAATAAATTACCCTTTTCCTATCACCAATTCTAGGTAGATTACTGGCAAAGACTTCTCTTAGAGGAGTTGGTGAATTTATTGTAGAGCTCAGCATTTCAACTTTGGGAGTTTGAAGAACGCTAAAATTACACAAACCTTAACTTTAGAAAAATTTAAATAATTTATTTTATTAAAAGAAAAAAATAATTATGCTCTGTTAGGATTTTGATTAATTGAATTTTATAGAAATTAAAACTAATAACTGCTTAAATAATAAATGAATAAAACTTACCTTGATGTATCTGCATTATCAAAAACATTTCCATTTGCTTGTGTATGAGACTTTGGTGTTGATGTTAAAGCAGAATTCAGAAACTAGGAGATAATAATAATATAGTTAATAAAAAAGATGTAATCTAAAATTAATTTATTTTTGAAATAACTTTGTTTTTATTTATCAAATTTGATGCAATATTAAAAAAATTTTCAAAGTCGAACCTTAAAATATTACATTTCTTATAATTTTTGATAATTTTGAAAATGAATTAAAATAATAAAATGCAATAAAATTTTACAATATATTTCAACTAAACCTAATATATTGCCTGTCAATAAAATAGGGGGGAAGCTAATGCCAAGTTGTCTGTGCCTGTCTGTTGCAATATTGTATGGATACAAAGTTCCATTTTTAATAGAGGGAGACGTAGCAACATAAACTTTTTGAATACCTTAAGAATGACATAAGGTATTAGTCTTAATACCATCAATTCATAAGTCTTAAAACTGATTTGAAATGGGCAGCTCTTGTCATAGAAACTGTCAACATCCAGACTGCGGGTAATAATTCTTATGGTATAATTCCTATTCAATGGTCTTTTGGTACAATAAATTTTTACAAAGAAACTTTTAATCAACGTTTGAAACATATTTTTTCTTTTCTCATTTTTATCATTTATTATTAGCTGCACAGTTAAGATGATCATGACTGATGTTTTCGGTCTTATACTCCATATTACAATTTATAATCCATACTTTCACATCTACAACTTGTTTGATTTCCAGTCATGATCACAGACTCTAAAAAATAGCTATTTAATTAAACAGTCAGCTTCATCCATGAACATATTATAAGGGAAAATAAGTTTTTTGGCAAATAAGATCTAATTTTGCACATTTTTGGTTTTTAAATCACAATATCTGTTGTTGTTATTGCATGCCCACTTGACTGGCATTATGGGGTGTGCTGCTCCATTTTTTCAACTGAACTATATTTAGGTGTGGAGTTCAACTTCTTCAGTACACACATGCCATAGGGTTGGCAACCATTCATATAAGGAAAGGATAAATAGAAAAAGTACACCCATACCCGAATTGGGATTCAAACCCAGGACCTTCCTATCTACAGTCAGGCATGCTAACCACCAGACAAGTTGGGTGGCATCACAGTAATTAATATACCAGAATGGCAGATAAAAAGGATAACATCATTGATGTTCTTCTATTGAATCAAAAGTGAACCGATTTTACTTTCTAAAAACTCATTTTCATTTCAGAAACAGCTTTATTCAAATCCAATTTTGGAATTAATCCCACAAGTTTGAATGTGAATATCCTTTGCAGTACCAATGACATAAATACCATTAACATTAGGAAATGAAATATCATTTTTTAGAAACATATATCATTCAGACCAAAAGGGTTGGTTGAAATAGATACCAATTCAAGATGAAATACATAAAGAAAATAGAGGTATGAAGAAATTTTCTAAACAGCCTAAAGCATTTTCTATTCAAATGTTTTAATATTTCTGGATAATAAAATCTGTTTATTGGTCTGTTTAGTTCTCTCTGGCAAAAGAAATTTGCTATTACCAAATATTATAGATAATCTGACTGATAAAAAAATATTCAGCAATCAAAAAACGATTGGTTTCAATGGCGAGTTTTAAAACATTAACCAGCAGAATTAAATTAACTCTTAGGTAGCATGACCTAACTGTAGCCAAAACTACATTTAGGTCATGAATTATTCCACAACTGAAAAAATATTCTTTTTGTATTCAAAACTGATCATTGAAATTATTGCGAGTTAGAATCATTATACAAGATCAAAATAAAACATCTCCTGTTTAGAATGAAATTATTTCTTTCATAATGAACACTTGGCAAATTTTTTCTTTGAAGAATGTGAGTAATTTCACCTTTATTTTCACAAAAAAATTTTTTTGCATGAAAATACGTAAGTCATATAAATTAATTAAATTCCTTTATTGGTTCAAAAAAATTGAAGGATTTCGTGACACATCAATCACTGTTATAAGTTAAATTTGTAGATAATTTTCCTGAAAAATTAGTGCTAAAATAATTATGATTTTTTAATTAAATTAGAATGTAATTAGTATATAAATATAGACTTTAAATACCCACATGCTCTATAAATTTGATTCTGAATTTTATCAACTTAATTAACTTAAATCAGATACTGTTCAACAACCTTATAGATGATTTTCTTAATTTTCTTTTTGAAATTCTAGACTTTGTTTCTCATAAAATAGTATTAAAAAAATTCAATTATAAATTCATTGTTGCCTTATATTGTAAAGTTTCCCCCTCAAAAAAAAAAAAAAATTTTTTTTAAACATATAATACTGCATATGACCAACATCAATTTTAAGTACAGGCTTTTTTTTTATCTAATAATAAAACAAACTGTAAATTAAACAGAAAGTTAACTTTAATATACATATTCAAAAAATGCATAGTGCAATGTCAATTAAAGTTATTCAGCATTAAAGCAAAAATATAATTTTAAATTATAATCTGTTTAAAAAAAATGACCTAATAAATATGAAGCTCAATTTTGATGTAATACAACATAAAAATAAAAAGATAATATTTATTACAATAAATACTTAACTATAAATTTTCATTATGTTTAACACAGAAAAATCTTAATACAAAAACATGATTTTAGCTAAAGACAAAAACCAATTTCTCAATAAAAATTATTTATTAAATTTTAAAAACATGATAATTTATTTTACAACACTAAGAAGCGATTTTAAGAAAATAAAATTTACATGTTCAAAATATCAAGTAAATTTGAAAATACAATTTCAATTAAAACAAAAGTTAAAAAGAAAAATTTGGATTTTTTTTTTTTTTTTTTTTTTTTTTGAATAATGAATTTTAATCTGCAAATATGCACATACCTGTGATGGTGAAAATGTCAGTTGTTCCATATCATAGATTCCCTTTACTGGAGTTGATGTTAGTAAATAATTTTTTAATGGTGATATTGTAGCTAAATCATCAAAAGAAAGTCCACCAGAGCAATCAACATCATTTAAAGAAAGGGACATTTCTTGCTTGAATTGTCTTGATAATGCAGATTCTTGAATGACTTTTGATGGAGATAAATAATCCATTTTGGGTAAGGTGTTCACAGTTTCTGAAAGAGTTAATTTGTTCTCACATTCTGCAGCAGGATACTCAACTACTTCCTGTTTGATGAAGTGCAAAAGGGGGTCACTGGAGTTTATATTCAAGCTCATAAGACTGTCATCATACCCATTGGTCAAGTGGGATGTTTCAGAATGAAGCTAATCGTTGTTAAGGTCAATAAATATAATTTGTTAAGAATATGCACACACATACATTCATCTATTTCGATTTGCTCACAAAATGCTTTTAAAAAAGGGAAATAATAAAATATATTTAATTTAAATCAATTAATAGGCATATCACTAAAATAATAATTTTCTAAAAGTAATTTTGATATTTTTCCATTTATTAATTCCTAATATGACAGAATACTAGGATTGTTTTCATTCCTAAACCTGGCGGGGATAACTATGATCATACTTTTTCTTTCAGACCTCAATCAATCTCTCTTCATCCTTCCTTAAAACTAAGGGAAAAAATTATTAATAGGCATATCAAGGAATACTTAAGAAATAATTGTCCCTTGCATAACCTATAACTTGCCCATAACAAAAAACAGCTTCACACCAGCATCAACATAATCTAAAAAAAAAAAAAAAAAAAAAAAAAAACACACACTTTACATCAGCTTCTTTTTATAACGGAAGATACTTTGGATAGGAAAAAAATTGCTCTGGCTACTTTTATAGAGATGTATGATGCCTATGATAATACTTCACATCTATCCCATCCTTGAGGCTCACGAGGACACATGGCAAGATCATCTTGCATAAATGGACTAAGACCCTGCTCTCAGGTAGAATTTTCCAATTGGACATTTTCTGATAGAATTATCCAATTGAAACATCTTTGGTGAAAGACTACCAGAGGTTATCCTCAAGGTAGTGTTTTATCACCATTACTTTGGAGCCTGATAGTAAATATGCATACTACTCATTTAAATAATATAGGATGTTACAATTTAGGCTATGATAAATGATATTGTCATAATAATCCTTGGCAAAAATCAACATAACTTTTCAATTGATGAGAAATGTATTAAGTTTTGTTAGCAACTGGTGCAAAGTGAGAGATCTAAAAGTCAGTGCTCAAAAGACTAACCTTAACCTTTTATTTACAAAAGAAAATAAGATTATTTTTTGTCTTATTTATAAGGCCTCTGCAGTGAAGTATTTGGTTGTATTTTCAAACTGAAAGCTCACCTGGAATAAACATGCCAATTACAAAATTAATCAAGCAAAAAAGAGCATCATGATGTGCAGATGTATGCTAGATAAAAATTGGGACTTAAAGATAAAAATGTTTTGGATGTGTACATAATAGTTGTCAAATTTATCATAACTTATGCCTCTGTGATCCGACAGTGCAAGGATCAGCAGAAAACAGTGATGGAAGGGCTAGGGAATCTACAAAGACTGACTTAGCTGTGCATCACATTTGCTGATCTCTGAACCTATTAAAATACTTGAGACCATCTTTTATCTCACCCCTCTGGGTATTTTCATTTTCAGTACAGTCAGAATGACTGTATATAGAATGATGTTGCAAAATCAATGATATGTCAAGCCCACTGTTAAAAATTACTAAAGAAAATTCATGAACTTATTCTAATGATATCTTTGGACACCATAGAAAGGACTTACATGATGTCTTGTTTTACAGAATAATTAAGGTTATTTTTCTCTACAAGGGAAAAATGAAAGAACATGCATGATAATATTGTCAGTGATCTTATCAGGTTCATAGATGGATCAAAGACAACTTATCAGGAGTGCATAAAACATAGTAGAAAGTTAACTTTTCAAAAGGACTCAGGAGATATACCACTGTGTTTCAGAGTGAAATACTTGCTATAACAGTTTTTTGGTAATTTAAGAAAAGCCTAAAAAAGGAACATGGATTCTTTTTTTTTAGGACAGCTAAATAGCTTTATTTGCAATTAACTCATTTCAAATGAACTAGCAACTAAGAATAAATTCATTCTTAACTAGTTTGAGGACATATAGGTATAGAAAAAAGGAAAAAGCTGATGAGCTTGCAAAACAGGAATAGTCTTCTAGTCTAACTGATGCAGAATATTTTTGTGGCCTCAACTTTAGAGAAGCGATTCTTAAAGGGGAAGAACAGAAGATTAATAAAACCTGGCTCGAATCTCTTGGAAGTGACGTGCAAAAAACAGGATCTATAAGTCATATGTGAAATTTGCTTCTGAAATTTTTAGATGCCCAAGATGGAAAATAAAAACAACTGTGAGATCCATCATTAGGCACTATTTCAGAATACAACTCCATACAATAGGACTTTTTCAACAAAACCTAGCAAATTCCCCACATAGCCACAATCAAATTTTCACTATAAATAAAATTATTGGTAGTAGATACTTTGATTACTTGCTTCATAAGCAGTTTATTTGACTCGTTTTAAAATTTAGTTTCGATAAATAGAAAATTTAGCTTTCTATTTAAAGATGAAATAGTTTGTATTTCATGCTCAACAATTTGATAATAGATTTCAAAATAAGATTTCTTAATCAGAATTAAAAAGGGTTTTACTAAATATTCCCAATAAGAATTTTCAACAGAATAAATACATAAATTGAAAATATTTTTAATTAATAATTATTGAATGCTTCCTAAAATAAATAACATTTTAAATTATTTCTTGTTATGTAAGTCATAATTCATATTTGTTACAATATACAAATTAAATACCACAAGCATTGTATGGTTTGATGTGTGATGAATGTTTTCTAATATTTAATCTACTTCTGTATTACATTACATAACTTTATCTTCAATATTTGTTAGAAAACCAAACACATTTATGTGTTGTATATTCTGCCAAAAAAACCTTTTTTTAAAGATAAGCTAATTACAGTAAAAAAATAAGAATATTTCTATGCAATATCATATGGTCATGAACATGCAAATTATAAATCTTCAAAGAGAATTGTGATGAATTTCAAAAATTATGCACAATAGTTTAAAAAATTAAATTGCATACCTTAAAATTTTAAAAGTTTTTAAATAAATATTTCTTAATTTAAATAAAATAGCTCTTATAATTAATTAAATTATGCTACTACTTGTTTTAAAATATTTCACTGAGAGAATGATATCCATGAAGAGAAAACAAAATTAAAATATGTTTTATTTTCTAAATAAGGATTTTTTTATAATTTTAATGAACGAATTAAGCATAACTATTCAGAATTTATCCTTACTGAAGGCATTACTAAAATCTAAGCAAATGGTCAATTCCTCAAATATAAAAAGATACATTTCTGGGTCTTCTATTCAATGTTTTTGGGGAAGCCAATTTTGTCATGACTGGAGATGGAATTGGAATTAAGCCTTGGGTGAAAGATTCTTGCTTAAATGCTTCGAAGATATGACCATCAAATGTATATGCTGTAAATGGAAATACAAAAATATTAAATCTTTTTATAGTATTAACTAATAACTAATGATAAAATAATTACAATTTAGCACTCATACTTGATAATTTAATATCTAATTTTCTTCACACAAATTATCTTATTTTAGATCAAAGTTAATTTGTAGAAAAACCATGCAACTGTTACTTATTAAAATACAGGTGAGATTTCTGAATTCACAAAACAGTGACTTAATTTTTTAATCTTAGAAATTTACCAGGAGTTGATATTTTTCAATAATCATAAGTCTTATAATCATTTATGCCATCACTTAAGATTAGACTTACAATTAAATTACTTAATCTAGCTTTAATTTCAGAATATAATTTGTATATTACTTTCATTTTAAAATAAATGAGCTTTTTACCAAAATTTTCAGGTAAAATGTGAAATTTAAAAATTTTTAGTACATAATTAAAACATAACACATAAACATTAGGTGCATTAGAATTTCCATTTAGGCAATACATTAAGAATATTCAAGATGACTTTCATACAGAAAACATAGCATTATATAAATACGGAACTTGTCTTTCCTTGTTGTATGTTACAAGAATTCTATTGAATTATCATTTTACAGGTCATGAAAAATATATTGAATCATGAAAAGGTATTTCGTTAAAAAGGTAAATAAAAAAAATGTAATAGTAATAGAAAAAAAATGCTTGCTTTAAAAACGTGAAAGAAACTTAAAAAAGTATGCTCCATTTACTTCTCAGTATTAATTGAAAAGTAACTATGGAACTCATAGTCAGAAACTTACATTGCAGTTTCAATTATGCTTTGACACATCCTTATCAATAATTATTTCCCAAATTCTATATAATTGTAGAATAGAATGCCAATGAAAAATATATGAAGTATCTATAGCTTTATTTATGCATATCTTATATCACTGGTATATTATATAACTTTCAATGCATTACACACAATATATATTTTCAAATATTGCTAGTCAGATATACATTTATAATTTAAAAACTGCTTCCACTTCAATTCTCAAATGGAATTTTCTTTGCACAACTGCAACAACAAAAAGTACCTGAGAGATACTTTTTGCATCATCTCAATTTAAAATAAATTATGGAATGATTCAACAATGTTGCAACCATTCCATCAGGACTAAGACACAATCAATATTCTTGTAAGCATTCTTCAGTCAGGATAAAATTCAACGTCACTTTGAATAACAGCAGGTCATTTAAGCAGAGCCTAACTAAATAGCCTGATCAAATATTGGATTGTTCTCATTAACCATAGATAAAAGTCCCATTTAACTCAGGATCTTGTATTCATTAACAACAGTTGAGGCACATAAAATAGGTCAGAGTCACAATGTCCTCCAAATAAAAATAATACCTCAGGAAGCCTACCATTTAGTCCCCATTTCTAAAAATTATGAGGTCTCAATTATCATAGAGACTAAAATAGAACACCCACTGGGAGCCTATTTACCTAAGATGCCAATTTTCTCACTTATAATGCAAAAAGCTGAAAAATTCTAATGATCAGGCATTAAGAAAAAAATTAAGACAAAGCTAAATTACACATAACATATATTTCTATTTGAGCTTAGTAAAAATGAGAACTTCATCTGAATGGCTTTACAGTACAAATAAAGTGATTTTGGCATAATATAGCATGTCAAGTATGTGATGTTAAGAAGTATTTTTTACGTATTAAGTTATTATTGTTGATTTTAGTGAACTTTATGGAAGTAGTTAATTGAACTTCAATCAATAATTAAATAGCATGAACAAATTTTTAAAAAAATTAGTAAATTTAATCATTAATTAGCATTTATTTATACTTGGTAAGTGGAATATTAATATTTTGTAATAATCTTTAAATAACAATTCATCGCTTTTTTGTTAATATTAAATAAATATATAAAGTATTACAAACTTATTAAGTTCTGTATTTCAAATGAGTTAAAATAAGATAGTGAAATTCATCATGAAAATGTTTAAAAATAGCAACTAATACTATATATTTTTTAAAATTCATTCAAATATAATGAGGATAAAAACATACTTCTTTTGCATACACACACATTAATTAAATAAAGCAAAAAAATACCAAAAAAAAGGTAAAATATAATATTTAAATTCATACTGATTGGTGACTCTGTTTCTTCAGCTTTCATTGGAGTATTAGGTAAGCTTAAATTTGTGCCATTGCAAAGATCTGACATTGATATGTCAGCAAATGAGCCAGTGCGGAGAATGTCAGAAACATCCAAACTATCACTAAGAAAAAATTTCAAAACATTGAACTGTTAAAAAATATGTATCATCAAAATAAATATTCATTTAAAAATCCCACAAAATAACTAATTTTTAGATTATAAAAATAAAAATTACAATTACATATACACAGATACTGTATATCAAATTTCTTCCGTTCACAAAGAGAGTGTGGTTATTAACTTACTGGATTATTGCATAATCAATACTACTTAAAATAAGTGGATTTACACAGAAAATAACTTTTTTTATGTTCTACAATATATGATAATTTGATCACATATTTCCATCATTTGAATTATCACTGGAATCCTCTTTCTATATTGATTCAAAAATCTATTACTATTTATTTGTTATTTTTTTTTTATTTTCTTAGAATTTTATTTTCTGTTAATAGCCTCCCCCCTTTCGACAGCTTTATTTGTAACTGATTTTAGCTCATTTTGTTTTGTTTTTTTATGTACGAAAAAGCAGAGAAAAAAACTGAAGCTAAATATATGCCAGGGTTTACACAGATTATCAGGAATTTAAAAGAAATTTCCAGGAGATATCAACATTCCTGTTAAATATATATTTTTTTTTACTTTACCAATTATTTCCAACAAAAAAATTCATATAATGATATTTGTATACGTAACATTTTTTGATTATATTTGTAAATAATAGAAACAAAAATTGAGGTAATTTTTTTTATTAAAATTAGAATTACATTTAATGAATATTTCAAAAAGCCTTCAATAAATGTATAGACATAACAGAAATTTTTTTTATTTACATTATTAACATCAGTATTTAGAAATGCAAAATTTTTACATTACTAAATTATATTGTATAAAAAATGTGTAATTTTAGAGTTTTTTAACAACTTCCTTATATTTCCCTTTATTAATTTACTGATAACTTCAAGGTGTGTAAAATAACCTCTTTTAAGCTTCCAAAATTTATAAAATTTGAATGCTACACATTTTTTTTAAAAAAAATCGGCCATTTTAGTGATAATGAACCAGTTTACATTCAGACCATCCATCGTCAATTGGTGTAACCTACTTGTTAATAATTTTGAGTACTTCTTATTCACTTTTCAAACAAAATATCTCCAGTTGAGAGATCTAAAAAATCTGACAAATAATACTGTTTTAGCAATATTCCTACCCCAAAAACTTACCTGGTAGTTCAATGTTTTTGACTACAGATAATATTTAAACTTTCATCAAAGAATACACATAATTACTAGCATTCTTAACTTTTTATTTGCTACAAGAATTTTAGCTGAATCTGCAGAACTAAAACTTTTAGCACCCAAAAATTTTAGCTTTTAAAATTTCTTTTGAAGAAACAAATGAATTCTTAATTTTCAGAACATGTTTTGGGATCCCATTCTGTAACAGGAACAATTGTGAAAAGAAAAACTTTTATATGAGTAGATCCTTTGGCAGATGCAGCTTAACTTTCCTTCAAAAACTAAAATTCACTGGCAAAAAAAACTTTTTTTTTGTCTGTATTTTTTACAATAAAACTTTGCATATTTAACAAGCAAGACGTTTTTTCTTAACAATTCATCATCAATCCATCATAGATAATTTTAAGAAATGTATAATTTAATACAAGTAATTTTATTATTTTTACATAAATTTAGTATCATTAAAAAAATGAAATAGCAGCTTTTAGGACAAAAATATGAGCATTTCTTTATTATATAAATAAATAACCAATTTTTCTTTATAATCTAATGAAACACATTTCTATAATAAATATTGTGTTTTATTTATAAATTGTAGCACAAACCAAAATGTAAGAAACATAAATTTCCAAAATTTCACTTCTGGATTTATAATTTTTCTAGCAAAACCTTAAGTTAAAACATATTACAACACATTAATAAATTTTTTTCACATACTAATAGTTTATTTAAACATATTAATTCTTTGGAATAGAACTTGTCTAATTTTCAATTTAATCCTTATTTTCTGATAAAAAATTAGATTTGTTTAATTTATTCTCACTTAAGATTTGTTAGACAAACAATATTTAAACATTTTATGAAGAAAAAGCTCATAACTAAGCCTTTACTTTAAATTCCTCTAAAACTTTAAAAAACTAAAAATTTTAATTATCAAAAACAGCAAAGTGAAGAGCCAAGACAATGACTAGAAGTCATTCTTCTATTAAAATTGAGATATTTTACACTTGTGATTTTTACAATATGAAATATAAAAACATAATTACCACAGACTGCCAAAACTTAAAAATTTGAATTCAGCTTCTTTAAAAAATTTTTAAAGGCAAAATAACAATCAGATAAAATTTATTTCCCTCTCTCAACAACTATCCAGGAATTACATAAAGCTCAGTAAATATACATCTTTTATTTAGAAAAATAATCTCATCGTTAATACACTCATTTAGTAGAATACAACTCAACTACTTTAGTTTTTACAGTGATAAATGAAAGATTCATCCCTCTAAAAGAAATTTCATATACTGCCCTCAAACAGTAGAAAACAGCAATAATAATTATTAACAAATGAAAAACTGAAAGCTTAAATACATAATTATTTTAGGTTTTTAAATATAATAACAGGTGTCCAAAAAAAGTTTGCAAAACACATTGTTCAAAATGTTAAAAAATTTACCACCAAATAAAGTGCAGAAAATAATATGAACACCAGATGAATTAAAAGAAATTACCCTAAATCAGTAGTCGGAAGTGGTTCAACACCAGGAAAAGCAGGTTCTTGGTAATCAGTAGAAAAACCATTAAATTGGTCCTTTATAATATCAACACTGGGATAAGTAGGTGCAACACTGGGACATTCAAACATCATTGAAGAGGATGGAACATAACTAATATCAGGTTCTTCGTCAGCACTTAGTGGCTCAGTTTTGATCTGCACAGGAAACTCCAAAGCTTCTGAGAAATTTTTTGCATACAATGGTTCACAATTATTTGAAGTGATAGTAGTATCTAAAAGAACAAAGTATAAAATTAAAATGCAAGGAAAATAATAAACATAATATAATAGATTTTACTAAAAATAATTTCAAAAGTAATTTGGAATTTCAAATATATAACTTATGATAAAGACAAAATTCAAAAGTTAATAAGTACAGAAATCAACATAATTTTTAAGCAATAACCCATTTTAATAAAAACAGAATTTAGTTATGATAAATAATGAATGAAACAATAACATACCATCAATGTTGGAAACACAAGTTTCTTTTTTAGACACTTTTGAAGTTTGTGATGCTTGAGTTACATACTTCTTTTTCTATAAAATTATAGTTAATCATAATAAGTTTTAATGCAATAAAAAATAAATACAATTTCAATAAAAAATTTTAATTTTATTAATTTTAAAAATTTTAATTTTTTAGTTTAAAATGTTTAGAATAGTTTTAAATAAAAAAATATATTTGATATATTTCCCAATTTAAATTAAACTTTAATGACAATATTGGCAAATATAAAAAGCAACACATACACACAAATAAACAAACAGTATTTTTAACATGTGTAAGAAATTTAAATGAAAAATAATAAATTCTTAAAGGCCAAAAAAAATTAGCAAATATTAATTTCATTATTTGTGCTAATTTTTTAAAGACTTTTACAATCATTTCTTTCATATTATATATTTTTATAAAATACTCACCATCAGATAAACTCAATAATAATCACTTTTGCATTTTTTAAAAAATCAAAGTTATGTAGAAGTAAATGTCTTACATTTACTTGTGACTTTAAAAGTTTACAGTGAATGTTCTTAATTTAAAATAAATATATCCCCTCAGAGGAAAAAGTAGAAAAAAAAAACTTTTTTTTAAAATCCAAATTGAATGAACTGAATAAAAATTTAAGACCAACTCTTAAATATAAGTGTATTTCTCTAATAGAAAGTGGTAAAATTATGGTGAAATTTTAAGAACTTAAATGAAAGGCAATTTTAAGGACTGTGTAATATGTAAAATTATCTAGTTAATTTTAAATTGCTAATGAAACTCTTTTGTGTTGCAATGGTTAAATTATAAATATTAAAATACAGTACTGAATGTAACTAAGAAGTCATTTTTCAAGAAATTAAATTTCTGACATTCATAAAATATATAAACCATTTTAATTTCCCTTGAAGTTGCAAAAAGAAAATACATTAAATACTATGCATAATACTAATATGAATACATTTTACATTCAAATTTATTTTTCAGAAAAGGTTATGAACGAAACTTTGTTAAGAAGATATGTATAAAAAACATTTTACAATTTTGATAGCTAAAAACACAAAATGAAGATTTTTTAAATGTTTGTACTAAACAAACCTATTTACATTTATCTCTTTACATTAGGAAATATCTTAACACAATTCCAAAAAATATTAGACTTTAAACACATAGACTTAATTTATAAAAATTGCAAAAGATAAAAAAAAAATTTAGGTACAGCTTTTTTTCTTAGTCTTTAGGTACAGCTTTCACCATTTATAAATAAAACAAGTTCAGAAATATCATCCATTAATCTAAATTACAAACACTTTCTTATGAGAAATCATTTAAATCTCTCATTTAGAGCTTAGTTCAAAATTTTAAAGTATTTTTTACATGGACTTTGATTAGAACTTATATACAACATATATATCATTCAAAAGAGTAAATAACATCTTGTAAATTAAAAATAATATTTCTTTATTTTTTCAAATTCTTATTTGATCAACTGAAAATTAAAGCAAAATAATGATTAATTTATGGACACCAACAAACTAATATTAATGTTAATCCAACTAACAATTTTTTTTTTCCTTTTAAGCTTAGATATTCATTTTAGTACAAAATTTAGAAAATTGTAATTTAATCAGCTTCATTTCAGCCATCTATTTAAAAACATTTTTTGAAAAGTTTCAAACCTATTAAAAAGAATAAAAACATTTAATGTACTTTCTCAAGACCTCACTGAAAATACTATATGAAAAACAAGTATAATAATTAAAGAAATATTTTAAATTTATTTAATATAATAAAACATTAAAAGAGGTAATAACAATAGCAACATATCAATTCATAATTTATTTCCCTATGTTTTTATCAATTTTCTAAAAATCAAAATATGATTTGGAATAATAAATTTTGAATTTGAAATTAATAAAAACCTGTAGAATCACAGATATACTGTTTTTAAATAGAGTAAAAAATTTTAAATATTACAAACTACTTACTTTATAGCCTTTGTTCTGGGGCTGAGAATTTTCATCATCCAGCAGAAAAGACACTTTCTTTTTTAATGTAGAATTCCAATGATTTTTTATTGCATTATCAGTTCTTAAAGATGTATAAAAACAAAATCAATAATTTGATGGCAGAATATTAAACATTATTAATTTTAAAATGCAAAACAAATCATAACTATAAACTAAATTTTATTCTAAATGGTCTAAGCATTAAAAGAAAACATTTAAAAGCATCAATAAACAGTGCCTTAAAAATGTTTGGCAATTATTGTTCAATGTAATTGATTTTAAATTGAGTAAAATATTTTATATAATAAACATTTAATACAGAAATGTTTAGAGAGATAATAAATTACCAAGAATTTATTTTAGCATACATAGAATTTGTAAATAATATATTTTTTATTTTCAAATTGAAAAAATATACAAAAATAAAAAAATTGCATTGTGGCATATTTTTAAAATTATGAAATAAAATAAAAATTCTTGAATTAAAGTTATAAAGTTAGATTCTTTTTTTGAGGCTAAGGAACAATTTTAAAACATATGGTAGTCATTCTGTGGCCCAAGCAACCACACACACACAGTCTGGCTTTAAAATTTTTTCAACAATAAACTCAATTCTGTGTTTTAGAGATTTTTCATAGATTTGTTTGATGTTTATTTCTAAATAATAGTGTACAAACATAAATCAACAAAGCATAAAAAGAGAAGTAACATTTGAGATTTCTATTAGATGAAGTTGAATCATCAGCAAAAGAATTTGATCAACCCAATGGGGTTGAATTTGATGAAGAAAGACAGTTCTCATGTTGGTGATAGTAAATTTCAACAGATTGATGAAAATAGCAAAGAATCTGAATTAGAAGAAGATATATTTGTATGTAAAAATAAAATAAATAATGAAAGCAATTCACAAATTGGTTACTGATGAAAGTGATAAGAAAAAAATAAGAATTATTCAACTTATAATGCAACAAAAGAAGGTATAGATAGAGTAGGTGAAATGCTTGTATCATAATCCATATCTCAAAAAACTAATATATGGTTAATTATCATTTCCACTGTGCATTGAATGTCAAAGAAATATGTAGCAAAGTAGCCCTTATGTCAACAAAGTATCCTCCAAAGCAATATGAAATAAAAGAAAATTCCTAAACACTAAGCATTATCTCTTATAGTCTCTTATGAGGATAAAAACTATACAAGTACTTTCTAAATAGCTATGCCAAACAATCCGTGAAGGCAATTCAGGTGGACCATAAAGGATTCAATGTTTAACAAAAAATCAAAATCTCAACAAAGCTGATATGTTATGAATCCAAAATCCAATAATTACAAAACTACAACTTCTAGTACAAAATGTGGTAATTTTACCTGTAAAAACCATTCATCTTATGTTTGTTTGAAAAATGTATGTCAATTCAAAATCATAAAAACAGGCACATCATTCACCTTTTATATGTTTATTTTCTTGAGCATTAAAAATATTCTTAAAAAATGCATAACTCATTTCTTTAATATCAATGATTGGGAAGAACCAATGTGATCTCCAGTGTCAGAAGCATGCCTTCTGCTCGATACATACACATGAATTATTTCATAATTCTAAGAAATTCTTTAAAAAGAATTTATGTATAATTAGATGATTTATCTACAAACATCTGTGATCCCGATCAGATTCAGGCTTAACTGAAACAATATCAAGGCTACCAATATCTCTATAAAATTATTCATTATATAACAGGACAAATGAAAAAAAATCTACAGAATATTTAAAAACTGGTGGATCAACTACAATGAATTCATAATAGTGTAAAGTGCCTAATTTTAATGAATCCTTAACAAAATTTGACTGAATGTTTGAGATATAATTTCAAAAAAAAAAAAAAGTTCAAAGTTGAATATTCTAAAGAATTTAGTATAACACTTAAACAGATTTCTCACAAGTATACTATAAAAAACTGTTGAGAAGATATGATCCCAAATTTATTCTATTGTAAGAATTGCACATATAATTAATTAAATCCACAAGAAAAAATTATTTTACAATATGATGAAAATAATCAAACAATAACATCTTTAAAAAATATTATAATCAATATATTTACCGGCCAGGAAGTTGTTTGGCTATCTTAGACCACTGATTTCCCCAAAGTTTATGATAGTAACAAATTAATTTTTCTTCTTCTAAAGTCCATGCTGTTTTCTTAATCGAAGGATTTAAATGATTATGCCACCTAAACAGATAAACATAAAAAAATTATTTTTATCTATTGTATCAAAATTATTACAAAATTTTTAAATCAATGATAAATATAAATAATACACATCAACACAAAATTATTTATATAAAAAAAAGAGAGAGAGAGAGATTACCTTTCTCGACACTGTTTACCAATTCTGCCTCTTAAATGCTTTGCAATTATAGTCCATTTTTTCGGACCATATTTTTTTACTAGTTCAATAACTTTTTCATCTTCCTGTGGTAGACATAAAAAAATATTTGTAAACTAAAAATTAACAAAATTAGAAATATTTTCAAGAACTGGCATGAGAAGCAAAACAAACAATGATACATTTTTAAAACTCATAATATACAAATTGGTTTATTAAGAGAAAAATAATTGTGAAAACAATCAAATTCAAGAACTAATATTTATAGCAACTAAATTTTTTATTCTAACTTATTTTAATCCATATTATAATGAATGTAAATAATTTACAAATGCAAGTTTGAAAAGGTATATTTCTTATTGAGCATTTTCAAATTAGACTTCATCACAAGATTTCAAATTATGCAGATTTTTAATGTATTTTTTAAATGAAATAATAAATTTTAATTTAACCATAAATTTTATTTCATTTAAAACATAATTAAAAAAAATTAGGGTAAAATTATTCAAGAGTAAAATATCTTAAAATTATTTCAATACCTTTATTAAATTTTAAAAAATATTGATATTTCCATATGATTTAAAGCAAACATCTCATAATAACAGAACAGAAAAATATCATTTGAATTTTCATAATTAAAAAAAATAACAAAACTAAAAAGGACAATTTTTTTTTTCCTTTACTTGTAAATAAATTAAACTGCTAATACATCTAAAACTTTTTACTTCAAAGTGAGCATTAAGAGTAAATATAATAACTAACAAAACTTGTTTAAAAAAAAAGATTACATAGAATCAAGGAAACGCTAAACAATTTTCAGTTAGTTTGCAAATATATCAAATCTTTCAAACAAATATAGTTTGCAAATAAATCAAATAATTCATACTTCTTTTGTCCATGGACCTTTTATCAATTCTGGGTTAACAACTTTATACCAACGCTGTTGACACTGAACATCACTGCGGTCTGGGAAAAGATTAGCAATCATTTCCCACTGACTCTCTCCATATGTTTCAACCAGTACTTTCAACTGTTCATCCTAAAATTTTCAGTAATGAGCAAAATATATCAGAAATCTTCAAACTTTAAGTAAATTCAAACTTAACCTATACTTTAACAAAAAAAAGTAATTTCCAATTTTAAAAAGTGAAGTATAATTACATAAAATAAGAGTTTAATAAGTATATATAGATACAAAATAAAAATATTTAAGTCATTCAATTGTACAATGTTTGAAAAGAAATTTTAAAAAAATTATAAATATAAAGATTGACTTGGCATTTGGAACAAATAATTAAAAGCAATTTAAAACTAACAAATTAAATTTTGATCAAGAAATAATCTTTTAATGTAGCAAAGAATAACATTTATAACAAACAAATTAGTAAAAATAATTAAGTAATTTATTCCTCACAGTAAGAATCTTTTAATTTTCTAATTAGCATGGGAATGTTTACTATGAGATCATATTTTTTTAATTAAATAAGCATAGTATTTCAAATAAACAATAATTCCTATATCTCTCTCTCTCTCTTTTTTTTTTTTTTTTTTGGAGAGGCAATAAATTTAGAAAATTTAAAATGAGGATTTAACAGAATTATTAACATAATTTTTTACTTACACCATTGATATTTATCAGTTACTAAAATTAGCATATACTGCTTACCAAATTTTCATATGTGTAATAATCACTAATATTATAAACAAAGAGTACTGTTTTAAATATTAATAACTATTAATAACTAATATATATTCATTTATACTTAGCATAGCATTTTATTTATTATAATATTTGTAAGGAATTTTATTTGTAATATTAAATAAGCCAATTATGTATTTCAGAAAAAGTTCATCAAATTAGGTTACATAATCAATGTTTGGATCGTTAACTCATAATTAAAATAAACATCATATGGTCCCAAAAATCAATAAACATCTAAGATTATAAAAAAATTACTTAAATTATATTAATATAACAATTTAGAGAAATGTTAGCTAATATAAGTTTAAGATTATTATTCACATAACATTACACTTTCGTATAAAAAATGAACAAAAACATAATTTGAAATACAGAACTGTTCAATTGTAATTTTCTCAAATCTTTATCAAAGGAATAAGAGAAAAATAATTCTTTTGAATAAAATATGTTACAAATACATTGAATTCTAAAGTATTCAGGAATCATTCTTTACCTCCTCTTTCAACCATCTACCCCTATTTATAACTTTATTTCTATTTCTAAGAACTGGTGTAGAAGAGTGGTAATCACTGTCATCATCATCAGAGTAATAAAATGAAAATGATTTTGCCCTAAATATAAATTTAAAGCTTTTAATACATACTCATGCTTTACTATCAAATTAAACATAAATAAGTTATAAAAACAGATAAGTAAAAAAAATATAAATAGATACATATAAAATAATAAATATGAGACATTAAATATACGATCTGTGTGCAATAAACTATATTTACCAGTAGATAAAAAAAAATATGTACACTATAATTTTAGTAATTGTACTCCTGAAAATTTAAGCTCCAAGTGTTTTACTCAGAATTATAAAAGTTTGTAGGTTTGGTTATGAATTGATAACATTTGCATCGAAAATAAAGTGCACAAAATTTTAACATCAATGGGTAATTTTTCAAAAACAATTCAAAAAACAAATGAAAGTTTCTATGACCAATTTATAATATTTTCCAAAGAAAGGTTTTAGAAAACTGTATAGTTAATAATAACGCAATTACATTTCATTATTTAATATAATTTAATATGATCTTAATTTAAGAAATATTTATATGACTTAGTGGTGGTATTCACTAAGCATAGGAAAATCAAGAGTAATCTTGCCCAGAGTTAACTCAATCCCTTTGCATTTTTTTACCCGACTCATTGATTTTTATTTACAATTATTACCTTATTAAAGTAGTGTCGGTTAAGCTATTCTAGAATTACATAGACAACATAAGGATTTTGATTGGCTGCTGCTTTGAGTAGCATCTTAGGTAATATCTGCCATGATCTGTTCGTCTACATTTTGCAGGTCTTCCGATTAAATTTTATAATACAAAGAAAGTTCAACATTAAACGACTCTATATGGGAATATATATTTTCATTACTCATGAAAAATAAGGCTGGTTATTATCAGTAGCCATAAGATAACAGTAGTCACAAAATAACTTTAAAAATTATAATCATATTAAAGTATCATATTGAAAATTTTGAAATCTTTAGTTTAATTTTATTGAAACAAAAGCAAAAAGTAATCAAATTAAAAAAAGGGATCAAAAACTTAATTTCATTATTAACAACAATCCATAAAAAGATTTAATTTTTGAAAAGCTATTAATGGATTATCTTTTAGATTTAACAGAAATTCTTATATATAACATTTTTAAACAAAAC
The DNA here is from genome assembly GCA_030067965.1 of Latrodectus elegans. NCBI lineage: Eukaryota > Metazoa > Arthropoda > Arachnida > Araneae > Theridiidae > Latrodectus > Latrodectus elegans. Next base: position 22,937,834 of record CM057816.1, read on the forward strand.
TTAAGAAAATTTTGTCATTATAAATTTATTTATTTAAAGCATATTTTTCATAATTATAAATTCATATATTTAATTTATTACAATGGTATTATGGAGATACTTTTTCATAAGTAAATACATTTTGTTATTACAATTAAAATATTTCAGAAGTGAATTGTGAATAATTTTTATAACATCACATAAACAACATTGGGAAAATTTTTGAAGTTATTTAAAACATGCTGGTAAATCACAATTTAAACACAAATTAATAAATTCTCCAAAAGTAAAACTTTTACATTCTAAACATAATGAACTGCAGTAGGATGTATTGGAAAAGTAAAACCACCAAGATTATATATCAGCATTATATAAATTTCAAATTTTTATTAAAATCTCTAGCTCACGAGATTTTATTCATTATATAAATATTAATAACTTATTAAATACCAAATATTTATATTCATTCATACATACTACTTTACAAACATTCAATGATTCAGATTTAATTGTTTACAAGTTTTAATTTTTTCTTTTATGCAACACAATCAGAAATGGACTTTGAACATGCTTTTACCACCAAAATGTCATGAATTAGATGTCAATGATAAAAGGCCTATATTTACTGAATGTCGTTAGAATTATTTTAATATTTTTATTGTCACATATATGCTTATAGCTTAAATATAGACTCAAAATTTTTAATACAATATTAATAGAAATAAATTTCTTTTTTAAACATTTTGACATTGACATGAAACATTAGAAAAATGTTAAGTAAATAATTTTTTGTTACCATATTCTATTATTTAAATACACAGAGATTTTTTATAGGTGAAAGTTTACATTTGTATAAATGAAAGATCAATGTATGTTCATGTATTCAATATAATCACAAAAGTGAATTTTCTAGGTATCTTATTCTTGTTTTAATATTTCTTTTAAGAGACATGCTCCATTAATGTAATAAATAAATTTTAATAAAAACTTGCAGTAACAGGGAGTTGAATTTACATGCAAAAGCAAATTTTTTCACACCATAAAATACAGATTTATTTCATTGTTAACAGAACTAATAGCTTCACTTTTTAAAAATCTATTGTTTATAAATTTGTCATTGAGATTTAATTTCGTATAAAAATTGACATTATATGATGGCCTGAAATGGTATTTGAAATCTATTTTATACAAATAATTGAATAAAGCAATATAGCAAATGATCCACATTAGATTGTTTTTGAATTAAATTGGGATAGACTTTTTATTAAGTTTCAAATAAATTCAGATTTCTAAACATAATTTTAAATTTATGTTTAAATAACAAATTTAATGGCAGTTTTAATTTCTGTATGAATAGAAAATGAAGTATAAGAAAATATAATTCACTAATAAAAATATATTCACTATACTATATTATAAAATGTTATAAAAGAAAACAAAGGTTTCATTTTCACATTAATTCAATACCATTGCACTTTGCATAAGGGCTATCAGGAACAGCACACCTACAAGAGATAAAGTAAACAGATGTGTAATAAGTTGTATAATAAAAAATAGTCACATAATTAGTATCAATTATATGTACATGATATTGGAATGCATATATAAGAAATAAATTTATTACTTGCCTGAGGGAAAAAATCTACTATTATGTGATTAGTTTTCTAAACATTCGCAAAAGTGTAAATTATGTTAACGAAATTCATGGGGATAAAATTTTCAAATTTAAGTACACTATACCTGAATACTTTTTAATAAAAATTCTGGTATAATATATTTAAATTAAAAACAGGAAATAAATGATTTATACAAAGCAATTCAATTAAATAACAAATATAAAGCCAAATAAAAACTTTCACTTTGAATATTATGTTGTCATAAATTTGAGAAAAAGATTAGTGTGAATCAATTAGAAATTAAAATATACTTTTTAGATTTATTATATCAACAGTAGATTGGGAATTAATTGCTGCTCCATGCCAGTTAAATAATTTATATTTTTTAACGAAAAATTTTGATAAACTGCAAAACATTTAGAAGATTAAACTATACAAATCATAACATTTTTATTGACAGAACTCATTCAGTTTAGTTACATTTTTTGTCACTCAATGGTTATTTTTTTTACATTTACAAAAGCTAATTAGACTGGAGTCTAAAGTTTAAAGTGGATTCTGAACCACTAAAGAATTCCAAACTCAATCAATGCAAAAAATCTTGATGGCTCTTACTTTACCAAGGAATGAGAATACTGTTTTGCTTTTAAAGGAAAAATATATATTAATTTGAAATCAAATATGTCTAAATAGATGGAAAATAAAACTAATAAATGAAAGTATGTGCAAGAATTATTTGAGAGTATGCAAGCAAATAGAAACTTTTAAGGTATAATTCTTCATCATCTGGAATTGTATTATGCAAAATATTATGGACATCTTATAGGAAACATACAGTGAATGTGTATTTATACAAATCTCTAATTAACAAGCACTCATGATTTTATGAATTAGTGGCTTGTCTCTAACATGATCTCAATAATTATAATTTCCATTAGCAAACTAAAATTTTGTGAAATATTTTTTGCAATTCATTTATATTTATTTTTCACTTGTGTGTTTATTGAAGAATCTTAAATAGTTTAAATTATGGACCAGAACTATATTAAAATCCCAGATTTTTTTAAGTGATTTATGTGGATCTTCTCCCGCATTATGTAACTCCTGCATCAGAGTATAATCATTAGCTTCAAATGCAAAATATGAGAACATTAGCAAGGAGTGATCATGGCTTAGAATCACCTGATAAAATAGACATTCTAAAGGTAATGTACTCATCAATCTATGCCAGGAATAATGCTGCAGAAAAAAGCAATGTTTAAATATTTTGGATATACTGGCTTTATTAAAGAAACGACCACCTAATTAATGAAAGGAAAAAGTTTTTAAAAGACGATTTTAGTGAAGATGAATTACACTACTGTGCAAATTAATTAGGACAAACATATTTTTTTAAAGAAAATTTTTCTTTCTCAGTGATTTTCTGTTGCAAAAACATTTTCAATTGCATGTTCATATAACATATGACAACTCAGTCCAAACCAGTTTGACCACGTGATCATGTCATGTTGAAAATTGTTCACTTCGGTTACTGTAAATCGTGAAGTATAAATTGTCTGCTTCTGACATGCATTTAAAAAATAGATTATCACTCTTAGAAAAGGACTAGAATTATTACACATTATCAGCATGCTTCTACAACTGTGAGGGATATTGTTACACCAGTTGGAAAATCCAATGTTTCACAGATTATTAATTAGCAAAAGAATTTTGGGACAGTGTCTCCAAAACAAGACTAAATGCGGATGCAAACCCAAGACCACATCTCAAACAAACATATTTCTTGTATGAAACAGTAAAATACGTATTTGGAAAACAAGTACAGATCTTCAGAAAAAATTATTAGCTACTGGTGTAAATGTGGAATTAACAGTTTAACAAATACTATTTGAATCTGTGAGATTTGAAAGAACATCAAACAATTATTAACACCTGCAATAAAGAAAAATCATTCGGATCAAGCCAGGAAATGTCAATCCTAGACTGCACAAGACTAGAAAAAAGTTATATTCAGCAACAAAAAAAAATTTTTTATACAAGGGATTTAACCAATATTTGTCATGCAAAGTGATGGAAAACCCATTGGGGAACAACATCTAATACAAACAGTTAAAAACACAAAAAACAGATGCTTTAGGATTATTTTACTTCTGAATGACCTGACAGCTTAGTATCAGTTCAAGTTATCATGAACTCTACAAAATAAATTTCCATAACAGAAAGAAAAACAATGCTTATGATGCAATCATTGGCTGGTGGTGTTGGTATCTTTCAAAAAGATCTGGCCCCATGCCAGAGTTATCAAAGAAATTTCAAGAACCAAAATGAATACTTTTGAATTGATTCTCCTGAAATAAATTCTACCAAAAATTTGTGGAACATGGTAAAGAGAGAGACGTGAGTAAAATACAGTGGGTATTAACACATTTTTAAAACAATTTCACAATCGTTTAATTAATGTTTAAAATTTAAAGATTATTTTTTTAAATGTTCAATCTGATAGCTTTTTTCTGGACTATGAGTCTGCATCGTGATTTCCATGATAGAAGAGCTTTTCGCAATATTTCCGGGGGTATTACTTTCCATTCTTCTTCCACTGATTTCCAGAGTCCATCTATCGTGGTGAGTTTGCATTTAGAAAGAGCTTTTCTTAACAGAACAAAGGCATAATAGTCCATAGGTGAAACCTCAGGAGACTTCGCAGGGATATGCTGAAAATGTATATATGCAATACCTGTATTAGTCATCATTTTTTCAAGGAATGCAGTGGTAGTTTTCGAAGTATGACTTATAGCTTTGTCTTGATGAAGTTTCTCTCATTAAAAGTCATTGAGATAAAAAAGTGGAATTTCTTTTGTAAATATAGGGCGTAAAATCTTCTCCTGATAGTACGATGACTTGATTTTAACATTTCTTTCCACTATTCTTATTTTTAATTTTCCATTGTAGGAGAAACTGGTGACAATCGTAAATCCCTTACTGAAACTTTCTTTACATTGACGGAAACAGGTTTGAACATTTTTTTCTCCTCATTTTCTAGAGTAAAAAGACTTTTTTGTTACAGTCATTTAAGTAAATCCATGCTTCATCAAGGGTCACAATGTTTTTCCATTTATCTCCTCCTAAGAGGTTTTCATACAGGATTCTACAAAATGTTTTGCGTTGAGCCACATGTCTCAGCAAAAGCTGGTAAACTTAATGCTTTTTAGCATTTTTAAGTTGTAAATACTAGCTTATTATTTTATTTTTTGTTGCTACAGATGTATCTAAAGACTTTGAAATTGATTTCTGTGTTGGCGGGTTATCTCCTGTTACCAGCGATTTAACTTTAGAAACATTTGAAACAGTACGTCTGGAGTTTTCTTTCTATGTAGAAATAATGATTGACAGTTTTTACCTGTCCAATTAATGATATTGCTTATTTTGCACTTAGAAATTTTAATACAATGTATTTCACAAAGTTTTTGAATTCTGGAATAAGAACGTTTATCTTCGGAAAGCGCAAAAAAAAAAAATCCTTCAGTTCACAGCATGTTTATATGTGACATTTTGAAAGAAGAATAAATTTAAAAGTAGCTGACGATATATTTCTCGTTTCAAATAATAAACTGTTGCCAAAAATCTTTATTCTAAAACATTTACTTTTTCTTAATTTGTTATCAAAATCGTTCTAAAAATGTGTTAATACTCTCTGTAGACTCCTCAGTAAAGAAAACAACGATTGAGACTGCTACAAAAATTTGGTTTTGTGGAATCCACACCAAATTGTGCACAGGATATCAATCAAGCTAGTTTGTTTGTAGCTCAACGGTCATTTTGTGCACACGAGGGCTAATTAGACCGATACCTATGGCTAAAATTGGATTCCGAACCACTACAGACATCCATGCCCAAATTGGGATTTGAACCCCCGTACTATTGAACCGAAGGCAAAAGCGTTAACCATTCAGTAGCGAGCTCAGCTCAATCAAGCTAGAGAACATATTAATTATTAAATTGCTATACTTTACCCCTATAAGTTTATCAATTAAATAACATTTGTGAAAATTTTTGTGTCTGTTCCAGTTAATATCACTTATCCATGAACTTAAAGAAACCTTCAGCTGCCCAAAATTTTATTGCAGGTTTTTTAAATGCACTCAGATGTGTTTCATAGGCAAGACACATATCAGATTATTAAATTATTATTAAATAAAGACACTATTATTAATATTAAATGAAGGCATATTAAATGATTTTTAACATAACAAAGAAAAATAAACATTCAGATATCAAGTAAGGACGAGGACAACCTCTCCAAAAATAAGACTGAAGTAGTTTTTCTTAGAAAAATATCAGAGAAATATTTTCCTTTATGAAAAAAAATGAGTTATTAGAAATGTAGTTCTTAAACAAAAATAAATGATTATTTTACTTGACTTTTTCATCAATAATATATATATATATATATATATATATATATATATATATATATATATATATATATATATATATATATATATATATATATATATATATATATATATATATACATATATATATATATATATATATATATATATATATATATATATATATATATATATATATATATATATATATATATATATATATATATATATATATATATATATATATATATATATATATATATATATATATATATATATATATATATATATATATATATATATATATATATATATATATATATATATATATATATATATATATATTATTTATAAATAAAGCACTTAGGAAAAAAATTAATTTTAGGATCTAATACTTATCTATTTTTTTAACTTTCAATTTTAAAAACTATTTTATTGTCCTTATAAATTTGTAAAAAGGTACTACTATATTAGTCTCTTAATGCTATATTAGAAATAATTGTAAAAATATGAGAGCCATAAACTATATACAAATATTTATAACACATTATTTTGATAATGTGTGACCATGAATATTAACATCTCAAAATCTTCATTGATATATGAGAAAGTATGAGAAAATTATTCTAATGCAATTTTGCATTAAGAAAGTGCAAAAATTGGATTAAGTACAATGTTAATAGTTTTGCGATGAATTTGGTTAAACACAACTATAGTGTATGCTTAATTATGAAGAGAATTTCATTAAGTAAAGAATAATTTCAATTAAACAAATAAAAATAAAATTTTGTAGTAAATATTTATTAACAGCATATATCAATTTAAGGCAGTTATTTCAGAACATTAAAAAGCATATTTTTAAAATGAAAATTAAAGAAACTAACAATAGAAATATAGCATTTTATATTTTAAATTAAAACCTTTTTTAAACATGCACAAAAAAGAAACCAATGAAATGCAACTTATTCATTTTAGTTTATATAAACTATATCAATATATTAGTATATTCTTCACTAAATAAGTTACATATTAGTCACTAATATACTTACTTCTCATAAAGAAGCCGAATTTTTCAAATATACAACAGAAAATATTTCCATAGTGATCAGGTGACATTGCTTTCAACTATACTTGTACCATTCGTTATGTTTATTTACAAGAAAACTTGAGATTTAACCTCCAAAATCAATGAGTACACTCAAGGTTAAATATTTGTATTAACACAAGTGAATAAAGATCATTCGCCATGTTTATTTACAATAAAACTTGAGGTTTACCCTCCAAAACTAATGAGTACATTCGAGGTTAAATATCTGTATAAACTCTTTTAACACAAGTGAATAAAGTTTCCTGAAATCAGCAACAATTTATCCTAGTTTGTGAGTTAATTCAGGTTGATGAATGTGGCTATTAATGAATAAATCCAAAGTTAACTGATTCTTAAATTTAAAATACAATTCGTAAAATACTTAAATTTCAAATAAAAAAGGTTTACAACCAGTTAGCTGAACATTTGTCTATTAGGCTTTTAAAATTAATTCAACCAATAATTTTAAAATATAATAAATTCTACAGAAAAATTATTTATAATGATAAAGATCTGTTTGAATCCCCTTCAATGGGAAGTGTGATTAACTGAGATGAAAGCATGACATCAATATCTAAAAAGTTTCTACTCGAAAAAGCTTTTCGTTTTTTAAATTTTATTAACTTTTAAAACGTGGTTAAGCATACTTAAAAATAAACTACATGTGTTTCGGTAATTTTATGGATTATTTTCTAACTGTGCATGGAATACGTTTTTACTTTTTTATTGCACATACTTTGTTTTTCACCTTACATTACACGTTTGTTGACATTTTTTCATTTGCCTTCCTTATAGCTTTCAATTTAAAATTTACTCTGTAACTTAATAATTTTGACTTTACTAAGAGGATATACAAATTTGAAAGTTTTCAGTGCGAAACAATTAAGGGCAAGACAAAATGCAAAATAACGTTAGTGAATTACAACTTTAATATTGTTCAAAGGAATTGAATTCATTCTTGAACATTACTGGACAATGCTGATTATAGTTTTACAGTTAAAATCAGCCAATCGAGTCGTAGGACCTCTGTTATTCATTTTATGAAACATAAACGACATTTGTTTCATAACATTGTAAGCTTTTCAGATGAAAAGTATTTTTTATCAGATTATCTAAAGTGGCATATAATATGCGCAACAGAATTCACAATTTTTTTAACACATAATCCATGAATTATATACAGAAAATACTGTAATATTATTAATATAATCAAATATTATTAGCAGTCTTTAAAATAGGAATACTAATAGTATTTCAAGATTTCACCTTAAATATACTCTCTCATTCAAAGTGACACCACTTTTCAATCTTTCAAAAAATTGAGAAAAACAATGACAAATGATAATCCGATAAGCTAATACGTGGAGTGATGTAGATAAGGCCTCTTGCTTCCGTGATTTGTTTCACATGTGCCCACTTAGTAACGATGAATAAATAGAAGTTTCCAGGCCTTGTTGTGATAAAGAATTAGCCACCCAGTGAATGTCATTAAAAAAAATTGAGTGTCAAATTTGGTATATTTTTCATATAAAATGCAGAGCTTATTTTTTATTTCATTGAGTGTAAAAATATTTTTAATTTTGATAAATGCAGAACAATTTTTCTTTTGCTTATTAAATTCACAAAAAATTAAATAAAGATAGAAATAGTTTATTTTAATTGCAGAAATTACTCTTAAGTACATTTCTGAATTCATGAGAAATTTTTCCATTATTTGGAAGATTTTGTATGTAAAACGATTTTGGTTGTGAAAATAAGAGTTTAAAATTTGCTGATCTTTCACATTTGAGATTCATATATAATAAAAAATTCTCATAAAATATTTTTGACACATCCTTTATAATATATCAAACTTCAATTGCATTAAACAAAATAAATTAAAATACAAAAATATATAGAAATTAAATTATCAAGTTTTATTTATTTATTACTTATTAATATTTTCAGATAACAAGCTGTCATTTCTCTAGATTCAGGCAAAAAGCTTTTTTATGTCATTTAATCCATCAAGTCTACTAAGACTGACAGGGCTTGATTGTCACTCTTCAGTCATTTTTGGTACACGAGAGCTAATTTAGCAAGAATCTACAATTTTAAGTGGATTCTGAATTACTAACATCCCAGTAGAAGTCTACAAATTACTAAATAGAAAAATCATAGCACCAATAATTAAGCTGACAGTTCAAAATGGATCAATTTTTAATACATTGCTTAGTTAATAACACTGGAATAACATCCATATTATATTTTTCCTAGAAAAGTTCTCGTTAATAAAATTTGAAACATAACTTTTGAAAATATAAAATTTGCTTTGTGTGCTAATAATTTTTATGAAAAAATCTCTAAACATTTTTTTAGAAATATACACATTTTATAAATAAACTGCAAATGGAAACAATTTCAAGCAACTTAAAAAGAGAAACTAGACAATCTATCTTTACAATTACATTAAGTCATTATAAAACATGCAATTGAAATTTATTATTTTTTACGTACAGATCTTTTATTGGCCGACCAAATGAAAATTCGAAATGAAATAACTTTAAAAAAATTCAAACAATATAGTTTTAAAAATTTTGCAACTATAGTTACCGTAGTATAATATTTTCAAAATTATAAATAATATATCTTCCAAAAATTCTATATAATATAACTTTAAAAAAAATCATAACGTATTAATGTAGCATATTCTTAAATTCTAAACATGCAAGGGTTGAACACAAAATGAATTTCGCGCATGTCATACGATCACCTTAAGTCATAAAATGAAAACCTTGTCATAATATCATTGATGCAGTTTGGTGCACTTTATCGCATTTCACCCTGTATACAATTCTGTACTCTATAGCGCTATTTACATTAAAAACATATGATACTCCATTGTTTCCTGAGTTCTCAACATCTACTTTCTGAATACATAGACACACATATACACAACCAAACCCCGTTAACTATACTATTTCAATGTAAATCAAAACATATTAATATACCATTAATAAAGATTTAATAATAGCTTTAGATAACAGAGATTTGGAATATAAATGTGCTACATTTCATTCTTTCACAACACACTGCCTTTTAAAAATTAAAATGCTAAATTCAAAGTACTTCAACAATTATTTATTTACAAACTTAACCCTTTGCGATTCAGTGCTCCAGGTGATGGAACACCAAACTTTAAATTGTTACAAAATTGTAGCATTTTATGATAAAAAGATGAAATATGGCTTAAAATGTTCTTTAAACTCTCTTTTTTGATAACAGATCAAAATTCATTATTTTGTTCTTTTTGATCGAATTTTAGAAAAATTAGGAGTGTTATGATTCTAACCATGGATTATTAAATATTAATGTATCAAAATGTTCGCAAGAGTCTCCCCTACAAGATTCAGTTTAGTTCCAGACATTTCTAGTCACTTAGGATATTTTTTATTAAAATCCATGCTTTTTTTACCTTTGATTTGTCTAAAGAGATCATTAGTTGGACAATGTATTGCAGAAGCACTACAGAGGTCAATAATTTTCAATTATAGCAGATTATTTAAATTCCTTTATTTTGAAGGAATATTTCTGAATTTTTCTTATACAAAAATAATTGTTTGAAAAGAAATTTTTGTTATTTTGTCGCCTGTACCTTGAACTATTGATTCTATATTACTTTAATTTTTTACGCTTAAAGTATAAGCAGAATTATCTGATAAAACAAGGTGTCCATTCACCTGGAACACTGTACCACAACGGCACTTTTCCTTTACACAATATAAAGTGCAATTAGTCTTGAACTCAATACTGAGGGGAACAGCTATGTTTATTTTTTATTGTTTTTCTCTTTTGGGGTGTAATAAACTAATGTTGAGGAATGTACAAAGAAGGATTACTTATTTGGATAATATTTCTACACACTTATTGACCTCTTGAATTGGGAAGCTTCAGTGTTTTATAGGATTATATCAATTAGTTTGAATCCTCTACAGTTAGAGAAGCTTTCTCTACAGTTAGAGAAGCCTTATTTTTATGCTCTTGATTTTCCTTTTTGCCGCTATTGATTTTATAATATTTTGTATATACTTTTTTTTAATTTATATATAGTTTAATTTTTGCAAATATAATTCTAATTTCTAGTTAATTTTTTTTAATTTGTTAATTGTAAATAAATAGCATGTAGAGGTTTTAGCCCTTTTGAAACAATAAAAATGCTTCAAAAATTGCCCTTTGTTAATGAATCAGAACATATGGATATTGATAGTGATACAGAGAGAAATATGTTGATAAACCATTTGATCAGTCTCAGTCTGAAAATGTTGTGTCGGATGCCAGTGAAAACGGTGACGATTTATCTCAGCCAGGCTCCTCTATGCAGCCCCAAAACCTTACTTGGATAACTAAAAAAATAGTACAGAAATCTTAAATTTATTTTATTTATTTTTTATGGTGTAGAGTAGCAGGCCTTCTTGTGATGCACTCTGGACCACACTAAATCTGCTAAGTAGGTGTAATGCATTGTTTTTTCATTTATATGAAAAAATATTTACGCATATATGGCTTCACTGCAATGCTTGCTTTTTATGACCTTTGCCAAGCAGTGTTCCATGTGATGGAACACACACAAAATAAAAATGGAACATGCAATCTTTACAAAATTCTCACTGTATACTCATATAGGCCTAAATAGAAAATCAACAAATTTTTTTGTAAATATTTCATTTTAAAGGGTAGTGCACTTGAAAGGGTTAAGCATGTTCAGAAAATAAAATCTATCATCCAAAATGCTGATTAATGATGAATATATAAACAATGAAAATAAAATCTAATTCCAATAATCATGGAAAAATGAAAATATACATAAACAAATTTTAAGTATCAAATATTAATCTTGAATTCTTAATTTGATAAATTATATGCTTATTTATATTATTATATCTATATAAGTAAATTTAATATAATATATAGATTTAACAGCAGATAAATAAAGGACATTTAAAAATGCAAAAAGCTTACCAAAAATACATAGAAATTAAAGTATACATCTTCCTTGAAGAGAATATTATTTTTTTAGGTTGTAATTCTCTCTTTGATTTTCATTTTTTTTTTTTAAATATTTAAACTTTTAGTATTTTCTGATTATAAATATTCTATATTTGTATTTACTATATTGATAATACATAATATCTAATTAATAAATAGATTTTTAAAAAAAATCTATTTGTAATTTGAATGTTCACATTTGAGCAGTTTTTGAAATTTTGCATTTTGTATTACATATAAATTTTTTTTTTCTATTTACAACATTATTATTAAAATATTTACAACTTTCATTAAGAGTAGTAGATAATAAGTAATACATTATAGACACTTATAATTGCATAATGTTATCAAAAATTATTTGACATCTGTTTCCAATATTTTAATGACACTAATTCAAAATAAATGTTAGCAAAGTACATTCCAGAAGCTTAAATTATGATAATTCCTTTTTGCAAATGATATTGTTCATTTCAATGACGAAGAAATGATAGTAAAAGTCCATTAGAGTAGTTTTCAACTTGGCAATTTATGCAATTTTCAATCCTTGAAAAAGAAATTGCACATAAATTTTGCAATTTATATACAGTTTATATCTTTTGCAATTTATGAATAAGAAATTAAACATAAAATTAATATATGTAGTATATTTGTTTCAAATTCTGTTATTTAAGAAATCAAATTTCTCTTGCTTTGGAAACACATACAATTTATTTTTTTAATAATATATTGTATGAAATAATGAAATATCTTTCTTCTTTTACCCCATCATTCAGAACAAATATTAAAAAACATAACATTCAGGGTGATAAAATTTTACCTGATTAAAGTAACATATTCTTGATACTATGAAGCACTAGTATTCTTTAAGAATTCAATCAAACATAAAAGTGCATCAGATGTCAATGTTACATTTCTATAGGTTTGCAGAAAAATGCTTAGATCTTTAATTTTTTTTACTAAGAGGTACAAGGTATATATATATATATATATATTATTTTCTTAAAAGATGTAATAACAGGAAGTTAAGAGTAATTTTAGTTATTTAAACTAGTAACAAATAAAATTGGTACACATAAGAGAAGCAACATAATAAAAATGAAAAACAAAAGCGGAAGTGGAACATCTTATCAGTATGATGCTATAATTAATTAATATTTAAAGCAAAATAAAATACTTATAATTAAAATTTAGAAAGTAAGATTCTTATTAAAATTTACTAGACTTGAGCATGTTAAGATGTAGATGGTACGCTATAATCAAGAACAAAATGTAGAAAAAATTTTAAAAACACATAAACAAAGAAACCGCCATTGATCTCTTTGTTTTAAAGTATATTCATAAGTTTCCTTTTAGTACGTCAATAACAGTTTCAAGAAGATAAATATAAAATATAGTGCTAATATTAGTGAAATAACACAAAATTTGAACAACTTTTAAAATTAATAACTTCCTTGATATTGCTACATTTTTAAGTGATCATGCAGCTAAAATAGTAAAAAATTAAAAGAAACATACCGTGCTCTAGAATTGACTTTCCTTCTATTATTTCGGCGTAACATTATGTCACTAAACTTGTCTGTAGAATTCACACATTCTACTAGTTAAAAATATAATAGTACACCCATCAACAAAACGTTAAAATCGCGCCATAAACACTGCCATAAACAAATAAACAACGATATCTCCCGCGCATTTCGTGATAGGATGGGGGGTAAAGTAACTCCAACCGATATTTCATAACCGGTATTTTAATACCGGGTACATCCGAAAACAAAGTTAGCAAACTCAGTTCGGTCTAGTTTTGATTTGAGGTGTGTAGCCTACTCAGCCATGTACCTCTTTTGGAATAAACTAAGCCTAATATTCATAATATTTGATTTTTTCTAAGTGGAGTCACCATTGCTGTCATGTTGCCTGTCCTACGAGCTGTTCCTCTAACCAAAAATCTTTCTGTTGTGCAAAACAAAATTTTTACATAATCTTGCAATTTGCAGGTGAAGTTACATAAGCCATTTACATTGTTAGTACATATTACATTTTTCTACAGTTACAACTTTCTTCTATATACAATTATAAATTTTCTTGGATAGTTACAATCTTCCAATTACAAAAACAAGTTTTCTTGGTTACCATACAATTGATAATTAAAATTTATTTACATAAATGGGTTTGCACCCCCAGTTGGGAATAATTCACATGATGCTACTTGACAGAAAAAAATTTATATATTATTTACTCATCCATATAAAGAATTAGTAAAAAAAAATTTATAAATAGTTTATTTATAATTTTAGTTTTTATTTATTATTTTTCATAATAGTTGATAAATGTTGATTATGAATCACACATTTAGTGGTCATCCACCAAAGTATTGTACTCTCATTAAAATCTGCATTTTGGGTTCGTCGGAGAAGAGAGATTGTTTACAAGTTATGCAGCTTACATTTCAAATTTTATCATTCCTTACTTTAATTTGGCTCACTTTTCTACCGTTGGTTTTAATCTTAATACCGACCTTGGTCTATGGAAATTATTTAATTCATAAGGACTATATCTTTCTATTTTTTTGACTTCTAAATTGGGTAGTTTTTTCATATTTTTGTTGAATTTTAATGCATTATTCCTTATTAAGATAACGAGCGTAGCCAATTCTTTTTCTTATTAGGGTATTTCTGTAATAATATTCAGCATTTGTTACAAGTCTTAATATTTTGTTTTGTTGAGTTTCGAGGAATTTCATCATGGAGTCACAAGTGCCCCTCCCACAAATAGATCCGGCATATGTCATCATCGGTCTTATATGAAAATTAAAAGGAAAGACAATTTAAAATTCTTAGGAATAATATTTACAAAAAGTGGAAACTTCCAGCCGTTCGTAACATACTTAAAAAATAAAGCATCTAAAAGAATAAATATTTTAAAAGTACTCTCTAACAAAAATTATGTAGCCAAGATCGCACCATCTAATCCAGTTAACAAAATCATCTATCTGCAGCATTCTACATCACAATAGTAATATTTTTAGCTTAACAAATAATTCAGTCACAAAACCTTTAGAAACAAAACAAATGTCGGCAATAAGAATTACAGTAGGGTTACCTAGATTTACTCCTAGTATTCTCCTGCGAAAGATTGCAAAGATTGGCACAATAGAATCTATATTTATGAAAATATCAAGCAAATTTTGGATAAAACATATCTCATTGGAACAACAATCACCTCTCAAAAATATCATCCAAAACAGCTGCAATTCCGTTGAAAAGAGGTATTACAAACCCCAAGAGAAAAGAATAGAGGAAGAAAACATTAAAATATTCCACTTCATTCAGTTTAAGTACCCACAAATTCACTCTCCAATTGATTTCTCCATTCATGTCGACAAATACGATTTCCAAGATAAATCTCTCACCAAACAAGAAAGTATTCAATTTTTTAATGATTTTGACAATAGCCTACTAGATTAACCAAACAGAATGCATCTAAAAAAGAAGATGACAAAGATAAACACAGATGCATCTAAAAAAGAAGATATAACCTCTATTGCTGGATGGTCTGAAAAAGGATCATTTGGATACATAGTTAACAATATAAATTCGGTCTTTTCAACGGAAGCAATGAATAGTAAATCTAAACAGATAGTAAATCTGTCCTTATCGCACTGATGGAATGTAACCAAAAATCAGCAAGTATAATATTAAGATTAAAACACAAAATATGGCAGGCCTCAAAATTCTTCAAAGAACTTCAAATAATTTGAGTTCCAGCCCACAAAGATATTATAATAAATGAAAAAGCTGATAAACTAGCCAAAACGGTCACAAAAGATAGTTTAGATATAGAGTGGATTACCACAGAAGACTTTTACTCATACATCAAAACATTTTACTCATACATCATACATTTTACTCATACATGAAAAATCTCAAGATAAAATATTCAAAAACAGTAAATATTACCTGAGAGTTGGAGACATCCCGGAGTAGAACTCGATGGGGAGATAGTTCCATTTACGCAAAGAGGATGTATTGCTTGCAAGAAACCTAGCTGGAATACTGCTGGTTCGGTCTGACTGATTCAGACAAATGCAGTTCATGCTATGCAGTTGATAATGCTAAACATATAATCTTATATTGATCCAGATATAACCAGGACCGGAAACAATTTTTGCATAATTTAAAAATACAAGTGAAAATGACAAATTACATACAGTTGATCAAAATCGTAATATCGAACTAAAAAAAAAACTAAAAACGTTTATTAAATTCCTCTTAAGCATCAACAAGTTTTGAATATAGATCTTCTTAGAATAATATAGACAAAAGCCGGATCAGCTAAAAGTCTCAGAACAGATACCAACTTACCTACCATCTTGTGAAATGTAAATACAGTAATCCTTGACGAATCTATTGCTTACTAAGTGCCGTTGGAGACAAGACAAAATCCAGTCATGGTTATTACCAATCATAAAGAAGTATTTTTTAGCTATTATTATTTACGCCTGTAAAAGTTTTCAAAATCATGAAAATTACTTGTTGCTCTAAATAATTAGTTTTCAAATTTTTAGCGATATTACTTTCAAAATTGAACACCTTGAAAATAAAACAGAAAAAAGAAAACTAAAAAACACAAGACGAAACATCAATTTTACGTTTAATTTAAATCGACAAGGACGATTTATATGCATATTTTATTAATTTCATGTTATTATTTCTTATAAACATTTAGTTTTAATTTATTTTTTGTTAAATATTTAAAATGATCATTGTTTCCCAAATTATTCTTCTGAACTGAACAAAAAGAAAAAAAAAAGGATTGTTTTTTTAACTACATTTTAATTTCAAAAATAATTTTATAATATTAAAAGTAATTTGTAAATATTTTTATATTAACAAAATAACTTCAAATATTTTCTTTTCAAAAACATTTTTTGCCATTAAAAATTAGGCAGTTAAATAATTAAACTGCTACTCTAAGAATAAGAAGACAGTAGTCATTGAAAATTATGTTCGTAAATAAGTATGCACTAATATAAAAATTATTTATTTAGGGATTATCACAGAAGCTTTTTACATCAATATTTAAGTGAATGCTTATTTATAAATGTGTGATAATGGTTTAAATTACTATTATTTATATTAACTATTTTTTTTAATGCCCGGCTGCCCAAAGGCCTTTACCCTAAATATAATGGGCGAAGAGATGGCATCTCATATAGTAAGGCACTCAGTGGGTGTGCCATCTTCACCCCGAAAGTGAAGTGATAAAGAAAGAAAAACACAAACAGCAAGAATCATGCATGCCCGAACCAGGATTAGAAATCGGGAATTTCTGTTTCGAAATCAGGGATACTAATCTCTTCGCCATCGATTCTTTTTACTTAGCTTGTATTAATTAGTTTTATGGAATTATATACATAAAATAGTAAGTAATGCTCTTTTCTGTGAAAAGTTGAAAAAAAAATAATCAAATTTTTTTCAATGGATTCTTAAGTATTCAACTGCAATAATTTTTTTTATTTATTTTAATAAATGTTTGATGATTAAAAAAAAACTTCAACATTTATTATATCACCTGAAAATTTTCAAAATTTCCTAAAACTCAAAATTCCCAGAAATTTTTATAACTCCCATAGGAACAAATCATGTTTATTTATCTGTGAATAAATCTTTTTTTCGAACCTTTACAATTGGCACTAACTTTTATAACAGTATAATAAACTTCATTGCAGTAAAAATATTGTCTTGTAATCTTTTTTTTTTTCTTAAAAAAAAAAAAAATCTCCATTTTTTGTGATCTCTTTAAGTCTCTCTCTCTCTACAGTCAAAAACTTCATGAGTATTATCATATTTATTCAAATCCCTCTCTACAAATGAAAATAGTTTGAGTATATAGTAGAGTAAAAAACATAAAACAATTTTTCAATTTAATATAATATGCATTTCTGAAATGTAAGAATTATAAAATAGAGATAAAAAAAAAGATTGTAAGCTTGTAAAAGAAATTCGAAAGTAATTTTTTGTAAGCACATGGATATATCTTTTACTAACTGTTTGGTTTCATGGGCATTACGTTAATATAAAGAGATTATTGAATAGAATCGATGAAAACTGTGAACTAAAAAATGAAAAAACTTTTATAGAAATAATAAAACGGTAAAGCTTTGAGTATATTCAGTAGATCTAATTATTTACATTTTTGTTAAACGAGCATTAGTATTTGAATTAATAATGTCAATTAATGACAAAAAAATTTATGTAGCTCTTATAGTTATTTGTCTGATTCATCAGCTTCTAAAAAACACGTCTTAAAATATATTCTATGAATATAATTGAATAAAATAAAATCTTTTCACACTAAAAAACAGAATCATTTAGAATTATAATACTAATAATAATAATATTTTGGAATAGGCGATGTTTCTAAATAAATTGCTAAAACTAATAATTCATTTTCAAGTATAAATATCATAAAAATTAATTTCATTTTGACATTTATAGAAAAAACTTCAATCATTAAGGCTAGAATTTTCAGAGATGCTAAAAAAATGTTAGTAACACAAGGTCCACTTAAATTAAGGCAGTTTTCCTATGTTATATATAAATTTAATTTGTTGTATTTTAAACAATTTTTTAAATCACTAATGATGTCTTCGAAACTGCTTTCAAGCTATATTAGTATTTTCTCATTATTAGAGAAAAATATTTGGAAATTGTCAATATATTTTTATGTGTTTTTTCTTATCAAACATGTTTTCTTTTATTCATTTTTATAATTTTTCATTATCTGTTTACTATAATTTTCCTTCATTCAATACACTTTTCATAATTCAATGAAATTAACAAATGATTAATTAATAAACATTTTATGCATTAATTTTCTGCGTAAGGTATAAAAAAAAACTTTTCCTTTTGCGATTAATAAAAATAGAGAAATTAATGTGTGTAATACATCTCTAACGCGCGCTCATTTATAGTAGAAAGGTTAAAAACTTTTTTATTTTGAAATTATCAGGGAAATTAAATCAATTGTAGATTTAAAAATTTAAAATATCTTGGAACACAATTAACAGAAATTTTTTAAATTTCTAAAGGCAGATTAGAAGACAACTGTAATTACGAATAATAAACATTAAAACTAGAAAAAAAAGAAGCAACATAAATTCAGATAACAAAAAACTGAAACTACAACGTCTGTAAATCGTTCATCTTACGCCGAGCTCTTCAGTTTCTCTCCCCCAAAATACCTCGCCTCGGTCTTGCCTTGTTCAACAGTTTGTGGATTCGAATCCCACCTGGACTTGGATGTTTATAGTGGTTCAGAATCCGCTTTAAATCATATTCAACTGTCCAATTAGCTCTCGTGAGCAAAAAATGATTGAATATTCCGAGTACATTGCAAGACAGAGTAATTCAACTGTGACAAATTGTTTATTGTCATTTCCTCATGTAAGTCTCACAGTTCACAAAGAGGAATTGACAGTACTTTAATTCGATGTAGATGTTTAGAAAGAGAATCGTTCTCTTCCTGGTGCATCCTGGGTAACGCTAAATGATCTACAACTTCGGCATTACATGCAACTCTCAGGGAATCGAAAGAATTTTGAAAATTAAGTGTTTTGCTTTTAAAAAAAATGGCCTCTACTATGATATCACAAATAAATTCGTTTTATATGAGCATTAAATCTTACCTTCTTCTTTAATTCATTATTTTGAAGTAAATACTATTCATAACTATTCTAATAGAAGAAAAATAGTTAATACATCCAACTTTTTATTTTTTAAGTTTTTTATTTATTTTTATTAAATAAATTATTAAATTATTTTACTTCAATATTATTATCATATATAAATTATAAATAGTTATTAAATTAAATTATTAATATAAAATATTAAAAAAACTTTAAATATATACATAGTTAAAGTTTTTTAAATATGCTTACATGTACCCAAAGTAAAATATTTCATGATGAAATATACTAGTCTTCAAATAGGACTTTTAAATATATAAGTTAGCGCATAATGGTGAGAAATTTATTTTTCATTGTAAAACATTAGTAGTGAGTATCTTCATTTACTCACTCACTGTAACTTGAATTGCGATTTTTATAAATAAGTAGATTGAGATTTTACAAACAAAATAGAAAGTTGATGAAATTCCAAAAATCATCTCTCTAATATAAGGAATTTAGTTTATTTCAATAATTAAAATAAATATTTTAAATCGAGATCAATAATGTTATTCATTTCGAAAAAAGTATATAGTTTATCCTCGAATTAACTTTATATATATATATACATACACGCATATATACAGTGTCTCACATGGGACACTTGTGCTTTACAAAAGTAAACTGTAATAAAATAAATTAAAAATACAAGTACAAAGTACAAATTTTTGGTGGGTGTGTTTCATACTTAAATTTAGTAACAATTATTATATAACATATGTTTTGTAAAAATATTGAAATATTAATTAAATAAAAATACAAGTGTTAAGAACGGAACAAAAAAAAGGTCACATAAGTGATGAAACACCATTAGATTTGCTACTAAAATAATCTGAAATAAGCAATAAAAATATTTTTTCAGTATTTTGTTTTTTACTCAAAAGCAATTGGCAATTGTCTATAAAATCGACTGCAGTATTTCTCTCCAGATTGTTTTGGAATTTTTGTGCTTTTTAGCTGTGTGCATACATGAATGCTAAACGAAAAGAAACTGCGCCTGAAATTCGAAAATTAGTAATTAATTTGCATATTGAAAGTGGAAAATCTATTAGAGAAACTGGTGAAACAGTTAACTTGAGTCATTCAACACAATTTTCAATATCATTAAACGACATAAAAGGAACCATATGATTTAGAATAAAAAAAGACATGGCCGACCAACAAAGCTATCTAATGGAATAAAACGAATTGTCGTTCGAATTATTAAAAAAAATCCAAGTATAAGTGCTCCTAAAGTTGCTGCTGATTTACAAGCATTATATGGTGTAATTGTTAATCCTGAGACTATTAGAAGAGTAATTCGATTTGCTGGATATCACGGTAGAGTAGTCAGGAAAAAATTCTTCGTAAGTGAAAAGAATAGAAAAGTCAGACTGGCTTTCACACAATCCAGCATATATGAAAATTCTGATAACTGGAAAAAAGTTATATTTGCTGATGAGAGTAAATTTAATATATTTGGTCCTGACGATGTAGGATCTTGATGTGGAGAAAACCAAGGGAAAAATTTCGTAAATCGAACTCTTGGTGCCAATAGTAAAACATGGTGGAGGAGGAGTTATGGTATGGGGATGTATGTCGTCCGCTGGAGTTGGTAATCTTGTTTTTATTGACAGTAAAATGGATCATTACAAGTGTAAGTTCTAACGCAAAATTTGAAATCTTCAGCACGAAAATTGAACCTTCATAATGATTTTAAATTCTACCTGGATAATGAACCCAAGCACTATGCCTTGAACTTTAGACTCTGGCTGCTGTATAACTGTTCTGAAATAATAAAAATACCACCACAATCTCCAGACTTAAATCCCATAGAGAATATTTCGCAAGAATTGGAATCAAGAATTCGCAAACACACCATTTCTTCAAAACAACAATTAAAATCGGTGCTTCAAGAAGAATGGAGTAAAATTACTCCAGAAATCACAAAAAAATTAGTCAAATCCATCCCAAGAAGATTAAATTATGTTTTAAAAGTAAAAAGAAATCCAACAAAATATTTAAACCTTTTAAAAAGCAAAATGTTTGGGTAAATATTGGGTAAAAAAGAAAGTGTCCTATCACTTATGTGATCTTTTTTTTTTTTTTTTTTTTTTTTGCTCCGTTCTAAGAAATTTTATTTTTATTTAATTAATATTTTAATATTTTAACAAAATGTATATGATGTAATAATTGTTACTAACTTTAAATATGAGACACACCCACAAAAAATTCGTACATGTATTTTTAATTTATTTTATTACAGTTTCCTTTTGTAAAGCACAAGTGTCCCATCACTTTTGTGAGACACTGTGTATATATATATATATATATATATATATATATATATATATGACATATCAGATGTATTTTCTGTTCGATATAAATATACTATACTTATTTTCATTTATGACTCAATTTATAACAACCTTTACTATATTTCTAAAGTTGTATTAATTTAAACGACAATAAAAATGGAAAAAAAGTTAACATCAGTTCGGAATACTTTTGGTTTTGAATAAATGTTATATATTGGTTGAATACAATATTATACACATATATACATTCAAATTTTCAAAACAGGGAGAAGTTTGTTTTATTAAATGAGTTATCTGGAAAATATCATTCTGGTAAGAAACTTGATGGTTTTACAATCAGTATTCGAAAATATTCTTTCAACATTATTGTCTACATATGGTATTTTTCAAGTGTAAAAGATACACGAAATCCATTCATTAAAAAATTTCTAATAAAAAGATTAAGCGAACGTAAATACCCGATGGCGTTGTCGTATCTCTTCGTAAGCACAGGTTAGAAATTTGTAGGAGTGAAAAAAAATGTGTTTAATTTAATATTATTATTTCTAAGTATATCTATAGGTATTAAACATTTTATCTAATAGCAGTAATATAAAATTTAAATTTACTACATTAAATTAACTCTACAAAAATATTGTTTATGTCTTTTGTTCTAATACCAAGTGGTAATTATAAAGTATGTTTAAGTTATTATAAAATACAAATATTTGTAAAATATAAAATGTAATGTAGTAAATAAATGCAAAGTAATAATATTAAATATTCAGCTTAATAAAATTATTTTTCAGTCATCTTCTATTTGGTGACTACAGGAACAGTGGGAACCGAATACTGGATGTTTCGCGTTATATCATGAAAACAGATATGGCACTGTAGGCCTTGGTCCACTTATGTTCTGTCATACATTGAGTTAAGAGAATGCAAAAACCAATTTTTGTTAAGAAGCGATCAAGTAATGAATGCAAACGAAATAGTTAGTACCAAATAATACCATATTATTCAATTAATTAATCATATTAATATTATAAAAAAAATTTTTTTTTGTTGTTTTGAAGTTTTTTTGTGGACTTGAGAATTAATTCAATTGATATTTATTGCTTAATTTGTGCTATTATATAATCTCATAAAATTCATCAAAATTATACATTAAACCTCCAGGTTTGCTGAATAAATTTGGAACATCAACAATTAAATGTGCTGTGATTATTCCTACACTGTTTGTACTCACGGTTTACTATGATCACTAATAATGAATTTTGGAGCTAAAGCTTCAAAATAATGCATCGAATTCATTGTCTAATTAAAAAAAAAAAATAAAAATACGAATCCATTATATCCCAGAGAAAAAAAACTAGCAAACTATAACGAATGGGTTCATCGTAACCTCGTGGTATGGCAGTGCTTTTTGTAGAGAAAGGTATCAGGTTCTATCCCAATTACTAATGAATATGCGCGACAGAAATTGCATTTTTTCTTTCTGCATGCGAGCATGTCGAGGTGGGTGCTTGGGAATTTTCCTGGCTGGCTATCTTATACCACGCAAACAGAGTCCATTATTTATGAAAAATCTTCCTGGGAGTCAATTACCGTATTTTCCTGTATATAATGCGCGGATTATATGTTAAAAAAGTTTCGAATTTCGTTGTGCGTATTATACACCGTAGCACAGATAATCTGATAAAAATATCATTCTCCATCAGAAAAGCTTATAATAAAGTTCTTAAAAAAATGCAGTTTATGTTTTATAATATAAATATCAGAAAGAGCTACGAATCAATTGAAGTACTTCATTTATAATAAATGCCCAATTATGTTCAAGAACGAATTCGATTCTTTGTAATGATCCTACAGTTGCAAAAACAGTTACTATGTCATCATTTCGGATTTTATCTTGATTTAAGTAGTTTCGCTCTGAAAATAACAAGTTTGTATAAAAGCGAAAACTTAAAGTTTTTTGCTCAGTAGATTTTCAAATGAAAGCCGGCCAACTTGTCTAGTAGTCAGCGTGCCCAATACGGATAGGGACCCAGGACGGGGAGGTTCTGGGTTGGTATCACGGCTCAGGCATGGATGTACTTTCTCTCTCTCTATCCTGTCTTTGTCCTTTCCTTTTGTGTGAATGAGGTATGAATGGTGCCTACCCGATAAACGGGTCCCTATGGGATGTGTGAGGGTGCGATGGTGGCCCACCCCCTGTGGTGCACCCGGGGCAACACCTCGGTGGCAACGAGGTCGTTGTTTCTGGCCGGTTCCTTTGTATACCCAAGGGACAATGCATCCCTATATACCCCGACCATTGGAAAAAAAAATTCTAATAAAATCTTTAGAGAAAGCAAATAAGAAAAATGGCGACAAACGTGCTAAAATAAAATTTGGTAAAAAAAAAAAAAAAAAAAAACTTGCGTGGTTCAAATGAAAAAATGTATCCAATGCGCAATTCGAAAATATAATTCATTTTTTTAATTTAATTATTAACGAAACAAGTTTTATTTTTAAAAAATGTGCCCATCCTCATTTTAAAAGACACTAAAAAATAAAAATCCGCAAATTTTTTTACTAATTTCTAATAGCTTATCGATCACGATGTTATCATCTCAGTTTATCTCGATGAAATGGATTCAAACCGATCTTTTTCATAATGTTTATTTTTTCTATACAATTTATTATATTTTTAATAATTCTGCGTATTATTTTTATTTCATGTGACACAGATTATCAGCAATATATATTTTTGACTATTCGGTGTAAAAATTGCCATAGATTACGCGACGCTCTTTTTTCTTTAACTTTGAAGGAAAAAAAAAAAGGTCTTGCGAATTCTATACGATGCATGGTAGATGAATAGGTACGCGAGTATGAATAGGTACGCGAGTATGAATAGGTACACGAGTATGAATAGGTACGCGAGTATGAATGGGTACACGAGTATGAATAGGTACGCGAGTATGAATAGGTACACGAGTATGAATAGGTACGCGAGTATGAATAGGTACACGAGTATGAATAGGTACGCGAGTATGAATAGGTACACGAGTATGAATAGGTACGCGAGTATGGCACACGATAAAATGCTTTATTGTAGCTTTAGGATGTCTACAACGCTGTGTTAAAACTGTAGCGAAACCATGCATGAAGAACGCATGGTTAACGTAACGTAACCTTGGTTAAGATACCAAGGTATCTTAACCAAGCTGAAGGTAGAAAACACCTTTGACAAATTTAATTTCTCCGATCGATTCGTTTTTCAACAACCAACATGGTTTTCACATAATACAAATTTTGAAAAAATTAATCTCTCATTTAGTACTATTAAACTTTTACATTTTAAATTTTGTGTTGTTTAAAACGATTTCTTATATTTGAATTTCGTAAAGCAAATGTCTTCTTTCAAACATAAATATAATTGATTAATCACAATTTCATATTTTTACATCTGAGAAAACGAAGTCGTCAGAATGCATTCCAGATAATTATTTGGAGCAATTCTTCTGACTTTTTCGAAATACTGTAATAATTATCTATGACACTACTTTTTCTTGAGAGAAAATTAAAATAAATATCAATGAATTTAGAACACATCACTGTATTGATATAATTTTAGGAAGGCATTAACAATGCAAAATGGGAATTCGAACCCCGGCTAAACCGAAGATCCTTCGTGTTCGCTAATGGCGGCTGGTGCACGTTAAACTGGAGTGTGGTCGCAATATCCTCTAAGTGAAATTATACCTTCGGGGAAGGCAGGACAATTATTGTGGGTCTTCTGCTTGATTTTCTTCAAAATCACGAAGACTTTACTCAGCTGCTTCTATCTAACTTGTAGAGTCCTATTTAGGATTAGGTAAAGGGAAACATACTGGTGCAAGAATGACAAAGGAAAAATGCTGAAAATTAGGTTTGTCTCCCTCCCCCAACAGTCATTTTTCACACGTGGGTTAATTAGATCGGAACCTACTGTTTACAATGGATTTCGAACAATTAAGATCATCTACGCAAGGTGGGACTTTGACAGGGTGGGACACGCAAGGAGCTGTGGGATCAAAGATAAGGAAAATAAATATAAGATAATTCTCTCAGTTTTGGCATGAAACTAAACTCAGCGGCACTACAGCCCATTTGAGGGCCTAGGCCTACACATCTGTATCATACATACAGTGTGCTACATACATCATCCACATACAGTGTCCATATCTGTTTTAATGACCAAGGGCAAAGAAGTGCAAAGCATTTGTCACTATTAGGCAGTCAACCTAACTCGAAATTCCCAGTGTTTAGTTCTCAAGCATGCTTGATACTCAATTTCCTCGACCTACTAAGGAACTAAAAAACTGAGTTGACCTTTCCCAGACCGAGTACAAAACCTCAGACCCATGTCTTTGGAGCGCAAAGTGCTACTATTTAAGGCATTTCATAGTTTTTCCTTTACTTTTTTACTTATGATGGTTTTATGGAGAAATATAGGGATGGCGTTTTAGATTTGCCATAATTTTGGTGTTCAAAAGAAAGAAAATATCAAAAGACTGGGTTAGATAGAAAGTAACTGCTGCTGGGAGAAGAGCTCTAGAAAAAGACTTTTTCTCTCTCATTATGTTGTCGCCAATTTGTTATGTATTGTTAATAAGTTTGCTACTTGATTGTTAAGGAATTTTGGTTTTGTCTCACTTTTATAGAAACGTAGGAACACAAACTAAACACTTTTAGAGATAGATTGTAGTTATAAGATGTGCCCATACAGTTACCATTACGCCACTGGACTGCATATTGTTATTAGAAAAAATATAATACCTTATATTTCTTATAATAACAATATGCAGTCCGGTGGAAAGAAAGTTCTTGACGTTTTCGCGTTGCCATTGAATGAAGTGAGAAGAAGTATGCAAATTAGTGTATGACGTGATTGAGATACCAGTCAGACTAGAGTAGGAATATACGTCGTTATAGAAGCATATTCACCGCTCACATACATCAATCGTAACTCGTACAATAGCGAAGGGAAATGAATGTGCCGTAGAAGATTGTTTGGTGATGTTTGGTTTACGATTTCAAAGTGGGCTTATCAGCTGCGGCATCAAGACTCCGAATATGTCATACGTTTGGGGATAACGCTGTGAATGAACGTATAACAAAGCACTGGTATCACAAACTGAGGTAGGGAGGTTTGTCCCTCTGTTATAAAGCTCGAAGTGAACGACCACAGGCCTTGGATGAAAAAGCCTTGCAGGCAGCCATTGAGGAGGACAGTAATCAAACGTGTGGTTAATTTACCAGACAATTTAACATTTCAGGTGAAACGGTAAGACTTTAACTACACCCCTCTTAGATAAAATGTACAGGCTGAGCAAGTAGGTTCCTCACACCTTCTTGGAAGTCCATAAGTGACAACGAGTGCTGACCAGTTTATTGTTGTTTTCTCATCACCATAGCGCATCCATATTCAAATGAGTGTTGACCAGTGATGAAAAGTGGGTTTTGTATAACACTCCCAAGAGTTCCAAACATTGGTTGTCACCTTAATATACTGTATCGCTTAGCGCAAGACCACCTATACACCCACGGAAGATCATACTTTGTGTCTGATTGACTAGTCGTCAATTGGTTCATCACCAGTGCTACCAATGGGCCAAATGATCACTGCGGACGTGTATTCACAGAACTGCAACTTGTGCAACAGGCATTGTAATAGAAGGAGGGAGCATGGTTAATTGCAAAAGTGTAGTGTTCTTAGAAGATAAAGTAAGACCGCATGTAGCTCGAGTGGCCAGGAATACCATACAGCGACTTCGTTGGGAGACTTTGTGCGATTCTCCTTACTCGTCTGACCTTGCATCATCAGATTACCATCTTTTTTCTTCCCTGGATAACATATTCGTGGAAAAATCTTCGTCAAAGAAGCAAACTTGTTCCAAGCACTCACGGACTTCTTTGCGTCCAAAACTCTCGACATTTACCGCAAGGGGCTTGCAAATTTAGAGACACGTTGGCAGAAGGTGCTGGATGCCGATTACTTAGACAGCCAACAAGTGGCTACATTTTTTTTGTAGGTTATATTCTTTTGGATCATTAAATACGGCAAGAACTTTTTTGTTTACCTAGTAAATTGTATATATAAGAATATATTAGTCGCTAATTTCTTCATATTATCTTTTGGTTTGAATTATATTAAGTATTGCATTAATTCGAGAATTCGCAAATGCTTAGCATACTCTTAGTTTACTTTGGGAATTTATCATTTTAAAATTTTGATATATTCGTTAGAAGATTTTCGCGTGCAGAATATTTTACAGTCCTCTAACTCTGTTTTCTTAAAAATTTCTTTATATATATATATATTGTATGTATATAAGTAGAATTTTTGTAAATGGTACTAAATACACATTTTTGAGAAAACGATCGTATTCATTTAGAAAAATTTTAAATTAAAATTAACAAAGTTAAATTTGATACATTTAAACATAATGGTTAATTTTAATTGTTAATAAATTAATTTTGAAAAAGAATGTAAATATAGTAAAAGAATGTAAATATAGAAAGTATAGTAAATAACTTTATACTTAATATTTCAATAAAAAAAGAAAGAAAATTTTCTAGGAAATGCAACGCGCGAACCGTAAATATAATTACTGTAATTGCAATAAATTTTGGAAGTTTTTTTTATATTTGTTTTTCAAAGAAGATAGCTCGTTCAAACCCTGGAATCTCCCTTTTCATTTGAAATATTTAAATTTTCGTGATCCATAATTGCGAGGGGGGGTTAGCTGATCTTAATCGTTTTAATTAGAAAATCTAGGTATTCAGTAACCTTATCTAACATAATTACATTTTTAAATGGCAAAATTGGTTTGGTTTATTGGTTACTAAAATTCATTGATATTTTAAATGATTGCATAAAAATATTTTACTTGATGAATAAATAGTTTATTTATAAAACCATGAAGGAATATAACATTAAAACAAGTAATTACATGGTTTCACAAATAAACTGTTAATGTATTGCATAAAAAAATTACGATGCATCAACACTATCAGCAACAATTTTTACATTAACATGGATTAGGGAAAAAATTTACTACACAAAGCACAAAACAAATTTTGTTATTATTATTATCTAATCAAAAATGTAGATATTTTTACTCTTGTTTCTGCTGAAAATCCCTCTGAAAATTTTTAAAGAGTCTATTGAAGAGATTGAATATTTATTTTACTTTTCTGTTTATTAGGATTTTTATTTTATTTTTCTATTTTTTTAAAACATCCTTTCTTTGACATTTAATTTTGTTTAACGATGGATGCTCATAACTCAACCCATTTTCTTTTCTTCTTTGTGGCTTGATTAATTTATTGCATTTGTAATTGTGTTTGTTATGGAACCAAAATTGCTTAATTTAGATATGTTTTCAATGAATTTCTTATTTTTGTAGTCGTGTTTCTTATATTATTTTCAAAATCTCCCGTAAGCTCTCCAAAAATTATAATTAACAAAAATTTAAAAATTATGGAATAAAATGTGGCCATTTTATGAAAGAACATGGCAGACACTTAGATTTATTTTATGGAAAACAAAATAACCACTATTTAATCCTTCGGTTTTTGTTTAAAAAACTTCTTTTTTAAAGTAAGAAGTTTTAATTCCCCCCACCAGTTTTTTTTAAAAAATCACAAAAAATCAAGTTTAAATCTTTTTATTATCGAATAATTTATTTAGCAACAAATGATTTCAGGATAAAAGAAATCCTGCTGTGCGTATATTTTTTTTTCTTTTTTCTTTTTTTTTTTTTTTTTTTTTTTTGTTATCTAAGTAATTAATTGCGTAACGTTTAATTTTTGCATTTTGAGTTGAAAGTTTGAATTAAAAATTGGATTTCATCAAATAAAATATTTTAATTTTAATTTTATTTTTTCTATTGTAACAATTAAATAAAATTTGAATGTAAATAAACTGAAGATCAAAGTTTTTAAAAAGAATTTATTAGACATTAATTGATTATAGTTTATTAAAATAAGTCATATTTATAAAGGTACAAGCTCTATGTTTTTAGTTATTCCACAAATTTAACGCGCGAAAAATTAAAAATAATTGATTTCGTCATTTAAATCGGCTGTTAGGGTCATAATTCTCATCTGATTATGACCCTAACAGCCGATTTAAATGACGAAATCAACCATGACGAATAAATGACGGACGAAATCAACCAAATTTCAGATGAGAACTCCATAATTCTCATCTGAAAAGTGAGTTTTAACAATTTGAAATTTCGAGAATATAAGAAAGATTGCTACGTTGCTAGTAATCTGTTATATGAAATATTCTATTTGTGTACAGTACCTAAATCATACATAATTTATTTGTTAGAGCATCACTTAGATCAAATAACACTTAAAACACAGCTATTTATTGCTATGAAATGTGATTTTACATTGTTGATTAATATAAATCAAGTTGTATATTACTTATTTCTCATGAGAAGTTATAAAAATAATTTATGGCCTTTATAATGACATTGAGTATAACGTAGTTAATAGCGAGAACCGTGCTTCAATGTCTGATACTATCAAATGATAATTCGTATGTAGTCACATCATAAATCTACTCATCCTCAAGAAAAGAAGACTTCTGAATAAATAAGACATTTTTCAAGATTGGCTAAACTCCATGAAAATAAAAACCTTTCTAGTTGAGTATATAAGATTTCTTGGAATAAGATTCTCTTGGAATAAGTGTATTTATTAACTGATTATCTGAGGCAAAATTAAATTTTCTGAGTAATCAATTTCATGGCGGATTAAATCATTTCTGAAGGTTCTTCTAAGTATTGTAATGAATATCAACTTTAGAAAAAATATGTATCATAATTATCTTAACTAATAATTAGAGCTAAATATCCTTATTTTGTTATGATTTGTGGTTTCACCCTGAATTCGTCTTCAACTCTTGTATAAGAACGCTTCTTTCAAATCGTGGAAGGACGATTTTACATTAAAATATCTACTTGTTTAGAAAACCCAAAAGAAAAATTCAAAGAAACTATTCTTTTAAACATTCATCTAATTCATTTTTTTTAATCAAATTATTTTTTTATTACTTGATAAATATTTTGGCACAACTTACTAAAAAAATACATATTAAAAGTTTCAGAAAAATGATTCTTTTTGGAAAACTGGAATAAGCTCACATTTCATATTTAACTTAGCTAAGAGTTCAACATTTTTTTATTTCTTGACAGTTCAAAGTTTTGTTTTGAATTTGTTGAAAAATGTGTGGTCCGTGAAATCAAAACTTCATATTAGCAAAATTTTCTGATAATCTTGCTGTAAATAAATCTAGTAGAAAAATTCTAAAAATAATTTTTCTTGAAGATTTATCAAACTTTATTTTTGATCAAATCATTTCTTTAATGTCTGTTAAAAAATTGCTTTATAACCTAATCTAAAAAAGCAACTGAAAGTAATTTTCAAAAATTACTTTTTTTTAGAAATATTCTTAATTACTTTATTTATTTCCTATTTAATCAAATGATTTCTTCAGCATTTATTCGGAATACATCCCATTAAATTCTTTGCATTTTATTCGAAGCCACTATAAATGCTACTGCAGTGATAACAACAGGTTTGCTAAAATTGTATCGTAAAGTTATCGATTTGCTTATAAAATTATCATTGCATATTTGATTTAAAAAAAAATTTGATTTATCAGAATTGGATAACTTGAGTATTGCCAACAGACTAATTAGATCCTTATCCTTTCAAAAAAACGCATTCTATTTTTTATTCCATCGGTGAAAAACCTTCAAGGTTCTTCAAATCGTATGAGAATTTATTTTTAATTGCTTCTCACAACGTTTTGCAAAAAGTAATTCATTATAAGTAACCTAAGAATGATCAGTTTATAGCTTTGAATGCTCTCCTGGAATCGTGCCAAAATAAGATACGCCATTCCCATTGGCTATTGTTTTTATGGTGTTAGCTAGATTCACTTCATTGTAGTGAACGACAACAGGGTCTTCATTCTTCGTGTTCTGTTGCAAGTTGTTCTTGATGTGTTCTGATTTAGATGACAAGAAGAGTGATTCGATAAAGGTGAGGGGAAGTTCGAAAGTTACATACAAGACGTAGGCAGCCAGGAAAGTCAGCGTGGTGTAAGCGAAGATTCTCATCCACTGTAAACGAAAATACAAACAACATATGTAAAAAAAATTGCTTGAAAATAGAAGTAAATATACAATCAATAAAATAAGTTTCATCCCTTCATTATAATTATTTTCTAATTTTCAAATAAATTTTCTATCTTTTAAATGATTAGTTTTTAATTTTGAACTGATTAATTTTTTTGAAAAGATATTAAGATTTTTAATTAATTAATCTTAAAATCTAGTGTATGTATTTTTTATGAAATTTTATGCATATTTACACTCACATCTAATATATATATATATATATATATATATATATATATATATATATATATATATATATATATATATATATATATATATATATATTGTTATAAAAAACTTGTGAAGATTGTTGTTTCATAAAACTCCTCTCATTATTAAAGAAATAAATACTGAAAATGAATAAACAATTAAGTCTCTTTCTTTCTCTAGTGCAATCATATCTCATATTCACTTGATTATGAATTATGGAAAAATATATAAAGCTTCACATATTAGAAATGTAAATACAATGAATGCGACAGGAAATTCACAAATTTATTAAATTAAATTTTGTATGTTAAACATGGCTTGATATCCATACTGAATACTTTCTCTTTTTGTTAAAATTTTCCTCTATATAGTTTATTTGGAAGTGTGAAAAGATGCGAAATATTTATTATTAACAGAATATAATGATAAGAGTAATATAAGCATTTTTTTAAATTTGTTTTCGATTATAAGATTCTTAGTAACAAAGAGAAAAATGAGAGGACAAAAAGAGGTTATAAAAAACAGATGATGTATTATGTGTTATTTGTATTATGGATTATTTTTAACAGCATTACCGAGAATATGCTATTGCTAATCAATAATTTATATTCAGCTGAAGAAAATTTTGATATTTAGAAGTTCAAAATATTAACAGAAATTTCATTTATATTTAAAAATTTGCAAAGGCAACAGGAAATTAAACTGTAGATAATGAATAGGGTTGGCACTTATCTTGTACTTACGATTTCGTAGTGTGAAAAAATAATGGGGTTTCGTGTGACGCTAACATGATATGCGATCACTATGTAATGGATGAGGTAACCAAAATAGCCTAGTTTACTGAGTGGTACAAAGCCTTTCCATTTCATTAACTTGCCGAATGCACCTTAAAAGGAAAAGACAGTTGTTATAAATTACATTATTTGTTCGTGTATCAACCGTTCAATTGAAATCAAATAAAGAAAACAATCTATTACCCGCATATCCATGAGTGCAAGCCAATATAATCCAGGATAGCCCCAAGGAAAATCCCATGCGGTGTGTCGCTGCATAGACGGCAGCCAGTACTGGATCTGCTTCTCTACCATCTCTGCCGGCGTATATCATGAACTGGATTCCCACTGTTAAAAACAGAGACACAATCCACCCAATGACAACATGGATCTGAAGATAAGGAAATAAGTTTTTATTGTGTGGTAAAAATATCGAATTGGAATCATATTTTGTTTTAATAGATTCGTTCAAAAGAGGTTAATATATTCTTATTACTTCAATTTTGGCAAGCAATTTGGCTTGTCACT
The DNA here is from genome assembly GCA_030067965.1 of Latrodectus elegans. NCBI lineage: Eukaryota > Metazoa > Arthropoda > Arachnida > Araneae > Theridiidae > Latrodectus > Latrodectus elegans. Next base: position 22,971,677 of record CM057816.1, read on the forward strand.
TAGCTTAGACTATGATAAAAAAAAATTAGCCTAAGTAATGAGCTTATCAATGGAGGCTATTAATTTAGGCCATTGAAAAGCTAAATGCAATTAAGTGCCAAATTTTAACCTATTAACCATCTGTAGTCTTAACTTCAGAAATAATTTGTCTGTCCATTTAAGCTATCAGAAGAGCCATTAGGACCAAATAGCATGAATTCATGGCTATCAAAAGACATTAATTCACGTTATTTATCCAGGCTACTGTATAGTTTAAAGTAATTAAATGCTAAAAGTACTTCGTTGTGGAAATCATAGTTTTTCAATTGAATTTACTCCAAGGACCGGTAAAATATTTCGGTATGTTCTCGCGGACCGCTAAGTTTAATGATTCGACCCATTTGCACAATTTTTTCACATAAGTAAATCATGGTGACAAAAATAATTTTTAAAGAATAATTAGAGATTTAAAGTAATTTTATAAATTATTACGACAGATATACAGCATTCAAGTAATCAGCGATACTCAAGGCAAACAGGAGTACACCAACTGGTGTACCCGGCATGATAATTTATGAAAAGCTATTAGAGGTACATAGTTGCCAGTTTGTTACATTTTTCATCATCGATCACATTATTGTCTAAGCACATGCTAACTATTATTATTGTAAGGTAGGTGTTGTTTTAATATCGGCTGTGGTCCGATGGTACTTTGGATTTTGGGCAGATAGCTGGATATTTCGCGGACCGAAAAATATCTGTTGCCGGTCCGCGGACCTGTTGTTAAGAAACACTGATTTAATTATAAAAACATATCAAAAAACTATTTTAATATTTAAACAAATCAATAATTTACTCTAAAATATATATTTTTGCTATTTTAAATTTATATACTTAAAATTTCATAATTTAATTATTTTAGGTTCATTAATGTAAATTACCAATCATTTTTAACAGATAGTTATCAGCAAAAATAAATATTTATTTAAAACTCATTTTAATACTTACACGTGACCATTTAAGATTCTGATTCTTCGCCATGAAGTATCCTAAAATCATACCGATGCCATACGAACTCGCATGGCTTAAAGGAGCAGTGTATATTGGTTCTTCAAATTGCCTGAAAAAAATAATCTCTAGTTAGAGACATAGAAGAATCAGTATGAAATATTCAAATTGAATAAAATTTGGAGCAGTGTAAGCTCCCATTCTGAAAACTTGTAGAAATTTTTTAATGCATTTCATCAAAGATGGGCAACATACAGAAACCTCATCCTTCAACCATTTTATTTCTTTCTCAATTCTTTCGACTAGAAAAAATTCTTAAAATATGCAACAAATCTGTATTAAATGAAAATTTTATTTTCACTGATGAAAGTAAGACCCCGGGAGTGCGATAAAATTTCAGGGTGACAGATATGATCAAACGGTCGTCACAAGACTTAGTGGGCATCTGAAAAGCATGGCATTCAAATCTAGGCGCAACATCTTTTCGTTGTGCACAAAATACAATTTGAAGCCGGCTTTCCTCGACCACATACTTCATTATTTGGGGTTTGCTCTGGCGAATGTTTGCGCAAGTCCACTGTTGGTTGTTTGCCTTCGCTAGGGTTCACGGTGTCATGGATCTGATCTAGCTGCTGCAGGGTCTCTGAAGGACTAGAAACAACAACAAACTAAAGTTTCATTTAACTAAACTGTGCATACGTCAAATAAGATTAAGTTAAATTATTTATGCACTTGTTGTTGTGGTCTTATCTCACTTGATCGTCAGAGAAATTGATTAAGACCATAAACCAATGCCGGTCATAATAAAGGATATGAAATACAGTTTCAGAAAAGTTCAAGACCGAGAAGTAACAAACGTTGAAGCCTGCAAAACATTTAGTAGAGCAAGCGGGGATGGTCTTCGTAATTTAGAAATTGGGATCAAACAGAAGATCCCCCAAATGCATGCATTCGAGAGTGAAATGATGATTATGAAATAAAATACGTTATAAAACATTAAATAATAATAGAAATTTTGATTGAACTTATGACAATAATAAAAAAATATTAGTACTTATAATTTTGACTGGAAATGAGATTTTACAAATGAGATAAAAAAAAATAACATCAATAACTTACTCTCTCTTGTGGTAGTAATAGATAGCATATGTTGGTGGGTAATGCCGTAAAGCAGTCATAACTCCTAATATAATATTGCAAGCTACACCTGCAGCTATAGTAAGACAGATGCCAACTTTCGGAGACCTAAAAAATATTATTGGAATTATAAAACAATTAATAAAAAATGAATTTAAAGAAAAATTAAAATTTTTTTTTTATCCAGAACTAAACATGAAATAAAGGAATATTGCAACATTATAGTTTGGTAATACGTAAAAATTATCACAAATATTAAAGCAATTTAATGCATATGAAAAAGTAATAAAAAATGGCTTTCAATATATTTGCACCGTTAGACTGTACCATATATTAAAAAATAACCGATTCATATTTAATTTAAAGAAAGAAAATAAAAATAAAATTACATCATTTGTTACATTCTACCCGAGCAAAATTGACGCGTTTAGATCACAGATTTTTAAAATTAATCCTAAAGCTACTTATTACTATCCAAAAAGTAATCAACAGGTGGCGCTAATGAATGAGAAAAATTTAACTTAGATAAAGGAAATAACGCATTGCTATGATTGTTGTGAAATTGAAAAAAGTACTATTTAGGGTAGCAAACTATACATTTTTTTTTTATCAATTTCTAATCTCTAATATTAGGGATACATCTTTTTAAAAGATTTGTAGTTTTCCACGTTACTATGTAGCCACTCCAAAGCTTGTTCTTTTGAAATAATTAACTGTCTTAATTTTCCTTTTTTAGGGTGATAAAAGCGAGCAGTTGAGAGATAAATTCTGAGGATTTTACATCCATCTATTTATCCATAGAAGCATATGCAATTAAACTCAGCAAGGGCAATAGAAGAGTGAATTAGGATGGTTGGCCATGAACGTTCATGAGCTTTTCTGATACACTTTGAAGAAGATGGCTGGAGATGGAAAGCATTTTTAAGAAATAACTCTACTAATAAATCTATTTTTATGCTTTAGCTTAATATATATATATATATATATATATATATATAATATATATATATATATATATATATAGATGGATGTAAAATTAATATAATATTAATATTTATAAATTAAATAAATTCGTATCTTTAAATGACACATTTATAGGATTTTACCTTGTAAAAATATTTAAATTTCTAAATTTTTAGCACTTGAATAAAAGAAATTTCTGGAATTAAAAAATAACTCACTTGGCAATAAACCAAAGAAGAATTGCGCCAACAATAGATATTTGCATCAAACAAGGTATGAACCACAAATACAGGAAATTCTAAAAAGGGAAATAAGTAATATTATATTTCAATTTTTGTTGCTCAATTGAATTTAGTTAAAAGAAAAACTTATATTTTGGTTTTAAAGTATTCGAAAAATTACAAAAAATAAAAAATAAAAATAAAATAATTATCGAAAAAAAATTTGTCTCTAATCTATAGCAAACAGACAATGTGCAGATAATTTTTAGTCGATATTGCAAATTCCATATCTGTTTCTTTCCAATGGATTACAGCTTATTGTGGGATTCCTGGAAATGATGATGCTGACGTTTTGGCGAATAAAACTGCAATGATCCTTCAGAGACCATTGCATAGATTTTCTTTTCATTCAGTAAAATTACTGATTAAGAGGAGACATTCTGCTAGAATAAAGCAGAAAGCACATTTTGTCAGTAAACCTTGGGCTTTTTTGATTAAGTGGTCAAAACTACTCCTGATTTTTCTTAAAAATGCAAGTAGGGCACTCTTTCTCCTTTCTGGAGGCCTTGACAATTTGTCCGCGTACTTGTATATATTTGATCTTAGGAGTTCTTCCTGATCTTGTTTTTTGTGAAAACAAGATCAAATTTTTGCTGTTAACCATCTTGATTTATGGACAGCACTTGTATTTTTAATATGTACTATTCAGAGGTACTGAAAAGCTGAAGAACTAAATGGTGTCATGTTCAATCTTCGAGGTATTTGTAGTAAATAAATAAGGAGAATCCGTGAATTCTTATAAATATATAAAATTGGATGGTATTGTGGCAGTAAAGATCAAGTCTTAAAAATAAAGTGTGGTATAAATGACTCTTCTCTATAGGTTAAAAATTTAGCATTAAAGACCATCTATCTTTCTTTTTTATTTAGCCCTTCTTATGTTTTATTGTTGTTACTTATGAAATTTGGACAAACCAAGCTCACCATGCCGTCGGCCATGAAAATTTAATTCTTTCGTTTAACCTTTCTTCGTGAGTTTTTCGTTTAACCAGAGCATCCCGAAGGTGAAAGTATGACTTTGCTCAAAGGTTTTTCTGATAGATGGCACCACCAGAGGATCCACTCCCTCAATTTTAATATTGATCTGTAGGGAGAGGAAATTTTCTCCAAATCATTGCATCCATGGTAACTGCTTTGATCACAGGACTTTCGAGTCCACAGATTTAACGAACACGTATATCGCTCGTACTCGGTGGATCTTTTTGCGGGATTGGGATTCGAACCCCGCCCTTCAACACGGAAGGTCGATGCCGTAACTACTAGGCTAACTCGGCCATTCACTTATGTAAGAATTGTATATATCAATTCTATTGATTATATATGAATTGTATACATACCTGACTTTATTTGTAAATATCTTACTAATTTTTTTTTAAACGTGTAATACAGGTTTATCGATAGCGACAATAATTCAACTGTAATAAGTGATTCACTTAAAAGTTTCGCTTATTGATAACTAATAAAAAGGTGAAGACATACCAAATCTTTGATTGGTAAGAAATTGTTAAACATCAGAACGTAAGTCCACCACCACTTCCGAGTATTTTCAGCCGCCACTTCGAAGATATCTGTCCACACAGGTCCAGAGCCAATGAGAGGAAGAATGACGATAATACCCAAAATTAAAAGCATGGATGGACACAACCTAGAATTAAGATAAAGCATTTAATTTTGAGATGTGTGAAAGGAATTACATCCTACAACTTTTAATTCCAGTAGACATTTAAGAATTTTAAATATATTTTTATTGCGCATTGATTGGATTCTTCTAACATCTTAGAAATATTTTATTATTTTTTTACTATCTCTTCCATGCAAAAAAGAAAAAGAAAAGGGGAAAAAAAACTAAATTTTTACTAGAATTAAATTTATTTCTTTAAACTGTAAAAAAAAATTTTCATTAAGAATTCTTCTGTTTAATTAAATACATATTGATAAAGTCATTCAATGAACTCTTAGCTATTATAAAATTAAATTTTTATATCATTAATAGTTAAAATAGATTAGTCACGCTTAGTGATTAGTCATAGGGATACTTAGAGAAATTTGATAAAGTTGTTTTCTGAAAGTTAATTTTAATAGAGTTGTTTTTAGTGAATATTGCTAATTTTGATATACTTCATTAAAAATGAAAAGCGTAATATACGCTTGCCACTTTTTTAAAAAAATTTAAATTGTTACAAGCATTTGACAAAATATATGTTGTTTATACAGAACTTCTGTGATATATCGTTTAAGGATTAATTTTTATTTAAATATTTAAGTACATAAATAAGAAGAGTATTTTGAAAATTTAATAGTTTAATATATTATGTATTTTTTTTTTCAATTTTGAAAGATATTTCAATTTAGAAAATAAGTTAAATTACATCCTTTTAATTTATGGAGAAAAAGTAAACAGTTTAATAATATAAATAAATCCTTTGTATTGTAAGCAATTTTTACCTGATATATCTTCGTATAATAATCTGAATAACGTTAATATTGACATCTTTTTGGCCTTTTCTGAATCTAGGATAAACTAATAGCAGACCACTAGAAAATAATTTCATATTATTAAAAGAAAAATAAAATAACAAGATTTTGAAGTAAATAAACATTTTATAGGCATTTCAAATACTTTCTATTTAGTTTATTATTGTAATTTCATTTATTAATGACTTTTCACTTATTTTATATTGTTATTCGGTGTATTTTTTGAAAAAGATTAGGTTGGTTAGGACGTTCGTTCTCATTATCTGAAGGTAGTGTTTTCGAACCTCGACCCAATCGAAGATCCGTTATATCTGCCAGTGCCGGTCTAGGTTCGTTAAGTATGTCGTGGTCTCAATATCCTCCTTGGGAAATGATACCTATAGGGTGGCAGTCCAAGTCTGGGGGTCTTCTGTTTGGCTCCTGCTTCTAAATTATGAAGACCACTTTTGGAGCTTTGATGGCCATCCCACTGGGTGCCTTCAACTATATAAGATGCCATTATTTCCTCCCCTTGTAGATGGAAAGTCTTGATATTATACAGCTATAACATTTTTTAAAAATAATATTTTAGCGGTAAAAGAATTAGCGATATAAATTTCTAATGAATTTCCGTTTGAAGTTTTATTTTAAAGAACCTTCCAATGGCGTTTTCCTGAATACGTTTTATAAGTCTCTACGAAACATTTTGCTATTGCAATATAGACCCTTAAAGTTTTGAGGGTGTTCAAGACATCATCAAATCACATTTTTCTTGTTCAACTCCTTGGGCTATTGTACCTGGGCCTCCAATGCAAGCTCCTAACTACTCGGTTACATAGCTTTCAAAACTATTCGTTTTTGTAGAATAAATAAGTTAGTCTCGTGTTTTAAACCACCAACATGGAGGACTAGGCCTCCCTACTTGTAAGACCTAGGGAAACAGGGGAGTCCATCTATATCCCTGGACACTGGGTGTTTTGTTTAATCGTCTCTTTTTATACACGAGGACTACTCTTTCACACTTTGGGACTAGACTTTCACACTCTGTCACTACACGGCTGATAAGTGAAATTGTCGAAAATACTTTCAGTTATAAGTACGAGAGCATTCAGAAAGTAAGTACTGTTTTGAAAAAAAAAAAAAGTAATATAGTTTTTTTTTCATGCCAATTTTATTTTTACAGGAAAAAGCATATCTTAAGCTATTTTTCTGCATAGTTTACGTCTATGGTAAAACACTTAACGGGTTGCTAGCTTTTTTATACCTTCTTTATAGAAATTTCCCGCAAATGTGATGATAACCGCTACTCCACACACAGCATTTTTCGAATCACCGTCGGATTTATGAACGTCAGTAAGCATTTTTGGAATACGTTGTGCACACAACTTGTGATAAACTGATAAACTAAGTTGTTTGTTATAATTTATAACAAAAGTAGTCTGTTACAATTTAGTACAAAAGTAGTCTTACAGTTTAGTATAAAAGTAGTCTGTTGTAATTTAGTACAAAAGTAAGTCTGTAACAATTTAGTACAAAAGTAGTCTGCAACAATTTAGTACAAAAGTAATAAGTTATAATTTAGTACAAAAGTAGTCTTACAATTTAGTATAAAAGTAGTCTGTTACAATTTAGTACACTTTAGTGCGTGAAATTTCAGAAAAGTCGTTTGAAATCATTGTGAAATGTCTATCCTGGCGGATATTTCATCAACTTTCCTTAACAGATCATCGTTGACAGTAGAAGGCAGAGCCTCATCATGAATATTTGATCAACCTTCATTAAACAAACTAACCCACTTTCTCATTATTCCATCTCTCATCATTTTTTTACCACAAATATCTTTAATTTGCTTATAGATTTCAACCAATTTCACATTTCTTGCGTACAAAAATCGAATTACAGCACAAATTTCACAGTTTGTGAGATGAGTAATTGTCTTAAACATTTTTAATGTGTTCAGTAAGCCAAAAACAAAACACAGAATGACAATAAATGGCGCCAGTTGATAGGCAGTGACCAAGAAAGACTACTACGCATGTGCGGGACACAGACCATAGTATTGCGGTGGCTGTACAATGAAACGGTACTTACTTTCCAAACACACTCGTGTATGAGCAATACATGCAATTGTGAAAATATAATAAAATGGGAAAATGCTAATAGTCTACTTAAATGTTATTTTACAAGTACAAAAATAAGTTTTACGTAATTTCTAATGATGTATATTGCTGAAAGTTTATGGAAATTTACTAAATAAAAATTTTTTACATGTACACAGCATCAATTTTCATATTTTAATAATAATTTTATATTTTTAAATACAAGTTGAAACAGAAAAAGTCATAAAATTTGGAGTGTTTAAAATGGTCTGCCTATAAGAAAAACTTTTTTTTCCCATTATTTACCGGTGATCGATAAAAAAAATCGCTCGTTATAAATAAGTTAAATACTTTTATAGATAGGGAAACATTTTTTTTTCTGTTTGCTGTTTCACGGTATATTTCTTGTCTTAATTGCTTGTTTTAGTTAAAATTCTTTTATTTTGAAGGCTTTTTTATTTTGAAATATTAGATTAAATTACAAAACGAAGTGAAACGATTGTAAAATTTTATTTTTAAAATACAGATTACGATACTTAAATCAGGTTTTCAGTTGTGTTAAATATTAAGAATTACATGTAAAATGAATGTCTAATTAGCAAGAGATATTTTAAAATGTATTTATAGGCACAAATTTTTAAATTCTTTTAAAATATGATATCTTATAATTTCAAACTATGATAGAAAATAATTTTGCATACTCCAAAACATTTCAAATTGCATTATGCTATGTAGGAAATAGATTATGATACAATAAATAATATACTGCTTTTATATTTGTGAGAAATATCAAAAACTGCTTATTTTGCGTTCAATAATATGCATATGATAATTATTCAATCATTTTATGCAAATTTTTATTAGTTTAAATATTGCATTAAATAATTTTAGATATTGGATTAATGAATTTTCCTTATTAAAGAGGTAGTAAATAATATACTTACGAAAATAGAAAATAAGCTTCAATACTAATCCCCATTGTTACAATTAAAGTAAAATCGAAATCTTTCAAATAATGACCAAGGCTTGAACTGTTGCCTATAATGCATTTTATTAAGTAATATTATTTATTATAATGCCTTATTAAGTAATAATAATGTAAATATACTGAATGCTCAAGTTAAAAAATTGTGATTTTGATTCTAATGTCACTTGAAAGATATAATAATAAACTTACTTGTAAATACGAGGAAAAATGGCAAAAAGTAGGTGTGATATACGATAACCAAAAATGTTCCGACTACAAACATGCCGTTAATGGCAGTGACATCAGAATTACTACCTTTATTCGTTTTCATCAATTTTTTATTATTACTGTACAGAGAGAAGCCCAAAAGGAATTGCACAAGTTTAGCTGGAAAATTCAATATGCAAGCTTATATGAGCATTGATCTGTATATTGTTTTTAAAACTTATAAGACAGAAATTTATTATAATGTGCTAATTTTTATATAATTATTAATGGTAAATTATTTTAATAAAATTAAATTATTGTGCAAATGTTAAATAAGATATTTAAAATATTGCTTTAACGGATAATTATTATCACACAAATGCATATAGGAAAAAATGTAATAAATAAATGAATAGATTATTGCATTATTTACCACAAGAATATCATAAAATGTTTTTATTGATTTGTATACATAATCCAGCCGTATTAATGAGACCACCATTTTAATAAGTGTAACATTTAGACGTTGACGCTTAATAATTAATCACAAAAAGCAGGTGACAACATAATATAGTTGAATGCATTTAAAGGGTTTGTGAGGGTTTTGGAAGACGTTGCAGTCATTGGTGTAATGCCAGAAACGGAGCAATTTATTTGGCGTCCAAAAGGGCAGGATCATTGGATTTCGAGCCTAGGGTGGAAGCATTTCCGGAACAGCTAAATTTGTAAACTGTTATCTTCTCGTCATGATAATAGTGAATGACAAAATGTGTCTGTCCAAAATTAGTGACGAAGCAAATGTGGTGCACCATGGGCCATTGATAACAGTGGTGAACGACGGCTGCGGAGATGCGTTCGGGTGAACAGTCATTCTACGGTTCAGCAACTGACAGCACAGATGTACCAAGGGGCTACTAACAGTGTCTCTCAAACTAATGCTGGGTAAATGTTGCTGCGCCTGGGCCTCCGAAGCAGTTGCTTGGTTGATGCACCTGTGCTGACTGCAGTTCATCAGCGATGAAGGGTGGAATTTACATATGGTGGAATTTACATTTATGGACATATGCGTATAAGGTGTGAAATATCTGAAAGCAAGCATCCTGCTCACTCATGATTATGAAAGAAACGATGGATTAATACAAATACGCATCCGTCCTTGTGGACCATGTTCATCTCTATATGCGTAATGTTTTTCCTCAGGATGATGAAATCTATCAGCAAGGTAGTTCAAAGTGTCATACAGCTGGCAGTGTATACGAGCACCAGAATGAGTTTACCGATCTTCCCTGGTCAGCAAACACACCACTCGAGAAGAGACCACCTCGATCAAATTGTTTGTGACATGGATCTTCACCTGCGTAATCTAAAGCATCTGGCCACGGCACTGGAATCGACATGGCACAACATCCCACAGAACAACTTTAAGAACCCAATAGACTCTCTTCCTGCAAGTCTCTCAGTAGTTTGCGCTGCAAAAGGCGGTCATTCTAGGTTTTGATTTGGTGGTGGCATTTATGAGACTGGACTGTGTACTTTTACCAAATTAAGACCTCCATGAAGATTAATCAGATTTAAAATAAAAATATGCTCTTTATGTTCAAAATGTAACCCTTAGTTTATGATAAATTCATATATTTAAAAATAATTTTTAATAATAATCTTCACATTATTGTAATCATACCTTTACTTTCTTCTTTAAAAGGAGGAATTCTCAGATGGACCAAAGCATCAGCGAATGTTCCTGCTAATACCAGCACGGCGATGAGAATTAATACGAATCTGAAATTAAAAACCATGTGGGATAATATTTTATAAGGAGATAATGCATAATGATAACAGCATTTTAAAGCGAAATAAATATTAAAAAAATAATAATAAAGTGAATTTCGTTAGCATAAATTTCTGAGCGGACGAATGGAGAAATTACATGGGATTCCTGTAAATTAAGGGAAGCCTAACTATAATGCGTAATTTTTATCTGTGTATTTTCTTTTAAAATAATCCAACTTACTTTTTTAGATCAGGTTGCAATTTGCATAAGTGTTGCTGTTGTTAATATTGTTGTTGTTACTAAAATATTGTTGTTTTTACTTATGACACTTGGATAAGCCAAGCTAGCTCTACCGACGGCTATACGAATTTAAGTCAGTAGGGTGCGTCTTTCGCTTAACCAGAACACTACGAAGGTGAAAGTACGACTTTGCTCTAAAGCTCCTCCGATAGATGGCATCATCAGAGGATTCATTCCCACAATTATGTTAAAATATTAATAATTGAAGATTTAAAAAATGAACTACAGAAAACATATCGAATACTTGACATTCTGAGACTTAAAAGTTTTCCGAACTAGAAAGAATTAGGAATACTATCTCTCTTTATTTAGCGTATGTACATTTGCATTTTAATTAAATTTTGTTTATTCAAGTTAAAAAAAATATTATGATAATTTTGTAACAAAATCACAATCTTATTTGAAATGAATTCTGCAAAATGTTATATAAGGAAATAATTTTTAAATAATATTTTTGCCATTTTAAAATTCCCGGCATCCTAAAAATAAATAACAGAACAAAAAACTATATATGGAAATATAACTCACAAAAATATCAATTGATTTATTTGCAACGGTTTCTTCATAGTATCTTCACATCGTAAAACGCTTAAAGGCACAAAGTCAACGGGAACTGAAAAATATAATGCATTTTAAATATCAAAACATACATTTAACAAAACATATATATATATATATATATATATATATATATATATATATATATATATATATATATATATATATATATATATATATATATATATATATATATATATATATATATATATATATATATATATATGACAAAAATATAAAGCTTTTTTGTAAGCTATTCAACATGTATGAATGCTAAATATTACTTAAAACTAATTTTTAAGAGTTATGAATCAACAGAAGTTCCTAAAGAATTGAAGAATATCAATAAGCCTTGATGTATTGGACTCGAAGAATTTACATGAAATAAACATGCAGCATTGATAATTGTTTAATATCTAAAGAGCCTAATAGTAACCAAAGAATGTATTGTTTAGAAGAGCAAGCGTGCTGAATGGTCACCATTTACAGCAGATATTGTACTTGACCTTGGCACGAAAGTTGTCTTAATAATGTAAGAGGAATTGTTTAATGCTGATATTGACTGCATCACAGGACTTGAGAGGTCAGGTGATCTAACAAACTATTCGGTTATATATCAGACGCAACTATTTGATAACTTAGTGGCTTTGGAATCATGTTCTCTTAAAAACACATTTAATTGTTAAGATGGCGCAGGATGAGTTTACGCATCAATACGCAAAAATACTTGAAGTTCCCACAAACAACAATTCTATCAACAATATAATATCGTTTTCTAACTATTGAAGATCTAGTATCATCAACTGACTTGCAATAAGTTCCCACAAACAGCAATTCTATCAACGATAAAATATCGTTTTCTAATTATTGAAGATCTAGTATCATCAATTGACTTGCAATAAGTTCCCACAAACAGCAATTCTATCAACAATAAAATATCGTTTTCTAACTATTGAAGATCTAGTATCATCAACTGACATACAATAAGTTCCCACAAACAGCAATTCTATCAACAATAAAATATCGTTTTCTAATTATTGAAGATCTAGTATCATCAACTGACTTGCAATAAGTTCCCACAAACAGCAATTCTATCAACGATAAAATATCGTTTTCTATCAATTGAAAAGTATCATCAACTGATATCATTCAGAAATGATTAACTGAAGTTTTATTTGTTTATCGCTCTATATTCAGTTTGGGCGTGACCTACAATTTAAATATTTGAGACTAGACTCAATTCATGACGATTCTATTGTCTCTCAGATGTCACTTCTAAACAATACCATTTGATTTGATGCTACTCACTACTTAAACAATATCTGACTGATGAAATACCCTTTTTAGAAGACCAATCCTAGTTTTCACTGAATGTTGTTAACCCTAGTATGTTCCTGCATAAACGACAGAATTCGAAGGTTAAATACATGTTTACGGAGAAATATACAGACATTATATTTAATTACGGAGAATAATCTCCTAATATAGCAATTAACCCTTACAAATCCGACAAGATGTTAACATCAATTGCAGATGGGCTGACACCTTTTTATAGCCAGTGTTCTAACCCCTCATGTTATATCATCCAATAAGATAAAATACTTATTGCATCAATTACTTCCTGGCAATCTTAGTAGCACCTTTGATGTGCATATACCTTCGATCGGCTATCAAATCTACAAATCTTTCAGTAACACGCTGGACATTAATTAGGTGAGCAATTGTAGCAATATCTGAATATTTCTAATTTCATTCAGCAACTTTGAGAAAAGATCCATCAATGATCATCCAATCAATTCCATATCATCACTAAATATTAACTCGTGTTGTAATTAACATGAAACAGCAGCTGCTTTATCACAACTTGAGAAACATATCAAGTCAAAAGCAAAACTTTTCGAAACTGAGTTTTGTTCCATTGCTTTAGCAATTGTAAGTTTTATCGATTTCATTACACGTGCTGATTTTCGCAATTATGGTTCATTTCTTTATGAATGTATCCGTGATTTACCGAAGAATGTATTTGAAATTTAAAAAAATGTTTCTCAATGATTTGAACGCAATTTTTTTCTTGCTCTTGTTTTCGTTTGGTCCTGATTATTATTTGTTATGATTAAGCTACAAATGAGAATCATATGACTTTTCTAATGTTTTATAAGAAGTACATTGTCAAAAGAATTATGCAAAATAATTAATAATAAATTAATTAAGAAGTTTATTGTACCTAATCCCAACATTTCTTTGAGATCGTCTACAGAGCATGTCGATGGAAGACAAATTCCTATGTGAAATTTAAAAAAACTTCCAGCAAAATTGGTGCTCGGAAATTCATTGATAACCTGAAAAAGAAAAGTTTGTCACCCAATTTAAAAACATATATATTTACATGTATATTTTATATCCATCTTATAAATATACTAAAATACTGATTGTAGTGATAATAATTTTAACGATTTCAATTAATTAAATGTAATTTTGGTAACTTGTGAAAAATGTTTCTTACGCACATTTTACATTTTAACATTTTTACTAATCCTAAATAATAATCATAGTCAAATTTTTAAATTTAATAAACATTAATCCTTTTTATTAAAAGATTTTCGTAATCATCTTGTTAAAGGAAGTTTTAATTAACTCTCTATAATAATTTATAGCTGGATATAAAATTTAGTTTTAAAACAAAATAGATTAATTTATCTCGATGTTTCTGAACATTTTGTTTTCCTTTAACGAACGAACTTTTAACAATTTAAAACTGAATGTTTCGTTTAGAAACTATAAAAATACTATCTATAAAATTTTAAATTACTAGCTATTGCATTTCTAATTAAAATACAATGTATTTTCTAATGCTTACTTCAAGTATAATTAATCAAATTCAATGATTACTTTAAAATTGTAAAGATGCATGTAAAAATAGCTTACAGATCCTAATTTTCCGAAGTCCGAAAGATTGGCTCGTCCATCCCCATAGTCTTTCATACCCTTCAGCAGTTGTGGTGGAAAGTCAGCAACCACTGTGCAATACTGGCCGTGATAGAACTCTTCTTCAGTTGTCATGGCAACATCACCTTTCTTTGTAGCTTTAATACTGAGGCACTCATCATAATCCCCCATGATTGCGAAATTACCCTTTAACAATCCAAATGGCGGTTTTGCATTGGCATCAATCACTAAAATTACATTTAAAATATTAATTATACAGCGAAATGTGTACAATGAATGTTCAATGTAATTTTGCCAATTTTCTACAATGAAATTTATGTTTTCTTTATTTATCTCGATGTTATTTTGCGACTGACATTCGATATTTAGAGTATAAATATTTAATTAAGAATTATATAATTCTACACACGTAAATATTTGAATTTACAACAGTGTTTAAGATTTTAGATTGCACATTTCAATTAATGGTCAAATTATATTGTACGTAATCAAAAAACTAGATAAAGTAAACTAGTCCACCGAAACTTTAATTTGAATTTCGCTATGATGTGATAATCAAGTTCTACAATTTCGTTTCAAAAGTTCAGACTTTCAAAGATTAGTTCATCATAGAAAATCACCACTTCAAGTGCTGCAGATTACCTCAGAGTTGTGAGGGATTGTTCTTGAGCTAAATGGGTGAAGTATGTCTGTTGGTTGTTTTGTTCCTGATTGGGTCATCCATGTCGTGAAGGCCATCCATTTTTCCAACATCTACTAGCGATGGAGCTGAGTCAGTTTTCTCTCCCTCTTAGCCGCCCAATGTTGATTGATCACAGAAGTTGCACTTCTTTCCTCATCTGTACTATTGTCAGGCTAAGCTTAACGATATCTTCGATTACCTTAACTTAACTAAAGGAAATTTCTGTGAGGATGTTTTCTACGTACTTGATACGCTCGGAATTCATGGAGTCATGGATTTGGTTTATTTTGCTGACAAATGAGAACTGGCAACAACAACATAAAGTTAAATTATTTCATGTTATGGTTAACTTACATGTAATTTCGAGAGTATGAATAATGATCAATGGTAGACTCAAAGATTTTAAAATTTTAAAATAATTAGGGAATAAAAAAATCTTTTCATTGATATTTTACATCATCAACCAAGTTGAAATCTAATGCTCTAGCCGACGTGGCTAGATAAAAATTAACTCCTCATAAATTAACTCGATGTGGCAAAAGTAGATATAGAATTTTGGATTCATTAAGATTTTTCGTAGCTTGATTTAATGGTAAAATAAGTATAGATTTTGGCTCTAATCCCGACCACTAACAAATCTAAATGCAGAAAAGGTCATGAATATTATTTAGTGATAAGAATATTTAAGCAAAATCCTAATAAATATGTCTTCAGAAAAGAGCAATTCAACATAGGCCGATGGGTGTTAAAGCTTCTTTTTTTTCTGCATATATGTTTATCAAGATTAGTGAATAGGAATTTTCTGGCTTTACTCCCGAGCAGTGAAGGAATATGGTCGATTATCTATTCAATGTTTTCTAAGAATAAAATATTACCCAGTAAGTGTTGCTGTTAAAAAAATAAAAAAACTTAAAGCTGCAAGTTTGTTTAGAACTTAGCGCAGATACAGTTTACTAGGTTCAGTTTGTTTTGAAGGTGCAACATTGATACTCGGAGAAGGAATGCCTTAGGTTCACAACTAAACACTGAGACTCTGTATATATCTATCTATCTATATATATATATATATATATATATATATATATATATATATATATATATATATATATATATTTAAGATGTTTTCCCAAGTTTTCTTTCTTGGAATGAATAAAGAATAATAACTCATTAAACATGAAAATGCCTGCTACGGGGAATCTTACAAATGCTTTCACTAGTGAAGCTGTTCTTTAATTGTATTCAATATTGATTACCAAAAGAACTGTAAGAATATTAGAATAAAAAGAAAATCATCGGCTTTTTCTATTAAAACTTTATTAACCCGTTAACTGTGACATATATTTCAGAAAAATGGACCAAAAATGGAAAATGTTTTTGACTGTTTAATTTTATTCTTTATATTATTATAAGAGTTAGAAAATGCTTTTTATTACAAAAATAAAGTTTTAAATACAATAACTATATATTTATAATTTTTACATGCACATAAGACATTGATTACACATACACGTTATTCATATTGAGCAAAGTAAACGAAATTTTGAAGCTAAATATATATCTAGTATATAAACTTGTATAATATAAAAACACAACAACATGATTTTCAAAACATAAATTTTACAAATCTTTTACAGTATGGTATATCGCAAAACAAGGTACTGCTCAAAAACCCACAGATTACACTTTCTAAAATAAACTCTTGTCTCATGCCTTATTCTCTTCCCTTGTTCACCTGTTTTAAGACAGCACATAAAACACTGCCCGATTGGAGTAGATTTTATTCCCTACCGATGGGATGTGTTCTGGAAAGTGTCGACCTGTGAGGCGCAGTAAGCTTACACTAGGACGCCCTGGTCCTGATAGTTGAACATTTGGTTTATTTAGCTCAACAATTGATTTTCTGAAGTTAATATTTTTCGCACCTCCTGCTGAAGTATGCAAAATAAAGTTATATAATGCCTGGTATAGGAGATGGAAAAATGTTTTCTAGTAATATTTTCTACCTCCTTTTCTAGCAACCGGGAAGTATGTAAGATGTTGATCGAATTTAAAATCACCTCCCATAGTGTTGTTGTAGTCATGTACTACCTTCAGAACCAAAGTTGGAATTGGAAAAAACTAGGACCACTTATTAGGAAAATAGGGAATTAAGTACCCTAAAGTAGAAACGAACTCAGCTCGGATTTCACAAAACAGAAACGTTAATTTTTCTTCTGCCCGAACACAATCACAAATAATGCATGCAGTAATTGCCGGAACTGAATTCGGGCGACACTGGCAAGGGGTTAAACTATTTTTCTGAATATAATTACAACGAATACCGTACAACAAACATGAATTAAGATTTACAAGGTGTGTAATCTTATATATATGTATGTATGTATATGTATATAATTCATTTATTAAAAAACTGTTATATTAAAGATTAAATCTAAATTAAATGAATTTGTTGCCTTGCTTGGTTGTAAAAAATCTAACTCGTGTTCCAATTGCAGTTCCAATGTATTAAAATGGAAAATTTATTGAATAATGTAAACTACACATACACATATATGGTAACATAAATTTAATAAATTTATATCCATGATGTTACTGCCACAATAATAACTGTTGATTTAAAAGACGACAAGTTAATTACTTAAATTTACTATCTGTATTTTATATACATATATAAATGGTTTTAAAACTTTACTTTATAATATATAATATAAATGGTTTATTTCCCGAACCAGTAGAAATCTTATTGATTGCGACAGTGAAAAGTCTATTAAAATCATGTCTGTGAAAACTTCAACACCATGAAGGATTTACGCCAGTGAGCTGGAATTTTCTGGAAAAGCAAAGTGAGGCATGATATGCAAACGATTAGAATTTGAGACCCGTGGCGCATGCGTATGCTGGCGGATGGATTCGAATACATAGATGGCTGTAGCGAGGCGTGTATGGTTATTGGTGGTTATCTGATAGTGGTGAATGTTAGCCCAATTATTATTTACGCCTCTTCGACGAAAGAGAGCGAGATTTCAACAACTTACGGAATTTGAATGGGGGAGATTCATCGGTCTTCGTTAAGTGTTTAATCGTATAATAGCCGTACATGTGCAGCGTAACAGCAGCACAGTGATGCGTGTTTGGAAGCAGTGGACGAACGATTGTCTGATAACTCAGAAAGCTGGAAATGGACTCCGAAATGTGACGTCAGTGCGCGATGATAGACATCTGGTCCGCATGGCGTTGACGGAACGTACAGCTTTCTCTAGACAATTGGCAGTACAGTGATCAATAGCTACAGGTGCTTCATTGTGTACTTCATCAATTCGTAGACATCTGCTGCAACGCGGGCTGCGCGCAAGGACTTTTTTTATACAGGGTCCCCCTCTCGCTAAACCATCGCCGCCAATGGCTACAATGGGCCTACCAGTATAGGGACTGGTATGCTGATTGGCAGCAAGTCGTGTTTTCTGACGAATCCCGCTTTAATTTGTAGTACTAGGGAAGCCGCATTCATGTTAGACGATATTCCGGTGAACGCCATCTTCCGGAGTGCATTATCAAACGCCACAGTGGACGAACATACGGAGTTATGGTTTGAGGTGCCATAGCATATCATGGACGATCGAAATTGCTACGAATTGTGTGTAATATGAACAGCAACCGGTACATCATTGAAGTTCTACAGCCCAAAGCTGTTCCTTTCCTTCAAAGCTTCCCTTCAAGGCTATATTTCAATAAGACAATGCCCATCCTCATATTGCTAGGACTGTTCAATTCTTCTATGCATCGCGGAAGGCATAGCTTTTTCCTTTGATTGCGTATTCTTCGGATATTTCCACGATTGAAAATGTGTGGGATTCCGTTTGTCGGCGTCTCACTCGTGATCCTCGTCCTGTTGCTTCTGTAGACAAACTTTGGTTACGCATACAAACAATATGGAATGCTCTTCCTCAGGTAGACATTCAAACCTTGTTTAACTCCATGCCATGCCGTGTAGCAGCACTTATTGCAGCGTGTGGTGGCTATACAAAATAATGATTTCGATCTTTTGTTATTGTTTGTTTGCTTTGAAAGTTAAATCATTTATTTGTATCACCACCACTCAACTGTGTATTGATTTTCATTCAATTATGACGATTTCTTCATGGTATTTCAATTTTCACAAACATGAGTTTACATTCCAGAAGAAGAGGTGTCATGTTTTATAGAAACACCCTGCTTAAAAAATATGTGCCTTTTCTACTTCATTTTAGAATATTATGCTCACATACAAGCAGAAATCCCAAAAATAAATTTAATAAATTCTTTTTTAAACATTAAAATATTTGATTTGGAAAATAAGTGGAAATAGTTTTATTATTTCTGTAATTGTTAGATTAAGTAATATTTTTTAATACATAATAAAAATTATTAAATAAACATTTTCAATGAAACACTGTCAATTTACATATAAAACTGATAAGTTTTTTTTCTATCCAATGGCAGATTGTATACAGTTACAACTGCAACATAGTCTATTAATCTATTGTTCCCTGAAACCCAAGGAACCGGCCAGAAACAGCAACCTCTTAGCTACCAAGGCGTTGCGCCGGGTGCACCACAAAGGGTGGGCCACAATCGCACCCTCACACATGCCATAGGGACTCGTTTATAGGGTAGGCATCATTCATACATTCAAACATACAAGGAAAGGACAAAGACAGGATAGAGAGAGGAAAAGTACATCCATGTCTGAACTGGGATTCGAACCCAGGACTTTCCTATCCATAGTAAAATTGATAAGTAAAACTGCAATATAATTCTTAACTATGATTGAAGAAGAGTTTAAGTTATAATTAATATATATATATATATATATATATATATATATATATATATATATATATATATATATATATATATATATATATATATATATATATATATATATATATATATATATATATATATACATACATACATACATATATATATGGAGATGTTTTGAGATGACTGCAATAAATTCCATCTCAAAATCAAACAGTAGGGAATAAAAAGTTAGAAAAAATTTTTAAATTGTAAATGTGAATATAGACCAACAAATTATGTATGCAGAAAAAGTGAAACCATCCTTTAAAACAACCACAAAACAGAAAACAGTGTATTTTAATAACTGAAACAAAATACACTTGTGATGCTTCGAAAATACAGTTATTTTGTCTAAATTCGTGACAGAAAAAATTGGCACTAAGCAACTTTTTGTCACGTATTTCACATCACCATCAAGATAAGTGCGAATTTTTCTTAGCTTAAGTCGGCATTTAGATACAATTTTTCACTAAATAATACAGGGTTATTACAAATGAATCATCGGGTTCGGTACATTACTGCTTTCGGGCTTGGAAACGCATACGTTTCTATAAAAACGCAAACGTAAGAGCATTAATTACAGTTTTACGCAGTGTATGTGCAATATACGTGTGGTTGTTAAGGTTATTATGTGAACGTTATATTCAAAATGGCGATTGGGCAGCCGAAAGTGTTCAGTGTGCTAAAATTTTCAAAGAGTGAATCACTAATAAGCTTCAGAGAGCATTCCGGAGAGCATACAAACTCAAACCACCAACCCAATAAAGCATTCTAAGTTACTGTCAACAACTTAAAGAAGCCGATTGTTTTTAAAGGCAAAAGTTCCGCATGACCAAACATTAATGAAGAAACAGTGTTGTTGTTACTTATGACACTTGGACAAGCCAAACTCGCTCTGCCGTAGGCTAAGCGAATTTAAGTCAGTTGGACGTCTTTCGTTTGACCAGAGCACCACGAAGGTAAAAATACGAGTTTGCTCTAAGATTCCTCACATAGATAACACAACCAAAGTATCCCCTCCTTTAATTTTGACTTCGATCTGGAGAGTGAAGAAATTTTCTCCAGACCATTGCACACATGTTAGCTACTCAACGATCGACCACAGAACTTTCGATTCCACAGATTTAAGAAGCAAGTGTATCGATAAACTTGGTAAGTCTTTGGCGTCATTGGGAATCGAACCCCGCCCTTCCGGACGGAAGGCAAATGCCTTAACCACTAATTTACCACGGCTTCGAAGTTACCTCTGGCAGACCAAGTATTGAAGTTTTTCTGCTTGGTCTTGCTTCAAAACCACGAAGACTCCACCCGGCTACTTTTATATAACTGGTAGAGCCAAACTCAGGGCTAAGTACAGGGAAGCATGTAGTACCTCAATGACCCCGAAAGAATAGTAAACAAAGTTGGAGAAACTTTCTTCCGTAATCACAAGAAATCAACTAACCACACTCCGAGAACTTTCCATTCCACAGCTAATTGTGTGGAAAATATTGAAAAAATCATTACGATTTAAGTCGTACCATATATTTAAGTCTATATACCACCGTTACCTACCACTTTAGCTGAGTTTGGAGCCGCATCACGAACTATTAACTGTATTCGCGACTATTAACGAGACCAAGCTGAGTCATGTTGGAACGAACTGAGCTACCTCCTTAGCATCTACCATATCATTCAGTACGTACATATGGTATTATCTATAATATTTACATCAATTTAGGATACTTTCGGTTTTTTTTTTCATAATTCTTTATTGCAAACCCATTTGTGTTTAGAAATAAACGCTTTGGAAACCCGATAATTCTTTCGTAAGCAACCCTGTATTTAAAAAATAGTTTTAGGCTGTGGTAACCTAGTGGTTAGGGTATCATCCGCTAGAGCTGGGTTCGATTCTCAGTGCCATCAAACTCCCTCCGAGTACATGCGATACGGTATACGGGCTCCTTAAATCTATGGAATCGAAAGTCTTGTGGTTAGTCGTTGAATAGTTAATATGGGTGTAATAGTCTGGAGAACATTTCCTCCCCCTCTAGATCAAGGTCAAAATAGAGGGATGGGATTCTTTGGTGGTGCCATCTAGCTGAGGAGTCTTAGAGCAAAGTCGTAGTTCACCTTCGCGCTACTCTGATTAAAATAAATGCCTCACTTTTCTGACTTAATTTCGCACAGTCAAGGCTTGCAAACTTGGCTATTTCAAGTGTCATAAGTAACAAAAAGAACAGTTCTTTTAGGATATTTTGTATTTATAATTCTCACGTACTTTTGCATACATTTAACAGAATTCATACTTACGGTATCAACCCATGACAGAAAATTTCAATAATCGAAATTATTCTTAGAACGTATAGAATTCTTATTTTGACCTCTCTTAGTGGACACCCAAACTGTCGAACGGCACTTTAGTGATCACCTCCTAAAATACCTTCACCAGGGAATTTTCATAGATTGTGGCCTGAATTGACATGCCGGTAGGATGGATATCCTGAAAACTCCGAAGAAACCCCTGACAGACATTACGCTACGGAATGCCATGTCCTGATTGATCAATAGTTGCAGGGATCGAACTAGGACCCATTCGCTCTGAAGATAACTGTTCTAACATTAGGTTACTTCGAACCTGTAAAATGATGTCAGAAGTGATATTTGAATCTAAGGACATTTATTTCTTACAAGGCGATGAACCATATGTTTGATGCTCAATTCTTATTTAGTTTCAGGATATGAAAAGGATATTTGAAAATGGCAGCGATCACAAAGAGCAAAGCAATTTATAACAAATATGATGCCTCATGAAAAATTATCTTCCTTATTAACTAGGAAAATGATTGATTCTGAGAAAATAAAAAGTTTTATTGAAAGTTTGTAAAAGATTTTAATCTGTGGAAGCTCGTGAAATACAGATTTCTGCAAAACGCACAAAACAAATATAGCTCTTATGTAACGAATCAAAAACTGTTGCAAAAACTTTGTTATGAAACTGAAATCTGTAACTGTTTTGCTTCCATACCTATAGCAATAAATGAAAAATGCTTAGAACTTCATTTCGAAACTGTATGTTTGTTAGTTTCCACTAACAAACACACAGGTTTTGATGTTCTAAGAAGAGATTGCATACATACCAAAGAAAAACGTAATTGGTCGTTTAAAGGCATTTTGTAGCAGACAGTTATAAATTATTTTAGTGAACACTGTAACTGGATATAAAGATTTAAAATACAAAATTACTAAATTAAAAAAAATTAGAGAAAAAAGAAGTTGCACGTGTACCATAAAGAGAAATTAAATTGAAAAACTTATTTTTAGTATTAATGCAGTCTTAAATAAACAGATATAAACTATTTGCAATCTTTTTTCTTTTTTTTTGCAATCTTCTTTCTCAATAACTAATTTCATTAATTTTTCGAGTTGTAATTTAACAGTCTAATAAATTTATTCATCTACGTGAATACAATCCTTATTTTGTTTGTTCAAGGTTCATCTGGCCAAAGTGTTAACCGAATGATTAGTGCTCTTGCCTTCGATTCAACAATTCGTGGGTTCAAATTTCACATTGGGTTTGGTTTAAAGTGGTTCGGAATTCACTTTAAACCATATGTCCCGGTCTGATTAGCCCTCGTGTGCAAAAAAATTACCTTTAAGAGATAAACAAACCGAGATTCAATTGAGAAAGGCTGCATATGGAATGTGGGATCAAAATTATAACAGAATATGGACTTCTGGTTAACATAAAGCACAATATGTACTTCATTTTAAAATTTTAATTAAACAATTGTAATTAATTTAAAAGAAAATTAACACTTATGTGATCTTATTGTAAAGTTCCTCATGTTTCAGTGCACACCAGTCCAGAACTCAGTTTTTGAAGAACGAAGATGTGTGTTTCCTTTTTAAAATTCTCATCAAAGCGCGTGTTTTCGCCTTTTCCACTACGCCTCCCATCAGGAATGCATTTTAACGGGGATGAAAAGAGTCCCGAATTTAGTACTGAATAACTTCGTAATCGTAAGAGTATTTTCAAGCATTTTACACTTCATTCTATTTGCTTTTAGCTTATTTACACGTAAATCTTTATTTCGTGCTTACAACTCAGTATTTTAAATAAAGCTAAGTGAAAAAAATAGTAAAAACCATTATAAAATAGTAAATATAGTTATTTTTACAACTCACAATTTTTCTTCATAGGAAAAAATTTCCCAGTATGATCAACTATAACTATAGAATCAACGATCTGCGACCAATGGTGAGCTTAACCAAGTAGTATTGGGATAAAATTCATCAAATAATTCAATATCATTCATTTTTTAAATTCTAGAAAAAGTATCGGTGTTAGGTCACTTTGGTAACTCTATAAAATCAATATAATCTGCATCCAGATAATTTCGGATATATATATAGATATATATATATATATATATATATATATATATATATATATATATATATAGATATATATATATATATGTGTGTGTGTGTGTGTGTGTGTGTATTATGTATGCTTACAAATTAATTTTTACATTAATATGAAAGAAGTTTTATTTATTAATATCCTTTTGCTTTTCTGTATATTGATGACATTATTATTTTCAATGATTCAAATTTTGGAAATAATCCTAAATTAATTTATCTTAATAAATTTTCTCTAATTAAAACCAATATCTTTGATAATAGTACTGAATTTTTATATGTATTTATCAATATTGAAAATTCCACAACTTATATAGCTATTTTTTATAAAACTAATCAATTTAATTTTAAAGTTAACAAATTATTTTGCTGCAATTCCAATATTTCTTTAAAAATTTATAGGAATATTATATTTAATTATTTAACGAATCTAATTTAATTATTGAATTTAATAAGTCTACAATATTTGCAATAATTATAAATTCACTAAAAAATCAAATAAAACGCTTAACTAATCATTTTAAAGACGATGACATTTTTCTGCCAATTTTATTTTAAAATATATAGGAAGTAGGCAATCGCCTGTAAGATCGAAGCATTGGAGTACTTGTTTAGGTAGCAGCTGCATTGAATTTTGACGATCCGAATTCCGAAACAAATGGTAACATGTCACATGTTGAATGCAAACTAAATCGTTAATTGCTGCATGTCCCTTTTGGCCAGCAATGCAAGACCATGTTCATAACGTTAAACATCCCCCAAAAGCATCTAGCACCATCAAAGGATAGTTGTATAATTCATTCTTGGATAGTCCAGGCACTCAAGGATGTGTTCTGACGTAGCTTGTTCAGCAAAACTGTTGGTACAGCTCTCGAAAAATTTGGTGGCCTCAGAAAATTTTAATGATCTGAGGTGACCACTTCCAAATCTGGTGAGAGCAATTTGTTCCTGTCTTTTAAAGCCGTGAGCTTCCCGGACGAGAACACTAGTACCATTGGTGCTCTGGAGAAACAAACGTGTAGAAAGCAAGATATTCTACTGAAATTTAAAAGGAATTTATGAAACCATTTTCGAAATATCTAGAGGGTATTCAGAGTCTAACTAAGACAGGGACATATGGGGCAATCGCCCTGGTACCCCACATCAGAAATCCCTAAATCGATTCGGAAGCTTATTTTTTTGCGTTGTCACTACAACAGAAGCATTTGCCAAATTGAATAGAAAGCTTGTTGTTGAGAAGCAACGGGGACCCTCAAAAGAATTTTTACCCTGGTCCAATTTGGTTATGTAGAGCCCCGAGGGTATTTATAAAAACACAAAATATATTTACGAATATACTCTATATGCTGCTATTTTTAACTTACACAGTGAATTTCAGTAAAAGTTGAATTTTGACGTAGAATTTTCAGTATATTTATCTTTTTAATTTCGAGATATAAATATTCATATTAATATTATCTATACAGTATGTCTGTATAGTATAAATAATTATTATGAATATTTTTTGGCTGGAATCGAATTTTTTTTTTTAAATTGACGGTATTGTGTATTATGAGGAGGCATAAAATGTATTATTTTCTATGATATTTGATTTTATTTTTTGAAATTACAACAATAATAATTTAAGTCTCTCGATAGCCATTGTTGGCGAGATTTTTTTAAAGGATTCTAAACTGCTGTCTAAACGGACAAGAATATTATGAATGGAATCTAAGCCATATTTTTTTCATGCATAAAAATAACTAATTGATAAATAATTAAATAACTAAAATCATATGTAACATGAAATAAGGTCTTTAATATTAAGGCAAAGCTTAAAATATTCTGTCTAAAATTTGAATAAATCCTGTTAATGGGAATAGTTATAGAATAACCATCAATTATTCTAAGAAATAATTACTCTAGTAAGTGGCACAAAAATAATGTGAGCACGCTAAAAATTAGTTAAAAATATGATGATTAATATATTAGAATGCAGAAATTTTAACAATATTGAATGAAGCAAAGTATTTCTTTGAAACGCAGTCAAAAGTTTGAGTAAAAATAAATGTTGTTAAACAAAACACATTGTTAATCGGCACTGCAAGTAATATATTTCTTAAAAAAAAAAACAATAAAATTTGTTTTTATTGATCGGTGTTTAGAACTTTTAATTTAGAATTTATACACTCTCTTAGAACAGAAAATTGCACATTTTTCTAATAATATAAAAGAAAGAAATGTGAAAGTTACTTTGACTCTACTATATAATTAAAAATAAACTAGCTACAAACCAAATAGTTACTGTTGAAAAATTGATAACACTAAGATTCCTTCTTAATTCTGTCAGCACTACAGATACTGTATCCGATAAAAGCTAAAAAATAACTACTTGATGAAATTTATGATTTGTATTAAAAATGAACAAAAAATGTGTGAAACAAATTATTATTTAATTGTTGATAGTTAAAAATGTGACTGTCTAAATAAAAAAAAAAAAAACAAATTATTTGCAAGATATTTAAAAAAAAATTTTGTTACGTAATTAAAAGTTCTCCAGTTCATAAAAATGCCATTCATTCCATTAGGAGTAAAATGTTCAGAAACGTGACTAGTGTAGAATTTCTAAGAAGCAGTATCAGATTTTGATAATAATACGATGAAAGATGAAATATTTTTAGAGATTAAATTGCATAAATGTTTCTTCACTCAATTAGATAAGGTTATTGTTCATTTTTTCCGACTTATCTGTAAAAAAAATCACGCTATTAATGACATGTTTCTGTTCGATTTCTTTAACTTTGTTATCTTTCAATGTCTATTAATGGATTTACTTCTTTCCGTAACAAAATCAAGCTATTGCTATAAAATGTGCATGTTTCTAAGTCATATAAAAATACAATTTAATAAAAATGCAATTAAAGTTTACTAGTATTATTTGCATTCATTGTAAAATTGAAGTGCTATTATTGTATTAAATATTCATTAAAATAATTACATAAATATTTTTGGGTTTTATTTAATTTTAAATTACACACATATTATTCGTGAAATGTATAAACACTAGATAAAATTTATTCATGAAATATACTAAATATTCACTAAAAATAATGCATATAAATATTGTTATTTAATTTTAAATTACTTACATATTATTCTGAAGCATATAAACCCTATAAAAATTATTCATGAAATATATTAAATATTCATAAAAGTTTTTGCATACTAAATATTATTGTTATTTAATTTTAAATTACATACACATATTATTTATGAAATATATAAACACTACATAAAAGTAAATAATTTTTATGGAAATTTTCAATAAAAATGAATAGTGTTATAAATACAATAATAACTCACGCTGAATATACAATTTCATTTACACAATTTCTGTATATCAGTTGAAAGAACAAAATCAAAAACTATAAATGATCTTAAAGTCCTAAGAATATTATATGCACACACAATTCTGGTAATTTTTAAAAACTATACAAGTTTTTACCTTAAATATAATTTCAGGGCAGTGCTACAAATTCAGCAATTATATTCATGAAAAAAAAAATCATGAACCTGTATCAAATATACAAAAATTATGTTTTTATTGTCATTATTTATTGTAAATTGTAAACACAACTATTTATTGGGGTCACTCCGAGATTTTTCCGAAATTTTGGGAGTGTTTCATCTCCTTCCCCCTCAATGTTCCTTGGTAGTCACATTTTTCCAAAAATGTATGCCTCGAGCTATTTCTTTCTAAGTATCCAGGAAAAAAAACTTTTGTAAAACTAACAATCACATCTTTGGAATGAAAACGACTTCAACTTAGTTTTTGAACAATAAAATAATGACAAAAACTACACATATCTAGATCAGGAGAACTATAAATTCTATGATCTAAATATGTTTATGTTCAAAACCTCAACTTTTAGTCGATCTCACTGAGAAGATTCATGGTCAAGACGGAGAACGAATCACCTAACAATCACACCTTGAAGATTTACTGAAAAACATTTAATAATTCACTGAGATTGTTAGCTCAGTTAAATTTTATGTGGAACTCAACATCAAATTATTTAACTATTTCAACCCATCAACATCGTTTTGCAGATACAATTAGAATCTACGAAGTGATGTAGAAGGGGTGTGGTTTTTCATTGCTTACGATGTAGTTTTTCATTGATTAACATAGCAACATATTATGACATGACAAACATATTACTTGAGATAACAGCTGACAATTATATTCATGTGTGTTCTTCATTCTGATGAAATTTAGGACTTCTTTGATATCCATAAGCCCTTTGAATATAGAAGTACAAGCTGGTTTATCATTTCTAATTGAAAATTGTAGATGTTTTGAGTGCATTCTTCTTAATTTTATTCGATTTTAACAATATAGTACTGTAATTGCAAGTACACTGTTTTCCCATCTGTCCCTAAAATATATTATATTCTAAATTACTTTCAAATAGCCAATATATATACATATATAATTTCCACCCTCTCTCTTCTTTGGCCTTTCCTCGTATGAATGGGGTTGTGAATGGTTTCCTACGCAATAAATGGGTACCTATGGCATGTGTGTACTGAGGAAGTCGGACTCAACACCAAATTACGGTTCAGTTGAAAAAGTGAAGCACCATATTACGAGCCTAGCTGGCACAAGACAACAAATCCAACATTTAGCTTTTTTCTAACACCTTTGTTATATTTTATGATTGTAATAAATGATCTTTGCATTAGAACTTTTTACTACATAAGACTCTTTTTTTATTAATTCCAGGTAATATGTAAAAATAAATAAATAATAATTTCGTTTATTTTTATGAAAGAATAAAATTTTCTATAACGCTTCTTAGAATAGCATGTTTCTTTAGAATATACAGTCAACAAGTAACAATTTATAAAGATGAAACAAATTAATATCAGAAAGTAATCAAATACAAATAAATTTTACTCACATTTTATTGCCGGTAACTTCAGTTTCTTCAAGTCCACGAAAATTTTTATAAACGTAGACATGCAAGAGCCAGACAGCTTCAGGTCCGAATTTCTGACAAAATAAGGCAAAGCCATCTTTGTCACCATATTCAAGATTCCATTAATCTCTTTTTCTATTTCTTTAATTGATTTGGGAGCGATGGTTGTAACATTGTTCATATTCTGTTCAGGCACTACTGCTGGAGTGACAGGACTCAGGAAACCAACAAGCAGCCAACAAACCACAATGATCAACATAACGAGATATTCTTGTACAAGTCCCATACAATTTAGTGTAAATATTCCTTTTACTAAGCTGATTATTTCGCTTTTGGAAGTGCTTTAGTGTGCTTAATATACTTTAATCACCAACTGTAATAGAAATTATAGAATAGAAATTTTATAACTTATATATTAATAAGATTTTAATAATGTATAATTTAACTAGCATAATGTTATTTAACCATTATCCCATTATGTTTTTTTTTATAAAATTTATAATTAGTAGTGCATTTTTTAAGTTTTATTGTGATATAGTGAGTAAAAAACATTTTATAGTTTTAAGGATATAATAAATATTTTTAGTCCTTTTAGTCTAAATAAATTGGATTGTATATGAAACGTGTTGACAGCACAATTATTTAAATTTGCTGCCGATTTTAACAAACTAAATTTTTGTCCAGTTTTATAATGGAAAATGGAATAAAAAATTAAAGTTTGCTTAATTGAAAATTTAATTATTACTAAAGTACATCGCCATACCATATTCAGATTTTAGTACTTAAATTAGAAGATAAATTGTAATGGAAATTACTATCAGAATTGAACATATAAATTAGAAAAATATGTATATAAAGCTCATATTTAAAATGTAGTTCAAACAAAAATTTTGATCTCACATCAGTGTATTTAATTAGCTGCCGAAAACCATTTTATGAAAATATTAAATCAAAAGTAAGTAAAATTTTCGAAAAACTGAAAAAAAATATCCTGATATGAGCACGTGTGATTTAGAATTTACTTCTTCCAATCGAATAAATATTATTAAAAAGAAAATAAGAAACAGAATAATATCAAAATATAATAGGAGATAAAGGATTTCGATTGCTCATAAGTGAATCAATTTTAAAGATGTTCGCAAACCATTTTTTGCTCTTCATTTAATCAAGAGTTCTTCAACAGTTTCTAGAATCTCTGGAATCATGCAATTCTGGAAAATTGATGTGAGGAAAAGGAAAGCAAGGTTGAATTTGAAAATTTAATTCAGAAGTACGTAGTACAAAACGACAAATTAACGTAGTAACGACAATTTTTTTTCGATGTTTTACGGAAGCAATTGATGATTAAATGCTATGAGAAAATTGATTTATACTCAATAATAACAAAACAATTGATATACAGTTTTTATACTATTATTGCATCAAAACAAAAGTTTTTAATTAGAAGTAGTAATGTTGCGAATAACCATATATAATCAGCCAATTCTTAAACTCTAAACTTTTCTTTAAATATTGTATTATTAAATTTTAAGAATACTTTGACTTTAAATCTAAAAAATAACAGATCATTTACCGAAAAAGCTTCATAAGAAATTAAACTATATAAATGTGAGCTGAAAAAGAAGAGTGATTTTCAATAATCGTATTTATTTGTTTAAATGATAATCAAGTCATAAATTCCTATAAAAAATCGTTCTATATGTAAATGAAATTATTCATATTGTATTTGTCCACTTGCGGAATTATGTTAATTTTGCTTATGAAAATTTATATTTGACTAGAAAATTATACTTTGAAATGAAAGTGAGCTATACATATATAAACATTATGTAACTTTAGGTGCCGACTAAATATTTATTACTAATTAAATTTATTTGACTATTTTAGTTAAAAAAGGCAAAATGGTATCATAAGTTATTATTATAAGTTACTTACATAAGAAAACTACAGCTTTTTCTTCGCAATTTTTATACCACAAAGTCCATGAAAGCGCCTATATTTGTTCTGGTGGAACAAATTCTTAGAGTTCCATCACTGAATGACAATCTCTTATCCAAGACCAACAAACATACTTCTCAGACCTTTCACCCTTTCCCTAGCCGACACACTGTTTCCTTCCTGAAATTATGCTTGACACATTAGAATAAAGCTGAAAACGATTTTAACTTTAAAATTTCGAAATGAAGTGACGTGAAGAAATGGCCGATGCTCATTGGTCGAATCCAATTATTCCTAAAAGAGAATGTGGATCAAAAAGGTAGGGAAAGGAGTGAGAATAAAATGTTTCAAATCGGGGTTTTTTTTCTTTTTTACCAATTCCTTGTTTTGTTTGGAGAACATAGTTTGCAATTATTGTCTTTTAATGCAACCTTGGCCTCTGCGCTTCAGTGAATAGGAGGAAAAACAGATTATTTCTAAATTGTGTGAGGAATCGTTTTGAAAACCAAGCCGATCTTTCTTTTGTCTCTCTTTAATTATCCATTGTGGATATAGATATAAAGGCAGTGTGATCGCCAATGTGTTATTGAACTGTGTAAGTTCTTCATTTACAGATAAAAGTTTATAAAGTTTAATGAAAATTTAATATGTTTTAGTACAAATTTGAGCATTTCATAAAAAAGTAAGTTTAGAAAGTGAAAAATCGATGTCAGAATAGTAGAAAGCATTATATTCAATTCTAATAAAAGTTTTAATTATTGAGATCTACTACTGAAACGAGAATAAATGAATTTTTCCAAAGACTTTTCTAATGGTAATACTTCTCGTTTAATGTCGGTGTACACTGATGGAAAATGCATTGTAATCATCCGCAAAATTACAGACTTGATGTGTGACTCCACAAAATATAATATGTGATTCCAAAAAATATAATCATAACTGCGAAAAAATATACATGTTAGCTTTCAGTTAGTTTAACGTGCATTTAATAGTAGTATAATTTGATTGTTAAAAGAAATAAAGGCCAGCTTAGGTATTGACTCCATCATTTGGTTATTGCTTAAAATTATAAGTTGCTTATAGACGTATTTTAACTAGGCCTGAAGAAATATTGGCAGAAAAATTAAACAAATTAAAGCATTCTAGCACAGAGCTCCAAAGTGTATTTTGCAATAAAAAAATAAGCTAACAAACAAATCAAATAAAACTTGCATTCTGTTGATTGTTTTGATTTTATTTATCATAATAAATATCAGAATACAAATCTTCACTGTTTCCTTAAATAAATCGATATTTGTCGAAAATATTTATTTCTAGATAAATATAGTTTGGTGAGAAAATTAATTTCATACACGAAATCATTTGGGACTCTCATTGTTAATCTTGGCACAGGTGCCATATAATCCATGATTCAAAATTCTGAATTTTTTTGGCGCTAAACAAAATGTTGCCACAAGATACGTGGCATCCATGATGACGTAAATACTAGGGTTACCAAGATAGAATTTTCTGCCTAATTCTTATAAGTCTCTGTATGTATGACGTTATAAAAACGAGATTGCTAGATATATAAGAAAGTCCGCCAAAATATCATCAATCTCATAATTTGGCATCATGGATTAAACGGTACTTGTGCCTGAATCTTTCAACAAAGAGTTCTAAGACCTTAAAGGATTTGCGTAAAGAATTTACTACAGTATACTGCGTGGTTTCGAATAGAAATGTCATAGCTTCCGTATAATCCATCATGCCATATTTTAATTTTTTTTTTCTACGATGAATAAATTTTGCAAAAATGATGCACTGTGTTATCTATCGATGACTTAAATACTAGGATTGTCAAAATAAATTTTCTGCATAATTCTTATAAACATCCATTTCTAAGAAATAATAAGAAGCAGGTTGCCTGATAAATAAGAAAATCCGCCAAAAATTATCAAACTCAGAACTTTGCATGCAAGGTTATACAAGCCATAGAAATAACCAATTTATTTGAAATCATAGACTCAGTGATAAAAAGTGAACGTTATTCTCAAAAATAACTCTCTTATCAAAAATAAAACAAATAGGGAAAAATATAATGGTGAAAAATGGCAATTCTTTTTCTCTAACCTTTTTTTTTTATTCCATGTTTGAAGATACAAGATGGAATGGAAAACACAATAGTCCAACCAGAAATAAACCAACATCGCTAACAATATGGCTCTAAATTGGAGAGAAACAGAAGGGCACTTTAAAGCTTTGGCCACCCAATAGAGAGAGAGAGAGTGATTCAGTAAAGTTAATAACTGTTATTTTTTTATCATTCACACTTGAAGTTACTTTTAATAAGCGCATGAAACATTTATATTGATAAAAATATATTTCTTCAAAAATCTCTCATGCAGGGTGATAAATTGAGGTGATCTCGCTTGTTTATGAGTTTTTCACTCCGATATTTACATTTTTTTTTTTACGTACAACTTAAAAAGAGTGATGCAAGTTCATTTTCATTCAAAATATTATTGAAAATTTAAAATGTATTTTTGTCTCAATCGAATTATTTAGTATTTAGCAATGAAAATATTTAATTTATTATTATTGTTGTTGTTCAATATCTGACTATGATGAAAATGTTTTTTGTGAGTGCATTTTCTTTATATTTAAAATGCGTTTTCTTCTTTTATCGATCTTATGTAGAAAAAGCATTTTATTATCACTTCTTTAATATCACCACTATCATTCTTATTGATCATCAACTAAATATTGTGTATCAGTATAAAATATGTTTAAATTGCTCACAAGTTAATATTTTCAATATATTATCAATAAACATATGTATTTGAGATTTCAATTATTTGCTTTACTTTTCAAGTATTTTCATGATATTTCTAATGTTCGAAGTAAGCGAAGATTAATCTTGTTAATTGCTTCTTAACTGAATGTGATTGAATAATATATCTAAATTTTTGGAGTTGGAGATCACAAATTAGACCCTAATAAATGCTAAATAACAGAAGATAGATTTAGCATTTCCATTTCATTATGCACTATATGCACATGTACGCACAGCGACAATATGCATTTATTATGCAATATATGTTGAAGTAAGTACTTATAAGCTTTTCTGACTTGCACTCTTGAGGACCTGAACAAGAATATCAACTTTGAAATATCATCTTGGAACAAGAATATCATTTTTGAAATATCATCTAGAAACAAGAATATCATCTTTGAACTGTCATCTAAGAGCAAGAATATCATCTTTGAAATATCATCTAGGAACAATAATATCATCTTTAAAATATTAGCTAGAAAGGGGAAATTCAATGCCCTATGGATACTCAAAAAAACTTCAATTTTCAACTTCAAATTGTTTGCTATGATTTTGCTTTCATTAGACAATTTAGAAAAATGTTTTCTACAGGCTCACATGACATTTGATCTCACAAGTAATGAAACTCACAAGTAATATAAAAATTATATTCAATAATATCACCACTAATATAGGACTAGAAATGAATTCTTCAGGCATTGATATTTCAATTTTTACGGAGAATGAAATGTTTCAAATAAATTCAAAAAGCACACATAAAATGTCAACATGTTCAAATTTAATCAAAATTTTTATTGCAGTCCTCAAGTAAACATTAATTGAATTCTTCTTTTATAGAACTTGATAGCATAGGCATAATAGAAAATTTTGACTTTCAAGTTGTGCAACGAAAGAACGTTCATTTTCCCTTTGAATTCAGAGGCTTTAAAGTGATTGCATTTGAGACACACGTGGACCTGATTCATAATGAATGAAAAGTTAGACTCAAAATAAATAATGATGTTATTAGAGCTTAAATCGCGAAAACCAGTTGTTTGTAGAAATAAATGTTTCTTCGAAAAGGATGTTTTTGTTCTCGTATTGTTCTGTTTTTGGATTCTAAATTTCGTGACTGAAACACTTTTACTGGGAATTGTCTTTAAACTTCAGAAAGAAATAGCTTAATAGTCAAAAATTACACATGATGTCTTCCTTTTAGACTAGAAACATGAGTTTTAGAAATTTCTTATTATATAACTAGTTAAACACACAATTCAATCACAGCAGCAAAATAATGGATGCAACAAAAAATAAAAAAAAACATTTTGATTGTTTGAAAATACAAAGGAAATTAGTCTTTGAGTGCATTAATTGTTTCCAAATTAATCATTTTAATTACTGATATTTTGAATCTTAATTGTCTTATATAATTTGATCGAAATATATTCTATAGAAACTATATACGATCTAACTATTATTACTTGTGTGATGAAAATAATTAAATATTCTCTTTTCTACATTTTAGGAAAATCTAGAAGAAATGATAAAATTAACATTTTGCATACCAGTATAAAACTTTGAAATTCTTCCAAAATTTATATGTCTTAATATCTTAAAAGCCAATTTTTATTGACATTTAATGTATCTACGTAGTTATTTTCAATACTTTTCCATTATATACATAGAATTAGTTCATTTGTAATAAGATTAAAATTATTTCATTTTATCATTAAATGTTTAGAACGTAACGTAAACATATTCATAACTTAGTTACCAGACAATTCGAATTTCAATTTCACTTTTTATTGAATATGCTAAGTTACATTAATATTACTTTTACTCACATTTTCTTAGAAATAATGCATTCTTAAAACTGAATTAAGTTATGATAATGAAAAATTGTCAAGACTCTCAATTTTAAATTATTCAAAGCATTAATTTCCTTTGAATTTAAAAGAAAAATTCAATTCATTGCGAATAAAGTTCATAGCATTTAAGTAGATGAGTGAATACCTACAAATTCAGATGGGGGGGGGGGACATCCTATTGACTAAAAGAAGCGAAAACAATCTCAATTTCGATAGGATGCATTACCATCATTAGATGATATGCAAACTGACACTCATTTTGACAAGAACTCATTCTCATGAATTCCAAATTTCTGTTCTTCCACTTTATATGTGTTGAGTCATTTCGATAATCTTTATTACACGAGTCATACTTTTGTGGGTGCTAAAATGTTTGTATTTTACATCAACAATCTATGATCTACTGATTGGTACCGGTTCATTGGTATATTGGTACTTGAGCGCCCAAGGAACATTGAATTGTTTCCATTGTATTTTCAATGTTGATTACTCTTAGTTCTGTGGGGCTTTTCCTTTACTAGAATTTAACCGAGTGCTGAAAACAGCATCAACACCGCGTTGCTGAGAATATTAGGATATCGGAGCAGTTTTATGTGACGTCTTAAGCTGAGCGGCTGTAAATAGCAATGACGTTGTAGCTGTGGTAAAGAGAAGAAGTGTGTTACTCTTCTTTCTGTTTGCTGGTATTTTTTCATGTTTAACAGTGCTTCATCTATGTGGATATTGTATTTGTTAAAAAATTAATCCACAAATTAGCAAAAATGAATTAGAAGTCGACTTTGCTTGAAAGTTTTTTTTTCAAGGAAAAAGAGAAAAGGTCCAGTGAATAAAGAACAAAGAGCTTTTAATATGAATTTTAGTTGAAAAAATCCATGAGTCATACTTCAAATATGGATTTTTAGTTCCTGAATACCTGCAATTATCAATGTTTTGTGTATAATCAGTAAAATAAAAGAATTTGTTTTGACAGATTTATTAAATAAGAGAAAAGTCAAATTGAAAAAATATAAGAACCAGAAAAGTCTTCCTGCTACCATTGAATCTCAACAATGAAACATGTTCTCCACTATTGCATGTTTGCAGATTATGGTGACATGACAGAATTAAAAAATGTGTGAAAACGTAATAATAAATGCTGAAAATAAATCTATTTGGAAAATTTTATTATTAAAAAAATTTTAAGAATAGGAGTTGAGAGTCTTATTTTCATATTTCTCATATAATCATTTCACTATAATAATTTAAAAATCAATAAATAAATATTTTTATAACACTTAATTTTACCCTATCTCTTGCATTAACTCTCATTTTACTTAATTATTTTTTTCTTATAGTTTCTTTACTTATCAATACAATCTCTTCAGTGGACCTTCTTTAATTTGGAACATTTTTTTAGAAATGCTCAAAGAAAATATCCTCTGGCTTAATTAAAGGGAAGGGAATAAGAAAATATAGAAAATGACATGTGTAAAGGTCGTAAGTTCAAGACGAGAATTTCTATCTTAAAAGAGCGCGGCGACCACTTTTAAAGTACTTAAAATACCTCTTGATTGTTATTTATGCCCTAACTGTCAAAAGTTACGCTAACTGAATACGAAATGAGTTAACTGCTTCCCTCTTTGTAAAACCGGTGAAACAATGCCTCGAAATACTTGGAGGAAGCTTTGACGGCATTGTTCTTCCCAAATTGCTAAAGGAAAGAGTAATGCATGTTAGGTGAGGGCGATTGCTCAAATAACAGAAGACAGTTGAGAACTTTCAGTATCTTTAGGACCTTGACATTTTGTGATCGCGAAATACAAATTTGAAATTCTAAGAAATAATTTCATAAAAAAATCATATTCTGTTGAATTTTAAAGATATTAATACAAGAAGGAAATATGTCGATTTCTGATTTCCGTAATATTTCCCTAAATATAACCTACTTTATATAAATATTTTTAAAAAAATAGAATTTATGACAACACCAGTAAAACAATGGAATTAATTTGATTGAAGTAACTTAAAAGTATGGTACAACAAGTAAAATATAAATTTTTAAAAGTGTTCATAGATTCGCAATTTTATTTCACCAAATTCTGCCATAAGCCATGGAAGATTTTATTCCATATACTAAGGTCTTAACAAATCAGAAAAATTTGATATATGACTATAATTTTAACTTGAAATGTTCACAAAAGTCTTTTTTTTTTTATCCTACTTTATTCATAATCAATGTATTTTCTTCTTTATGAGCAATTTTTTATATTATATACTTTAGAAAAAATTAAAACCATTTTTATTATTGCTTCATAAAAACAAATTCCATAAGAAAAATCACTGCAAAATATCAAGTTAACTTAAATTTATAGAATATCATACTCTTTTCATTACTCTAAGAAATTAAATAAATTATGCCTTAATCTTAATAACGACATATATTTAATTTTGCGATTAGGAGAAGGGGATTGAAGGATATTCTTCTTACTAGACATACTTTGTCTAAAAGAAAATAATTTACGAACATTTTTAGAAAATCTGTTTATGTATACATATCAATAACCAAGTATAAGAAATAACTATCTTGCATTAGATAACTATTTTTGAAGCTGTTTTAATATTCATTTAATAATTGAATTAAATATACTGTTTACAATCAAGATATTGCTTATAATATTTTCTTCCGTTTTGTTTGGCAATTTTTTATCGAATTATTTTTCTTAAATGATAGAAATATAATTGTGTTTCTCATTACTACAGCTTCAAATGTAATCATAATCTTTGCATGCAATATTAAGGTAATTCTGTATAAATGTATGAAACATTAAAATATAAATATATGCATTGTGCCATTTAAATTCTTTTTTTATAATCTTTTAATATTTATTTTTTTCTTTAGCAACAAGTTTTAAGAAAAAAAAATTTAAGTATCTTTTTAAATGTTAGGAAAAATGTTTCTTAAAATAGTTTAATGTTGGCGTAAGTAAGGCATTAGTCTTAAGATTTTAAAGAAATTGCTGACAAATATTGCAATTAGATACCTACAAATGACGTCATCGGGATCCTCGCGGATGAAATTATGTGGTTACTTTCTAGACGGATATTGAAAATAAACGTTAGTTATGATTCATCTTGTGAAATGTACTCAGTAATCCTTGATGAATTAATATTAATCGTTTGCATACTGAAATGAAGAGAGAAAAAAATTAGAATAGCACATGAAAGTAGACATGTGGTAAAAGAACATTTCTATTTATGCATTTAGTTTTCATGGGTCTCTGCTGGAATGTATGAAAACATGTAAACAATCATAACATTTCCGTCCGCAGTGGTCTTCTTCTCTTCACAGTGAAAATATCTATATATTAATTTAAAATTCTATTAATTAATGTAGTTTTTAAAAATTTAAATCGTCCTTACTGATTCAAACTAACCATAAAGTTGACATTTTGTCTTGTTTTTTTTTAATATATTTATTTATTTTTTAATTTTGCTTTTTCTTCTGTTCTATTATCTAGGTGTTAAGGGCTTGAATCAATGGGAAACGGATTCTCAAACGATGCTTTTGTCTTTATTATAAGAAATCGTTTTATTAACAAATGAACTTCGACAATATTCTCAGACATTCTATGTGGTGAACTTCACCTTGTTTGGTGCCGCTCGAAGAATGTGGGATGAGAAGCCAGGAATCAAAGTCGTCAACAAGTCGCAGTGAAGAAGCAATTTCAATACGATGTCGTTATTAATTATATATGACGTAGATAAAACGTTATTTGACGTCATGGATATTTTAAGCCGGTGAAGATTGTAATAAAGGGACTTAATCATGATCTCAGCTGGAACGAAAGGAAACAATCGCTTTATAGTTACTATCATAAAACTGTCCGATTTCCAATAATTTTCCTAACTTGATGGATTTAGTTCAAGATCTTACAAGTATAATTTTATTCATTTTAAAATAAAATAGCATTTCTTTCAAACTAAGAGCTGTTATTTTAAATTCTTATTCATGAATTAAACATGTGAATGTTTATTAATCATTCGTAGCTTAAAACCTAATTTCAGTTATGAATGATTATTTACTAATAATCACTGGTAGATTGTGAAACTACTTAAGATTAATCATTTTATAAACGCACTTATGGTACTTTTGATTAAAATATTTGCACCGATTGTTTGAAGACAACAAATAAAATCAATGTTTAATGGAAATGTTGTAAAAAAATGAACTCTATTAAAAGCAAATCAAACATTATTGCATTTTTAACTGATTTTATAAATCATATCAAATCAATAAGAATATTATCATTCAATTGTAACCAGATAATTTACAATATTTACTTACTAATGATTTTAACTTTTATTAATCTTTTTAAAATGTTCCTTAATTTCATTACATTTTTTTCGCTTCATCAAAAACTTAATATAAATATTCTCCATTATATTTTTCTTTTTTTGCAATCATATTGATAGTTTACTGAAAAAAATATCCTTTGAATTTTGCATTTTTATATAAATTGCATCAAAACAAGAACAATATTTCTTTGGAGTAACCATTTTTCAAACAAAATCCTTTGTTAATTTTGGTATTTTTAAGCAAATTCAGTCATACTGAGGAGATATTTTGTAGATTGTTCTTTAGAAAGGTTATTACAATTATTATTTTATGTAAAATAGATATGCAAATGATTGGAATATATTAAGAGGTGTGATCAAAGAAATAAATTTTAAATTTGCGAGAAGGAAATGTATTTTGAAAGAATAAATGCTAATAAAGAATAGTTGTTTTAGAAGGAAGAAAGTTGAGTAAAGAAGTTTCATGATAATTTTTATAAAGTTCTATATAGGCATTAAAATTTAAAAAATCGAGAAAAATAATATTTTTAATTAACAAGCAAAAATGAGAAAATATTAGTTAAGTTTCATATTCAAAAAGTTTTCGTATCAAGTGTTTTGAATTTAAATATAAAGAAAGCAAAATATCTATAACTAAGCTATTTTAAAGAAAGATATTATTATATTTGCTTGGGATTTTTTTGATAATCAGTTTAAGTTTAATGAAAATCGATCATAATACATTAAAAATTGCTCCTTTCACCTATAGAAGATTTTATTCTTTATATCCTGATTTTCTTATAACTTTAATTCCTCAAAGAAACCAGGGTGGTGAAAATTTAAAGCTATAGGGAACCACACTTAAGTTACCACAATCTTTTTAGGAAATATTTTTAGTTGTTGTTACTTATCTCCTGGTTTCAGCAGACCTAAACCAGATCTATGAATTTATTCGCTCTCAAAAAGTCCAAAACCATGATTGGGCTTCCATATAAATCAAGTCTGGAAAGCTCCAGACAATCCAACATATAACCAGGGTTCGCCTGCCCTCTACGACACGTCACGCAGATAGGAAAGTAACACCCTAGTAAGCATAAGTGCCGCAATCATAGATGGAATAAAAGGGCAGCTTCTGTTGTCTAAGAAGACTGAAGCGCCGAAGGTAAATGTGTGACTGGGCTCCGTTGCACAAGGCTTTGGCTGAGCGAATTGGAGTGACCTTCATGGCTTGGGTGACCCTACCAGGAGATAATTCTCCCGACGTACATCACCCACTTCGCCCAGGTACACCCTCATGCCTTCTTCTAGAGCACACTTTGAAGCAGCCTGTGGGATTTTAGCTCTTCTTATGATATGAATGTAATCTTTTGTGATAAAGAATTTTTTTAACAGTTTTCAATGTTATTGAATGTGGCGAATATTCTTCCTCCTGAAATCTTTGTGCTTCAGATTTAGTATTCGTAATCATCTTGAAGAATTCAATCACAATACCCTGAGGCAGTCATACAAACGTCACACTCAAATGAAACATTTTGTTCACGGTGATTGACAGTTTTAAACTAATCATTTCCTCAGATTAAATGAGTTTGGGAAACTACGTGTTTTTTAGTAAGACTCGTATCAAACTGGACAAAAATAATGACTATAGAATTTAAGTCAGTGTTCCTCTTTTGAAACATAACATTTTGGAAGAGTTTTTTCATTATTTTGTTTATTTGGATAAAACATTTTTGAGGATTTTTTTCTAAAGAATTAAGACTTGAATCACATTAAGCTTGAATGGTGAAAATCGCTCGTTTCAGAACGATAATTTAGAGATTGTTTTTAGAACTGGTGAGAAATGTAAAGATATTCAGCAAATTTTTATTTTACATTAAGTAAATCTGCGAGAAAGGTGGCTTGGAAACTGCTCATGTTCTATTTTTTCCATATTTGAATGCTGTTCGGTATTAATGAAAAATCGTTATCGAGGGAAGTGTTCCTGGAAACTCTTACAAATAATATTTAAGATATCTACTACATGGGGATAAATATTCTATGTTCCTTTTTTCTATTACGGATAAGTCAAAACGAAACTTCTGATAATTTCTTTATTCTTGATGGTAATTAATAAATTCCCCTTCTTATAAGTACTGAAAGACAACTAAATTAATATATTATTAAAAAAATTAACATGTATTGCAATGACTCTGAAGTCATTTTCACACCAGATAGGAATAAAGGCAATTCTAATCATCAATCACTTTCGTGATAATGTCTTATTATAATGACTCAGAAGACATTTTCATACAGGATCGGTATACAGGCAATACAAATCATCATCATCCATGCTATTACAACGGAATGAATCTAAAGCATAAGTAAACTGGACAGAAAAGCAAAACACCAACCGACACCAATATCCTCATATACCGATATATGACATCCATTTATGTGTACAATGGTTCACAACGCTAACAATAAAATCACATAAAGTGGATGGCCATCGATTATATGACAAATTAAAATTATAAAAAGGAAAATTTCATCAACAAGAATTCATTAAAATATTGAGACACACAAATTTAAAAACAATGGAAAGGAATGGCTTATATTTAGTTTTTAAGACATCGATTAGTTTATTTTTGTTATAAATCTCAGAATTTGTAATCTTGTTTTCTTAGTTTTCTTATATCTATTGGCATCACTTTTAAATGAGATTATATTTTCTGTTTACTGACGTAAGTATTGTTTTTGTTGTTGTTGTTTATCCTCGAAACATCATACATATCTCAGCTCAGCTCCAGGTGGTTGTTGACCTCCAAAAGATTTATAATTATATATTGGATAGTAAGGCCACTTCAGAAATTCTGATACATCTCAGAATGTGATTTGGTGAGGTTGGATGGTCACAGATTGTTCCTATTTGCCAAATATCATCCATGTCATTTCACCAAAATGATAATACATATCCACCAAACATGAAAGAAAACACATTTCGCTACAGTATTTCCATTGATATTGATAGACGCCATCTACATTTATGGTACAGTGGTTGGCAAACAAATACAAAATCCCATAAAATTATCAACGTAACATAGCCATCAACTAAATAGGAAATTAAAATAATGACAAAAATGAATATAATTTTATCTATAAGATTTCATTGAAACATTTTTGTTACTTAAAATTTAAATATTTTATACTTAAAATTAAAAAAAAAATTTAAATAAAATTTTTTCATACACTTAGTTATATCTCTTAGGACTTCCTTTTGTTTATTATAAATCTTGTTTGCTTAGAATCCTAGATTTCTGCTTATTTTTGCATAAATAAAAGCCCTCCTTTTTATTTCTATTAATATTTATATAAAAATTGAAAAATATAAAAAAATATAATTTAGTACAAAAAGTAAAGTATTACAGTTGATAACACCTGTGTCAATTCTACATTAGTTCTAAAAATCTTTTTCTCTGCTATTCGAAAATTTAAAATGCGTTTTTTAAATTTAAAAAGTTGTAAGATATAGGTATATTGTACTTAGTTGTTTAATATATTATTCTCTCTCTCAAAAAAGAGTTAAATTTCCACTAAACTTAAGCAATAGCTACAGAGATATAAAACAATTATAATTAATTTTTTTTTTAATTTTTGAGAAATTGACAAAAATATTATCTGAATATAAATAATATTTTCATTGTTCATGTAATTAAAAATAAACAAAATCCAGCGTAAAACTTCTTATTGATTAACTTCATTTGAAATAATAAGTGTTTTTCAATTTTTAAAAATTAAACATGGGATTTGCTAAGGATTCTCAGGAGGGCAAATATCCTTTCATGTGATAAGTTTTTAATTAAATTTAAGAAGTACGACTATTGAAAGAACTCCTTTTTACATTTACATGGGGTTCTTCGATTTATTCCATCATTATAAACACATTTGAAGTGTTCCACCTTGAATTAATTTTTAAAATTTTTTTATTCATATTACTAATATTCGAGTAAAACAATATACTTAACTTATTTTAAAGGAGGGAAAAAATTGTCACATAAATTTTTTATCTATATTTTTTACCGGTTAATGAATATAATGTGTTATTTTTATCACAATATTATCATGTTTAGTATAAGGCAAACAAGCCGTCCTTCTATCTTCATAGATAAGATATTCCTTATTACGCTTTTATATTCATAACGATAAGATATATGATGATAGAGGTATACATATGAATTTTTTATTTGTATTAAACCATAAAATACTTTCACAAATGAACAATATATATAATATGCACATATCGAAAATAAAGATATAATATATATAAAACTAAGTGACTTTTAAATTTCCAGTTGAAACCAATTTTAAAATATGTATAAACACATTTTCTTGAAAAATATGAGATATAATTTACATGCAATTTTTTAAGTTCTTTCACATGTATGAAAATGTCAGTTTTAAAAAATATTTTTCAAATCATTTTCTCGTAACGGAAATATGACGCCCACCCTGTCAGAGTACCTGACTGCAGATTTGGAGGTCC
Organism: Latrodectus elegans; assembly: GCA_030067965.1. Lineage (NCBI taxonomy): Eukaryota > Metazoa > Arthropoda > Arachnida > Araneae > Theridiidae > Latrodectus > Latrodectus elegans. The sequence goes on from CM057816.1 coordinate 23,016,669, forward strand.
TGAGTTCGAATCCCAGTTCGGGCATAGATCTACTTTCTCTCTCTGTCTATTCCGTCCTTATCCTTTCTTTGTATGAATAAGTTGAGAATGGTTGCCTATAATACCTTTTATATATATATATATATATATATATATATATATATATATATATATATATATATATATATATATATATATATATATATATATATATATATATATAATAAATAAAAAAATAAATAAAAATATAAAAATAATATATGTATCCCTAGCTGGTACAAGACAACAGCACAATAATATAACTGAAATATTTTTCTATCACTAAATATGGGCTTATATATTGCCACTAATGTAGCTCTATCTCATATTTTACTTTTACAATAATCTTTAAATCAAACTATATTCTCTCAATCAATCAATCAAAAAAAAAATACACTAAGTGACATTTTTAAGATCTGTCATAACTCAACACTCAGTAAAAAGAATTAGTTTCACGTACACACCTTTTTCGTCTGGTGATTAGTTGCAATCTAATCAGAATAAAATTTAATTGGAGATTTTTCTTGTCTAGCAATCAATCACTTTAGATGAAAAGTTCTGTACAAAATCGAACAAGAATATTCTGCTTAACTCGAAATCAATATTTAGTAGACAATTAGATACCGTCTTCTTGATTTAATCTCAGATGTTTTTTGATACGTAATCATTTTTTCAGAAGCTTATGGACTACCAATATGCGTAAATGATAAAATGCTGAATAAGTGATGATTTTAAATTTATCATTTTGAATCAAAAATCTAAAAACATTAATTTGGTATTTTTTTTAATATTAATTTTTACAAATGATTAAAATATGATTTACTTGTAAGTTTTAAAAGCATTGTTTCAAATCATGAGATTTTCTAAAAATTTAATCCAGCAAGTAATATTTTGGTATAGCAAAGAAGCTCTGATATATACAAATATAGTTAGCTACCTTTATATATATATATATATATATATATATATATATATATATATATATATATATGTGTGTGTGTGTGTGTGTGTGTGTAAAACATAATTAAACTTATTAATTACATTTTATACAATATGTAATTAATGAGTTTAATTATGTTTTACACTTTATTAATTACACACAATATTTTAACTTCATATATCATTAGTGTAGATTTATTTTTAGGCGGACTACTATTTTTCATAAATTATATTCTGTATAAGTTCTCTTTGGTTTTACAATACTTATAATTCATTTTATGCAGGCTACTTTTCTGAGTGATATATTGTATTAGCTTCATAAAATGCAATGATAGAAAAATTAAATTTTTCTGTTTTTAAAAGCACTCAGTAAAAAGACCTTATTTTAAACGAACCAATGAGTTCCATTAACTTAAATTTGATTTTTTTGTATAACTGGAAATGTGTGTATAAGATTTATAAAGATTCATCTAAGTGCTCGGATCAAATATTATTTTCTGTCTGTGTATGTATACAGGGGTTGGACAAAAACATGGAAACACCTGAAAAAGCACATTTTCTTGCCTAATATGGTGTAGAAAACCCGTAAGGCATTCAAACAGATTACAGTCTTCTCGGAACGAATAAATGCAGTTCCTGTATGTTTGCAAAGAGAATATTCTTTCTGCAGAACGGCGAGAAGTCCAGATAACGATGTTGACGGTGGATACTTTCCGCTCCAATGCAGACCACAAAGGTTAGATAGTATTCAGTACTGGTGACTGTGGTGGCCAGGGGAGATGCGACAAATCATCCTCGTGCGCAGAAAATCAGTGTGAGCTTTGTGAACAGGGTCTTTGTCGTCTTCGAAGACACCATCACCATTGAGGAACAAAGTTTGTACCATGGGATGGACTTTATCGGCCAAAATGTTCACATAAGTCTTTGTACAATTGGGTATTTCATCTTGGCAGTAAACTGCCCTAACAGAGTTATCATGGGGTCAGCAGAAAACCACACACAATATGGCTGTCCAAACCATCACAGAACCCCCGCCATGTTTCCTCTTGGCAATCTGTATTATAGGCTTGAGATGGCTTTCTCCAGATGTAAACTCGGCCAAAAGTGGGAAACAATGTGAAAGAAGACTCATCAGACGATATTACTCTCTTCCATTCCTCGATAGTCCATGCTTTATGACTTAAACATCACTTTTTCCGGTTACGGGCATTATCATCAATGATGAATGGTTTTCAATTGCAGCAATTCCCTGTTTGTTAAGCTCCCTTCAAATTGTTTTGGTACTCACAGGGTTTGGTAGTATGACATTCATTTCACCAATGACTATTGCAGCTGTGGTCTTCTTATTTTTCGTGATAATCCTCCTTAATGATCGTCTGTCACGATTGCTCAGCACAGACTTTCGTCCGCGATGTGATTTAGCGGATGATGTTTTTCCGTATTTCAAATATGCGGAATAAATCTTCGATACAGTACCTCTTGAAACACTAAACACCTCGGCTACCTTGCTTGACGGAAGCACCTACTATACGCGCTCCAACAATTTACCCACGTTCGAAGTCTGTTAATTCTGACATAATCCAATGCCAACTTCCCATAGCAGGGCTCCGACAACGACTGAACTGTGCTGCACACTTACGGAGTTGTATAGGTAGCGTCAGTAGGCGAAAACGCCAGCGCCACCAACATATTTCATTAAAATCAATCTTTTTTTTCAAACATGGATTTCACAGCGTGTTTTCATATTTTTGTCCAACCCCTGTATATATATATATATATATATATTTATATATATATATATATATATATATATATATGTATGTATATGTATATGTATATATATAGAGAGAGAGAGAGACACACACACACACACATGGAGTATGTAAAAAATGCAAATGCTGACAAAAGGAACCTGAATAAACAGATTTCTTATAAAATATAGGTGTGGAAATGCCACAAAGAAGAGCAGCTGAGTTCTGCAAAAATAAGCATGAGAACACATTGAAGACTTTAACAGTAATACCCGTTATTAATTCCGTACATCCTTAAAACAATGAAGAAGTCATTAAAATGTATTTCATGCGCAAGGAAAAAAAATGCTTGCATGAAGGATGCACATAGAACAATTTCTCAGTTAAAGTCTGCCAGACGGGCAACACTGCATCTAGGACCAGTACACACGTGGGTGGTTTTTAACCTAGCAGAAGGGATTCGAGAACTGGAACATATTACAAAACTCTTGTTATCACTACTTCTTATTTTGCTGGTATTTCATTGCTATATTTCCTCCCCAACGTTTCAATATGAATTCTAATTTTTCAGATGTCCTTTAGCTGTCCTTACAGTTTGAAAATATAATTTTGAAACAATCTGTTATGTAAATACTGTAACAGTGAATTAGAAACCCAAGATCAATATTATTTCGACCATCTTTTTTATGAATAACTCGGATTATTCTCTTAGGTATATTGAGTCTACGTCCTTCTGGGAATTTATGTCCAGAGGCTACTATGCTTTGACTATGAAATTTTTTAGCTTTTACAAATTAGAAGGAAGAAGAGAGCTGTCGAATGCATCTTTTCACCATATTATATACCAAATTTCTGAGATATTTGCTATTGTGTTAAAATCTAGTTCTGTGGTGAGAAAGAAAGATGTAATTCAGATTGATGTTCAGCGACTGATTTTGATCACTTAAGGTACGATGTTTAGTTGAATTATTGTCCATGAAGTTTTCTCCCACTGTCAGAGTAAAAATCCAGTAATGACAAGTACACTTGATCTGTTAATATATATAGCAATCTTTACCGTCAAGGCATGCCAAAAGAACATTCTCTGCATCATGTTGCTTCCACAGACCTTCACGCAGTACAAATAAGATTGATTCATAGCTTATTGTTGTTATCGACAAATTTTACTTTTTCATCAGTGTAAAATAAGGTTTAGTGTCATTCATCCAAACACATTTCCTGTTTCGAATCCTCAGATGTTTAATATCATCTTTCCCGACATCACAGCAAGTTATGTCTTACAATTCGAGAAGAAATGAGTGATTTTTCGGACAAGTACCTGAATATGCATTATAATCTTCAGCAATTCTTTGTGCATGGTTTAAGTTTAAACCTTTTAGAAGAGCCTTGGTTGATAATTTTTTTTTATCATTTATAGCACAACAGAGTTTCTTTTTGCTGTACAAGTTACTGGAGAAGAAGCTGAGCACCCTCTTGGAAAATAGTATTTTTTCTGATATTATGCTTTCTAGACAAGAACTGGGAGCTTTGATTCCAGCTATTGAAACCATTTGGTAAGGCTGCTTTTTAAAACCCCAGCAAGATTTGCTGTCTTTGAAATCAAGATCCCTGCTATATGGGCACCAACAATAAGCTCTTTTCGAATGTTGTAAGATCTGTCGATTATTCCTTTTTACTTAATTCACCATAAAACGCAATTTTACACCCTATTTCTGAATGTTGTTTGTTCTAATTTCCTTATAACCCACGTTATAAATAAATATGTGCACTTTTTGAAGAAATATGCAAGCTTTTAAAGCAAAATCGTAAAAATTCATGGATAGTTTTTTCATAAAAGTTCTAAAATCTTTTTAAATATTCTCCAGATTACCATTGCATTAATTTTTTAGAATAAAAAACTGCGCTAATTTTACTGATACATATGTGAAAAAGCTTTTTCTGTCTTTTTCAATAGTTATTTTCAAACATTGTGGAAAATTCTGTTTAAATTCATTTTTCCATGTTAGTTGAGTACTACCATCTAAAAAGAAATAAAAAGTTTTTGTTGCTTTGAATTTAAACTCGCCGCTTTGACTTTATTATCAGAAGTTTATTTTATTTGAAATTCTTTTCTTGCTGATGTAGGCAAACGTCTCGTAACAATGTAAATACGAAATCCATCATGAGAATAATAAAGTGAAAGTTCAACAGCTTTTATCTGCATTGATTTCTCGAATTTGCAATAGTTTTCAGTCTAAAAGATAAAACTTGAGTCCTGAAAGAAAATCTAAGAAATAGAAAAAAGAAAAATATTCTAAATTTATCAAAAAAAAAAAAAGCAGTAATATTTTTCTTGAAGTAAAATTAATCGAATTTTTTAAGCATATAATTAAAAAGAAAGATATGCACATTACCTAAATATAAATGCCGTTGTTACAGAAATCTGCACAGAAATATTAATAAATTCCCCACAAACTATGCATTTTTTTAAATGAATCCGGATATCATTGCTTTGGTCTTTGGGAATGGAACTCTAATGCTTATTCAAACTATCTTGAAGAAGTTTTTTTGTTTCCTAAGTAGATTTTTTGAATATTGATCCTATGCTATTTCGGAAATTAGGCAGATTCACGTAAAATGATAAAAATATCTATGTATCACTCTGTAATTAAAATCATTGAGTGTGTCAAACTTTTTGTCAGAGTTGAAGTAAGAACGATTGTTTGGAAAGGAGTGTAAATTTAGATCTCTGGCTAATTTAAAATACAAGCGATATTTAGTATCAAAATTTAGAATTACAGTGTAAGTAATTAATTCATATCATAACTAACGCTGATTTAAATGTATTGTTAAGGTTCTTATGTCGCAACAGTTAAGGTTCTTATGTTAAGTTCTTATGTGCACACGATTTCGGAATCCAAAATGGAGGATGATCTTGTTTTCTTTGCTTTTAAAGTTTTCACCTAAACTTAACCGTAGTAAAGGTAGAGTAGAGTACTTAAGTAGAGAAATAAATGTATAATTTCGGATAGTATTTTCCCTTTTCATATTCCCACAATGTGGAATTTGTTTTAAAAATATCGATATTTATTTTTTACAATTTTTTATAAAATTATTGTTTTTGCCTTGGTAACAAATATGTTCTCAATTTTATTCCATTATGCCACCGATTAGAAATGCACTGGAAAAATAATGAAAGGAGTCACAAATTCTATATTTAACAATTTTGTTGTAAAATAGAATTTTAATTGTTTGAAACTTATTGAAGACGAATTAGACAGTCGAAATCGTAGTTTCGTTAGGTTTCAGGTGAAAATTTTATAATTGGTGTAAAATGCTTCAATATACATTTACATTGATGAAAATTAAATTTTGATTAAAAGTTACTTGGGGAAAATAATTTCATTTTTTTTTTCAAAGCAGGAATTATTATACTGTGATCTTGAATATTGTTTTGAGCTATGTATTTGCCGATGCTTAATCTATTATTTTTAATGGAAAAATGTAAGGGAAACGAAGACACTAACGCAAGTCATTGTCCCCTTGAAACTTTAGAATATAAAGTGAATGAAAAGTATTAAAATATTAAGTATCTTATAAAAAATTCTGAATTTGGAAGATATTCTGAATGAATTATAAATGCATTGTAAATCATCAATTGAAATATTATTGTTTAATTTGTAAAATAAAAACAAGAAATGAAAGTACTTAAGATTGTCCTTGTTTTAATAGCATTTGTTTAGATATTTTTATTTAATGATAATCCCAAAGCTACCATGTTAATAATTAAATACATAAGCAGCATTTTAGTGGTTGCACTTCGCGTCCCGTGACAAAGGTCCCCAGCTTGATCCTCCGGCTGGACTAGGTTGGAGCAGTCTTTCATCCAAGCAAGTCAAGCATGCTTGGGAACTAAATACTAGAGATTTTATGTTAGGCTGACCACCTAAACTGAACATATGTTTCGCACCTTAGAGCCTGTGGTTAAGAAAACAGATATGGGCATCCCCCATATGAGCTGCCATGTCACATAGTTCAGTTTTAGTAAACATAATCTAATACAAAGGTATAAATGAATACCTATTAAATAATTTTAACCTTAAACTTAGAAACATTCTCGTGGTCAGATAACTGACAACATTTATGAAGTAATAAGATGTAAGCAAATTACAGGTGTGTAAAATTATAAGGGAAGAAAATCAATAGAAATTATAAATGCAAAATAACATGTCAGAATTCGTGTAAGATATTTAAAAAATGTATTTTTAGAAGCATTTAATTTTAAAAATAAAACGAGGCTGATGTATAGAAAATTCAATAAGCAAGTTGTTATCATTATTGTAACGGGAAACTAATTTAAAATCAGAAAAACCACGAACTTTAAGTGTCAGTAAAAACATAATATGTATTCTTAAGAAACTTATATTGATTCATATAAAATTTTAATATTAATTCACTATAATACAGCTATTATTTGATTTTTGTGAAGAAATGAATGATTTTTCAATAATTTTTCAATTTGGGTTTGATACCTTCAAGTTATAGATTTTGGCAAAAAAACTAAAAATGATAGTGGCAACAAAAAGGAAATTTCCTTTTTCATAAATCTTATTCTCTCTCTCTCTCTTTGCTTAATTTTTCTATATGCTTAGAATATTAAAAAAATGTGCTCTTTTTTAAGCCTTAATAACAGACACCTATCTTTAAAATCATAGTTTACATAGAAAAAGAGTGTCATAGAGTTACATAGAAAAAAGAGGCCATATATTTTGTTGATACAAGTGTCATACTTCTTGGTAAGAAAGTGCCATACAAATATAAAAAAGGAATACACATCTTCCAGAATGTAAAACATTTTATAATAAAAAATTCTTCATATTTACTGTAAAATGTGTTTTGAATGCATGTTTTAAAAACTGAATGTGTGATTCAACGAAATATATATAAAAACTATAAATAAACTTAGATAATTAAAGGATTTCAGTTAATAATCTCAGTTTTATGGTATAAATTTTAAGCAAATCAGATGTATATATCCGGTTATGAAGAAATATGAGTGATTTATTATTGTTAAGCAACTAATTTTTTTTGTATTTGGAGAATGGAATAGAATACTAATGAGATGAAAATCAACTGCAGTCGCATTCATGTCAAACAAAAATTAATGCAAGTGTAATAGTTTTCTTTTCTAGTATTTTTTAAAGTGATGTATATAAATTTTATTTACTTTTATTAAAAGATTTTTTCCTTTTCAATTAAAAATTGTTGATCTTTATTATTTAATACTGTATTGTATGTTTCTTCATTTTATATAAGTGAAATCCATCACATAGAAGTGAATAAAAACTTATATCTCTTATTTTTTCAAATACATTCTGCTCGAAATAAATTTTTCTCAATATCAATGTATCAATCTTTATTTTATCTTGAAGAGATATCAATATTGATGTGTATATAGAGACAAATTTTATGTTGCTTTCATTACAAACACCTTATCCTTAGCCTTTTTTGTATTATAACTATCTCCACCGCTCTTAATTAACTGTTTTGCCGAAAAGTTGCTATTTCTTACATATATTCTGTTGCTATATTCTCTGCGTTTAAATTAGCTTATGGTTAGTTTGATAATATTTAAAATAATTTCCTTATATAAATTACTATATTCACAAGTTTTCAAGTGTAGCATCTGCATGTGCTGGATTAAAACTCATGCTTATTACATTTATTAAATTTCTATATATTTTTATATTAATTAGAAATTTTGTTTTATCATTAGCATTCTAATTATACAATCTATAATAATTTATCGAATCGAATTATACTATACTTAATCGTTATTTAATTTACTTAGAATATGAATACTAACAATTATAACATGCTACTTTTTATTTCGTATTTTATCTTTTTTGATACAAATAGCGCATTAGGTGAGGAATATTAAATTCAGTGATTCCAAGGACGAAGAAAATTCTAAAAATTTTTCAAGATTTTATGAATTTAATACTCAATTTACTTTGGTAGATAAATAACCACCTAATAGATTTGAGTAATAGCGATTATCTTTAAATACTAAATATTAATTTTCAAAATTCAAAAAGATGTTTACTTTTAACGTCAACTCTTTAACTAGTAAAGAAAAAATTATTGATTCAAAATTAATACTACTTTCCTTTTGTATCTATTTTAAATTTAATTTACAAATAGGGGACTTAGTTATGATGTAAATAAGTTAATGTCAAAACTATCTTGATCGCTAAATTTATTTCCCCAATGTTTTGATGCGAAATGTACTTGAAATCAAATTTTTTACAACACTGAAATCAAGTTACTAAAGAGTAACATATCGCGGAAAAGAATAATTTAATTATTGTCATTGAATTGCACATTTTTCGTTATTATACAGATTTCGTTTCCAGCGGAAACATTTTATTAACATTTAAAACATTTAAAAAAAATTGTGACATTGTAAACAACCGATGATTTTTTTATTTACATATATATTTGACATTGATTGTCGTGTTGAAGACGTAAATAAAGTAACACGTGAGTCCTGTATGTCACAAGAATAATCCCGAGTTTCGTAGCGCCCAACTCAATCGAGTTATCTCAAGAATCGATCAAAGGTTAAGCCAAACTGAACTCGTCTCCATATATGACCACAATATAATTCTTATTACATGTATAATAACATTTAGTAGTTTTCAAAATAATCTTACTTCTTTGGAACATAAATTAATTTCAAAAAAGTTTAAGTATGATAGTTTTTTATTGTGATGTGAGAAAAATATAAAAAAGGGAATGTATGTCATAATAGGAGATAAAAGCATTATGTATGCATTATTAAATATAAATTTATTCCATATTTCTTACTTATCAGTTTCAGGATAATGTCAGGATATTTAGAATAATTTTATATTGACAAGAAGAGAAACAAAAACAAGAAAACAACAAGCATTTTTAACAACAAAGTATGTTTATTTGAAAAATTGTGTGAAAAATGATATGAACTGAATTTAAGAAAGGAACAAATTGTTTTGATTAAAGGAAAATTCAAGAAATTTTTGTATGAATTCTATCATATAGTTTGAGTATTATAATCTTAAAGCAAAAATTTTTGTCATGAATCACATTCAATTTCTACTGAATATTATCTTCAATAATCGGAAGAATACATTTCAAATTAATTCAATTCTATTTTTTTTTTCAATATTTATTTCAATCAAATGCATTTCTCTTTATAATGATACCTAACTTTAGTGTCGAAAAGTGGTTCTGATTATTCCATATTCATATGGATTTTAATAAACTGTCACGTTATAGCATGTTTGTTATATATTTAACGTTTATTATTTACTGAAACGAAAAAGGAATATAAGAACTTAAAAATAGTGCCGAATTTTAAATGCTTTGAAATTCAAATTAATTTGTTTTATTTTATTTAATTTGCTTTTTATTTATTTTTATAACTTAATTCACAATTTTTTAATATTTTTTGAAAAATCAAATTTTTAACCAACATTTAATTTAATCTAATATAAACTAATTTAATCCAACTTTAAAATACCAAAATACTTAACGTAAATTTTATGATAAGGAAATAAAATGAATTTATATTTTAATTTTTTGCCGGCCAACTTGTCTAGTGGTTAGCGTGCCTGACTACGGATAGGAAGGTCCTGGGTTCGAATCCCGGTACAGGCATGGATGTACTTTCTCTCTCTCTATCCTGTCTTTGTCCTTTCCTTGTGTATGTCAATGAAGTATGAATGATGCCTACCCTATAAATGGGTCCCTATGGCATGTGTGAAGGTGCGGTGGTGGCCCACCCCCTGTGGTGCACCCGGGGCACAGCTTCGGCGGCTAAGAGGTCGCTGTGTATGGCCGATTCCTTGGTATCACGGAATAATAGATTAATAGTCTCTGTTGCAGTTGTAACTGCTACAATCTGCCATTAGAAAAAAATTTTAATTTTTAAAATAGTGCTCATTGCATAAAAAAAGATTAAAATTACATCCTTTCTATAAATTCATTTATCATTGTAATACGAGAGTCACTCTGAAATTTTTGAGATACAACTAGGTTTTTAAAGTTATACTTACAAAATTTTAGGTGTGTTCAAAGTAGTCTCCTCCAGCATCAATGCACTTTTGTAGACGAATTTCTCACAGATTAAATTCATATAGCCATTCATTTCTTGGAATAGATGAAAAAATGCATTTAATCATTCAGAAGAAGAGATTGATGTGACAATTATAGCCACATCAATCTCTTCTTCTGAATTAAAACGATATCCACGTAAGTTCTTTTTTAGGTTAAAGAATAACCAAAAGTCGCTCATAGCTAAATTAGGTAAATACGACGGATGTTCGATCACTTTAATTTGTTTTTGTTTAAGTAACTCAATTGTTAATCCGGCTGTATGTAAAGATGCATTATCATTGTGAAGCATTATTCCCCTAACATTCAGTTCTTGTAGAATTTCTGGAAGACATTTCGTGGTATACCAGTTTGCTGTTACTGTCTTCTGTCCTTCCAATTTGATTGCTTTGACCAATCCCGCTCTTCTGAAGAAAACGGCATACGTCGCTTTTTTCAGTGCGCGTTGTTTTTTCACCATTGTCTGCGTGGGATCATCTTCAAAGACCCATACTTTGCTTTCTTCACGTGTTGGAACGTCAAAATGTATGTACGTTTCATCACCTGTTACAATTTTAGAAATGATGCGTTGGCCACCATCATTTAGCAATTTAGGAGTTTGCTGATTCTGACACGCTCCTCTTTTTGGTGCTCAGTTAGATTATGGGGAACCCAACGGCAAACTACTGTTTTCATAAGTAATACTTCATGAATGATGCTGCGGATCCAATGTTAAGTTCCTTCTGTATAATTTGATAGGTACAGCGCTTATCATCCATTAACATTTTTCGTATGGCAGACACATTATCAGAAATTACTGCCGACGGCGACCTTCCTGTGTGTTCTCCATCCTGAAGAAAATTGCGACGTCTTCTAAATTCTCTAAACCATCTGAATACAGCAGCACGAGCTGAAGATTCATCACCAAATGCTAATTGCAACCGTTGAACGCATTCTTCTTGATTTAATCCTGCTTTAAAATTGTAGAAAATCATAGCGCGAAAATGTTTTCGCGTCAACTACATTTTCTCTTCTGTTTAAAACTTATTCTAAGCTAAACAAGTTGAAGTAATTCAGTAAAAAATCGTCTTCTGTGTTAAAATACTTTGTATTTTAAAATTAAACCGTTATTTTTATTTTGTAAATTCTCGTCTACGCGTATCTTAAAAATTTCAGAGTAACCCTCGTATTAAGTTTTACCACACATATCAAGAATTTACTACAGAACCAAATGTTTTTCATGCTAATATTTTGTATCCAACATATTAAGACATGATTAAAATCGGGATTTGATACATAAAACACCTTTGAATTCCACTCGAAGATATTTATATAACATGTCTGATTTTTCAACTCAAAAAAAAATTACATCTTAAATAATTTTCACCTTGTATTTTAGAATTAAACTGTTAAAATACTTTGTATTTTAGAATTAAACCCTTATTTTTATTTTGTGAATTCTCGTCTGCGCGTATCTCAAAATTTTCAGAGTAACCCTCGTATATTATATTCATTGCAACTTAAAAAAAAAGAAAAAATAATTAAAAAAATAAAAAAGGAAAGTTAAATAACAGAAGTACTTTACAAGAAGAATTGGCATTGTAAAATTGTTGATATCTGGGAGAATTATCTTTTTTTTTATATGCTAAAGTTCTCAGAAAAAAAGTAAAAGTAACTTTCAAATGAAGGAAAGCATTTGGACAAAAATGTCTCCAACGCCAGGTTCTGAAAATAAGTTCGTATGTACTAAAATGAAAATTTTCTTATCAGCTGTTGACGAAATTTTCTAGTTATATTGTAATCAGTTGAAGATACTAAGGGCTATTGTGAAGTTTCCATTTCAGTTGGACTTCTAGTGGCTTATTATAGAACTCCATTCAGTACATCTATTAAAGGTAAGCTCTCAAAAACATTACATTTTAAGAGTAATTTAGGTTAGAATATTCATGTTTTCATTTACATTTTGCATGGTATATGATTTTTTAAACCTAAATTTAAAAAGTTAAGAAAATATTGGATGAAATGAAATGCTTGAATAAATTTATAGTCCTGACAATATTCATACTGCTATAGATTATAAGATTTATGGTGTAAATCTTCAGTTGAAACGCATTTGATAGATTTTAAGTAATTTTAATGAAATTCATATTTCCCTAAAGTTGATATAAAGTTGTGCTTATGTATTTTGAAATATAAACAAATAAATTTATTTTATTAGATTTTTGATTGATTTTGGCCAAATTAATAAAAATGAATAATCATAACCAGGTATTATAAATTTCTCAGTGTTTTTAAAATTTTGTAAATTAAGAAAAATTTAACTTTATACTCATAAACCTGATAAGAAAACAATCGTAGTAATGACATCTGCCTACTAATGTAATTTATTCCTTAGATCACACCGAATGGGCTCGGATTCGAATCCCGAATAAGGCTTGGATGTAAAACTGGGTAAAAATTCGGACATTCCGCCTGTAATGGATCTCCATTTCTTAAAAAAAAAGCATATATATATATATATATATATATATATATATATATATATATATATATATATATACACTTCAAATATTATAAACTATCTACCTGGCCAAACTAAAATAAAGCAGGTACTTGTAATCAGCTAAACAATGTCCTACTGCTGCTGTTTAACAGTGGCTGGGATAGAACCCGAACTTTTACTTCAAGATCTTGCTCCCTTTAATGGTGTGAGAGCCAATTCTAATTAAAATTACAAAAGTAAACACTACTAATATCATCTTTTAAATTTTCTACAGCGTGGCCACAGACACGACACATTTGACAGATATAAAGCGCCCCCGTGTTGTTTTCCAAGAAAGCATTCCTCAGTGAAAAAACGTCTTTTGTGTTTATATAACGTGATTCTAGTCATCATAAAATTTAGTAGCGCATGCCACTTATAACGAATAATCCACTGATGATTCAAATAGTAAACAGTGGACGCGATGCATTAAAAAAAGTTTAACATCAAAATGAGAAGCACATCATTCGAAAAGATTGCATCCTGCATTATAATTATCTTTTACAATTCTTCTTAACATTTTTTTTATTTCACAATGTATTTTTTTATTTTGGTTCTATAATATATATATATATATATATATATATATATATATATATATATATATATGTATATATATATGTATTATATATATATATATAATGGCTGGAATAGAATTTTATCCAAATTTTTTTTGTGGATTTGTGAGAAAAGTGATATAAAACGTTTGTGCACAGTTAAACATGAAAATGAGTTCGTAAAAATTAGAACAATACTTATTTTTACTATGCGTGTTATAGTATCAAGAACACAGACCAAGTAAATATAATTAAAAATATAATTAAATTAAGTTATATTATACAATAGAGGATTATAATTATTATATTTAAATAGCTGTGAACTAACAATTTTCTGCCTTCATTTAAAAAGGTTATATATATATATATATACATTACCCGAATTATATAAAATTTGCAAAAACTGTAGATGAAGATGAAAAGGGTGCCTATTTTATTCAGATGTTATACCAAAAGCAATAATGGTTTGCTTGCACTCTGAAATTTGCACAACCTCTTTAAACTTTTCCAAATGTCTTGAATGTTAACCCAAAGTTTGTCTGCTGATTTTACAGCCTAGTCAGATTTAAAAGTATACATTAATTTCTTGAAAATATGTTTTTTAAATCATTCTGGAAGAAGTCGTTCGAAGATCTTGTGGCTCAAGTGTTCCTCTCTTTGCTAGGGAATCTGCCATTTGTTTCCCGGCGATACCCACATGTGAAGGAATCCATATACTATTAAATATTTCAGTATTTCAACTGAGAAAATAGTTCTGTAACCATTATTTTTATATCATTTATAGTTATTTGCTTTTGTTTGAGGATTTGATATTGTACTCATGGAATTTTTAATATAAATCGACATGAAAAATTCTAATAATAACACTTTTATCTAAATAAAAACTACTTTTGTGAAAGTTAAACTCAATTTTTTAAGAGCCTGTTCATGAAATATAATGATAGACAAGAATTTTAAATTTTATTTTCTTAAATGACAGTTTTTTCTGTGACTGTCTTTTTTTTAACACACCAGAACTAATTAGACCAAAACCTTCGGTTTACAGTGGATTCCGAACCACTAGAAACATCTATACCCAAGCTGGAATTCCAACCCTTGAAATTTTGAACCGAAGGCCAGAGTTTGTCTTGATAGATGAAAAGCAGTAAATAGTTTTAGAGTTGCTGATGCATAATGCCCGGTTATTAGGATTTTCGATTTTCAGCTCTACAAGGGGTGGAAGAGATAGCGTTTTATATAGTGAGGCACCCAGTGGCTGTGCCATAGAAGCCTTTACAGTGGGTTTTCGTTATTTAGAATCAGGAACCAAGCAGAAGACCCCAGACTTATCAAGACACTCCCAGAGCTATCACTTAACATGGAGACCACGCGACCACGATCTATTTAAGGTGCCCAGCCACCGTTAGCGAACACAACTTATCTGGGTCGAGATTCGAACTTTCTGATAGCCAGAATAAGTTTTCACTAACTAGGCATTGCAAATATTAATAATACGGGAGATAGGATAGAACATGAATGGGCAGTTTTTGTTAAATAATTACTCTCTTTTTAATTATTTCACAGGTACCTTATTTACCTTTAATTATTTCACAGGAACCCGTCCGGACGGTAGGCTGATTCCCAAAACACTAGGCTACTATGGCTCTGAGATGATAAATAAATTTATTTTTCTAAAAATATTTAAATTTTTCCTGTATAGAATTATAACTTTTTTCTCTAGAATTATTTTATGATTTTAATGAAAATTGTTGTGCTGTAACTCTTTAAATGGTAGGGTTGCCCATTTGTTCAAGGTTTCGTTCTAATTATCGGAAGGTACTTCGCTCAGATCTCGAATTAACCAAAGATTCATCGTGTTTACTAAGAGTAGCTAAGGAACGTTAAATAGGTCGTGGTCGCAATGCCCTTTTAATGAAATGATACTTTTGGGAATGTCATGGTAAGCATTCGGGGGTCTTCTGCTTAGTACCTGCTTCTAAATTATTAAGATTATACTGTTATTCCAATCTAACTGGTAGGATCAGGGCTAGGTACAGGAAGCATAATGGATGCAACAACTCTTTAAATGGTATCACTATGTGCCAGGTATAGTACACTACAAGGAACTGACTTAAGATATCTTTAGAAACGTCGTTACCTACCAATCTTTGGCACATGATAGAAAAAGCAATCCAATATTTGGAAAGTATACTTCCGAAGAAAATGATCGAAAGAAAATGCCTTATTTTGAAGGTGGTGGCCATGGCGCTTAAAATTCCTATTCTCGTAAAATATTTATCGATCTTAGGAAAAAGGATGACAGCTTAAATACCTCCATTATCTCTATATTGATTTAAAATTATGAAGCATCTAACGGTTTAGGTTCTGAGATATTAAAGATCTAAAGCAAATGTCAAAAATTAAACTTTTGTTTAATTGATTGCTCTAAATGTCTGTGTACAGACATTTAGCAGTTTTAATAATTAAATACAATTTTTGAGGAAATGGGTACATATATTTTTACAAGAAATCAAGCTAATAGCAAAATTAATGTGCCATTACTTGAATAGCATTAATTATTTTGTCTATTTTGTAAAAATAAAAATGATCACAAAGTTAACCATGAATTAAATGTACACTAAGATTTAATTAAGCCAAATATTTCATTCTAATACTCTCTTACCTCAAATTTGTGGAACGTTGTTTTGTTTATTTTGATTAAAATGTCTCAAAATTAAAATTACGTTATTATCATAATATAAGGTGACCACGAATAAGTTTTAATGAAAAATCTAGACTACATTCAATCTGGCAAATTCCACCCACACACCAATGGTACTCTGGAACACTTCTGGAAATAAAATGTTACCGAAAATCTCAAACTGCCTTGGCCAGATTCTCAAGTAGACAACTAAAATGTTTATCGTTTGAACGTGGTACAAAAAGTTATATTACTTGTAAAAAAATACTCTGACCATCCAGCCTCAGCGAAACATATTTTGGATTTCATCGGACTTTCCCGGGAGGATTTATCCTCAGATCCCCTGTTAGTCATTGACTTTTTAACTGTCAATAATTTATTGGAATTGATCTGACAAATGTCAGATCTTTAAAGAGGATAAGCCATCAACAACAACAAATAAACTATGTTTTGACGTCTTATAACTTTAAATACACATAATATCCACCTTGCTTATGCACTGTCGATTCCACTGTGATTTCCCCGGCACAAGCAGACAGCACTTTGCAAAAAAATGACTAATCAACAAAAACCATTATGCGTTTGCAATTATGAGTTTTTAAATTTTAATTTTTTTATTAAACATAGATTAGTTGTTAATTTTGTTCCAGTTGAGATCACTGCGACATCACTTTATTACAATTCTCATTGGTTTAAAATAGTCATGACGTCAGCTAACGTATCATTTATGTCGCAAATAATTAATTACGATATCATATTTAGACGGTGTCATCAATCCAATTTGTTTACGACTTTGCTGGTAGCCTTCAAATCCCATATTTCGAACGGCAACAAACAAGGCGAAATTCACCATCGAATATCTGAGAATATTGTCAAAGTTCATTTTGTTAATAAAACGATTTCTGGCACTGCCGTACAATCCATGATTCCAAATTCTGAATTTTTTTGGGATGAAGTAATGTTGCCAAGATGATGTATCATGACTTGCGCGATCATATGTGTGAATACTAGGGTTACCAAAATATAATTTTCTGCCTAATTGTTATAGGTTTCCATATGTATGACTTAATACAAGCGAGGTTGCCAGATACATAAGAAAATCCGCCAAAAAATCTCCATGCTCAGAATTTGGCAACCTGGATTATACGGTACCTCTATGCCTGATTTCTTATATAAAGACTAAAATATTGGTTAGAGAAGCCGTTTCCTATTGATTTTAGCTATTAACAAGTTGACATTAGAACGGAAAAAAAAAAGCAAAATGAAAATGATAAGGCAATGTATCCATTTCCTGGCATAGGTGCCGTATAATCCATGATTCCAAACTCTGAATTTTTTTGGCGATGAAGAAATGTTACAAGATGACGTGGGCTATTACGTATGAATACTAGGGGTTACCAAAATAGAATTTTCTGCATAATTCTATAGGTCTCCATATGTATGGCGTAATAAAAATGAGGTTGCCAAATACATAAGAAAATCCACCAAAAATTCACCAATCTCAAAATTTGGCATCATAGATTATTCCGCACCTGTGCCCATTTCCTTATTAGTTTAAATCGGAAAGGACGATTAAAATTTTTAAAAATTTCATTAATTAATAGAATTTTATATTAATATATATATAATTGCAGTATTTGTAAACAATCTCTTTTAAATCGTCAGACTAATTGCCTTGCTTACGCCAATGTTTTTTCTTTAAATTTTCCGATATTTGCTTGAATTTTTTTATTGTTTAGAGATAAATTAAAATAAATATTTCCAGAAAGCTGTGTCGACAACAATGACTATACTCTAAAGTCTCATCACTACTGCACTGGTAAAATATTGAGAGGTTTATATTCAGAAACGTATTTGTCGTATTGAATACTTGTAAAATACTATCAAAGCAAATATAACATTTGTAATAGTGGGTAAGAAATTAAAATATTTATGCCTCTTCGTTCAATGCATTGTTTTTTTATAATACTTTGTGGAATGCATTTGTTAAAATGTGATGAATTATTAGCAATCCCTCTGTTTTTAAATCTATCAAATCAGACATATTATAAATAACATAATTTGTTTATAAAATTTCTTTGTTTTAGTTTTTCTGATGTAAAAATAATTTCAGAAATATATTTTTAAAAAAGAAAATGTTTTTCTCGTAGGGCGAAATTTGTATTGTGGTGTTCTCGAAGTTCTCTTTTTAAAAGCAAAGTAAATTGGAAAAATGCTAAATAATGACCACTGCATGTCTGACGTAACTAATGACGAAATCTTAAGTTCCACTTTGTGGAACAACCGTTGAAAGTGAACTCAACCGTAAAAGCGTGTATCTTCGTTTCATAAGTGCAATAAATGACCACTTTTTTAAAAAAAAAAATTCCAAACAATTCTGCTTACATCGTAAAAGAACGAATGAGGAAATTTTGTTCAAATTAGAGAAGTTATTTCATATTATGAATAAAGAAAATAGTTTTGCTTACAAATTTATCTTTTTCTATTACTTAATAAAAAAGAACACATATTACGAAAATGAATTGACAATTTTGTATAAGATGTAATATTACCTGATGAATAACATTTTTTCTTTTTTAAAATAAGTTTTGCAATTTGAATAGCCTAAGTGCGTGAATATTAGCGCACAAACGCAATTCATCGGTTATATTAATCGCAGCATCGTCGATGTGGATCTGGACACACAATTGTCATCATCCATAAACGCATTTATAGAGTGTGAGCAAATATAGTAACCGTATATATATATATATATATATATATATATATATATATATATATATATATATATATATATATAATAAATATTTTTTTCCATGCATAAATAAGATCATCAGATTGGTGGTTTTTACTTATTACTGTTCTGATTAATATTTCTTTTTAGTATGCAGTCTTCTGAAAAGTTTTTCCATAATACATTTCATTCTTAAATATTGAAATATTAAACTTGATTTTTTTATAAAACACATAAAATATTGAATTATAACATAAGTAACTTTACCTAGATAAGAAAAAATTTCTATATTTGGTTTCGTTGAAAATTTCTATTTTCACAACATGTTTAACAGATTATTTCAGAATACTTAAATATTTGATCTCATTTATAATGACAAATAAACAAATACATTTTTGTGAAAACAATTTTACATATGACATATACATTTTACATATAACATATTACTTATTGACATAAATAATACATATTATTCTATTCCATGTAAATCTCACCAAAATGACACATTATAGTGACTGTACATAGAAGATTCGTTCAAAATAATGTAAAAGCCCGCTGAAAACAGTAACTTTCATATTTGGATATTTGGTAGAATAGGACTAAGTTTAAAATATTACTACTAGTATTTTTATACTACATTGTTGCTTATAGTGTCAAGGGTGTGTGAACTTGTATTGTACATCTTTGTTTGCTTAATTTCGTTTCGAGTGAAGCTAAAATGAAATGCATGTCATGTTTCTAAGGAGGACAGATTTTGAGGTAGGTACAGTAGTATTCACATCGGTGTAGCTGTGAGGAGTATCAAAAAGGCAGTTTGTACATGAAGAACAATGCCTGGGAGCTAAAACTATGGTAGGAATTCTAAGCTCACGAAGAGTGACGAATGCGTATAAGGAAAACTGACCAATACAAGGAAAAACCACAAGGGCAAATAGGACCGCTGAACTAGATGCAGAACCCAGTGTCGACGCATATCGTTAAAAATGAATTGTGCAAATAAAATGTTTGGAGAAGATGATCACAAAATTACTTGAGACAAATGCAAATTGAAAATGGAGACATGCATCTATAAGAACCAAGGAATGTGGATCAATCTAAATATGTCTGATGAATCCAGTTTCAACCTATTTCAATGCAAGAAGAGGTTTTGTAATTTTTGAACCCTCTCAGAAGCCTACTATCCAGACTGTCTCCTTCGAGTAAATCATAAGACAGTCTGAGAGATTCATCTCGTAGTTCGAAATAGGTCCCTTATGACCATACACGAATACAACATTAGCACTGACTATGCAGCTCTTTTTTATGTAGCTTTTGGTAGACTAACTACATTCTAAGACGCATACATTTTTACCGCTCGGAAATAATATTTATCGAGATCATAATTTTTCGATTCATCGTAATTTAAATGCTTAATCGTGGTTTCGTTATTGTGAGGATTCATTTGCACATCACCCATTGCTTGCCTAAGCACTGACTTAAACATCGAAGAGACCTTGGTGTTTGCTTTAGAAGAATGGGAGAGATACCGTAATTCTTCCCCTGGTCTCTCTGGAGTCAGAGCAGTTTGTCATGAAGAATAGTATATCATTTCACTTATGGCCTTACAGATTTTGCATATGTCCATTACAAGAAAGATTCAAATGTTTTTAACTACAAAAGGTGCTCTCACACAGTATTAGGTGCAAAACTTTTCTTTTTATATGGGTTCCATTATTTTATATTGGTTTTATATAGGTTCAGTGATATAAATCCATTTTTATATGGGTTTTCTATAGGTCCATTACTTTGGATAGCACATATATTTAAAAGGTAAGGATTCAGTATGTGCTATTTTTGTTTCGAGGAAGTATGGTTGAATCACGAAATAAAAAGTGGAAAAAGGAAGAGAATAGGACCAGTAATAGAAATCACAACAAAGCTTATATATCTTAGGAATGTATTTACTAATTTCAAATCTATAAAATGGATAACAACAAAAGAGTTCAACAATACTTTATAATAATAATAATATACATAACGATGACTGCTTTTTCAAATGGCTTTATGACAGAATAACTCTTTAAGGGAGTGAAAATATATACATCGTTGTCAGGAAGGTGATTTAATAAAGCAATTGAACATTTTATAACATAAATATAAAAAAAAATAGTTATAAATCTACATGAACTGAGGTTCGTTTCAACAAGTAAATGTTTAGTATATGTTGAAAAGTACATGACGTAAGATATAGAGCATCTCATTGAAATTTTCAGTTGAAATGAAAGTATATTGTTGGTGTATTTGATAATGAGACTTGTAATTGGCATTATTTTATAAAAAGAACCTAAAAATATATATTCTTCAAACAATGAAGGGGATGTTCAGTAACGATATGGCAATGATAGTTTTGGTAATTAAAAAAATTAATTTCAACTGAATTCTAAGTCAAGAACAGTATTTATTTCCATTTATGTGTTTACTGTACACTGGATTTATTACTTTAGTTCTGGTTCGGGGTTCATCTAAATTGTATACAAAAATAATATTTAATAGCTGTGTGCTACGATCAAGTGGCTAAGGCTGCAAATGAGTTAATAAATTTAAAATTTTACTTACAATTGATTTGACGTTAAGTACCACAACTTAAACACATGCGAGGAAATATTAAAACTTTTACCAACCAAACCTATTTGGTCCTTATATATATAATTATTATTATTGTCCTATTAAATATTAAGTCAAGTACAATAATATTCATAGTACATGTGCAAGAAATTGCACCTTTAAGTTATTAAGCAAATATTTGATTTAAAATTACAAAATTAAATAAAGTCCACTTTTGCAAACAACAAATCAAAGACATGATTTTATCTGTACATATAATATCCGATTTTATCTACTAAATCATATTTTACAAAATACGATGCTATAATTTTTTTACACTAGAAACAGTCTTTATTAGAGGGCCATTATGTCTGAATTGAAGAAGAAATTTTGTGGAAATGAAATAGTTATTTTAATTTAAGCACTGTTCTCAAAAATAGGTATCTTAGTTTGCATACTACGTAAGGATTTTAAATTATCACTTTTATATCGATAATAGTAGAAAGAGAGAGAGAGTATATATTATTATTATTATACTGATTCTCTTTATTTTTATTTATAAATTTAATTTTTCTCATGTAATTGAAAATTTTGGGCTGTTTCCAACTTAAAAAATGTTTGTGACCACTGAATTGATGATTATATTTTCTTTGTAATATATCTGGTTTTTTTTCCCTACAAGATGTTATTAATGTGATTCCTTGTTTTTAACATAATCCATGAAACTTTTAATCTCTTTGTAAAAGAAATATTTTTGGGTATTCAAAGTCATTTCTTCTTTGCTGAATAGAAAAATAACGGAGAACCCTATTTTTTCTTTTAAGAAGCTCAATTAGTTTTTAAATTGTCATTGAATTGTTGAGACGCAACGATAAGCATGAGTGACGCATGAATGGAAGATTAATTTCATCGGATGAAAATTAAAGAAAGATTAATCTTTTCTAAACATAAAATGGGACGTAGTAATTTGCTCAAGTAGGTCAAGCAAAATTTACATGCAAAATTGAAATAAGAGTTAAGCAACAAAGCTCTCAAATTCTAAATGTCTTGATTTTCAACAAATAAACTTTAACTTATGTTTATCTGCACACGATATTTTAGCGTTTTATTTATCTATATTTTTTAACCACAAAATGGTTGTTTCTTTCGTTCCAGTTGAGATAACTATTACATAACTTTTTTTTTACAATTTTCATTAGCTTAGAATATTCACGACGCCAGTTATCGTATCAACTTTGTCACACATAATTAATTACGACAGCGTCGTAAATCCGACTTTTCGACGAACTTGCTGACTACTTTCACATCACATTCTTTGAGCAGCAACAAACAAGGTGAAGTTCACCATCGAATGTCTGAGAATTTTGTCGCTGGTCATTTCGTTAATAAAATGATTTCTTATAGAAGAAGCGAAGCATCGATTTGAGAAGCCATTTTCCATTGATACAAGCCTTTATTCGTTGACAATAAAACTGAAGAAAAAGCAGAATGAAAAAGACAAGACATAATATCCACTTTATGGCTACGTTTAATCAGCAAAAACTACTTAAAATTTTAAAAATTTCATTAATGAATAGAATTCTAAATCAATAATTGGGGAATATTCAGTTTTGGTTTTTATTTTTAAGTTTTAGAGATTCTAAAAATTATCTTTTATAATATGTCATGCCTTGTTTTCGTTTTTTATAGCATGCATTTTTAGTTACTGTTTCAGACGACTAAATTACCAAATACTTTCAAATACATTGTAATTTAGAATCTTAGTCAAGTGATCTTAACTGATCATCAATTTAACTAGTAGGCTTTACACCCAACGTTTATTCTGATGGAGGGACAAACTTATAACACATAAACTTATAATATTTATAGCACATAAATGATAATAAACAATTTCATGGCGGTGCTCAGTGGAACGAGATATTGATCACACTACTTTCCAAGTATGAAAACAATGTTTTTCCTCGGCAAGCAACCGTATCCCTAGCTAGCTTTTAATTTATATTTATAAAGAATCATGCTACTTATAGTTCTTAAAAATGTGTTGTCCTGCGGCATTGATACTATTTTCGCATTCAGAATGTATCGTTTTTGATTTTGCCGATCAAAGAACAAACATTTTATTAATAGAGCTTCGTACTTTAACTAGAGGCATTATATCTCTCCATTAGTATATGAAACGAGTTATACTGTAACGATTCAAAATTGCAAGATGTTGCCACCAAGTACTTTCTAAAATGTATCCAAAGGCTTGATCGATAATTAATTAGGCAATTCTATGCTAAGAAAATCCATATGTAAAATAAATGATAGATCTAAAAATATATTCAAAAATTTAAAAATTTCCACCTTAATTATTATCAAAATATGAAATTAATTAAAATTAAATTGTAATTTATTATATTTTGTACATTAACGTTCTAATTGTGATGCCAGAAGTTAAATCTTATTTATATCTATTATAATAATAATTAGTATTTTCTCTCTCTTGTGATAAATCTATTAACAGATTTTGTTTATTGCCAACATTTTGAACTTTATTGATTTAATAAACTTACATTAATAAGTCAAAAATATTGAAAAATATTTTTAGTTAGCAAATACTTAATATAATATACAGTTTGATTTCAAATCCTTTCTAGAGGGTAAAAACACAAAGCTTAAAAAAGAAGACAAAAAAAAATCAATTAAAATTTGTTTACAAACTTGCATTTGAAATTTTTTCATTTAAAACCGGATATGATTTAAACTTTGATTCCTCATAAACTAAATTATACAAATAGACCACTTTGAAAAATGTCTCAAATTGCGGTTTCCTATAACCTATCCTATTACTTTAAAAAAAGGATATATTTGATAAGTAGTTAAATTTATTAATTTGTAAATAATATCCTCCCATTTCTCCACTTTTCTCATTGTTGATTCAGCTAGTATCATTATTATTTAAGAGTTATCCATACATACACGCGTGACTTAAATAAATCACAAAGGTATTTGGATTTATATTGAGATTCTAAGAACCATACTAGAGTTGAAACACTAGTAAATGAACTTGACCATCTTAGAGAACAGCATGTGTTATCGAGAAAAAAAATCGTAAGTCATGTCTGTATTTCTATTTACAAATCATCAACGAGTGATTCGCAATAAATCAAATTGTTGTTCTTGGAATATATAATTATTTCATGAAGACTGAAATCATAAGAAGTAGTCAAGAAGGAGTACTTTGTTTTGTAAAGCGAAATATATGAATAGCATTCTTCTACAGAAATTGAATGTTTTATTCTGATTTTTTTTTAAAAAAAATACATACAAGAGCTTTATTATGCTAATGTGTACTTAGCGGAAGCATTTTTAGAAAATTAACCATTGCTGTTCCAAAGACAACTCTTTTCTCGTTCATCAGTTACTACCCATCAGTAGAGGGGCCGCAGTAGTTTGGTTGGTTAAGGCAACGTTGTCATTATCGGATTATCGGTGAGTTCGAATCTGGCTTAACCGAAGATCCGTCGTGTTCTCTAAAGGCCTCTAGGTTACGTTAAATAGGTGGATGTTGGTTGCAATGTCTTCCAAGTAAAATGGGATTGGAGGCCGAGTATTGTCGGTCTTCTGGCTAGTCCCTGCTTCAAAATCAAGAAAAACTCCACCTGGCTGCTTCTATTTAACTGGTAGAGCTCAAATGAGGGCTAAGTACAGGGAAGCATGCTGCTACAACAATAACCCATCAGTAGTTTAATATCATAATAAGTTCGAAATATCTATCATATTTTCAAAGAATGAATTCTAGAAATACTTTTCAAAATTTCCCATTAACTTCCGGAAACATTTCAAAATCATTTCACAACTCTTTGATGTTGTCTGGCTGTACCAAAGTTTAGTTCGATTAGTCTATGTATTAGTCGCAATATAATGGTGTCAATGGCTTACAAATGAGAAGATTAATACTTATTTATTCATATTTTTACCAATGAGTGAAAAATATTGAGACAACGTTATACCTTAACCTTTCCAGATTAGTCAATACTATTTTTATCTGCCTTTTTTTCTTTTATAATACAAATTGTTTAAAGTTAAAAAAAACAATAAAGCACTAAGCATTCGGAAATTTAAAATGTGAAAAATATTTATAAGCTCGGTTGACATTTAAAAGTAAATATTTTAAATACCTTTCTAAAATTCTTATTTATTTCAATTTTTTCTAATTTACATATTTTAAATGTTTTGAAATTCATATACAATGGAAGGTCGAAAGCGCCAGTGAATATTCGATTAATGTGTATAATGAAAAGTTTATTTTTTAGGGAGTAAATATTTAATAAGTTTTACATGTATTTTCAACAGTCGTTTTACAGGAATCAAGCTTTCAGAATGGAAAACAAAAACTGAAAGGGTGTATAAACATTACAATTATACAAAACTTTTCGGATTGTCAGCGGTATTTACACAGATTTGAATTGCGAAAATTTTCTATATTCTGTGCCTCTGAGAATGATTGATTCTCCATTAATTCTCTTTTGCGTAATATTTCACTATTTAAAATCCCACATAATTTGAGAAATCGTACACTAAATTATTAAAATATAGAATTAAATTTAAAAAATTCTTTTCTAGGTGGTCACATACACGCAGGAAAAAAACTGTCAAAGATGGTTTCAGAGATCACTCCAAATGGTGTTGAGAAGTCATCTGATGGAACAAACAACAATTTGTCCCAAAGGGATGAAAAACAGTTGAGTGCCTAGCAATTTATTATAATTAGATTTAAAGTATAAATACATTTAAAGTGCTTGATTCTATATCTAAAGTTGATAAACAAATAAAAATGTAATTTTCTATTATTAACGATCATAGTTATGATCATGAATTTTTAGCTAGTAATTGAACTAAACTGTGTATAATCAATAATTCTACCTTTTTTTTCTTTTTTTTTTTTCTTGTTATATAGATGCCTGATAGTGGATCAGATTTACTCTACGGTCACATTTGGCGCGTTTTTTGGCCCCAAATTTGGCGAGCATTTTTACTGGAAACCCGGCAAACTAGTATTTTGGCAACCCTATTTGTCATTAATTTCTCATGAACATTTAGTGATTTAAATTCATTATTATAAACTTTAATTAAAAAATGTTATGGATAATTCAATATATCAACTTTATTATTTTAAAATTGATGTTTGAAATCTATAAATCTGAGATTTTTATTAATTTTGTAAAATTAGTTGAGCATATTGTTAGATACCAACAATGTATGAAGTATTTGTCACTATTTCAGCCATTTCCCTCCCGCTGATTTTCCCCATCGGAAATTTCGCATACGGTCACCCTTGGCTACTTTTTGAAAATATAGCCAAGAGAGTACGGTAAAATTTTACCCATGATAATTTTTAGCATTTTTTAAGTAACTGAGATCAATAATCTATATTAGATATTAAATCAAACATGATACCAGAAGTGTATGGTTAGATTACGTTTTGCAGAAATTTCGGCTGCTTATTTCGGCCTATCACCAAGTCAATCACCTTGTAAATCTTAAATCGTGGTCATATAACGAGTGTGAAACTTTGGCTAGCAGCCTCCTCTTCCCGCCACACCAGTGGAGACACATTAT
This sequence comes from Latrodectus elegans, assembly GCA_030067965.1. Taxonomy (NCBI): domain Eukaryota; kingdom Metazoa; phylum Arthropoda; class Arachnida; order Araneae; family Theridiidae; genus Latrodectus; species Latrodectus elegans. The sequence continues at coordinate 23,044,192 of CM057816.1, forward strand.
ATTATGTTGTATATGGAAGATTAAATATTGGCAAGACAGCGAGAAACTTTAAATTTTCTAGACTGCTTGACTAGTTTTAAATTTCTGATATTTATTTTATCCTTTTTTGTCCTTATCTTCTTCAGAAAATTTCTTTTCTTTGTGCAGAGTACTCTGTCACAAAGTTATCAATGAATATATTTTTTGAGTGTTTCTTCTAGAAATAAAAAGCAAAACTTTGTAAACAATTACTTTTAAAACATCATAAATTTTAATTAATAATATTAGTATCTTGAAATACAAACTTTTGGATTGCAAGCAACAGCAAAACAACCAGTTTTCATATTTTATTTTGGTTTTTCAAAAGAAAAAGAAGTGAAAATTTTTGCAACTTTCAATAACAAAAATTTTCACTTCTTTTTCTCAAGCTCAAATGTTTCAAACAGAGTAAAAAATGATAAACATATATTTTCTGATTACTTGCAATTAAAAGCTTCTAGTTATTTTAAACAATAACAAAATTTATTTTAATTAAATAGGCTATAATATTTGCTTATTAAACTTTGAATTATTTCTGTGACAACGATATTTCTTATGAATAATATGATGAGATTATTTTTATTTCACTTATATTTATTTTCATCGATATGTACCTTACCTAAAAGACAAGCTTTTCTTGGTACTAGTAGGATATCTCCCCCCCCCCCACTGGCGACCATTGCGACTTTTTTTCGTCGCCAACTTAAGCGCATGTTTTTTAACACTGGAACTATCCCAAAGTTCCAAAAATACGCATGTTAGAAAATTTTAAATTTCATAATAGTATAAAAAATCTAAAAAAGTATTACTGGAAAATAAATGAAAACTTTTTTTGTTGAGTTTGCTTTCTCTTCAAAACAATCGGTAAAAGAGATAAGTAAATAACAATAATGGACTTACTTGATATGACGTCAAGCTCACATATCAAATATGCTTGGTGATATTATGGAAAAAATATAATAATAAAATAGCAAAAATATAAGAAAAATATGTAATTACTAAACAAAATAAAAAAAAGATATAAATAATAAATAAACAAAAAGATCAGTTATGATGTTTGGACGCTAGCGACCACGAAACACAACAGCTAACGTAGAACAAAAAGTTGGAATCGAAAGTAAAACGAAAACTTCAAATACTGTCGCCACTAAAAAGAAACATAACGTAAAAATGTTGTAAAACACGAGAAAAAAACAAATCTGGCAACAAAAAAATCTCAAAAATAACAAAAACTTAAGTTGGCAACAGAATAATCAAAACAATGGAGGCTAGATTTGGCGAGAAATCACTTGGAATTGAGATATCATACTTACACCTTTTTCTCGTTATTCACGGACTTCTATAAAAGTTTCTATAATAATAGAGGAGACATTAACATTTATGGCTACCATAGCTGTAAAGTGAAACATGTAGCAAGTTTTATGATGGCAATTTTTCGTTCCAATAATTCTTCGATAATAGATAATTTGAGTCAAGATGATACATAATTTTTTTATGAATTTTTATGCTATTGTTAAAATAATATCGGTGATAAATGAGATTCATTAATCTTAATATTTTAATTAAAACATTCTAGAGCTCTTGTGAGCTATATGTATGTTTATGTTTCAAGAAAACATTTCACAGCCAATATGTTTAAAATTACCTGAAATTTAGAATATCTTGTTTCAATTGAATTAATCGCTTATTAATGGATTATATTTAGAATTTACTACAAATTGGTTATTAGAAACAACTTTAGACATCATGGACTTCATTTTTTGGCGTGTAAAGCCTGTCTAAGGCAGGAGCATACGAGGCAGTTTCCACAGGCTCCCGCATCAGAAGAGCCCTGAAATCGAACGGAAAGTTTATTTTACGTTGTCTTTCAAATAGAATCGTTTGTCAAAACAAATAGAAAGTTGTTGTTGTGAAGCAGAGGGGGTCTCCTAAAGATGCGGTTCCCAATTAGGCCAAGTCTGGTCCTGTGGTTGTGGAATAATAGTTGCAGTGGTAACTGATGTCAGCTGGCATTGAAGAATTAAGTTTTTGTATGGAAGTGATGATGGAACATTTTTTCTTATAAGCTGTATTTCAGATCAAAGAAAAGTATGTCAAACTATGCAATGGAATATTTTTCTAATCCCTAAGATTACTACCGTAAAAAAGTATTTACATTTTCAACACCTGTTATTTGAACTTTGTATATGTTAAAAGCCACGTTTTCAGTTATTTTGTATTTTATCCCACTTAAAATTTTTCTCTTATATATATTTTTTAAAATTTTAACGTACTTTTATTTGTTTTTGTTTATTAATTATCACTTTTTGAGAATAAATCTTATTATAAAGTATTTAATTCAACAGAGCTATACATATGTTGTTCAAGTAATTATGATATGCTTGTGTATATTCTGTCTACAACTTTATTTCATTTATATTATAAATATTGTAATAGAATTCTGCATTATCAAAAACTTACAGTAATTTTATCCTTTTTAGGGATCCTAAAAAGTTGCAACGGCCAAGAAAAGTTTATGTTGAAAGAAACTCTGTGCTTACGTAAGATGGAATTGTATGACTTTATCATTTAAAACAAATGGTCATCTTTTTTAAGCCTATTTGATAGCTTTTTTAAATTTTCATAGTAATGAATTAGATATACAATTATATATTCTCATACTGTTTTAAATTTTATTATTCTACAATGTACTCAACATTATACAATTGCAAAGTGCATTTTCATAGAGTACTTCCTTTTGAAGTTCATCTCCAAATATACAGTATTTGAAATTATATTATCATTAAAATAATGCAAAATTGAAACTTGAATTGTGTGCATATTTATCAGTTGATTCATTATTTTTTTCAACTATTTAACTGTTTTTCATGTAAACTTTTTATGAAATTTAAATTAAATTTGTAATTTATTTATAAGAAATAAAATTTTCTTAACATAAAGAGGAAAATATCGTTTAAAATATTAATTTTAAACTCGATTGAGGAACTATGATTTTTAGATATTAAATGATAATATCCTAAGGAATTTATAATTATTAACATATAATACTTTAAAAGTTTATATATATATAAATTTTCTCATCAGAAATGCTTTTATTTCTTAAGTAGCTTATGTAAGACTTATCTGAGATTTGTTTCAATGTTTTTCCTGCTAAATTTTACCAGGAATTAGCGTCAGTGATTAATATATTTCTCACAATTAAATATTAAAAAATATTTATCGATAAAATGCTCAAAAAAAACTTATCATAAATTGTTTTGAGCTTCATCAATCAGAGGGGGAAATCGCGAATTCATTAATTATGAAATTCAGTATTTTATATAAATGATAGTCATTTCTTATATTTATTTATTTATCCGTTATTGAGCGCATGGTTTCTTAATTCCTCATCATATTTATATTGAAATGACAAGTTCCTGCATAAGATGTAACCAAAAATGTTTGGTTATTTCGAAAATACTTCTATTTCTCAAATTTCAGTTGCAAAGTTTTCAGTTTCAGTGTAAAGTAAATATTTTTGATAATAATGTGTTCAAATTTAATTTCCAACTGTGCTCAACATAATATATAAATATCTTTATAACCAAAATAAATAAATAACTGCTTGCCTTTAATAAAGTATCAAAACGTTTACTTAAAAGTATTGAATTAATAGGAATAAATCCAATTTTGATAAATAATTTTTGCCATTAAATATCTCAGTATATCTGGATTTTATGTGTTATTACGATCTCTTTATTTTTTCGAAGACTGAAATTCCAATCTCAATACTTTTCAGTATCGAGAGATTTAATACTGAATACTGTAATGAAAAAAAAAATATTAAATCTCTTCATGAATATGCGCAATTCTTTACACACATATTTGGTAAAACATTTAAATTTTTTAAATTGTGGTCAAAAAGTGATAGATATAGATTAGAACATCATTGTTATTCAGCATTGAACCTCTTCAGGAATAATGTATAACTATTTATTTATTGGGCGCGCGTTAACTTTTTTTTCTATTTCAGATTATCTAAGTGATAAAAAATTTGCTTTTGTGATGAAAGAGTACTTTTTACGCTCAATTTAATTTGCTTGTTTTATACCTATACATGAAGCCTCATTTTTGAAGTGACAGGACACATTTTGTTTGCAGAGACCTCATGGAAGTGAACCATTTGCAATCGGTGTATAACATTATGGTGGCGGCTCTGAGTCTTCTTTTCTTCAGTGCTGTGATGTACTATATCACTGCACCACAGAAGTAAGTATATGTCATATTATCATTTTTCAGTGCCATTGAAGAGATTATTTTCTTATAAAAATGTATACTATTAATCTCAACTAAGTTTTATCTTATATAGTTCGATTCAATTCGATCATGTAGGAAATGCCACTTACTTCAATTATTTGCCTCGTATCTGTTGTTGTTGTTCACATCCCCTTGAACAGCAGAGCTAGATCAGATTCATGAGACCATTCACCCTGAAAAAGTTCATTACCAATAGGAGATTTTGAGTCAGGTCCTGTCTGGTGAGCCCCAGACAAGATAAAATGTGACCAGTCGAGGTCTGTGCAAAAGAACACTTAGTGCACATTTTGAAGTGTTTATTATCAACGATAAAAGTCATTGATGACAGATTACCACTAAGGAATCGAGTAAGGGCACTTTGATCTCGTCTACTGCCATACCGAATCAAGTAGCCGCCACGGCACCTACTCTCATATCATAGGTGTACCAGTAGGACCATCCAAATGGTCTCATTATTTGGTCTCTTTCACACTAAACGACTTTTATCGTACGATAAAAAGTCGTCCAAAATTTTATCGTGAGAAGTTATTAAAAAAAAACACACAATAGACTGATCCCCGATAAAATATCGTTCCTCAGTGTGAAAGAGAGCAGTCTATTGTGTGTTTTTTAATAACTTCTCACGATACAATATTGGACGACTTTTTATTTTACGAAAAAAGTCGTCTAATGTGAAATCGGCCTTTGCTTTATATTTAGAAATTAGCTCCATATAAGTAATAAGAGAGGCAAGTGCTGCACCAGCTCTAGCTAGACAGTCCGCAGTTTTCTTTCCAGCTACGTCGACGTGAGACGGAAAGCGAAAGTTGATAAAAGGAAAGTTGTTTTAATTTCCAGAGAAGTTCTGCATTTATACTATCCCTTACGTTATGTCAATTGGCCAAGGGCTGAATAGCACTTATGTGCTACACAAAAAGATCAAGATATCTTCAAACTGCGGTTACAATGTGATGGAGTTCAAACACTCTAAAATGGAATGAGTTCGCTTCTAGAATGCTAACCTAAGAAATGGAGCTGCGCTGGTAACTGATGACTTAGGGCTGTGGCCTTCTGTAGGCGTAGAGCTAAGGAAAGTGCAACTTCTGTTCTATCTTTGGTGCAAACAAATTAGTATACCAAAGAGCATTACGAAGTAACAATTGTAGTATAATTTCATTTTCCAAGAAAGGAACCTTTTATCAGTCTAAAATCCCCTAAAAACATTCGAAATATCGATTGTTGTTTTGCTTAAAGCTCAAATGAATAAATGCAGGTATGTTGTCGCACATATCTTTTGCACAATGGAGTTGTAAGATCTTAGCTATTCTTGGCATACGCGAAAGTTTTTTTTAGATTGAAATCGGGAGATCAATCAGGATCACATCGTTTTCACTTTTAATCAAATATGCAAGATTGAATTTACATGGGTCCTTAAAACACTCAAAGCTTCTATTATTTTATAATATGTTACATGATGATAAAAAGGATTAATCGCTATCCGAAATTGCAGCATTTTTTGGATGCGATCCTTCCAAACATAGATTCTTATGACCATGGAGAAATTCTTTGAAGTTATAAATCAGTGCAGTGGATGATGTTTTGTTACTAAATAGCGATTTCATTCTGTTAATGTCAATCTTTCTGTTTCAGATAGAGTTAAAAGTTATAAAAATAATAATAGCTCTTCAATTTACGGAATAATTCCATGATTACTTAGTACTTTTAATTTTCGAAATACTAGAGTAAATAGAATTTCTCAATTTATCATGTTCTGCAAATAGAGACAATCACGCAATCATTCAAATTTTAATAAAAATTATCTGTGCTTTCAACGCATTTAATTTTTATAGTCGTTTTTACATTTTAAAATTTATATATTGTTGTTAACACTTGGAGAAATCAAGCTCACTAGCCGAAGGCTATGCCAAATTAAGTCAGAAGGGTGCGTCTTTCGTTTAACCAGGCACCACAAAAATGAAATAAGTCTTCACCTTAAGATTCCTTCGATAGATGGCATCACCAGAGAATCCACGCCCTCTATCCTGATTTTGATCTGTAGAGATAGAAAATCTTCTCCAGGCCATTACACTCATGGTAGCTGCTCAACGACTGACCAATAAACTTTTGCGTGATTCCATGGATTCAACTAGCTCGTATACCGCATGTACGTAGTGGTTATTTGATGGCACTGGGAATCAAACCCAGCCCTTCATAACGGAAGGCCATTGTCCTAACCAATAGACTACTTCGGCCTAAAATTTATACATTAGCCTTTATGTAAGCACTTTAAATTATCAATTTTGAGGTGAACAGAGTAACCTTTATTTATTTAAATTTTTAAAAGAGAATATATAACATATAGAAAGTTGTAAAAATGAGGCATCATTATAATTTAAATTTTAAATTTAAAAAAATTCAAATATATATATATATATATATATATATATTTCATTTTTTTAATGATGATTATATTTAACTCGAAATGTAATCATGAATTCTTGTAATCAAAACATTTTATACATAATATGTAATGCTTCTTTCTTAAGTAAATTTCTTTGAATTTCATCGCGTACGAACATTTATGAAAACAAAAATGTATTGGATATGAATTAATTAATCATATTAACAACATTATTTTAATTAAAAACACAAAAAAAGAGGCAAATTGCCGCAGTTTAATGAAAAAAATTTCGAAAAATCCTAGTATTTCTCATTTAGCGTTTACAAACGGAATTATCAATCAAAGGGCTATAAGATTTATCAATAGACGTGTAGTTACTTTAATTCATTGCAGAATACTATGGTAAAAGAAAAAACCTGACAGGAAGCACAATATTGAAGTATATATATTCCATTACATCTAACGCGTAATCTAAGTGGTCTAAAAATAAATTTTTGTGTATAAAAAAATTAATAAATGATGGGATGGATATCATTTCTCTAACCAGAATGATTTAAACTTCATGAAGATGTGAATAATTTTGTTTTTGTAAAGTGAGTAAAAAAAGTATCCAATCATGCCTAAAAAGAATAATTTTTAAATTACCTAACCTCAAACAGTCTAGGCTTAGCTGAGTTTTTATACATAAATATTCACCATATTATTTTATACCTATATAATAAAATATGCCATAAAATATCGATATTTAAAATTCAGATAATCTTCAGCTTATTCGTTAATTTATTATCTATAATCAATCGTTTTGAATCTCAGTAATTTATCGCTTGAAACCAATTTTGTAATACTGCAAACAGATGGTACAGAAGAGGTCCAGAAGTAGATTTTTTTAAATTGCAAAACTAAGAATAAACCCTACTTGTTGCATTAATCTGCACCAGAATAATACCAGCTTTCATACTGCTTTGCGATCTAGGGATTATTTGAAGCCAGAAAGTCAAATTGATGACTCATCACTCGTAATTACCGGACATAGCACTTTATACTTACAAATGATAGTTTGCATCATCATCATTTTAATAATATTGAAAACTCTGTAATCTTGCAAATGCCTTGGTTTTACTACACCATTTGAATGGTATGATTGAATCAATAAGTCTATTCAAAAGCAAAAATATATCGATGCCGAAGAAGAGTATTAAATAATATCCTTAATTAGAAAAAAAATGTTATTATACATCTATTATTTATTTTTACTGAATATTTTTGCGATACGTAACACAGCGTATCTAACTAGATGAATACTTTTCTCAATTGCAGGTTCTGGGATGATATTTATACCTTAGGATGGGCCGCATCGAAACCTCTTCACTTTGTCGTAGGCTGGTCCTTATGCAATCTTTACGCTTTACTTGTGTTTGAAGGTTTTAAAAGCTGGGTACATCTCAGAAGCTCTATAAATTCAAAGGCAAGGTGATGATATGTAGTTTTTATTAATAATAATAAATTAACCATACCAATCACGTTTTAATATTAAAGTTCAAAACAGTTTGCTCCTCCTCGTTTTTAATTTATTAGTATAAAGTAAATAAGAAAGTTCTTGTCATTTTCACGTTGCCATTGAATAAAATGAGAATAAGTATGCAAACTAGTTTAAGACGTGGTTGAAACATCGTTTAATCGTGAGTAGGACAATCAATCATAATAAAAGCAGGTCCACCACACTCATTCATCAATGGTAAATAGTACAGTAGCGATGAGAAATGGACGTGTCAAAGGAGTTCGTTCTGTGTTGTTTGCTTTGCGACTTATCAGCTGCTGCATCATTTCGCCGAATAAGTCAAACGTTTGGGAATAGGGATGTAAATGAACGTACGGAAAAGCATTGGTTTCACAAATTCAATTCGGAAGATTTGTAGGGACAAATCTTCCATTCATTCTTCTTGTAATGATGCTGGTCTCTGGAGGACTAGTATTCAAGTGGTACTAGTATTCACTCTTCATTTCATTCTTCTTGTAATGATGCTGGTCTCTGGAGGACTAGTATTCAAGTGGTACTAGTATTCACTCTTCATTTCATTCTTCTTGTAATGATGCTGGTCTCTGGAGGACTATTATTCAAGTGGTACTAGTATTCACTCTTCATTTCATTCTTCTTGTAATGATGCTGGTCTCTGGAGGACTAGTATTCAAGTGGTACTAGTATTCACTCTTCATTTCATTCTTCTTGTAATGATGCTGGTCTCTGGAGGACTAGTATTCAAGTGGTTGGCTATGAGCTGCTCCATAGAGGCGACTTTCACTTTGGACCTGTACTCGTAGCAATTGGAACATGTGCAACGGGCGTTGCAACAGAAGGAGCCAGCGCCAATTAATCACAAGGGTATACTGTTCTTGGCCAACAACGTAAGGCCGCACATTGCTCGGGTGTTCAGGATTATCATACAACGACTAGGTTGGGAGACTTTGTGCCATCCTCCTTACTCACTTGACCTTGCGCCATCATATTATCACCTCTTCCAATCCCTGAACAATCATGTACGTGAAAAATCTTACACTCATGAAGTGGACTTGCACCAAGCTCTCACAGACATCTTTGTGTCCAGTAAAGCAAGGAGATTGCACAACTGAAGAAACATTTGCAGAATGTGCTGAATGCTGATGGTGATTACATCGAAGATTAACAATAGGCTACACTTTCTGTAGATCATGTCCTCTTGGGTCATTAAAAATGACAAGAACTTTCTTGTTCACCTTGTAATTATCGCTTAAATGATCACACCTTTTGGATCCATTTAATCGAATAATGTAAAAAAATATATATGTATAGGAAGTGGTAAATACTTTTAAATCTTAAATAGAGTAAGGGAATATAATGTGATTTTTAACTATATATATATATTATAAACTTAAATCTCATTCTTTATGCAATGGAACAACAAATAAGTAATGCATATGATTTGAGCAGTTTATATAAAAAAAGCAATAATTTGAACACCTCAAAGCAAAAAGTTTTCCCCTTATTTTTACTACAAAATAGTTAAATGTTTCCAAAAGCCAAAAATTTGCTCTTATTAGTTAAACAATAGGTTTTATTCTTCCTAAAGGAATGGTCCAGTTGTTGATGATAAGTGAAACTTGTCGAATTTCCGTTAATCAGCGAAAATAATTAATGAACAATTTTACCTGAAATCGCCAAATTTTGACGTATTGATGTGAATTTTACTTAAGTATATATCAATGTTATACTTTTTTTTCCAAATAGCATGTTTAATTTGTGGAAAAACAATTAAAAATTTGCCATTCATATTTTAAAAACTAGAATTTTTGGTTAAGAATCAAAACTTTCTTTTAATTCTACGTTCGTAAAGTTTTGTCTAATGTTCTATTAGTACGCAATGTATGTATGTCGATGGATGTTGGATTTAAAACTAGCAGATAATATAGAAATTACATTGGTGGAAATTAAACTTAAAATATAATGGAGTAATATTTAAAACTAGCAAATCGCTTAGAAATTACATTGATGGAAATTAAATTTAAAAATAGCGTATAATTTATAGGTAAAGAATTATTTTAATATTACTAATTATAAAGATAAATAAAAGTGAAAACACTCTAATTGAAATAGAAATCTTATATGTAATTAAAATGAATGAGTAATTTATAAAGGTAGGTTGAGTAATCATGCACACAACTGCTATATAATAAAATTTAAAATTGTAAAATGCATTTTTATTTGTTTCTCATATATATTATAAATAAATATTTATTTCAGTTGCATATTATCAGCAAGTTTCACAAGTACCACTTAAAAAAAAAGAGAAATAATGAACATAGATAACAAAAAATCTCTATATTTGTTTTTATATCATTTCCTTGTTCTTCACTAAAAATGTACATATAATAAAGATAGACGGATTCATAAAAAATTTTTAGTTGGAGTATACATGTATTTTTCTGTTTAAAAATGCATTTACATACTTTTTACTTTATCTATTTGTTATCCAAGGTCTTTGTAGTTTAGTTGAATTTAAAGGGTAAAAGTAAACTTAATTGTTGGCTGACGCCAATAATGAACCAAAGAAATTTTTTATCAAATGAAACATGTTTGTGTCCAGTAATTAAAGAAATATTTCTACTTCTTAAAAATAAAAAAAAACTTTAAAAAAACACCATTGATATTGTAAAGATATTAGTACGTCGAAATTAACTTCCTTGTTACTAAATAACTTTGTTTCCAATATGATTCACAGAAGTTTCTCATAAATAAAATGAAATGCCAAAATTATTAGTGCGATGTTATGTGTAGTTCTTATAAGCAAAACATTTAATCATTGCAGTGTCATTGAACAAATTTTTTTGCAGATGAACAGCGATGAATTGCAATTATTTGTTTTTCATTGGAATAATGCAATTAAAAAACTTCCACTCCCAAGTCAGATGTTGATGTTTGAAATTATTCGTAATCCACTTCTTCACTATATAATACTAAGCAAATTAGCTTTTATAAACAAAGCAGAATAAAAGTAGGGAAACTAAAAGAAGAAATTGTTCTTTTTGCAACAAAGAACAAAGTAATAATCTCTTGAAAAATATTTAAAAAAAAAAAAAGAATAAAAAAAATTTCTATTCTATAACAATAATCTCAATCAAAATTGCTTGTACTAAACTATCTTTTATTATTCTTCGGCAAGAGCAGCATCGATTATTGTTCAAATTTAAAGCAATTATTTTTTAATCAAGGATTTTTTTCTCTCTTCCTAGCATTCCAGTTCCAATAAGGATTATTATTTTCCAATGATTTCTTATTCGTATAGAATTTGGCAATACGATTTGTTACTGCAAATTTTACCAATTTCCGCGTACCACATCAGAATTCGCCAAACTAGCAATGTCGGAGGAAACATATTTTATAAAGATATTTTTATGTTACAACTGCAAGTTTTTTATTTCCGCATAGCACATCAGAATTCGCAAAACTTGCTTTCTTAGAATAAGCACACTTTAAAGATATACTTATTTACAAATGCATTTTTTTTTATTTCTGCGTACATTAAAATTCAATAAACTTGCTCTTTTAGAACAAACATACTTTAAAGATGTTCGTATTTAAAACTACAATTTTTTTTATTTCCGTGAAATCACATCAAATTCACCAAACTTTTCCCTCTTAAAAACAAATATATTTTAAAGATATTCTTATTTACAACAGATGTATTGCTGGAATATAAAAAAAAATTTTTTATTCCAGCTATACATTAAAATTTGCTTTCTTCGAATAAACATACTTCAATGATATTCTTTTATTTACAATTGCAATTTTTTTATTTCCACACATCAAAATTTTTTATTTCTGCACATCAGAATTTGCTCTCTTATAAGAACAATATACTTTGTAATCTTGTTTATGAATAATTGTAAGCTTGTTTTCAGATTCCAAAGCTAATGAAACCTAAAAATTTATTAAGGTAAATCTGATACATACTTTCCCTAAATATATAATAATAGCTTTTTATAAACAAAAACTTTTTATAAACGTAGCATAAATAATATTCTCTTGGAAAATTTCTTTTTCTGTTACTTCACTGTTTAATTCTGCTTTTATTTTCAGGTGGCCGATTATCTGTGTTTAACATTGTATATATTTGCTCTTATCTTCATGTTTGTGCCAACTGCCTATGGAATATTGCACTTTGCTTTTCCGCCAATTACAGGAATCGCTTTAGCAATGGAACAAGTGAGTAAAGATTTATGATTTTAAGAAGATCAGTAGAAAAGTAAAGATTGAATTTTTTTAATTTCTGGAAAAATTTAAATTATGAATTCAATTACTTCAGTTTTAAAATTCTTAAAAATACCTTTCTTCCCTTAGATTATATTGATGAATTTCAATGTTAACTAACTTCCTGCCCAGCAACACAAGTTTAGAAAATTTCTTTGATTTATAGAAACACGACATCTCACTAGAAAAATTAATTATGGAATTCTCAATATTTTAACTTTAACACTATTAAGTTAAATAGTTAATTGAGTATAACTTTTATCGAAATGAAAATAGTAATTCAATTTCACTGTTGTTTTACAAAAAGTAATGAATGTTGAATTTCTATTTTACGTTCTGTGCCTGTGAATGTACTTGGCAATATGGGAATATTACCCAGTAGTTACACCGCCAAATATTTGTTTTCCTTTAACGATATAATACAATGAATTGCCCATCACTAAGCATTCGTCTGAAAATTACTTCGATGGTAATTACTCATGAGAAAATGCATTTTGGTTATTGAAAATGCACCATTAGAAACAATTGATCTTAGAAATATCAAAGTTATACAAAAGGAAGAACGATTGAAGTTAAATGAATAGGATATGAAAAACGTTGAAGGGACAAATGACATCTGAAACACGGCATAAAAAGAAAATTGTGTAGTGGATTTTTCCTTCGGATCAGTGCTTTCTAAGAATATGTTATGTCTCGAATAAGAAGACGATATACTTACTAGCTAGTGTCAGAATCCAGTAGTGACCTGATAGTCCCGGAACGTTAACATATATATTACCGTTCTATGCTTGTTGCCGTTAACAAAGACAGAAATCTATCTCATCATGGAATGTGGAATCAATTATTTGCTGAGGTTACTTGACAATCACAATTTATTTTGAACAAACTGCACAATATAAATGTCCACACATGATTTATACCCTAAAAAACATATATTGTTAGGTTGGCCCAGCAAAATCAAACAACCACATTACGGGCCATTATTTAGGAAATGTATTTGATTGCAGCATATCTAGTATCCACTAATACAGTGTGATGAGATTTAAAGCAACATAGACACTTAGTACACATTTAAGATTTCACATTTCATGTATTCATTCATTTTATTCCCTTATTGTCTTAACCAATGACCATTTTAATAAAGATTACGATTTAGTTTATACAGCGTTTTTAAACTGAATAACAAAAAATTAAAAAGATAAAATATAAATAACGCTGTTATTTTTAATGACCTTCAAAGCTGAATTATTTTCGACAATTATTTGTAGATGTTTTTTATAATTCATATAAAGTAAAATCATGATTTATTACGAATTGAGGACATAGCTATCCCGGATAAGCCCCGATTTTGCAAATAATCCACAAATTTAGGGGGGAAATATTTTAAATCGATACGAATAAGCATTTCGACAATTATGACATTTAACAGCCAACATAAACGCTGCTTTATTACTTGAAAAATAAAAACTTTATTCATTATTTTCAAGCCTGTTTACAATTTATTTTTTATGAAAATTCTTCACTGGCTATGGTAATCAATAGTTTACTACATATCATTGCTGGCTACTAGAATTTCCAACTTTAAGCACTGCAAGGTTAGGAAGTCATGGTACTCATATTGAGGGCATCCAATGAGTGTGCCATCGGAGCTCTGAAAGTGGTCTTCGTTGTTTAGAAACAAATATTCCGCAGAAGCTTTCCATGCCTGCCACTTCCTTAGGTATCATTTCAGATGAAAGACATTACGATAACGACAAATTTAACGCGCCACAGCCACCGTCATTAATGGACATGACAGATCTTCGATTGAGTATTTGAAATCACTGCCTTCAGATAACGAGAATTAAGGCCCTAACCACAACCAGGCCACCTCACTGCATGTTATTTTATGGCACAAGTTTTTTTCCTTATCTATACCTATAGCTGATCTTATTTAAGAAGTTCTATTGAAATATTGAAATAACCTTATATAAAACTGTTTCATATTGTTTCGAATCATCTGGTATTTAATTGAAATAAATTAATTTTATATTATAGACCCTTCTTTATAGACTTTCATAGGTTAAATTTTCTGCAAGCTTTTTGAAAATGAAATGAAAAATTAAACTTGATATAATGCATATTTAAATGCAAACATTATATACACACATGCAAGTTAGCGTGAGAGTGAAATGTTTGCATTTATAAATATGCATATAAAAAAAACAGAACCATTGTGAATACTTAATAGGCAAGCAAGTTTGTATGATTGAGTGTTAAGTATACACAATGGTTCTCATTGTTTTACAAAAATATTTGTTATTCTTAAGTTTAACACTAATTAGATCATTTAATTTTTAAATAATAAAGCAAGTTTATAATCGTATTGTTACATCTACTCAATATAGGTTAAACTTTTCAGGTACGAATCTTTATGAAAATATACAGTTTCGTAAGAGAAAATGTTCCCAGAGTACTTCAATACAAGCCTTCCAAAGGTAAAAGTTTATTCAAAATTGTGTGTTGTGTATGCGTGTGTGTGTTGTGTGTGTGTGTTGTGTATGCGTGTGTGTGTTGTGTATGCGTGTGTGTGTTGTGTATGCGTGTGTGTGTTGTGTGTGTGTTGTGTATGCGTGTGTGTGTTGTGTGTGTGTGTTGTGTATGCGTATGTGTGTGTGTGTTGTGTATGCGTGTGTGTGTTGTGTATGCGTATGTGTGTGTGTTGTGTATGCGTATGTGTGTGTGTGTTGTGTATGCGTATGTGTGTGTGTGTTGTGTATGCGTATGTGTGTGTGTGTTGTGTATGCGTATGTGTGTGTGTGTTGTGTATGCGTATGTGTGTGTGTGTTGTGTATGCGTATGTGTGTGTTGTGTATGCGTATGTGTGTGTGTTGTGTATGCGTATGTGTGTGTGTTGTGTATGCGTATGTGTGTGTGTTGTGTATGCGTATGTGTGTGTGTGTTGTGTATGCGTATGTGTGTGTGTTGTGTATGCGTATGTGTGTGTGTGTTGTGTATGCGTATGTGTGTGTGTTGTGTATGCGTGCGTGTGTGTTGTGTCTGAGTTTGTGTGTGTTGTGTCTGCGTATGTGTGTGTGTGTTGTGTATGCGTGTGTGTGTGTGTTGTGTATGCGTGTGTGTGTGTGTTGTGTATGCGTGTGTGTGTGTTGTGTATGCGTGTGTGTGTTGTGTATGCGTGTGTGTGTTGTGTATGCGTGTGTGTGTGTTGTGTATGCGTGTGTGTGTGTTGTGTATGCGTGTGTGTGTGTTGTGTATGCGTGTGTGTGTGTTGTGTATGCGTGTGTGTGTGTTGTGTATGCGTGTGTGTGTGTTGTGTATGCGTATGCGTATGTGTGCGTGTGAGTGTGTGTGTGTGTATATTGTGTGTATGCGTGCATGTGTGTGTGAGAGAGAAAGATGTTAATCTTTCAAATTAAAACTAACGTATTAGTTTAATTTTGAAATTTATGCAATTGATAACTTTAAATTATTTGACGAAAATTACATGAATAAAATAAATAAAATTGTTGTAATATGGATTTTTTTTTTAAGTCATTAAGACTATTGTGATTAATGGCTAAGAAAATCCCATTATTTAAATTTATTATCGAAGTTAATCATCTCTAAATATAGTGTGAAACTGCATCCGTGTATGAAGTGGTAGAGATTCTGCTCTACTTCTATAACATGTTCTATCAAACATTCATATATAATTGCACCAGATCTACGGCATTTAGATCTACTCGTATTCATTGGCCTATAATAGTATATTAATAACCACTTAGTAAATTTTTCCTCTTTATCTTACTAGGTGAGGATTATATTAATAATACAGAGATGTTACGGAGATGAGAAAGCTATACAAAGCTTGGATTCTTTTATTGATTGACTCCAGGATGAATGAAATGTCATAAAGCGATTAAGTTACAATGAAAGGCAAATAAGTTGCCTCGCAAAATAACACTCCAGGACTACATAAAAGGATAAATTCATTTCTAAAAGTAAAGTGAAATAATTGAGCTACGATGGAAAGTAACTCAATAGCTACGCAGGATGACATCAATTTTGCGATAAATTTATAAACATTATTTGTCTTAAAATATTTCAGACACGTCGGAAATACTCAGATTTTGGAGAAAATTGCGCGATTTAAGCGTATTTCTACATTATAAACGGCGACCTTTTGGAGAGATACTTGAAGACTTGGCGAAAAATAGATATTTCTGGAAAAATCCATCATCGAAGCTATAGGACCAATATTAAGCGAGATAACCAAGAACTCTCCAGAAACTTGACGAAACATGAAGGTTTTCACGCCAATTTGGGTATAAATACCGCCGCCCGTCACAGTAGAATTAATGAAGAGGACAGGGAAGACGCTGTAGTGAAGACGTCAGTGAATAAAGACGATCAGTCTCGAATTCTAGTCTAGTGCAAAGAATTCGTTGTTTGTCTGAGGTATTAAAAACTGTGATTCGAAAATGTTTCCTGCTGTATTATTTGAATTGGAGCTGTGTAATTGCATTTCCCATATCTTGTTGAGTTTGCTCCGAATAAAAATCTTGTGACTTTTAAGAAATTTTCCATCGACTCTTAACCTAAATGAACCTCGAAGCGTGAATCAATATATTTCTGATGTCAATATATTGGTTGGTAATTATTTAACTCATAATATAATTGGAAAAAGTATGGTGTATTCATGATAATTTTTAAAGTTGTAAGCTGAATGCCCTAAATAAGATCTGGTGAAATAATAAATAGAATACGACATAACATTTTGGGTAATGGCTGCATGTTTGAGTAAACCGTCGTTGGACCTAATGATTTCAAACTCTACACTAACACATCCAAGGATCCTCTGTTTCTTAACTGAGCGTGAGTCCTTACTGGACACTATGTGATGCATACTTAATA
The DNA here is from genome assembly GCA_030067965.1 of Latrodectus elegans. Lineage (NCBI taxonomy): Eukaryota > Metazoa > Arthropoda > Arachnida > Araneae > Theridiidae > Latrodectus > Latrodectus elegans. The sequence goes on from CM057816.1 coordinate 23,061,561, forward strand.
TTAATCATGATGATTGGCTGAGATAGCCCTTTTATGGTTTTGTTGCTGTTTGAAAACAGAGTTAATTTGTCTCGGATAATTAATTACCTGGTAGTAAGGTAGTATTATCTAAGGTAGTAAGGTAGTATTATCTAAGGTAGTAAGGTAGTATTATCTAAGGTAGTAAGGTAGTATTATCTAAGATTGTATGAAAAGGGTTGTTGTACATTGTTGTGATGAACAATGATGATATGAAGGAAACTAAATATTTCTAGTAGTATCACTTTTATACATATATATAATAAGAATGTACCAAATGGATTTTGCTCATGTTAAATTAGACTTCATTTAGCTTATAAAGCAAAGATTTATAAAATAATAAATGTCCTTTTTTTTCATGCTATAAACTTCTTCAAAAATAATTTAAATTTGCTTAAATATCAATTAAAAATATAACAAAACTAAAAATGTAAAATTTTGTGATATTTTTATCGACAAATTTGATAATATAACTGAATTAAAAAATTATCTAGCACATGTTTTCAAATGAATTTTATTATCGATTTAGATGGTGAACAGCTAAGCAGTTTAATACCATCAATAAATCATTATTTATATTTCCTGTTTATTCCATGTTTCATCTACAAAGATTCCTATCCCAGGTAAGAATCAAATTTTAAGAAGACATTGTTGAAATTTTTATAAGAATATGCATTAATGTGCACATTATATTTGCATAATATTAGGTTTTCCTAGAATTTATTGTATTTAAAGTATCCACTACCAGACCGGACTCCATTCGGATAATTGGATTTTTTTTTTAAAAAGTGTCCATTTTAATAAACGAGAAGAAACGCTATATACTTTTAAAGAAAAAGAAATTAATGAAAAGTCAATACTTTTCCATATTACTGTTCTTACAAGTGCAGTATATTAACACTGTATGCATGTACAGTGTTGTAAATGGAAGTCATTGATTGCTCAAACGTCTCGGTCAGAGTAAGATGCTCACTGCCTTCATCCATTTTCGGGCAGCCAAAACAAGACTCTAAAAATTTACATGTGATCATACAAGCTGATGCTCGATCCACTTTAATGCAGCTTCAAAATTGGTATCTGTTTTTACTAGCTCATGATCCCGTGTCTGCTAAAACTTAGCCATTAAGATTATTTTCTTCGACATTTTTTATAAATTGACCATCATTTGCAAACTGAAATCCGGTGTCTGATTCATAATCCATTCGCATATATCTTCAGCGCTAACTTCTGAACATACAGGAATTTTCAAAATAATATTTCTGAATTCCTCAACTGACACGTCTCTCTCCCATTCTCATTTTCTCCCTTCTTTCCTTTTTTTGACATTTTTTCCCTCATTTCCCATACTATATATATATTAGGTAGTGGAATAAGTTCGTAGCATTTTCACCCCAAAGACTTTTATTTAAACAAAAAACAATAATTATATCAATAAGTTAATCAATTTTACATTCGCCGCGTTGCTGTTAACAACCTCTTCCCATCTCTCTGACCAATTTGTTCATGCCGTTCCGCCAAAAACCGATTGAGCCGCAACTCATATTGCAAACTCTTCAACAACAAACGATTCAATGAATCCTACACCAATACAACACATTATTATAAAAGAATCTTGAATTACAAGGGATTCAACATTCCATAACTTGGTCATGCCTATTATATTTTATAAGTTTCTAATTCTAGAATTGTTAGCAGTATAGCTGAGCATTTTAAAATAATAAGTTGGTTAAAAAAGATACTTATTTCAGGAGGAAAAAAATCGATTGGGATTTCGCATTCGAGTGTGTCTTCAAGTTTTGCGCGTGTATATTTATTGCTTACTGCTTCTTCATGCGGTTTATTGTGGACATTTTCCGTAACACAGGCATTCGACAGTTCACGTTAAATGAAGCTGCTCTCATTTATGCGGGTTCCATGTTTGTTGGAGCAACGATGATGTTCCTGGTCTTTTATTTCATTCTTCACAGTTGGCTCAATTTCTGCGGCGAACTCCTGAAATTCGCTGACCGACAATTTTATCAGGTAAGTTTATTTAAAAATATTCTATTGATTACCAATTTCTATAAAATAGATTTTATAATTATAAACAAATGATTCCTCTAATCTTTGTACATTGAAAGTTTACGTACGGGTACACCTTAATTTTTTGGCAATTTTCGGACGCCAAGATAGAAGCCAAGGCATAGGTGCCGTATAATCCATGCACCAAATTCTAAGAATGGCGATTTTTTGGTGGATTTTATTATATATCTGGCAACCCCTTGTTTTTGTTACGTCATACTATGGAGTATTAACATCATCGCGCACGTCACGATACGTCATCTTGACAATATTTCTCCATCGCCAAAAAAATTCAGAATTTGGAATCATGGATTATACGGCACATGTGCCCACATTTTAACTTAAATTCAGTTACTGCTGCAATTATGCAGATTATCATTTCAAATAACTGCCTACAACAAGCACACACTAAAAACGTAGCGTAGAACAATCGTGTTTTTATTTACAACAAAACTTTCATTATGTTGCCAAATAACTTTTTAAAAAAGAAGAAAAAAAGAAACTGCAATTAGATAGAAATGACGTCATCGGATACTCGCGGACAAAATTATCTGCTTATTTTCGACAGGGAAATTTAAGATAAACATGAGCTATAATTCCTCTTGCGAAATGTACATAGTAATCATTGATGAATTAATATTGATCGTTTGGATACTGAAATGAAAAGAAAAAGAAATTAGAATTTCACAGTAAAAAGACTTACAGTAAAAAAAAACACTTCTTTTTATGCAGTCACTTTTCGTGGGTCTCAAAAGATCTGCTGGAACATATAGAAAATATATAAACAATAACCACGCTGTTATCTTCTCGAAATGAAAGTATCTAATTCACACATTTTGACATCATACAACTTGTAGTGTATTTGCCAAACACACAATTTTTTTAAGAAAAGAAATTATAAACCACTATTCTAACGTTATGAAGTTTGTAAAGTTTTCTCTACACCAGTAACTATCGATACAATCTAGATTCATTTTCATTTAACATTAAATTTTATATTAAAACTTATTTAATTGTCCAATTGCTTGTTAATTTTCGTTAACTAGTAATTAATTTTATTAATTAATTAAAACGATTAAAAATGTTATTTATTCAATTAATAAGTATTATCTAGAACACAAACATTATTAGTTAATTTTTATTCATTCTCAAATTAGAAGATTAATTTTTGACTAAAACATAGACTTAAACAATAATTTATGAATTCAAACTCTATTATAAATCTAACAATTTACAAAAAAATTTTTTTTATTGAAAATTATAAAAAATTGTTAAATATTTTAGACACCCAAGAATAACTGTCATTTCTTTCCCAGGATTGGTGGAATAGTACTTCTTTCTCACAATATTATAGAAAATGGAATTTGGTTGTATATGATTGGCTGTACACATATATATACCTGGAAACTCAAAAAGTAAATTATTTATGTTTTTAAAGTTTCATTTGGCATATATTATTTCTTAAATTTAAAGAAAAAATGTGATTACTGAATTTTAGAAGTATATTTATGTGTGTTAAAACGTAATTCTTTGGAATTCTTAATCATTGTCAAATTTTATTTCCAAGAAAGACTGTGCTCTGATCAATGCATGCATATATCGACAGGCTGTTTCCAATAAAAGTAATTTTAAAGAAATGGTCACCCACTATCTGAAATAAGGTTGCTCGATTACTAGACGTAAATTTTTATTATATTTAGATTAACTGTCAAATTAACTTGTAAATAATTTGAAACAATTAAATACATTAACTCTCTAGAAATGTTTAATTGATCGGAAAAATGCATTTAACTTTTAATGATTGAAGCATATGCTCAGTATTTCCTCAATAATGATTCATTCAGCTTATTATCATAGGATATCAGATAATAATTGACAATGTTGTTGAATTATATAAAACGAATATATAAACCTTTAAAAAAAGAGGATGTCTAAATAAGATTTATTTATAAAAATCGCCCTGGTGCTCAAAAGAATAAATGTTTATTATGAAATAAATGTTTTTTTTTATTAAATCAGACATGGAATTCTAGACATTTTGTTAAGTATACAAATGGTAATACATTATTTTGAACAAGAAAACTTTAATGGTTCATAAAACTATATGCATTTTTCTTCATGATGTACAAAAAGCGGTAATAATAAATTTGATACGCTGTGTGTAGATTTTACATTTTGTATATTATAAAATCTCTTGATGCAAACTAAATGGCTTGTTTAATTGATCACTTTGATCACAGATTGTTTTTAATTAGATTCTATAGAAATTATTAACTTCGATGTTAAGCTTTACGTTAAAGGAAAATATTCTTTTACAATTAATAAAATACAGGGTGTCCAGACAAGAACTCCCTGATTTCAAAATTAAATATATCGAAAACAAAGATCGATAGAGGAATGCAGTAAACGGTATGTTTATAGTGAAAGCAGTAAGAATTTTATACAGCAGTTTGAAATAATAGCTACAAAAGCTGCAAACAGATGGCGCTGTAATTGCCATACGTAATGCCTAGTATAAATAGTGATCCGAAGCCCAGAGCGATCAGTTCCACTATTGAAGCATGAAAGGAGGTTAGCGTACCGACGCAAGAGATTAAAACCATGTACTCCATTGAACAACGCGTTTTTCTGATGATAGAATACCACAGGTTAAAAGAGAATCCTACGGTAACAAGAATCAGTTTTCAAACACGATTTAATGTTCCTAAAGGATCCGATGCGAAAACCATTCGTAAGCTCTTCGCTAAATTTCAAGGAACAGGCAGCGTAACTGATAATCTAGTGGGGAAAGTAGGCCACAAGCAAACTGCAGTTACGCCTGACAATGTCGCCGCAGTTTTTGGAATTATTCAGCAAAATCCAGTGTCATCCGTCCGTAGAATTGCATCTGAGACTGGTTTGAAGCGTTCCTGCACGCAGAAAATACTGAGAAAGAGCCTAAACATGTTTCCATTCAAAATTCAAACTCACCAGGCCATACCCATACGAGCTGTGCAACAAAAGGTTGACTTTGCTAATCAGATGTCACAATGATTGATAATGAAGGCTTTGATGCTGGCTGCATCTGGTTTACAGATGAAGCCCACTTCCACCTGAATGGATTCGTGAATAAACAGAACTGGCGATTTTGGGGTTCCGATAATCCATATTGGTGTAAAGCAAAACCCCTGTATTCTCCTAAAGTTACTGTGTGGGCTTACTGTGTGTTACAGTATGCAGCAGAGGCATTATTGGCCCTTTTTTCATTCGAGAAACGGTCACTAGTGAACGTTACGTTGCAATTTTGGGACAATTTATCGCCACACAGCAAGTGTTAGAGAATCGACCACGTACTGAATGGTTTGTGCAAGATGGAGCCCGACCACATCGTACCAAACAAGTGTTTCGCTTTCTTAATGAATACTTTAGGAATCGAGTCATTGCTTTGGAATATCCCAAATTTACAGGTGCAGGCATGGATTGGCCTCCATATTTGCAGGATTTGACTCCCTGTAACTATTTTTTGTGGGGCACACTGAAAGAAATTGTCTACCCGAAGCATCTCGCCACGCTGGACGAGCTTGAATCGGCGATCTGTATGGCATGTGAATCCATTTCTGTTGAGACACTACGAAATGTGATGGTAAATTTCATTTTTGTTTGCGCCAACTCTGTAGTGCCAATGTGATGAACGTTTTGAAAACATTGTGATGTGATTTTTAGCAAAGAATGTTTTAATACGATTACTCCATTAGTGTATGCTGATATGAGCTGTACAGCGTGTAGCGCCATCTGTTAGCAACTTTTGTAACTATTATTTCAAACTGCTGTATAAAATTCTTACAACTTTCACAATAAACATACCGTTTATTGCATTCTTCTATCAATCTTTGTTTTCGAGATATTTAATTTTGAAATCAGGGAGTCCTTTTCTGGACACCATGTATATCTAAAACTAGTAAACTTTCATTGGTTTGTCTAAACGTATTAAAATTTCATAATATTAGCATTCTGGTTATTATATATTAAAACACTATATATTCAAAATTGAAAACTAAAAATTAATGGTATTGCTTCATTTCTCTTATAGCTTGGGTGCAGTCGACCTTCATCCATGATGATAGTGTTCTTCATGTCAGCATTAATTCACGAATATATAATTGGGCTGTGTCTTGGATTCTTTTATCCGGTCCTCATGGTCATTTACTCAACAGTAGGAGGTAACTTTCCTTCGAAAATAATCTGTTTTTTTAACCCAACAGTTATGATCTACTTGGAAGGTTCGTATTTCAATTGAGCAATAGTAAAAAAAAAGAAGAAATGTCGAGTTTTCTTTGGTGTAATTTGTGATAAAAAAAAATCAATTCTTCCTAGTTTCTCACCTTACGAAGTCTTCACAGTCAATACGTAATTTTTGACATATTGTTGACAGATGTAATTTTTGACATAAATCTTACGATGTTAAGTTATCCATAGCTTGCTGTCAATGATTTGAAAGTTTAAATTGTATAGTTGGTTCTTGTTTGTCATAAGCATTTCTATCAAAACTACAACATTTTCTTTAACAAAATCAATATGGAGAATTATACAAACAGAGTTCATATACAATATTAAATTTACATTATAATACTGTTCATTTAAAATTATTGTTAAAAACAAGATTAGAAATGCTTTCACTATAAATATTTTATTTAAATATGATAAACAAAGCTTACTTGAATTAATTTTCACTGCTTACAATCAAACTAAATGAGAAATGGATTTAATAAGTCAGAATGACATGCTTCAATATCTATATTTCTGGTAATAATTATAATGATCTTATCATTTAAGTTTTCCATACTTATGCGTGATTAGCGTATAATAAAAGGCGAGATTAATTGCCTGACTTTTCTCGCTTCATAAACTTTTTATTAAAACATGAAAATATCATTTAAACACAAATATACTTTTTATAAGACGGAATATAAAAATATTATTTTTAAAATAAAGGTAATATATACTGATTAATCTACACTGATTTTTCAATAGATTTTTATTTTATTTTCCAGTTATAGTCATGTTCATCACGAAAGAACGGACAGGACAATTTTGGAATACATTTATGTGGGGTATGCTGTTTTCTGGATGGGGTGTCATTGTGTGTCTGTATGCTTCCGAATGGTACGCCAGAAGCAACTGCTCAGGATCTTATACTAAAGTAAATATAATATTTTTTTAAATCTAATTAAGATTATATATATAGTTTTCAATAATATAAATAACTTATTCTCAAATGAGCATTCTGAAATATAGATGTCCAATAAATGCTGCATAAAATCATTGATTACTTCTCAGAATTACATAATATATACTTTACATTTAAGAGGTCGGGATGGCCTGGTTGATGACAGGATTCTCTCCATGTCGGGAGGAAGGAATTTCGAATCCCGACCCAACCGAGGCTCCATCATGTACATTAATGTCATGGTTCTCAATGTCCTTCATGTGAAATGATACCTCAGACCAAGTGGGAAAGTATTCTGCTTGGTTCCTGCTTCGAAGTTACGAAGACCCACCCACTTTGGGAACAGCGTTGGTATACCCATTGCATACCCTACTATAAAAGTCGTCGAACTCCCCTGGATCAGCAGCCTCACGCCGCTTCCCATTAAGATCAGCAGAATGAAACATCATTTGCCGCGGGCAGAGATTGGGAGGGTGACCACCTACCCCCTTCTCTAGGTTGCTGGAGCTTCGTGGGTTGGGGACGAGCCCTCGTTAAAATGAGACGTCCAACGTCCTTCCTCTGGAATGGCGCTGGTGTAGTGAGAAGGGTGCCAGCTCCGATGTGACCTGTCACCTGACCGGGGCTCAAAATACGAGGCATTTGGTGATGGGAGAGTATTCCAAACCAGTTAACCTAAAGGTACAGTACGGGACTCGCCTGCACCACTATTTATGTATATAGGCTGCCACCACTTCCGTCCCTTGTGGTGCTGAAATAGGTGGAATATCCTAGTATCAATCGAGCATTAGAAATAAAAAGAAATACTTTGCACTTAATGTTGAATATTTATATGGATCATTCATGAAGAGCCAATTATTATCCCTGTAAACTCAATTATTAACAATGAAATTTTCTATTTATTTTTTCTTTGTCTCATTAAAAAAAATCTTTCTTTCTTTTTGACAATTAAAAAGACCAGATATCCTTGATAAGAAAATATTATGAAGTGAGCATTCGAACATTTTAAAGTAACAATCAAATGTTAAGCTGCTTATTTAGCGATGTTAAAATGTCAAAGATACCCTATACTTACAAGTTAGTCATAACTTTGGCTGTTATGTATATTTAACTTGTAAGTTATGATATTTAAGTTGTAAGTAAAAGATACCCTACTTACAAGTTAAATATCTTAACTTTGGCTGTTAGGTTATGGGTTAAAAAATTAATTAAATGGATAAAATATTGCCATTTCTGATACTATAAGCCGAGAGGTAACTTTGGACATTAAAAAACAAAAAATTAAGGATTAAACAAGTAAAATAGGTTCAGATTCAAGACAACACTATGACGAACTACACAGAATGATGTTTTTCTTATCCAAAGATAAATTCTGATATATTTTACGACACTAATAAATTTCAATGAAATCCCACTCTTATCAACACCTATTGATAAGAGTGGGATATCATCCAGAGTCAGAAGTCAGCTCCACCATCAGCATTAAAACTGGACCATAAATCAAACTTCAACTTTGAACTCAAATGATCATCGATGAGTTCGAAATGATCAACCTTATTGACCAAGTTGACATAATTGAAAGAGATTAATCCATTGGAAATAATAGTTTTTAATCTTAATTGCAAGAAGTCAATTAATAGCCTCACCATGCTATTGTGACTTCAACTGACACAGAAATAATTCATCAGATTTTCAGAGTGAGATACGGGTCGTAGTAACCTAGTGGTTAGGGCATCCTTCCGGAAAGGTGGGGTTTGATTCCCATTGTCACCAAAGACCTACCGAGTACATGCGATATACGTGCTCATTAAATCTGTGGAATCGAAAATCCTATGGTTAGTCATTGAATTTGGGTGTAAAGGGTTTGGAGAAAATTTCCTCCCCCTTCAGATCAACGTCGAAATTGAGGGAATGAATCCTTTCGTAGTGCCATCCATCGGAGGAGTTTAGAGGAAATAAGTACTTTCACCCCTGTGGTGCTCTGATTACAATTAAAGACGCATTCTACTGACTTAAATTCGCACAGCCGACGTCATAGCAAATTTGGTTTATCCAAATGTCATAAGTAATAACAGAGTGAGATACAAAAACTTATGAAGTATATTATTACACAAAGATATGCTTTTGTCGCAAAATTTCGTTGGTTTAAGATTAATTTCTGCTGACATGAAAGTATATACTGTTGTTGGTATGATTAGTAAATTTTAAAGCTGTGAATTATACTAATCTAGTATGAAACAGATGGGACTGTATTAATGTTCGATTTAAATCATGCAATAGATAAACTTTAGCTTCTCTTTCTTCCTAAATAAATCGCCAATGACAAAGACTTTTCAATAGCAGTAGTCAGTACTTAGTGATAGTTAAGGTATCATTAAAATTTGTGGTTGCAGTAAAAATGTAGATGTATCTAGAGCTCAATTGTTTACAGAAATGGTTAACACAATTGATGTTTGATTGCTTGAAAATTATGTTGCTTTTAAAATAATTTGTAATTTATTTTGCAGCCTTAAGATCATTTAACATGAATATTTAATAAATATTCCGATTTCAGTTTCTAAGAGATAAAGTAATATGAGCATATAAAGTATTTTTTAAAAAAAAAAATCAGATGGTGCTATAAAACATATGGACCCAAATTAAAATACTTTTTAAAGGAAAAAACAGGAGATAATAGAATAATTTAAATCGAAAAAAATAATTTATGCAAGAACTTCAAAATCTAAACATTAACCTATCTATCTAATTTATACAATATAATTTAATATTTTTAATTAACACACACAATTAACCTAAAAAATAACAAAAATGTTCTACTTTTTCTTCCACAGTTTTATCATGCTGTTGTTTACAATATTCGCTGTTGACAAACTCACAGCGTTTTTAAACATGCCGATTAATGTAAACATCCTTTTACTTTATTGTATCCACATAGAAAAATAAATTGTTATTATTAAAGAAAAATCGTGATTAATTTAAAAATAAGCCGATAGTGAAGATTATTGGCCAATTATATTACTTGAATTCTTATTTGTCGCTTAACATTCGTTCTCTTGCAAGCAAGGGTTTTATCAGATCTAGTTTAAAACGGATTCTGAACCACTACAAACATCCAAGCCCTAAGAGAGAATTTGAACCCACAAACTAATAAATTGAAGGTCAGAACGCTAACCATTCGGCTCACTGCTCGGCTATAACCTAAATGCAATCTAGTTCAGCAAAAATAGAGCTAACTATAAATTTTGTAACATTATCCTTTGTATATATTATCAGGAATATTAAATAGAAATTCATATTGATTGGTTGGTGTCGTGTCCAGGAAGCCAAACGGATCCGTGATTGCCATTGACGGCTCTTGCCAACTTCACTATAGACTCTGTGTAGAGATCGCCATCAAATAGGGATTCTCTGATATTCTATGAGGATATTCATTTGTTACATACTTTTAAAAACACATTGGTTTATTAAATATGACTTTGTAATTTGTATACGAATCATAAATACAAAATGAGTTATTGATTTATGTTCAGGATGAAGACTTGAAAACTGTTAAATTGAATTGTAGTCAAATAGCGAAGTTGATATCCTCCTTTAACAGATGACAAAAACTAACATCAAATTATATTTTTGAAATTTATTGTGTGTGCTTTCTATAGTACATATTATTTATTAACAAATATGTACTATAGAAAGCAGAGTGTCGATTCTTTTTTTTTAAAAAAAAGGTGAATTAATGCTATAGCATAAAATTTGCGAAGGAATGATGAAAACACCTGTATAAAATCTTCAGGTTTTGCATCAATCTGTTGAATACTGTCATTTATAATATTTGTACCAAGTACTGAAAAATAAATACATATCAACAGGTATGTACATAAATATGATGTAAGATAAAACGTTTCCATGATTATATACTATGCATGCATGTGTGGTACATATACATACATGCAGACGTTAATTTGTGCCAAATTTATGTATGAAGAGTAATAATTTGATATTCTTTATCTTATACAAGGCAGTAAACGATACACATGTTAAGTAAGATTTGTATGTTGAATTGTGATGACTATATATATATACATATATATATATATATATATATATATATAAATATCTAAATCTAAAATCATAGAACAATTATAGAATACACTCAGAAAAAAGTTAACAGGCATTTTTTATGCTATCCAAAGGATTAGTATATAACAAATGACATTTGCTATTGTAGAAATTGCTTCTAGGGGAAAGATTAACTTTCTCATTGTGGCATATTTTAAAGTTATATTCCACATATTCTCTTAATTAATTTTCTTTTTGCGTTCTCTTGTCGCTTGTGCAGGGTCAAAAAAAAATTATGTGTAAATAATAGAATTTCTTTCGGAAGAATGAATGCAAATATGGAAGAAAAAACCCGTAAAAAGAACAAGCAAAATTTTTCAATGGTTTTTTGTTGAGAAAATATTATTTTACATTAAACTAAATAAGATTCCATTCACTGAAAACAATTTCAATATTGTACCGAGCTTCGGGGTTCGTGTGGATTGAGAGTTGAAGAAAGCAACTACTCGATGAACACAAGACTTTATTCGTAAAAATTCCACTAGAAATACCAGCTGTAATAATCACAATTATATAGATACAATTCGTCAGATACGATAAGTAACAGCTTCCAATCACAGGTCTCAAATACCTCAGGCAGAGAAGAGCTTCTCTAAACTAGCAGTCACGACTAATCGTCTTCACAAAACTGACTGTGTGTACAAAACCTGCATAACCATGTTGCGCTGCGGTATTTATACCTGACTTGGCGAAGAAATCTACTAATTTCGCCAAGGTTCTAGAAGCTTCTAGGCTATCTCGCTAAATATTGGTCCTAGAGCTTAGGTGATGGATGTTTCCAGAAATATCCATTTTTCGCCAAGTCACCAAAAATCTTGCCAACTGGCCAACAATGTCGCCAACTCCCCACGTTTTCTCGCCAAAACATCGCCAAATCGTTAGAAAACCCGCTTACACGTCTAAATACCGCAATAACGCGTCTAAATACCGCAATTTTTGCCCAAAATGTGAGTATTTCCGATAGAGAATTTCTATAGAGTATTTCTGTCTGAGATATTTTAAGACATATACAATAATTATTTATAAATTTGTAACAATATTTTGAATAACATAAAGATAATTTTAAATGTAATTTTTTATTAAGTCATTTTTGAAAAAAATAATCTTTATAAATATAAAAAAAAAAATCTTTATCATTCAAATACTTTATTAAATAAGCTTCTGAAATTAAATTAGTTTAATGAATTAAAATTTCTCATCATAAATTTTTATTGGTTAACATTCTTAAAAATTTTCTTTTATTTAAGGGCTCTGTAGAAGACTTCTTTATGCCTCGATCATGGAGTTCATCATGCCATATACTTAAATTATAATAAATTAATTTGTATTTTAAATTTGTATGATTTTATTTGTATTTGTAGATATATACACATAATAAAGATATTTTTCAAATAAGTTTTCTATATCTTCATTTTGCTTTCAAATTTTATAAAAAAAAATAATAAAAAAAAATTTCGTTTTGAAATATGATTGTAGTACGATATTAAAATAAAATTATTCGATTTTAATTGTAAGGTGATTAAACTTTCGAGCGCATGAAACTTCAAAAAAAAAAATAAATAAAAAAATATTTATATATATATATATATCATAATTACTGTACGATCAAGCATCTCCTCGATTTCTTGTAGAATGAAAGTAACCAATTTGCACACCAATTTTGAAACAAATATATATATATATTATGCCCTAAAAATATTATGCAAATACATGATAGAGCATACTTTTAATTTTTTTATAGGTGCAATAAAATTTTAATGTGAATACACAAGGAATTATTCTTGCATATACCTTTAGGTTTAGTTTTCATTTCCTTGTATTTTATACTTATTTTTTTTTAATCAACTTTGTTCAGGGTTTGGAAAAAAAAAATTTTTTTTTAAATCTGAAGTAGCTCTATTTATTTTGGAGATTTTTTTAATATTGTAATTTATCTTTAAAAACCAATTATGGTTACAAAAAAGAAACGAGTACCAAAAGAAAAAACTATTTTTTTTGTAGCATGATAATACATGATTATATTAATTGAAAATCGTTTCACAGGAAATCAAATAATTCGTTTGAAAAATATTACTAAATGGATCAAATTCAATAAAATTTTTAAATAAAAAGAAATTTTAGAAATTTTTAAGATACTCTTTTATTCTAAGAAATTTTGACTTTACTTACCATTCCTTTAGATCATTAGCAAGAGCATTGTAGAATTTTTATAATATTTTTAAAAAATGCATTTCTGCAAATATAAAATTCATAGTGTAGGTTGAAGATTAAAGATTACAAAAAATGATTTTGTCAATAAAATTTAGATTTGTTTTTCAATTTTCAGTCCAAAACAGTAAATTATCAATAGATAAAAGCTGATAAATTTATATGACATTTCTTTCAATGGAAGTTTTACAAAAACACAATTAAGCCATTTTACATATATGTCGACATTTAACATAAGTACTACATAATAGAACAGATGATAAATAAGTGTATATTACTGAATGTTACTATATGTTACACAATGAAACTCGTGAATTTACTAAAATGTTTAGGCCAAATCGAATTATATTCTGTTTTATATTTTCAGATATAATAATTATTGTCAAAAGTTGTCTCTAAGATAGTCATTTAAATTTGTTGAAATAAACAATTTAAGATTGAAAAAAATATTGAGTGTATTATTTTGTGTATATATTTTACGTGAAATTTTTTTTTTTAATCCAGATAATTTATGTTTCCGTAGTACAAATTAAAAAAAATTTTCCGGGTATTTTTATTTAAAAATATTTGCAACTTACTAAGCCCATTTACAAAACAGGTGGTACGTCCTTGAGGGGTAACTTGTTAAAAAAATATGGTCCGATGATGAATGGAGCAGGGAACCCACACACTACGGTCACTTTCGTATCATGCAAGAATTTGGCGTGTACCACGTGGGGTTTTCTGTCGGCCAGATGCGACAATTATGGGTATTCACATGCTCCTATTAAGATGGAAGTAGGCTTCATCCGCCCACAGAATATTCCATGGCCAGGAATCATCAGATGCCGTTCTCGCGAGGAATTGAAGTGATAATGTTTTGCGAATCTCCGGGTTGTTCCGTTCTAATTGATGAACCACTTGAATCTTATATGGGTAAAATTTTAGAATTCTACGCCTGATACATCGTACAATCGAGTAGAGCATATCAAGGGTATGTGAGATCTTCGATACACTGACACCCCTAGTAGCAATTCAACACTGGAGTGGTGATTGATTGGGTTAACATGGATGGAAACTCAGCGGCAATAGTGCATGGAACAGTGGACCTTTTGTCACCTCGGCCGGAGAGCGGCTGCGATGTCCCCGCCTGTTCAGTTGAAGTGCACGGTGTGATGAGTTTATGGCGTATGGGCCGTTGAGTTTTTTAAGATTCGATGAAAAGGGAGTGAGTGCATCGATGATACTATGCCATTCAATTTTGTATTCTACTCGTGTACCTATGCTGTTTTCTGGCTTAAATATCAAAAATACACTATTGTTAAAATTAATTTAATGGTAGTGTATATTTGATAATATGCCAGACAATATTAAGGAAAACTTATTTTAAATATTCATATATTTATAAGTGTTTTAATAGATAAAAATACTTGTGTAGAAGGCTATTTTTTAATACTTATAAATAAATTCAAAATGTAATAAATAATTTATATAGTACAATAATGTAAGTGAAATTAATATATGAAATGTATTTAACCCAATATCTAATATTTTTTCATAATAGGATATTTCAGTATTTTCAAGTTTTCATTGTAGGACACATACTTAACATTTAATGATTTCAGTCTTATAGATTTGCTTTTATTTTTTCACTAATATGAAGAGTCTATTAAACGACATTTAAGATTTTTTTTAAAAAATAATTTCCAGTTTTAGAAAAAATAAATTAGCAGGTTGTTAATTGTTATGATTTTCCTAATGTTTTCTTAACAAACTTTACACTGGCAATTTAATTGCAAAAATCTAAATTTTATTGCTTTTATAAGATATATATTTTAACATGTGTGCATAGATTCAGTTTTAGAAATTAAAATCATACATAATTCAATTAGTTACAATATATTTGTAACAATAGGTATAAATTATTAAAGAACCTTTCTAAACTAGATACATTGATATATTTAAAATAAAACATTGATTCTTTTATAATATAGAACACAGACAATTTTGGATTCTATGGTCTTAGTTTAATTAATGTTTGATATATATATATATATATATATATATATATATATATATATATATATATATATATATATATATATATATGTTATTTTCTATTAATAGCTGAAAAATTGACTTAAATATGAATATTCTAGAAAATTTTTAAAAGAAATGAATTACAAATTTTTGGTAACGTGTATTAAATATATTATTGTAATAAGATTAAAAATTCAGTTACATTTTCAGATAAAGCGTTCTATTTTACAGCATATTTGATTTTAATATTTGCTAAACTACTAACTTCAATATTTATGAATTTATTCACAAAAAAAAATGTTCACAAAAGATAAATCTTTATTATTTTTATTACATATTAATATTAGACTGGGCTTTTTCCAAAGCTCATATAAAATGCCCCCCATCTCTGTCAGGAACACGCATCAGCCATTTCTTTATGTACTGCTGTACATTCATATCTGTGATACGGCTGTCATGGTGGCGAGTAGAAGCTACAAATAAACAAAATTTGCTCATATAAATAATGTTAAATAAAGTAATATGAGAAACAAAGTAAGGTCAACATTTTTATAATTGATAACATAATATGGAAATGTCACAAAAATTAAATTTTAAATTGTTAAAATATTAAAATTAAGATTTAAGTTTAGAGAAAAAATAAATTTATTAAATTTAATTCATGTACTATAATTAACATTTTGATCCAATGGTAAACTTGGCATTTAAAAAATACATAAGTAATCAATAAATGAAAAAAGGAAATAAAATTTTTTCCCAATTTTAAGTTACAAACACAATATAAATTGAAATTACATTAAACATAGGATAATAAAAATATGCAATTAAAATTATGTCAGAAACATGAAATATTATGTTCTTATGACTTGTTACAGTGATTATGATTCAGAAATATTTTGATTAAACTCAATTTGTAAACTTTTACGTTTGAATTGAATGTTTTCATATTGCACTATATTACTTTTAAAATTTATTGTACAAGCAGTTAGCTTTAGAAAGTTTTAAAAAAATGCTAACCTGTTATCAACTTTATAACATTCTGAAGGGTGAAAAAGGAAGGCTTTAAGCCTCTACTACCCTTCCAGTTGTACAGTTTTGACAAATTATTTGTCATTAGTTCCATTAGAATTCTTCTGATAACATCACCGGAACTTGTGCCACCTTTATTAGTCAAAATAGTCAGCTGAAAATAATAACAAAATATTATAAATATAAAATTCAATTAAAGCTTTAGTTCCTCAACCCTATTAACCATGTTAATGGTTATATTTACATGTCTACTAAATATTTTTATATAGAAACTTAATGTTTTTAAACTTTTTTTCGTTATTTAACTGGTTTAAGTTATTTTGAAATTTAAATTCATTAGCAAAAAATTCCAAAAGAGATTAAAACTAAATCAGGTTGCTTGAAGTATTTCTTTAGAAAACATATATTACAATAAAAAATTCATTTTAAACATAGTTTTCTCTGAAAAAAATAGATCAACACATACTTCTTTAACATCTTCATATTTAACATCTATACACTCCAATTAACATTTTGATCCAGTGACAAACTTCACATTTAATGTGCATATAAATACGTAAATGAAAAATAAAAACTATCCATTAATTTTTCATAAGTTACAAACACTATATAAAAAGAAATAACATACATTAAATAAAGGAAAACAGAAACATAAGACATATTGTGTTCTTTTGATTTTTTACAATGGTTATGATTCTGAAATATTTAGAGTAAACTTAATTAGTAAAAATAAATTTTTACATTTGAATTTAATGATGTTTTCATATATCATTATATACCTTTTAAAATTTATTTCTACCATTTATTCTTTGTCAGGAGCACACATCAACTATTTTTTTATATATTGCTATACATCAATATCTGTGATTCAGCTGTCACGGTGGCAAAGAGAAGCTACAAATAAATAAATTTTGCTCATATAAATGATGTTAAATAAAATAACATCAGAAACAAAGTAAGATCAACATTACAAACATTTTTATAATTGAAACTATGAACATTAAATTGCTTCTGTTATAAAACAATTGTAAACATTACATGGAAATGTCACAAAAATTAAAGTTGTTAAAATATTACAATTAAGGTTTAAATTTATAAAAAAAAAGTTATAAATTTAATTCATATCCTCTAATCAACATTTTGATCCAATGGTAAACTTTGTATTAAAAAATAAATAAGCTCACACACACAGCATAAATGAAAAATAGAAAATAACAATTCTTTGTAATTTTAAGTTACAGGAACAATAAAAACTAAAGTTACATATATTAAACAAAGGATAATAAAACATGTAATTAAAAATTATAATAGAAACACATGAAAGATTCTTTTCTTATGATTTGTTGCAACAGGTATTATTCTGAAATATTTTGACTAAATTGAATTAAACTTTTACATTTGAATTTAATGATGTTTTCATACTGCACTATATTACTTTTAAAATTTATTTGTACAAGTAGTTCACCTTAGAAAGTTTAAAAATAAAATGCAAACCTGTAATCAAATTTAAAACATTCTGAAGGGTGGAATCCAGACCAATTTTCTGGAATTTCTTTTAAAAATATATATTAAAAATTTACATTAAATATAATTTTTGCAGCAATATATAAGTATACACTTCATTATCTGCATGTATGAAATACATTGTATGCATTGGCACTAATGTATGGTTTAACTATATTTTCCATGTAATAATATTTGTAACATCACACATAAAAACAATGAACAAACTAAAGTGAAACTGAATATTAAAATTATATATATAATTCATATTATTTAAAATAGATTATTATTTGCAATGCTTATTTTGACTTAGTTTTACGAACACAAAATAAAAATTAACTTTGTAAAAATAATGTAATAGAATTAAATAAATAGACATCTTAAAGATATTTACCTTATATTTATTCAAATGAATTCATAGTACTTACTAAATTATTCTGTTAAAAATAATGTTATTATTCAAAACATTAAATAAACATTCTGAAAAGGTAAATAATACTATGATTTTTAAATATGGCCACCACATATGCATAGATCTATTAATAAGTTTGCACATGATTTTACTTTCCTTCAATCTCAATGGTAAATGCTGCCGCCGCCGTCCAGCGACCACTCTATCTGAAGCCGACGACGGTGTCGTTCAGAATATGCGGTAGGAAAAACAGTAACAGTTTCATGTGTAAGTTACTGGGCATAGATTGATCAAAAAATTCAGAGTAAAGTGAGTTACCAATGAATCCGGTAAATGGCCACTGTACTACCACTAAGCCTCTGCTACTAGGGACTTTCGTGAAGCGATTCACTGCTACCATCCAGGACCATTGAAGCAATTCCTCTACGACTGCGCTGTTAACCCTTTTTCTTTCTCTTACCGGCAAAACGCCTAGCGGTCTTGTACGCTCAAATTCCAGCATCATGTCTCTGAGAGCACGATCCGACATCGGTCTACATCGTTGTTTCTTCAGACGACGAAACTCTGACAGCTGCTGCTGCATTCTAACCATTGCAGTTGTAAAGTTTAACTAGAAGTGCAATCTCCACCAACGTCGGCATTCTGTTATACACATCTGATTGTAGCAGGAGTAGCATCTTCCATTTATTATGCATGACATTTGCATATGTTGATGCAAGATGATGGTCCGCATCGCCATCTAGTTTTAACATCGCCATCAATATTTTAAACTATTTTTTTATTTCAGAAATTTTGAGCGCTTTGTCTGAAGTGTCTATTGTCCAAATATGTTTCTGCTTCGACTAGTAGAACGGCCACCATGATCCCTTGAGTAGCGGAAGTTTAATTTCGTTAACCCTGTACTTTATAATTAAGCACAATTAGAATCTGAATCAAAATTATTAAAACGTTCGATATTATTTCATAATTATCAAAACGATGACTGAATCTGATTTTCATCATCATAATTTTGTTTGAGTACACAATTATCTGAATTTTTGTTCATTTATCACAATGGATATTGCACGTTTTTCAAAATAATAAATGATAGTTTTGGATGACGTTGTTTTGTTTGTATTTTCAATTGTTAATTTGTAATGACGATAATATAAGCTTTTAGGCCAGCTCAGAATTAGTATGACATACCATCTTATTTAAAATTTTTCTTAAAACTTTTCATATTAATCTGCTAACCTAAATACTCAGATGAAAGAAAGATCAATTTTCATAAAGAATATTCTTGATTCTCATTTTATCAATCCAATTAACGCCCTGAAAAAAATTAAAAACTTCATTTGGAAACATCTTTCCTTGAAGCAGCTTTCTTCTAATGAAAATAATAACAGGAAGAAATTTTTATAATATATTTTCATATAACACAAAATATTGATGAACTCTGTATTACTGTGAATATAGTATTTCGCATTTCACGGTTCAAAATTTAACTGGAAAATAAATCAGAGATTTTTATCAATTGACTTACATGGAGAAGTAAAAAGAAGGTTTTCCGAAATTAAATCATGTGATCTTAAAAAATCTTTTAATTTTGTTATAAATTATATTAATTGGTTTTACATAAACTAGAAACGTATCAGTTAACAGCAGAGTACTATTACACAACTGCATCAAAACAGAAATGTAAGAGTCTACTGATAAGAGAATTGAAAAATAAAATGTTCAGAACTCTTTATCTTGGTATTTGTTCTTGTAATAATGAGTTTGTGATAAAATGCAGTATCAACTTTTTATTCTACAAAAATAAGGATGCTCGGTGTACGCAAATATAGCTCTCTTTATCATCAAACATTTGAATTATTAACATGCTTTCCTTCTTAAATTAACACAAATGTTTTAATAATAAAATGACAAGTGACTGTTCAGTTTTTTAAACCCTCAAGTAAAAGAAAAATCTAGCAACTGATTAATATATTTTTGATCAGATATTTAGTCAATATATATTTATATGGCTATCAGATAATAATTAAAATGGAACCTAAATTACACATAAGAGAATTAGTTAATCTCAAGGCAATGATTATTGTCTGTAGAAATTTCTCATTATTCATCATTTTGATGAAAATGCGATAAGATTTTTAGACAATGCATGATGTTTCATTAATCTGAAATACAATTCATTACCAGAACAAACTTACACATTCAGAAACAGTAAGTATACTTATGACTTTTTTTTTTCTTTTTGACATTTTAGTTAAACATATTTCCCAATTCATACATTTTTTTACATATAAAACCACTCGTTATAATTGAAAAGTCTTAGTATTTAAAAAATAATAAAACATGATGTGGAAAGAGATGTTAAAATGATATAAACTAATTGCACAAGACATAACAAATATTTATTAATAATCTTCACATTATAATTATACATATATATATATCTGTATAAAATATTCAAATTCAGTCTACTACAATTTAAATTATTTTCATGGCACCTTAAAATTTGATACATTACTAACTGAACATCGTGGAAGAATTAAGAACATAAACATTTACAAATTCTGAAATTTATAAGAAAACAATAAAGTAAGTATATCTATATATTTGTTTCTACGCAGACAAAATACAGGAATATTTTAGCATATTTCTAAATATGAATTTTACAATAGAATTTACCAGCATCAACCAGATATATTGTGTAAACTAAGGTAACAAATATAAGAAACCCTCTAAATTTTGATATATAATTGCATTTTAATTTCAAATCATATAAATATATTGGTTCTCAATAATTTAAATGTCATTTCTCATTAAAGTCCACCACCACCAGATGTTTTATCACCTAATACATAAAACCTGTAGTACTGATTCATTTGTTCCAAAAATATAAAAGTTAACACAGTATGAGGACCAAGCCTTGCATAGTATGGAGTAAATCCTTTCCATAAGCTGAAAAAGCCTTCATTCTTCACAACTTTCAAAAGAACATCCTGCAAGGAAATATTTTTATCATTATTCTAGTAAATATTGATGCATACAATTTACAACAGTCCAATAATTTTCTCTCAAATAGGGAAAAAAACTGAAATTTTAAAAAAAGTCAATTTCATGTGAATGTTACAATAGTAAAATTCACATTAAATATACAATTACATAGCCTCTAATAATTTTAAATTTGAATAATAAACCAATCAACCTTTTTATTTTAAGAAAAGTATTCAAATTTGAATCGACATAGAAGCACTATTGACACATTCAAGAAATCAAATTTTTAGAGGAAGAAAAACAAGAGATCCTTAACAGGTGAACAAAATATCAGATTCATAAAAAAATTTTAAGGTAAAGAAAAAACATATTTATAAAATAAGTCTTAAATTATTATTAAAAAGTAAATACCAGAACAAACTAAAAGTATATGAAACGGAATTAGTTTCTTTTGCACAACATAAAAGTAGAAGAACAACAAAGTGAAAGCTTGAAGCATAAATTACATGCCAATAACCGAGAATAAGTCTTAAATTGTTACAAATTCAAATATTTAGTTTGTTCTCAACGGTAATTTTTTACACTTAGGTCCTCCCATAAGCTAACATTTGTAGGTAGACAAAATCTAGTAAAAATTTCATTTTAGACGAAGAATTATCTGGAGAGAAAGAATGGCTTAGATGGGGAAAGGAATAATTTTTAAAACCAGATGACAGCAGGTTTTATACTGACTCAGGTGAGGATAGATTATGCTGGCTTATGTTGATTGGGAATATAAAATAGGCTTGTGGTCTCAATATCCTCAAAGTGGAACGATAGCTTTAGGAGTGACAAGCAAAGGTCGGTTAAAACTGCATATGCATTAAATGATCCACTTCAGCAAATACTAACTTCATGTTACTTCATGTGACAAAAAGCTTGGACCTGATATCGTCACAGCCAGTTGTCCGAGCATTTAAAATAAATAAGTGTCATCCATCATGATAATACGAATTGCATCATTGTACAGTCTTAAAATCAAGAAAATTTATTGTAATATTTACTAAATTTAAGCGTTACTTAATGATATTAATTTTTCAGTTTCTTACAGGATTTTTCTACTATTTTATTTGTGAAATATAAAAGATGAAAAAACAAAGAGGATTGAAAACTGTTGTTAAATGTAATAGTGCTTCAGTCAAACAAAAATGCTGATGTAAGTTTTGAAAAAGATGGTGCCACTAGATAAAATAAAACTGTATAAGATGTATGAATTTCATCATTTGGTAGAATTAAATGAAAAAAATGAAGAAAACAATGGTTAAGAGTCGGTTTGGGATCTCATGATTCAGATATTATTGCAAAGCAAACACAGACACTGACCTTCAAGATTTTATTTACAAGGTACAATACTCAAGTTGTATAAGGGAACAAATAAAAGGTTGAGGTCTTCTTGGAAATCCTCATATTTATTCTTTTTAAGTGCACAATGAAAGTTACTTAAGTATTAAAAAACAAAAAACATAAGGCAGATAGTAATTGTTATTCATGCTCCTTTTAATATAGGAGTAAACTTTCAACTAAATATTTTAAACGTCAAGAAAATTCTCTTTCAAAGGGATGCAATTATTTTTTATACAGAAGACATTAAAATATTTAAATGTATGAACTTATTAAATAGGCTTTAAAATGTTATGAATTAGTAGAAAGAGTTTTTCTCAATAATAAATCACATGTCATTAAACTGATTGATAATTACATATAGCTATTCACAAAAAAAAAATGCTAGGTTCTTTTTTAAATTATGGCTCAATAATCTTTTCATTCATCAAAGAATATGATAACCAACTTGAGATAATTCAATATTAAGTTGATCATTAATAATATGCAAAAAAGTTATTTAAAAAATTTATAAAGATTTTAAAAAATTTAAAGACAAATGAAAATATTTTAAGAATTTTTACAAAAAATTAAAAAGGAGAGATTAATATCATTAAAACTTTAAACCTAATTTATGAAATTCAATGAAAAATGTTTGAAAATATTTGCAAAATCATAAGTCAGATTCACAAATATAGAAAATTAAACATACATTAAATAATCGGCACATATATACAAAGATAAATAAGTCATAAAAGACATTAGTAAATGATATGTTAATAGATTATATGATCAACATTTATCTCATGATTAGATAAGCAAAAGCTACAGAAATATTAAACAAAACTGTCAAAAATTAGTGAGAATAAACCTCAGCATAAGTATAAAATATAATATATTCTCATTCAGCATTCAGTATAAAATATAATATATTCATAATATATTCATTATAAACTAAAATTTTAGTCAAAATATCTAAATATTTCTACAATCATAGATATAAAATGTTTTAAAGTTTATTTATTAATTTACTTGCATAAAAGAATGCTAATATTTTTCAGTTATATTACTTTATTAACTAACAATTCAGCTAACTAGTAATTAGTATGTAATAATACTTACACCAGCTCCCCTATATTCTGGAACACCATCGATCATTTTCATATTTTGAATTCTGTAATAAGAAATTATTTTTAGAGAGAATTTTCTATGAATGGTTATTTTCAGCATTTTCAGTGCTACACACTGAAATTTATGGCTCAAAGCATATGTATTGAAATATGGATCAAATGTATAACATTCCTTAGATACTGCACACTTTTTGTATATATTTTTAAGTTAAAATTGTAAAACAATTTTACTATAAAAATACAAATATATTTATAATCAAGATTGGCACTGACATTGATTTTCTGCAGCAACAGTTTGAATTTATAAATTCCATTTTATATTGTTTATTTGATTCCTTCATTATTATGATTTCAATAATATTATGCATTACATTTTATAAACATATCTTCTATTTTCTTCTTTTTTATAATATTGATGATTTTGAATACAATGTTTTAACTTAAGTAACAATACTTTAAAAAGGATTTGTTTCCTTTTATGAGGCTAAAATTATTATGGAGCTTTAAAATTATTGGTACTTTTCCACTGTACCCGACTTATGAGTCTAAAGAAATAGCATGTTTCTTACAGAGAAGCAAATATAATATAATGTAGATATGATTTTATAGGTTCAAAATTTTATTTTAATTCTAATATATACCATAAACCTTTTGTGCAAAAATTAAATAAAAAATGCTAAACAAGCTAAATACTGAACAGATCTAAAGATTGATTTGTGATAATTCTGTTGGTTAAAAGGAGTATTGTGGCCACCAAAAAACAGCCAAATACAGCAAAATTTAATTTTGTTTAATTTAAAAAAAAATATTGTTACTTTATGTTTATGTAATCTATTAATGATATGATTGTAAAACAGAAATAAACGTTGTTTAAATAAGTTTTGTCCATAACTGATAATTATTTAATTCATAAAATGTAAATATAAAATATTTGTATTCCTTTTTAGTAGTTTCTAAAAGCATGAACCTTTTTAAACAATACACGATAAATGCAAATGGAATATTTAAGACAGTAATTTATGATTTCTCTTTCCGTTACAGTGATTATTGTACAGGAGTATAATGGGAAAGTACCAAATTATTTAATAAATCTTGTATAATCGAATGAAAATACTGTCAATAAATATATGATAAATTTTAAGGATATTTAAATGTGTGTAAAATATTCATACATAAATTTACAAAGTTACTGCAATCATCCAGTTATATAATTTATTCAGAGTTGGAAAAATAACTTGGTTGTGTTATTTAAAACACATTAAAAATATACAAAAATTAGATTTTAAGGAAGCAATAATATGCAATTCAGAAATAATCTTCCTTTAATACACGCTTGAATTAGTATATATATTACAAACTTCTAAATAAATACATATAGTTATAAAAAAATACTGATTTATATCAATCTAAAAATATTCAAACTTATCACAAGCAAAATTTTCAAACAAATGGGTGAAAATAAATACTAAGTCGTAACAAAACCTTTACATTTTAATGACTTGAAAAGTGTTGTGAATGCCTCATCATTTGAAAATTATAAGATAAATTTTGATGATTATATATTTTTAATATTATAAAAAATTAAACATGAAGACCATCACTACTATTTAGCTATATCAAGTATATACATTTCATTACAAAATAAATAAATTTATTGTTCTATCTGAATTTTTTTAACAGCAAATAAGATTTTAATGTGTAACAATAGAAAAAACATTTTAAAGTACTTTTACCCCTTGCAAATAGATACAGGAACTTAAATTATATCAAAATGATCAAAACAAATAAGGTTTTAAGAATATTAATTTAATTAGACTTATAAAAATTTATAAATCAAAATATTATTTAAATCTCTGTTAAAAAAAAATATTGCATTTATTAAAGTTTTTAAAGATGTACATTGAAATACATAGTTAACTCTTAACTTCTGATGGTCTTAAACTATTCCATGAAAAATGCTTTATAATTTGCATTATTTTGTGGAATGTTAAGAAAAATAACTCCATTAATTTAACGTTTTTTAAGTATCACAAGCTATCTTTCATTCTTACTTTTCTCAATTGCAGATAACTGTAACTCAGTTCATCAGCATTTATGAATACAAAAAAGATTTTCAGAATAAATTCAATTTCTATTAAATCAAAAGATTGCCAAATAGATTTTTTAAAATAAGAAACCTATAAGTAAAATACTTTTTATCAATTAAGATGTAGTAAAGCAGATTTTAAATAAGCATTTTTTCCCTCTCAAATATCTTCTAATATCAAAAAAGATTTGAACATTTTCTCCCTATAAAATACAATAAAAAAGAGTATTCTTATCCACTATTTTTTCTCAAAAAGCTTAAAAATATAGCCAGTGAAAAAAGGAAAGTCAACTCATGTTGGATTTTACTTTTTATTTAAATTTTTTAAAACTGATGCAAAACTATTTAGACAAATTTTTTTAAATAATTCAGTTACAAACAAAACTAAGTTGCTACCAAAATTTCATTTAATTCAAAAAAATGAAAATTTTCTAAATTTATTTAGTATAATATTGGAATACATCAGAAATGCACAAATTTTAATTATCTATTCAATATAATCACTTTATAATTTTATTAAAGTAACTGCGGCTTTTTTAAAAATATGACTCTTGAGCTTAAAATTATATTAAATCTAAAAATATTATCAAATTAATTTATACAAATAAAATATTTAAATCATAACAAAAAAATGATTTATGTATAACTAATCTTTTGCATTATTTTCCAAATTTGATAAAAACAAATGTATTAAACTAATACCTGGTTTTTGCTATATCCACAGGCATAGATGCAGCTGTTGTAATTAAACCACTAATCATACTTGAAACAAAATGGCACATAATGTTATCTTTGAAGTAACCTAAAAACAATGATAGTTTTTAACACTACAGAAATGTACTACAAAATGAAGCAAAATAATTTGAAAAAAAAGACAAAAGAATTATAATAAAAAATAAAAATAATTCCCATTTATAGATTCATTGTAGCTTATTTTTTAAATATGAAAATAAGATCTGAAATATAAAATATTAAATTATTGATTTTAATTGAAAGGAAATCATCTTATACTGCAATTTCATTCATTCAAGTCTAACTAAAAGATGAGTCAATGAAGACAACTTTTAGTGATAATAAAAATTGGTATTTGGGAAAATAATGATTAAAAATCTATTCAATGTATAAAATTTATAAAGCTAATTCTGAATAAATAATTAAATAGGCACTTTTAATTTGAAACCAAATTAAGACAATTGAAGAGAAAATTTACAATTAAATCCATACCATCAATCATAAACAAGGAAAATTATTAAAATGATCACATAATGAAATTGTAATTACATATATTAATAAACAAGTTGATGTGTAATAATAATTGTTTGTTGGTACACCAATATAATCTATAAAATAGATTTTGTGGAGTTATTAAATATTTTCAAAGCGTTTATATATATATATATATTTTTTAAAATTTACATTATATATAGATATAATCATGAGTCTTAACTATTGGTCTTTGTTAAAGACATTGAGAGATGTTACAGCTACAAATTCAGTGGACTTTGTAAAAAAAGCTGAAAAGAAACCAACATTTCTTTAAAATACCAATGATTTTAAAGAAATGTTGGGTTGACTACAACAGATGTACAATAAACTTACATTTAATAATCAATTATTTCCTTGAACAGACACAACTTTTAACACAATACAACAACATAGTTTAGTTTTCCTCAAAACACCTCCAATTTCTTGATGTTAAAATACTTATTCCACATTTGTGACAAAGTTTAACAGATTTGGTAGTTTAATCTATTGTACCACAATGGATTTCAAATATTCCATAATTTGTCACTGTATAAATAGAATGAAAGAAAAAAGCTAAAGTGTTAAAAATCTTAAAAAAACTCACACAAATCCCTTCTTAGAGTATGTTATTTTATATTTCATGTACACACATGTTTCAAACACACAATATTACCTTAACATAAGATATTACCTGTAGACATCAACAACTGCTTTGCTTGAGAATATGATGCTAATTGTGCAGCATTTACAACCATAGCCCTGCCAATAGTTGGTATACAACCCTAAAAAAATATTGAAAATAAATGTGTAAATTTTTCACTACTTAATGGTGTGAAATTGATATGAACTGTTACTCAAATGACATTTTGATATATTAAGTACATATGAAGTAAAAATAATAAAATAAGACCAATTAAGTTTCAGGGTTTGTCACTCAGTATTTACTTTTCACACACAACAAATTAAACTCGGACTTACAATTTAAGGTGTATTCCATACTCCCACAAGCATTTAAGCCCAAATTGGGAATTAAACCCATGAACTGTTGAACAAAATATGACAACATTCTCATTACATATTCATTTCTCAAAATCTGAATATTTGCATTCTTTAAAAATAAAAATGTACAGGCATTTTAAAAAATGAGAGCAATATATAAGAACTACCAATTCCGCAAAATAATCATTGATAGGCAGAGATTTAGGATGTTTGATTATAATGAAAAAGTGAATCAAACATAATTATGGGGTAATTCTATACATAAAAATGGAAATACAACATTTTATGTTATTTAACAAATTTCAAGTATCCAATGGCCATGTTAATTTACAAGTTGATTTTTTGTCTTCACATAACTCATTTATTGACTATATTTTATTATTTTTCTGATCTTACTCTTACTATCATAAAAATATTAAGACTGCACTGCTATTATATTTTTCTTTGTATGATATTAATTCGGAATTAGCATTACATTAAAAATTGCATATTTATCAGATAAATTTTCATTTGCATTACTAAGTAGAAGAAAAAATATTTAAAATATAAATATATATATACATATTTGTAATAATATTGTTATATTCTAAATAATATAAATAATACTCCTTATTAAGCAAATTTTAATAAATTAAGAAAACATTAAAATTTTCAAAAGATATATATCACTCACTTTGCAAAATAACTTCAAGAAATAGTTAGATTTAATGACTAAATTTTAGTATGTGAAGGATTATGAATACATTTCTCACGAAACAAAATCATTAATGCAAATGAGGGTAAATTTATAAAAGAATTTTATAATATATATATTATACTATATATAATTATTTATACTATTGATGAAAAATAAAATTCTATTTTTGAATATTAGCAAAAGAGAATAAAACAGTAGTAGAATAAATTTAATGACTGGAATATACTAAATAGTTATGATCATTTAATAATAGAATAAATAAGATGAATTTTGATTATGATTTTTCCTTCTTGTCAAACATTTATGAAATTGCATTACTTAGTCTGAAGATTTTCAAAATTTAATAAAAATAAGTAAACACTGCTACCTATTTTTATGATAATGTGAAATAAGCTAATGAAGAATATTTACTAAGAACTTACTTTCAAGCAACTTTTTACAACTACATCATGATCTATTCTGTAAAAAGAAGTTATGCGTAGTATGGGATATCCTCACAAAAATTATTAATGTAAAAGAATCATACTTTAGTAAAATAAGCTGCTTTTTGGTTAAAAACTCATCAAAGTTCTTAGAAAAAACAATGTACGATAAATAATATATATTACAAGATATAAAACTCAAAGAAAACATCTATGGAAGACAAATGCATTTTTTACCCTCCAAAGAGTTAAAACTCCTTCTTCTTTAGTTATTCTAATAAGTGCATCAAAAACATTTTTGTATCCTCTGCGCTCAGCTTCAGGTAATCTGAAATTTTTAGTTATAAAGAAATATATGTATACATAGAATTATTCATTAAAAAACCACAATTTTAAAATTTGATTCACATTTTTAACAAAATACACTAATGGCCATTAAAATTGCTACACCAGGAAGAAATGCAGATAACAAAATGATATTTATTGGACACATATATTATATCAAAAATAACAAGTGATTAAATTTTCAAAATATTTGGCTGGATAGATCCTGAGAAATCAGTACCCAGAACAACCACCTCTGTGTGGCAGTAATAACAGCAGTTATACGCCTGGGCATTGAGTCAAACAGAGATTTGATTGCATGTACAGGTACAGATGCCCATGCAGCTTCAACACGATGCCACAGTTCATCAACTGTAGTGACTGGTGTTTGGTGACGAGCCAGTCGCTCAGCAACCATTGACCAGACGTTTTCAATTGGTGAAACATCTGGAGAACGTGCTGGCCAGGGAAACAGCCGAACATGTTCTGTATCAAGGAAGGTCAGTACAATACTGGCAACGTGTGGTCGGGCATTATCCTGCTGAAACATAGGGTTTCCCAGGGCTCGAATAAAGGATAGAGCCACAAGTCGTAACACACCAGAAATGTAACCTGCACTGTTCAAAGCACCATCAATACGAACAAGAGGTGATCGAGACGTGTATCTAATGGCACCCCATACCATCATGCCAGTATGACGATGACGAATGAACGCTGCTAGTGTGCGTTCACCATGATGCTGTACACAGAACCTGGATTCATCTGAAAAGATGACGTCTTGCCATTCGTGCTCCCAGGTTCGTCATTGATCACACCATTGAAGGCACTTTTGTCTATGACGCAGCGTCAAGGGAAGCCGCAGTCATGGTCTCCAAGCTGAGAGTCCATGCTGCTGCAAACGTGGTTGAACTGTTCGTGCAGACACTAGTTGTCTTCCAAACGACCCCGTTTCTTGACTCACGTCTCATGACGTCGTTGCACGATCCATTACAGCCATGCAGATAATATGCCTGTCTTCTTGGCTGCTAGTGATAGGTGGCCGTTGAGATCCTGCATGACGTTCAGTATTATTGTCCTGAACCCATCGATTCCATATTCTGCTAACAGTCATTGGATCTCGACTGACGCGAGCAACAATACTGTGATAATATAAACCACAATCCCGGTACGCTACAATTCAACCATTATCAAAGTCAGAAACGTGCTGGTATGCATTTCTCCTTCTTACACGAGGCATCGCAACAACGTTCAAATGCAATTTGTATATGAGAAACCGGCTAAACAATTTCCTCATTTAAACACAATGTAGGTGTCGCTACTGGCGCCTGCTTTGTCTGAATGCGCTGAAAAGCAATCATTTGCATATCACAGCACCTTCTTCCTTTCGTATAAATTTCACGTCTGTAGCATGTCATCTTCTTGGTGTAGCAATTTTAATGGCCAGTAGTGTAGTTACATACAGAATACTTTAAAAACAATAAAGATATTAAAGAATTTTATATTCTAACATAAAAATAATGTACTTTAAAATAAAATACAAAAAAATATCATTTGTTAAATACTTTTTAAATGTTAACTATAAATATTATTAATTGATAAATAAAAATTATTAAAATTATTTTTAAGACAAATAAATAAGCAAAAAAATTAATAGAATTGAAAAAAAATTATAAAATGTTTTAAATGAAGGGGAAAGAAAAGAAGAGATGAAGAAAACTTTTTAAATTATCAGAATAAATATCATTAGAGTTGAAGAATGTATTAATAGAGTATTTCAAATATGAGATTAAACTTATAAAAAGAATTTTATAATATGATTATACTATATATAATTTTTATACTATTGATCAAAAATAAAATTCTATTTTTGAATATTAGCAGAATAGTGTTTACTAAAAATTAAATTTTAATAAGTGTAGTTGACTGTGTAAAGAAAATAGATTTATTATATTTGAATTGAGATTCAGTATTTTATGAGAATTGTAAGAGTTTAAATGCATAATGTTTCCTACAAGCAAATATGGCAGAAGAAGAGAAATTATAAAAAGCTTAAGATCTGCAGATAAAATGTCACATGTAGAGAAACTACAAAGGATCAATATGAATACCTAAACATTTTAAAATAAAATTTAAAATTTTTAAAACATTTGTCACAAAAACTAAATTTATTTTTCATTGATAATTTCATTGATTTTTCATTCCATAATTTTTCATTGAAGCAAAGGTCTAAATATATGGTCTTTAATTGAAAATATTGATTGATCTAAATTTTTAAAAAAAAAAAAATCAAGACAGATTTTTAGTGCCTAAATTTTGAAAAGCATATGAATTTTACTTTTAAATTAAGATCAAAAGTGTTTGAATAAGAATGAAAATAAAATATTTTAAATCAGAATGGAAAGATGCAAAAGCTTGAAATATCAATCAAACATATTAAAATAAAGCTCTCTCACATTTTTTCAAAATAATTTTTCTACTAAGCATTCACTTGTCTTATATTGTAAAATTATTAGTAATACTCTCAAAATGTTTTGAATAAAATTTAAAAATAGCACAAAAAATTGTAAAAGTTAAATATCCAGTGTATAGTCTAAAAAACATTTTCAAATTTGTAATTAAATGGAAAAAAATGTTTTTAAGTGAAACTACACAATGAAAGGTAGCAAATATTTGCAGAGAAAACTCACTAAGAGATTGATAATTTTTTATTTCAGGTAAATGAAAATTGCTAACTGAATTTTAAAACTATATTAAAGCAAACTTAAATTTTCTGTTTTAAACTCATAATTTATATTTCTAAACTATCTTATATTTCCCTTTCAAAGCATGAAATTAATATTAGTGTATCTTATATGATACAAGATTTGCAGCCAAAGCTCTTCAAAATAATAAAAATTTTAATAATAAAATTTCTTATCCTTTTCTTGAATTACAGGAAATAAATAGTTCATCTTCACTTACCAGCTGTTATGATGTTATGAATAAAGACATGATACATTCAATGATAAATATGTAAAAATTGGAAATGGGAACAAAAATAAAATTTTAAGGTAAATAAATGAACAAGATTTTTAAAGACTTAACAGGACATTTTTATTAATTTTGCTGTATGAATACCAAAAACAAAATTATTCTTTACATTTTACTAAGTAAAATTTTAAATGAACAAAAGGAATCTCTATCTTCAAATTTCACAATATATGAGAAAAAAAAAAAAACTATGAAAAATTATAATCTGGAATGTAAATTATAGAAGATGCAAGGGCATTTATAAAACAAAAGACAGCCTAGTTAATTCAAGTCAATAAGGTCCTTAATATTATATATAGATAATTCTAATTTCATTAACATTTTCTACATATAAATACGTTTCTCCAAAAAAATCTATTTTTTTATTAATTTCAAAATGAATTTAAAATAAACTCTAATCTCACATGCAGATTACCTGCCATCTGCTGTCATACGAATGAGAGAGATCTCAGCTGGTGTCCCAACAAAAGCACCAACAGCTCCAGCTGCCATGCCGATACCTGCTTTCATAAAGAAACCAGGGGGTTTGCCGCCTTCTCCCCTGAAATATAAAAAAGCATAAATATTAAATTTCAAACAAATTAAAAAATTTTAAATGCATCAATGGTAGCTGAGCTTATAAGAGAAAAATTAAGAGATGGGGATGTGGTAGTCTAGTGGTTAAAGCATCAGCCTTTCATCTGGAAGGGCTGGGTTCGATACCCAATCCACCAAAGACCCACTTAATATATGTGATATACATGCTCATTAAATCTGAACAAAAGTCTTGTGGTTGGTCATTGGGAAATTACCATGGATGTAATGGTCTGGAGAAAATTTCCTCCCTCTCCAGATCAATGTCAAAATGGAGGGAGTAGATCCTCTGGTGGTGTCATCTATCAAAGGAGTTTAAAGCAAAGTACTTTCACCTTCGTGGAGCTCTAATTAAACAAAAGATGTATACTTCTGACTTAATTTTTAATAGCCATTGGCTAGCAAGCTTGGTTTGTCCAAGTGTCAAAAGTAACAACAACAACAAATTAAAAGATTTTGATTAATAAAATAGGTTAAACTGTATATTTATTTTCTTCACATTGTACAACAGTAATATGTAACTCACACATGAATGCTTAACAATAACATCACTGTCAGAAAATTGTCCTCTTCTTAATCAAAGTTGAATATTTTTTTAATAAAAATTAAAATATTTCTTAGTTTTCAGGCATTTAATATCGAAAGAGTAATAAATTATCACAGAATTTATACCCAAATTCTCATCTGAGCCAATACTGCCAAAAAAAATTACAAACGACACTTTACTTAAAACAAAACAATGAATAAGAATAACATAACTATTTATGTAAGGAATGTTCTGTTTCAGTATTATGCAATTGTCATGGAAGTTAATGACAAAATGAGTAAGATTTTATTGACTTTGATTAAGAGATGATCATCACTCCAAAATGAATTGCTCTCTCTGAAATAACTGTTTAAGGATTGTATACCCAACATTGTTTAACTGTTTAAGAGAATTGATGACTGAGGAAAAGAATTGTAATAAATTCGAAGGAATAAGAACTGATAAAAAAATAATTTAGTGAATAAGAGCGGTGCATGGAGACAAGCACATCTCAATGTCAGAGGTAAATAACAAGATATATCAAAATACATTGCGCATGCATCATAAAACATGTCCCAATGAGCATCAATGAGAAAATATGTCCCAAAACAACAAGACAGATTTTATGAAGAATTACTGTTTTTCTGCTAAATACTAAATGTTTTTGGTATTCAGAAAAAAATAGAAAAATATATCTGTTACAGCACAAGAACAAAAAGATTTATATCTTAAGATGAAAAAAAAAAGTATCATCTAATAAATCTCATTTCCTATCATATCATGATAATGGCAGGAAGAATGTGCGACAAATACCATATAGTCATGGATTCCTCCCAGTAAATGACAGCTACTAAGGCTTTTAATGGTAAAATTATGATGTGGAAAATATTTATCTAGAATATACTAGATTCTATGATATAATGGATAAAATAGAACTAACAACTTCTCAAAACACTGTTGTTGACAACAAGTATTTGTTTATCATTGTAATGTCATATAGAATTGGACACTTTTAGCAAAACAATACATTTGCTACAACTATGCTCAGCTGATTTTACAATAGCTTGAGTACCAATTGAATTTATACTGTCACCAGAGTCAATTCTGTTATTTGATCTCAATCTTATTGAGCATTTGTCAATGTTGAAAACCTATTCCACATAAGCAATTTTTTAAGTCACTAGCTTACTAGTTTAAGTTACTATTCAATCTGTCACTAGCAGGAATTCTTCATCATTTAGAGTATGTGTACATACATATGTATACATATAATTAACATTTTCAGTTAACTTTTATTTTTTGTTATAGCAGTTTATGCTTTTAAAATTAATGTATCAATTATATTTACTTTTATAAAGAAATACATTTAATTTAAATTGATATAAAATTATTGCTTTTGTTCAAAATAATAGATGATATTCTTCAATAGATTTCTTTGTCTTATTATTATTTTTAATATTATAGAACAAACTTATCACTGATATTGACAAATAATAGATTTCAAAAACCATTTTAAAGAACATGAAACTATTTAACATAGAATTTTTTACTATTTTTCAATAATTGGTCTGTATTTTATTATTTTAAATCAGCAAAGTTATTTTATTTCACAATACTATAGTCATTAATATATTAATGCACATGATAAATGAACTATAAATATAACATTTTAAAAATGTTAGTATTTACTTTCATTGTTATATTATATGCTGAACTTAAAATCTTACGAAAATTTTTGGAATAAAGAAGAATAAACGCCCATTCGAACTGTAGTATAGGAAGCTTGACGTAGAAGCCCAGCAGAAAGTCTGAAAGTAAATTATATTTTATTTAATAAACAATTCCATAAAAAATGACATTGTGAATAATAAATTAGGAAGATCACAAAAAATACAATATACTAATTATACATTAATATATTGCTCAAATAAAATTCTTATAGAGTATAGTAAAAAAATCATTCTAAATATTCAATTGATTTAGTATATATTTTGAATTCATATACAAGATTTATGACAGTGAAAATGTGAAGAAAAATAACTCATATAATTTTTAATATCACAAAGAAAATTCATAGTTAAAGAATGTTTAATGAAATACCTTTCTTTTTAATATACAAAATCCTAAAAAATTAAAAACATAAAATTTTTAAAAACTTTTTGCAACTTATGCATGCATAAATTATTTCAGTTAAAAATTTATATTAAAATATTACAGATATATGAAACTTTCACACTTAATTAAGCTGTTTAAATAATCATAAAAACACACAAATAAGATTAAAAGGAACTTAATATAAATTTATTATCTCATTAAATATTTAATTTATTTTATGCTCACAAGTAAAACTAAAATCACATGTTTTGTGCACAAGTCAATACTATAATCATTTCTTCAAATTAATTTTAGCCATATTAAGTTAAAAAATAAAATAGATATCAATAAGACATGTTCATACCCAACATATAGACCTGATATTCCTTCATTTCGAATGACACTTTTAATTGCATGCAAGCTTGTTTTATGCTCTTTTGCTTTTCCACCCTCACCTACAAATATAATATATATATAATTTAATATGCACAAAAATGTCCATGTTACTTAATGTAATAATTTATTACACATAAAGCTATAAAATGAAAAATACACATTTTAATATCTAAAAAACAAAATAATATAAATTGAAAAACAATTGCCATAAAAAAGAGAGCTTGATACAAAGATAAGAATGAAACATTAAAATGTTTTTTCCACTATAAATATATTAAAAAAGAAAAATTTGAAAGTTATAATACAAAAATTTTTAAGCTCTTATATAATTTTAATAATATATATATATATATTTCCTAAAACTAAGTTACATGAAGTATTATTCAGAATTCTAGGAACAGATAAATTACTTTAAATGGAACACTAATTCAAACTGTTCATATGCTATGCAGGTGTTTTTTTAAATTATAGCATAATTAAAAAATAGACATTGATAAACAAGACAAGAATGTTAACAGTGTGTTTGATAGAGAAATTTTAAGCAATTTTTGATAAAATGATAACTAAAGAAAAGCAGGTATACTTCAGAAAGACAGCATAAACACATTTCAAAATATATTGACAGAAATCAAGAGAATTTCTAAATAAAATGCATTGAATCTTAGCATCTCGTGCAACAAAAGACTTAAGTTTGGAGCATTTTTATGAAGTAATAATAAAAATCCTATAAAACTATGATTAAAATACAAGAAATTGAAGTCAACCGTTTGAGATCTATGGGAAAGGATGGTTCCCGATGAAGGAAACTTCTAGAGACAGTAGTAGCCTTTAACAAATTGTAGAGCTACAAAAGCTAAAAATATGACTAAATATAACTGACCCCCATTCCCATTATAGTATTAGTTCTCTAACAACTCTATTATGGGGTATATATTATAGTAGGACCTATAGAAAATTACTAATATAACCAAAGAATTATATGCCTCCTAAAAAAGATGCAATTTTATACTCCACTGGTACCACAGAAAATCATACATCATTTTTTTTTAAATTTTGATGGAGCTAGTAATTAAACCACTTAACATATACAACAAATATAATTAATTAAAATTAAAAGTTACATTAAAAATTAATATTTAAAAAAGGAACAAATCTTACAAATTGTGCATAAACATTTTTCAGCAAAACAAGATATTAATATACTTATGAAATTTATATTGATACTTTGTGTATATTGTATGTAAGAAAGACAATTTATGACATAGTTATAGCACAAATTTTAATGATTAAATATAAAATAATCAGAGCTTGGAATATTTTTAATGCTTCTTCTTAATATAAACAGTTTGATGTGTTAAATTAATCATTAATCATAGCAAAATATATCACAATATTTTTAAATCTCCACTATTACATCAAGATAGATCCCTCAGATGAGTAATTTTTTCACAAAGAAAATTTTAAGAAACTTATTATAAAACTTCAATTTATTTATACCACACCCAATTATTTACATTGATTTAAAATTTAAATATATAACTAAGAGTATAAGTGGATATATTGCATGCAAGCAATGTTCTATTTAAAGTACAAGTAGATGACAATTTTTTTTATTCTTAAACGCTATCACTACAATTTTTTATTGTAGCAACATAATATCAGACAGAAGATAAAAATAGCAGACAGAAAATGCATTCAATAAATAAAAACATTTTAAGCTAAATCAGAGAAATTTACAAACAAGCTAAGTAATTTAGTGCAAAACACTACAAAAAGTATTTAAATGTTAGTCCAATTAATAAACAAATATTGCTTATAAATTCAGCAAGGGAAACAAAATATTCAGTTGATATATGTAAATAATGAGTTAAACAATTAAAGTGCTGAACTTTCATCATAATTTCCCAACATTAAAAATAATAAAAAAATGACTAAATTTTAACTCAAAATTTAATTCATTAAATTAGAAAAATTTTTTATTAGATTCCATGGGAAATATTTACATACCACTAAGTTGCATTCTATTTTTTATAAGATCTAGTGGTTGCACAAAACAAGTGGCTCCCATGCTGAAAAATTAAATAATACAGAATGAAATATGAATTACTTTAAAATTAATAAAACATAAAAGAATCACAGACCAAAATTTCATCAATCACAATATCACAATTTAAATGCACACACACAAAATATTTTTTATACTAAATAATGTTTCTCGGCAATAAAATAAATAGATGCATTAAAAGACATACTTTTTAATCAAGCATGTATGTAAAAAAAGTACAGCAACAATCAATATAATTATTAAAAGAAGAAATTCTTATAAAATGAAATAAACATTTTTAAAAATTTCAAAGTTACAAATTTAAAAGTCTTTATCAATGTAAAAACAAATTAATAGTTAAGACTGTACATCATTTAATTAACTAATAATATAAAGTTTTCAATTTCACACAAAAGTTAGAAAATCCATAAATCGAAATCAAGTTTACCTTGGTAAATAATTAAAAATTTTATGTAACATGTTTTGAAAACTATTAATTTAAATAAATAAATATATAAAAATCAAAACACTTTCCTTAAAATCTATATTAATTTATAAAATATATAAATTAATATAGCTTTTAAGGGAAGTGTTATTGATAAAATATAATTTAAACAATAAAATATAATATCTTCAATAAAATATAATTTAAACCATATTAATATAAATCTATATTTAAAATTAACCTTGGTACTTAAAATATGGAAATATTTTATTAAATATTAGTGCTTAATTGGACTGGTTTCATTTATTGTTCAACAGTTATTTTTTGTACATGAAGGCTAAATAAGTCAGGACCTATTATTTAAAATGGATTTCGAGCCACTACATACATCCACTGCAACCAAGACCCATTTGAGGTTCAAACCTATGAGTTATTGAACCAAATATTAAGAGTTTAAAAAGTCTAGTAAAAGGAAGTTCTTATTTAGCAAAATTTGCTATTTCAATCTTGAATTGTGATTTATTAACTCATAATAAAAAATAAAAGTTTGTAACAGCACGTAAAACAGAGCTCACAAATTTTTATCAGCGCTCATAGCAATTATAATAAAAAGAAATCAGTGATTTTTTACACAAATATTCATAAGATTTTCGTACTTTGACAACTGGCCTTTTAAAAAAAATGATAAATTTGGCATAAGATATAAAATGTGAAATCAAGAGAATTTTGTGAAATTAAAAAATTAAATTGACAATTGTGTGAAAGCTACTTCAGCAAATGACATCTTTCAATCCTATCCTCTTAATTGATCTTAAAATATCAATTTTTTGTAATATGAATGCAATATATCAATAGACAGAACATATTTGTTATTTTATTTTAATTTTTGGAAAAAGAAGTCAACTTTAAATTTTTTATTAACAATTTTATGGAACTGATTTAAAGCAATTAATCATGCTTTATAATAGTACTTTTAAAAATGTGGCAAAGTTCAAATAAATTTTAAAAAAAGACTTTTAAAACCACAAACTCAGAGTAATAAGTATTCTAATTTGTCATCATACAGAAACAAAAAGTTAA
Source organism: Latrodectus elegans (assembly GCA_030067965.1). Classification (NCBI taxonomy): domain Eukaryota; kingdom Metazoa; phylum Arthropoda; class Arachnida; order Araneae; family Theridiidae; genus Latrodectus; species Latrodectus elegans. The sequence continues at coordinate 23,101,565 of CM057816.1, forward strand.
TTATTGTGGTTTTGAAAATAATAATCTCCTGATATGCTAAATATCACTTGAAAAGAATCAGAAATCCTAACTCTTAAAAGCTTTATTGTCAATATAAATCTTAGTCATATGAAGTAAAACGATAATATTTATAGTCATTATCTAAATCATGTAACGATATAGGAACATTTTTTAATCCCTCACATCTATAGTAGTAGATTGAATAAAATTAATGTGATAAGAACAAGTTTTTTTTAAATTTTGATTTAATTAGAATTCACTACCAAATCCTAATCATTTAGACATTTCAGAAAATAGCATTTGGTTTATTCAATGTGTTCGTTGGCAATGACGTGCTGGAGCATCACCATGGAATTATCTTGTATGTCAACGACGCTCAGGATGACAATTAACCATGATAAATTATATGCTTTATTTTTAGTGCAGCTTGGGAAGTTGAATAAAGAGGTATTTGAGGCATGTTAGTGATTTTTATATTTTAAGTACATGGTTCTTAAGTTTTGTATTTCAATTTTTTAAGTGTATTTTTAAAAATGGCAGACAGTAAAAGTATTGCGAAACCTTCACAGCCTAAGAAAATAATATATATATATATAACAAATTTATCAAATGTTTCAACTTTAGCTTTTCTTTTATTAAATAATCCATCACCTTTGGTTGCCAATGTTAAAAGAATCAACTGTGTATTTTAATTCTAAAGACTAAACATTAATTAATATTGCTATTCTAGAATTTAATGCCAATATTTTAATTGCAGAAGAAGGCCTTAAATATTTTTCTCATAATTTTTCAGTTTAAACAAGTAAATATACAACACTACTGAACAAGAATTCTACTTATTCATATTATATTTCCAACACATAAATGATATTCAATTTTTTTATCATTCATAAATAACATTTGTCTCCTGCACAATTTCAAATTTGCAATATCCTGATAAAATTAATCATATAAATTACAGAATTCTTAAACCTTGATACATGGTAGACATTTGATCAAAAATTTCTATAATGTCCACATCAGATATTGATTTTAAAACAGTAGTCATAGCTCTCTGCAGACTTATAAAGCCATAAATATAACAAAATGTCTCCACACTGTTATAATATGCATAAAAATATATGATTAAACATCGCAAAAGTACAAAAAAATTCACTATACATATAAAATTCAACAGGAAAGTTAGTACAAATTTCGTCAAATTGTTTTAATCATTTTAGTTCATATTATAACCACATTGCCATTTCCTTAAGGCATAGATCCCATAACACTACGGTTACAAAATAGGGTATATAGCTTTTTAAAAAACTGTCTTTTTTTTTTAAAAAAAAAAAAAAAAGAGGTAACATGTAGCCTCTAACATCTGCCAATGCACCCTGGTAGTAGCTTAAGTCCTAAGGAGTTTTTACTTTCAGAAACATGAATGGTTTATTAAACATGAATGGTTTTTTATTAAAGCAATTACCACATATTTAGTTTTCTGCTGTTGGCAAAAACTATATATCATTTTTTTTTCTTGTTCCTTATAACCAGGGTTTTATACATGCATCGAAAAGTCATAATATTTCTCTCAAGAGGAAAATTTTTTAATTAACTGTATGAAATTTAAGTTTGAAATTATATGAACTTTTCTAAATTTTGATATTTGAGAATCATTGCTTAAAACTTAATGACACATTTATAATTTCAGATAAATATAAGTAAATCAGAAGCTAGGCAAAAATTTGGTATTTCTTACCCAGCAAGTCCTCCAAAAATAAATCGGATATAATTTGGCATGGAAGGTGGGGGTGTTTGAGAAGCCATTTTTTTTAACTCTGCAAAATATTAAAATTTTTAATAATCACTAATAAAATATAATAACAAATTAAATGTAAGTAACTTTTCTAATTATAAAATCATAAATAAAACTATAAGCACACTTCATTATACTTTCTTTTCTTAAAAAAAATTTACAAATATTAAATAAAATAAAAATATTTTTCTAAGAAATATATATATCTTTTTATTTAAATCACAGCTCAGAGATTTCACCCAAGTGAAAGATTTTGTAAGATATCCATAATTGGTTTTGAAGAACATTTTATTGGGTTTGAAAATACTAATAAAATTAATTTTTTAATATTCTCAGGAATTATTTACATCTAGCAATTTAATATTTTAAACTATTTTATTGTAATTTAAATGAAAATCAAGTTAAGAATAGCAATCTAAGCTTTCTCAGTACATTTCAGCAAACAAGTTCTTAGTTTTTATTTTCACTTTTGACTTAGTATTAAATACAAGTAATGAAATGCATCATAAGAATATTGCTCAAAAATAAATTTTCATGGATCTATTTACCTTTTTAAAACTAGATAAATTTTCACATTATTGATTTAAATTTTTCTAACCTGAAAGTCATTTTTACTTAAATTTAAGGAAATATTAATGGGCATTATGTATGAGATGGGCTCAGAGTAGATTCCATGAAAAAAAAGTAATTAAGGATTATAAGAGGATGCAAAATACTATATTTGCATGGCATGTTTATACTGAACAAAGTTTAATTATAAAAGCTACATATGTGTATGTATGATTTGATATATTTATAAATTTACATAATATAGCTTAGCAAGAATATTCATAAACTCTTATACATTTTTTTGAAAATTTCAAAATGACAATCAAAAATTAATTACAAATGAAATTATTTTCCAATAAAAGAATAAAGATTATTTGTTTTTATTAGCACTTTTATAATAACCAATTTCTTAGAGCAGATTTCATAGTTTATATTATTAAGATATGCCATAAAATCCAACAATATTTGTATACACAGCGAAAGAAGTCTTTTGGAATAGAGATAATTAAGAAAAATATTTTAATTCATTTCATCATGAGAATCTACTTATGAAAAGTGCAAAATAAAATTTTTGAGTGAAATAAGTATTTATATAGGAGACAAAAATTTAAATTAAAGCATGAACTAGAATGTAATGCAAATGTTGAAATTTGAGACATGAAAATATACGTGAATTTTGGAAGATAAGTAGACACATTAAAATTGTTTCAACATTAAAATTAAAGAAAACAAAATGGTAAACATAACATAATAAATTGATTTTAATCTTAGTAACTATGTTTATAAGAGAATAAAGATCTTTAATGATGAATTTTTTATATTAATATAACTTAAAGCATCACAAACTTTAATAAAAAAACCAATGCATTCTCAAAGTATGGTAATTGTCTGTAGATAAATACGCATACAAACTGAAAAGTTTTGAAGATAACATCACACACAAGCAATGTTAATTTCTAGCAAAACTCTACTCTTAGCTTAACATAAAGGTAGTAATTTAAATAAATTTGTGTGCGAGATGATTTTAAATGTATCTTCTACGAAATAAAAACTTAAGATTTACCAAATGTATGTGAAATGGACATGCAAAATGAAAGAAAACAACATTCAATTTAAAGGCATCAAATTAATATAATTCGCAAGCTCAACTATGCAAGGAAAACGATGGATACTCTGCTTTCTGATATTTTAAATAACTGAAAATATAAATGAAAATATTACTCACATCTAAAGTTTTTGAAGCACTATAAGCATTTAAAGAAGAGGATAAGATATGAGGAAATAGAGCGATTAAATTTATTTCCGAAATCGGATTAAGTAATAAATCGTGTAAAAACTAGGGTAGATAAATTCAAGTGTTTCAGTTTTCATGAATCGAACAAAATAGTGGTAATTTTCTTTGAAAATTTCTTATTCATTTTAAATATAGTTTTTAATTTTAAATTCTTCCTTTGAATGCAACACGTGCATTTGTTTTTTGAATTGACTTAATTTTTTTTAACATTCGACCTTTCCATCCTCAAGGTGCCACTTTAAAAGGTTACCAGAAAAACACATGGTTATTCAGAAAATAGCTTTGATCGCAATTGGTCGAAAACACGCCAAATAAATTTTTAAGTTTTATTTCGAAAATACAAACTTTAATTAAAAAAATATTTTTGATTTGCAAATAATAGCAGGAATAAAGATGTTAATCTGATAAGTAAGGAAAACTGAAGTTTATTTAAGAAGTCTAGCATTTTAAACACACTATTGCTAAGTAGTATTTTGTGGATAACTATAAAGGCGTTTATAATAAGTTTCAAATTCTAATTAAATCTACTAACAAAATCAATATTCGTTATTTTATTTTTTTATTCCTTTATTTGCTATTTTATTTAAGGTTGAGATCACACAAATAATTTGGCATTATTATTTTAAAAAGTCGCCAAATACTAAGTTCCGATTTCCACTGAATGCATGGAAATGCAGAAGCCAGTATTGAGTTCGAGGATATTCCTAGTATATAAGCACTTTCAAACCCTAGTTATGACCTTCACAAGGTTACTGTGAAAGTGAAACTGACTTAAAGTACACTAGTGTTTCAACGTGAGTAATAACAGTAAGAGATTTTATAATGAATTATTTTGCAAAATAATCTTTTTAACAAATTATTATTACTAGCTAATTTTTAAATAGATATCATTGACTAATTTTTATGTTTTGGTTTCGAAATCTGTTCTCCTAACATCAGCGATATTTTCTCCACGTAAACTGTTTTTTGAATTCAATTTTAACGCTAGAAAACTTTAGAATAATTTCATCTAATTATATTATTTTAAAATATGGTGACATAATTAAATGAAGTTTGCTATGATTATAAATTACTTAAACTCTGACATTCATACGATAATGTCCGAAATTCGACAAAAATCGTAAAATGCCGGCGGTTTGACACCTGTCAATCAATGCCTACCTGATTTCGAATTATTTTCACTTGATACCGTTGTATTTCATTTAACTTTTTAAATACATATAATTATTCCTCACGTAGTGAATAATTTGAAATATATTGCAACTTTTAAACTATTGCATCATGTATAAATCACTTGTGTCACCTTCGCGTGCAATAAATTTCAAAAAAACTTTCACGTTAATTAAGCTTCCAATAAATCGTTGGCATTTCAAATTCGTTAGTTTTTATTATTCCCGAGTTGAATTACTATAAACTTAATGTTCTAAAACTCTAATTGATCGTGAACCTTAATGTCTAAGTATTTAATATATTTTTTTCCTTAAGTTTATAAAAATTATTATTATTATTTTTTTTTTTTTAATTATTTCAATCTTTCACAGAATTTCTTAGTTTCTTTGACTTCATATGAAGGTGACATTTGGTGAAGGTCACACAAGTTAAAATTTTCTCAAAATTTAGAACAAAGATTTTTGTTATTAATTTTATAGATTCTTCTTTAAATAATTTTATAAATTTGGTATTTGTATTTTTCATTTGTTGGTTGCTCAAATGCCTTGGTAAATTAAATGTAATTAGTATTAAGTGGAAAAAATAATTTTACTAAACATTTGAAAGCTTGTGTTTAGTACAAATTGGAATCCAATATTTTTTTACTCTTATCCTTTTAATTTAAAATTTCTTCAATGATTTGAATTTTTATGAATTTAAGTACTTAAGTATAGATTAAAAGTAAAAAATTGTATGGTAATAAATTTTATAATTTATTTTAGACAAACAGAAATAATGGCTAAAGTTGGAATCAATGGGTGAGTATCTTTTTTTCATATCAAGTATTTTTTAATTTATTAAAACTATAAATTTAAATATACTAACATTAAGTACAGTGGAACTCCTACCATTAGGACTGAACCCCATTTAGATAATTTTGACTTTTTTTTAAACTTCTATTTTATCTATTGTATAAAGAAAACAAAGAAACTTAATGAAAAGGCAACACTTTTATATATTAAAGGTACTTACAACTACTGCATGCTAGTATAGTATGTATGCATGTACAGTGCTGTAAATGAAGAATGCTTGCTGAAAATCTCTATCTGAAAAGTTCTTCACTGCCTTTATCATTCTTGACATATAAGTTGCTTGTCTCACTTGAAAGTGAGAATTTGCCTGTCATATTCAGGCAAATGCTTCACAAGCTGATGGTCACATTGCCTATTTCTACTTAGACTTTTAAGGTCATCTTATTAACACTTTAAATAAGTTTATCATCATTTGTTATTTGAAATTCACGATTTGACTTGTAATCCTTTCTGCTATCTTTAGCATTAACTTTCTGAACTCAAAATAATTCTTTTGCATCTATTCTCCTTTCTTTTTCTTGTGCTTTTCTCCTTATTCATACTTTCCTTTTCATTCTAAAGTTCTGAAATGGACTCGGGTAATTGTAGTTCTACTGTATTGCATTATCTTAATTTAAATATTCTATCTCTATGTTAATTACATAGTTGTATAATCTCCTGGAGTTCTTTAATCCTTTAACTGTGGCATAAATTTCAGAAAAATGGAAAAATTTTTTGACTGTTTAATTTTATTCTTTGTATTATTCTACAAGTTAGAAAATGCTCTTTTATTACAAAAATAAAGTTTTAAATACAATAACTATTTATAATTTTTACGTACACATAAAACATTAACTACACATGTTATTCGTATTGAGCAAATCGAGCAAAATTTTGAAGCTAAATATAACTAGTATAATATAAATACACAATGATCCTCAATATATAAATTTTACAAATCTCTTACAGTATAATTTATCTCAAAACAAGGTACTGCTCAAAAGCCTATGTATTGCACTTTTTACTATAAACTCTTGTCTTGTGCCTTATTCTCTTCCCTTGTTCATCGGTTTTACGACATCATATAAAACACTGTTTGGTTGGAGTAGATTTTTCCCCATCGATGGGATGTGTTCTGTAAAGTGTCGACCTGTGAGGCGTAGTAAGCTTACACTAGGACGCCCTGGTCCTGGTAGTTTATTAGCCCAACAATTTATTTTCTGAAGTTCATATCTTTAGCACCTCCTGCTGAAGTATGCAAAATAAAGGAGTTATTTATATAATGCCTGGTGTAGGAGATGGAAAAATATTTTCTAGTAATATTTTTACCTCCTTTTCTAGCAACCGGGAAGTCTGTAAGATATTGATTGACTTTAACATCACCTCCCATAGTGTTGATGTAGTCATGGACTACCTTCAGAACCAGTGTTGGAATTGGCAAAAAACTAAGACCACTTGTGTCATTTAATAGGAAATTAAGTATCCTAAATTAGAAGCAAACTTAGCTCGGACTTCACAAAATAGAAACATTAATTTGTCTTCTGCCCGAACCGTGTTCGGCCATCACAAATACTGCACGCAGTAATTGCCCGAATTGAATTCGGGCGACACTGGCAAGGGGTTAATAAACAAACATACAATTATAAAAGTCTTAAATGTTATTAAATTAAATAGTATTCAAATTTTAATTGTAGATCAGGAAAATAAATTTTAAAATAAGTTTCTTATAGTGTAAAAGCAATTATTTCTTAATTTTAAATCTAACTTGCATCATTAATATAAAACGTGTATCTCTTTCATTATAAGTTTTTACATAAATGTGTGCTTTGAAATTTAAGGCATAGCTGCTGTTCTCTTGCATAAATTCTAAATTCTTTGTGTAATGAAATGTTGCCAAGATGATATAATTGTGACATAATAAATTCTATCGTGAAAAATGCTTGCACATCCAAATAAAGATTTTAACTTGTTAAATAATAAAAGCATTATTTCTTGGAAATATTGGGATGTTAAAAAAGAAAACTTTAATTTTGTAAATAGAAATTGGAGAAAATAATTTTTAAATACGAATTCTAAGAAAAATAAGAACGCAAATTTTATTGAAATCTTAGGAATATCTGCAAAAATAAATATGAATAATGCAACTTAAAATCTTGACTTATTTTAAAAAACTACTTTTGTACAAATGTAAGTATAAATAATGTTTACTTTAAATTGACATTTAATAAAATAAAATTAATTTTATTATGAAAAATAAAAATATCATATGAACTAAAGAAAGATTGTGTCTGCCCAATTATTAACTAGTATGTAAGCTCGTACAAACTTATAGATTTTCAACAATATTCGAAGAAACATGAAGAGGGTCCTATTATAACAACCCTATAATTTAAGTCACCACAGAGTTTTGGAATATTTTGTTCTTTTATTTCATTAAGAATTTTTATGAGGATATTTAATCTGAATTTTAGTGTCCTGTAGATTTCTTGACTTTATGTTTGTTTAAATTCCAGATTGCATTATTTATATTCTTTTTTTTTTTGTTTGAAATTATGTTGAAATATCCTTTTTTAAGTTTAATTTATAGCATTTCTATTATAATAAAAGAATCGTTTATTGTCTATTTAAATAGTTCTAAAGAAAAACCAGTTTGCAAAATAAACAAGAAAATTCACCAAATTCATAAGTTTACATAAATGATTATAGAGCTACTATGCTAAATTTAAATACTACAAATTTTTTAAAAGCAAATTTATATTCATTATTTTAGATTTGGCAGAATTGGACGTCTGGTACTCCGTGCTGCTCTTGCTAAAGGAATAAATGTTGTTGCTGTCAATGATCCATTTATTGATGTGAAATACATGGTATAGAATCTTTCATTCTGTTTAATTCATTTTCGAACATCTTATAACTTTTTAGTGTAACTAAGAATATATGAATTAGTTAATGTAAGAATATATTAAATTAATGAAACATTATGAGTAAATGTTTAAAGTAAAAATTAAAATGCTAATATATAAATGCATAAATGAAAATATTAGAAGTAATTAAATGCACGAGATTAAAATCAAATTTAAAATTATTTAATATCAAGTTAGTTTATTACCATCTAAAATTTTCATTTTCAACTTTGTGAATTTTAAAGGAGTATTTTTCTTAGTTACTAGAGTTTTGCTTGTAAGTCTTCCTGTAATCAGAAAACAGCAAGTTTTTTAAATTGATAAGTTTTTAAAAATTTATGCTATTAAGATTTTCGCTTAATTTGTCCTATTTGAATTCTAAATAACTCTTATAAATATGACTATATATAATTATAAAATATTCTAATTTTATCTTTGTTCTGTATAAGAATGTTTTATATTTTTAATGTGACAACTGGATTTTTTATTAAATAAAACTTTATATTAATTACTACAGTAATTTAAAGACATTGTTATATTTTATGATTTGAAATGAATTTTAACTTGCTTTGGACATTTTTTACAACTATATAGTTTATCTCTTTATAATGAAACCTCAAAGTTGATAATTCGGAGTTGCAAAGTGTAAAGCTATTATATTTATCAATACTCTGTAAGACTTGAAGAAAATAAAATGAAAGTAATAAAACCAAATATTAAATTTGTAACCTCAATTTTAGTAGTCATAGAGTTATATATGTACATATAAAATGCATTGCGTTCTAAAGTTAACCTTTTTTTTAAAAGTGATCATTTCTATTTATGGATAACTTTTATTTTTGTATTGCATAGATTTATAAAAATTTAAAAATTTTTGTGAAAGAGATCCAATAATTTTTTCACTTTTGAATAAAGACCTGTACAAAATTTTTCAAGTGGCTATAAATATCACGTAGAATGAATTTCAAGAATTAGCAAGTCTTTGTTTAATGATGAGAAGTGCATTAATTAATCTAACCGTATGTTATCCTTATTTTATTATACAAATTTTAGTACTTCAAAGATGGAATTTTTTATTTATTATGTATGAAATAACAATTTGACACCTAATGTTGCATATGTTTTTAGAATGCTATATAATTCTAAATTTTTTTTAAAAAATTATTGTTCAATTTTTCTAATTCAAATTTATTTATAACTAAATTTTTCTGAGAGTTAAACATGGATGTCAAATATTTAATTTATTCAATTTTCATATTCTTATTTCAGTTTTAAAATAGTTATAGTAATATAATAAAAGAGAGTACTACAACTAATGTTTTAAAATTGTGCTATTTGTGAATTCAATTTTGAAAATAATTGAGCTTTTAAAATTGTGTTTATAAATACTTTAAAAATATACTCTTCTCTTAAATAGGAAGTTTACTATAATTGCCCGATTGAAGAAACTAAATTCTTGTTACTGTCAGAGTCTAAAAATTTCCCTGAAATCTTTAGATTTTCTAAACCTAATTTGTAACATACTAGATTTAACTTCATAATCTAACCTTATTTTTTTACTTAGAAATATTGAGTGTAAATGAGAAATATATTAATATAACATTATTTTGGAAACTTGCTCAATGTCATTGTTTAAAAAATAGCCTTTGAAGTTTTAGTAGATTTAATTTATATGAACTTAATATTGAAACCCAAAGAATTTTCTCTAGTATTACTTATACCAATATAAAAATCTAATGATCTAAGTATCAAGTTTATGTGCTCATTTGATCTTAGTAAATTTAATCAAGTTTTCTGATAACTTTCAAAATCAAAAGTATCCAATTCATATTAAATCTTTAATGCATACCAAGCTAAGTATTGTATACAAAAATTTTAAGTTAATTTTATCACTAGTTTATTTTATCTGTAGTTAACATGAGAAGATATAAAGAGAACTATAATGGTAATAAATTAAGATTGACTTCATTTTCAAATGACATTTTATTTGAATTAAATTTTCAAAGTATTTCTTTCTCAGGTGTACATGTTCAAATATGATTCCACTCATGGTCGTTACAAGGGAGATGTTCATGAAGAAGGTGGTATGTTGGTAGTTGATGGACAGAAAATCCACGTTTTCCAAGAGTAAATATAGTTAAATCTTTTGTATAATATATTCAGTTGTGGGAAGTTTCAAATTATTTAGGGAGAATAATCCTATTAATGTGTATATAACTTAAAGCAAGGTCTTCAGTGCTGTGTAACTCTTAAGGAGTAGAATGCTTTAATACAAATAAAACACCAAATTAAAGTTTACTTGTGTCTTTAAGAAATTACTTTCACAAAAGTTTCTTATTATAATTATAAAGTAAACTGCATTGTACACATGAGTATCAGTTAATAACTATAATTTTAGAAATAAAGATTGAAGTAATTGTAGAAAATAAGTTTAAAAAATATCAAGCTCTAATTAACTTGATATTCTGTTTAACTTTTTAAATTGTACAAAAACTGATTCATCCTTAAAATTACATTAGATTTTAATGTAATTTTATGTAATATAATTACATAAAATTACATTATTAATTGATTATACAGAACCAAAATTAATTGATCTGGTTCTAAGAAAAGTTTGAATTCAATTTAATTATTCAACAGTATAAAAAAAACTCTCTAAATCTAATTTTATTTATATTTAGTTTCTTACTAAGCATAAGGTTTAAATGAGACTGTTAACGTAAGTTTTATTAGTTCATGTTCAGTTTAGCAACAGTTTTATATTTTAACTTTAAATTTCAGGATGAAGCCCAGCAGCATTCCATGGGGCAAAGTAGGAGCTGAATATGTGGTTGAATCTACTGGTGTCTTCACTACTTTAGAAAAGGCTAATGTATGCATTTTGAAAGTCACTTGTCCTTTATTTTTAAAATAAGCTATTTCTTTTTCATTAAAATAAACTATTTCACATTTATTCTCAGGCTCATGTTGAAGGTGGTGCCAAAAAAGTAGTAATCTCTGCACCATCAGCTGATGCTCCAATGTTTGTAATGGGTGTTAATCATGATTCTTATGATCCCTCAATGAAAATTGTAAGCAATGCTTCCTGCACGACAAACTGCCTTGCTCCTCTAGCCAAAGTCATCAACGATAACTTTGGAATTGTTGAAGGATTGATGGTAAGATTTTCACAAACCTGAAGTAATTTTTCTCTCTACTTGTGTTGTTTATTTGGAAGTAACTTTAAATTTTTAGTCTTGAGTATCTTAATTGTTATGGAGTTTGTATTGTAAACATGTATGATAGAAATAAAAATTGTTTCAGAAATTAAAGGGAACAAGAGTACAGGACTAAGAAGGAGTTGTAGGAATAAAAATGGTGTTACATTATAAGATTCTTCCCCCCCCCCTTTTTTTTTAAAAGAATATTTACTTATAAGTAATTTCTCTTTGCTGTATAAGACATGATTACATATAACTTTATTTTAGCAGAAATAGCAAATATATTGTAGGAATCGGACTATATTTTTATTGGTCCTTTTCAAATATTTATATGAAAGTCTTTTTGTATGTCTACTGTAAAGAAAAATTTCGAACTGCTAAAATAAGTGATCTGAGTTTTCAAGATTCCCATGTTTGAGATTTAAATTTTTAATTTCTTTAATGTTCAATAAGATCTATAAAATTCCTCTCTCAGAACATTAAGCAGTATTTTAAGTCGTACTTGTGTGACTCTTATGCCTTAAATGATTAATTTTAATTGCCATACACCTAAATGTCCCACTGATAATCCAACTATGCTGTTTTCTAGAGGCCTCTTGCTGCTTACATCTGTCTCGGGATATTAAAAGTTAATATGTAGTTCCTTTTTATTATAATCTTAATACCAGCAATTCTAAATAAAGTTTACTCTCCTCTGAAATAAAATGCAACATAAATTATTATTTTAATGGGCTTTATTTCAAGAAAATTAAATGCTAATTACTAGCCTTTAATATAACACAAGTTTAACCTTAACTAATTACTTAGGTTAAAACTGTAATTTTTAACAAACTTAATCCGACTCCAAAATGGAAATAAAAGTTTGTGTACCTTTTTAATAAAATACACTTAGAAATGGTTTGGATAAATAAGACTGAGAACATTGATTATACTTTATTTTGATTTTGAACGAACTGATTGATTTTTCTTTTTTAAAGTTTACTTTAATCATCTTCTAAATTTCTTTATCTGAGAGAACTTTAAAATTTACAAAACTGATTTATTGTTTTTGACTTCATTGTACAACATTTTTCATCTTGTTACTATGAAAGGATATGTATATCAGACACACAAATATTGACTAAGTGAAGACTTAAATTGTTTACCTTAATAATTTTAATGCTAAAAGAGAATTAGCAAGAATTTATATTCCTCTGTAATTATTAAAAATAAAGTAAGCAAGTATTTAATTCTGTGGTGGATTAAATTTTAATTAGAATGTTAATAAGTATATTAAAAGTTGAATATCCAACTTCTCTCTCTCTCTCTCTCAAAAACCTGATAGTTTCCTCTAATCTGTAGTGTTTTTCTATTTCTTTTAAACTGGTAAATATTACTCATTTTTTGCATTTTATAAGATTGTTTTTAAATCATTGTCCTATTTCAGACCACAGTACATGCTATCACTGCCACCCAAAAAACTGTTGATGGACCAAGTGCCAAGGTAATTTTAGATGACATTTCATATTATGTTTGTTTAAAGTTTTAGTATTGTCATTAAAACTAATGTATTTTGTAGATGTGGAGAGATGGCAGGGGTGCAGCACAAAACATCATTCCTGCTTCAACTGGTGCTGCTAAAGCTGTCGGAAAGGTTATTCCAGCATTGAACGGGTAATTGAAATTCATTAGTTATTTTGTTTTGTTGTGGTTAGACATGATATTTCAGGTGTTTTCCAATTAAAGTATAATTTTATATGTAACTAAAAAATATAAAAAAACAAAGTTACTTTCAAGTCTTGCCAGAAATCATTTATTCTCCATAATGAAAATATTTTTATGTACATTGTGCCTAATTTTGTTAAGGGGATTCTCTTCAGTACATAGTGATCTAATAAATATAAATGTCATGCAAAATTGACAAAGGACTTAGTTTGGCAAAAAGTACTGAACTGAAATTTTACTGTAGTAGATATTTTAAGTTTCTGAAATGATTAGATATCCATGATTTCGGATTTATAATCAGTAATAAAACATATGCTTTAGCAAAATTGGCGTTATATTTTTAACTTTATTAAATCAAAATATAGATAGCATAGTAGTGAACAACTTTGCTGATAATTAAAATCTTTTGATTCTATTTCTAAATTTTAAACCAAAGTAGAAAAAATGTTGTTAAAAAGCTCAAAACATTATTAGAGTTAGATATGGTTAGCTGTAAGATATACAGGATATGTTAAGCAGTGAAAAATTTATTTCTGTAGTTAAGACTACTTTCAGTACAAAGTACAATTTTCTAAAGTAACAAGTGCTTTTCATTATTGTTTATCATATTCTAAATACCAATGCAGACAGTCGTTTAGAATTACCTTATTAAATTTGTGTTTTCAAAGTTTTAATCTATACTAAATGTTTCTTTAACTTCCTTAGAAAGTTAACTGGAATGGCTTTCCGTGTTCCTACACCAGATGTGTCTGTTGTGGATCTTACTTGTAGATTAGCTAAGGAAGCATCATATGACCAAATCAAGGCTGCTATCAAAGCTGCTTCTGAAAGTGACAACTGGAAGGGCATTTTAGGTTACACTGAAGATGAGGTAAAGATATTCTGAACTTTTAAAGTCTTTTTCTTAAATTTTTCAGAATTGCATAGCGAAAGATTTTAATTTAATCATTCTATATTTTTTCAAATCAATCTAAATATTACATTTTAGTAAATATTAAACTATACCAGTAATCTTTGGAGCTAGTTACTGTTACATTACAAAGTTCTTAGCAGATTTTTTTTTAATAATGCTAAAATAAACTTAAATTAGCTGCTATATTTTGATGAAAGCCAAGTTTGTAGGCTTGTGTTGATTTGAAAGTTCTTTTTTAAGAGGGAAATTGTCCTCTGTTCATTAAAGGAAATAAAATTTATAAAAGCCTGTGATATTTATTACAAGATTATTCCTACCCTTCAGCTCCCACAAACAATATATTGACCTTTATACCCTTTTTTGTTTGTAAGCGAGTCTTGAATATTTTGAGAACAAATTGAGCTTTTTTAAAATTAGTATTAAAGCTAATTACTGATTTATGCTTGCATAAATATCAACTTCAATATTAAATTTCTTTCCAGGTTGTATCATCAGATTTCATTGGAGATTCCCACAGCAGCATTTTTGATGCAAAGGCTGGAATTTCATTGAACAATAACTTTGTGAAGCTTGTATCTTGGTAAGTTCCATAAGTTTTCCCTTACTTCTGTCTGCTTGCAGTTTTATGACTAAGCAGTATTTCTGTTAATGAGGACAAGTCACTAAAAGGAAATTAGCACAACTCATTAAACTCCTGGACCTGAGTGCATATAATGTGTACAAACCAGTTCGTTTAATATTAATCCTCTTATTATCACGATCAAATGCTTTTGCAACAATAATTTCAAGTCTTGAACCAAAAAAACAAATTGAGCTCAAACACTACGTTAAGAATTTAATTTCTGAGCACTTTGGTGATTGAAATTGGCTATAGAAACAAGAGTTATCTGGAAACAGTATTGTATTTGGCTATACTTTTTTACCAAGCTGTTGATAAGTGCTTTAATTTTGTCTTTATTTCAGGTATGACAATGAATATGGCTACAGCTGCAGAGTTGTTGACCTCATCAAATACATGAAATCCAGGGATGGTTAAGTACCTCCATGTTCCGAATATTCCAACTCCTTGTCAGTAGGACTTGAAGATTCAATGTTTAACATGTTGTGTGACTTGTTCCTGCTAAAAGAAGTTTTATATTCTTTTCCTGATTTCCGTTCACAAAATTTTAATTCAGCTGGTTCTTTCCAAAAGTGCTTTTGAAATTGAGTCTATTCAAAGTGATCATAATTTATTCCCTGTCTGGAATACTTATTCAGCAAACTTCTCATCTGAAATTCAGCATGTAGAATTATGGTTGTTGAAATAAAAATTTCTAAGTTCATTGTGGCTTCTTATGATTTGAAAACTAACAAGTATTTAAGTTAATATAAAATTTCAAGTCAAAAATATTGACATGTCTCGCACTTGTGATGTGAACTCTTTCATCTAGAAAACTATTGGGTTGGCAACTAAGTAATTGTAGACTTCACTCATAAATGGCTTCAGTTGAATTTTTAGGTTTGCAAACATAGTACAAATGTAAAACACATTTTGTTATTTGATAGTTGGCAATTCAGCTGTCAATCAGTTGAAAAATGGAAAACCAAAAGGAACAATTTTGTCATATTTTGCTTTTTTATTTCCCAAAGGGAAAAACGCATCGCAAGCTCATAAAAAGTTATGTGCTGTTTATGGTGACGAAGCCTTAAAAGAACAGCAGTGTCAAAATTTCTTTGGTTTGCCAAATTTCGTTCTGGTGATTTTTCATTCAAAGATGAAAAACGCTCAGATCGTTCAGTTGAAGTTGACGACCTAATCAAAGAAGTAGTCGATTCGGATCGTCACAGTACTACACTTGAGATTGCAGAGAAACTTCATGTATCACATACATGCATTGAAAATCATTAAAATAACTTGGAACTCAATCCGTGGGTTCCTCACAAACTGAAAGAAACGCACGTTGCGTTAAACGCAACGAATCAACAGCTGCGAGTTGTTAAAGAAACGTTATGAAAATGATCCATTATTAAAATTACTTCAGCTGGCAATGAAAAATGGGTTGTTTACAACATCAAACGGAAAAAGATCGTAGAGCGGGCCGGTGAACCAACTCAAACAACATCAAAAGCTGATATTCATCAAAAGAATGTTTTGTTATCAGTTTGGTGAATTACAAAGGAATTGTCTGCATTGAACTACTAACGAAATCAAACAATGAAGTTGAAGAAGTGGCCCGAATTGACAAATAGAAAAGGTGTTATTCCATCATGACAATGCAAGGCCACACACATCTTTGGTCACTTGGCAAAAATTATTGGAGCTTTGTTGGAATGCTTTGCCACATCCACCATATATTCCTGACTTAGCACCATCTGATTCAAGTTTTGTAAAGATCGAAGCAAAAAGTAATGGTAAAAATTTCAATTATGTCAAATCGTACCTGATCCAGTGTTTTGCTAATAAAAACCAGAAGTTTTATGAACATGGGATTATGATGCTTCCTGAAAGATGGCTAAAGGTCATTGATCAAAATGGGCAATACATTACACAATAAAGTTACTTAGTTCCATGAAAAAAATTCTTTGATTTTTCTAAAAAAAAAAATCTGCAATTACTTAGTCGCCAACCCAATATTATAAAATTTTCAGCCAATTGTAATGGTTGTACATATAATTTAAATGCACTTTTATTAATTTCTAATCACGTAGCTCTAACTTTTTTATATTTAAAAGTTTCGTTAAATCTGACTATCTGGTTAATTTAGTTTCTCAGCTTGCAAACTATTGCCTATATTTTCCTTGAATTCAAAGGGAACTTAAATTATGAAGTTAAATCTTTAGATTTAATATCTCGTACTAATGCTCTATAACAAAGAAATAAAATCTTTATGGTGGTAATTCTTATTCAGAAACAGAAGTGCTTTCCATACTTTGGATTTCATAGTGATATTAAATTCAAACTTCTATTATATTTATAGCTTCATATAAACCTTTTAGATGATAGTTTACTGACAGCAAATTGGTCTTAGCATCAGTATAAATTTGAAATGAAAATAAAAATTGTAGATTAGAAAATACTTTGTATTATCTGTTGTGGCAAATTGCTAGCTTTCAAGAAAGTAAATTCAAACTTCTAAAAATTTAATACAAATACTGATATTTTGGAGATAATTTAGACTGTAGATTCTTTAGATTTCCATTATAACTTCCTAGAATAAATATTTTAAAATCTAGAAAAGAAAATTCTGTAAAATCCTTCGAGCCTGCACCTGTAGAACGATTTCAAATTTTCATGTCGAGCACAGTTATTTCGCCACTTAACGTATTGCGCGAAATGGTGTAGTTTTTCTAAATACGACTGCAGTCCTCCCTTAAAGAACTTTCCACTTTAAGCATTACAAGCAATTAATGGTGAACGAGAGAAAGCTATTTTTTAGCTGACCCTCAGATTTCCAAAAGTTACAAAATTGCAGTCAAACTTTAAGCTTTGCGATTTTGTGTTGCATTAGACTTCAAATGTCATAATTTCAAATATTTCGCTAGGATTGCTTACTGCAGAACTATTAAAATGTATATACACTGAATATCAATCTACAATGGAGAAAAAAGCGGAAAATAAAGTTAAATCACACACACAGTAACACGTAGATAGATGAACTTATATAAAAACTCCCATTTTAATTATTTGGGCACTGGGGTCCACATTAACGCAATATATAAATGGAAATAGGCAATAAAGCTGAGTAACTTATTACAAAGGGAAAAAATGGAGTTTAATTTTATTACTATTAAACATACCTTTTAATGAAAACTAGAGTTCAAGCCTTCCAATTCATAGTGAATCTAAATACGTGTCAAATACTTCTACGCACTACTCAATAAATTGTATTACACAAAACAGCAAGTTAATCGAATAAGCACATTATAAAAGTACTCACTTTATCACTATTTTTCACTTTCTACACATTTTTACCAAAAATCTTAGTTTTTAATTTGATGCACTTTCAATACGAAACTATTTCAAACACTTAAATTTTAACGACATGGAAAAAAAAAACTCATCAAGAAGTTACTGAAAATTCAAATAAATTTCATGCATGTTCGCATCATATTATATCATAAAATGCAAGAATACATGGAACCACTCTTCGGTGCATTCATAGAGCAAGGAATTGTATCGCATTTATCGCCGTATTGTTTCATAGAAAACTATAAAACTCATTGTACTGCCACTCTCTAATTGAACCTCTATTAAATTTAAATAATTATGTAGTAATATTTAAAAAATTCAAAAGAGAATTACTAGATCGCACAATTTTAATAAAATGTGCCCTGCATCCGATTTAGCCCTGTCTTTTTTGATTGCCAATGTAATATAAAACTTTTCTTTTGATTTGAAGTCCCGGGAAAATATTCAAACTTTGAAGAATCTTTTGGAATATTCTATACTTCAAATTATTATAAAAATCAATTTTAACAGTTCTAAACCGTTAACATTTAATGAAAATCTTGATTTATAAAGACAAAGACGTGGACATTCACGAATATGTAAAAATAACTTTCTTATATTGTAGCAAAGCCAAACTAACAAATCCTTAAAACTTCGTTATTACTCGTATTCATTTATTACAAAAAATTTTCCGCTAAGTCAGGATGATTGAAAATTCATATATATAAATACACAAGCAGGATTAGAAGTGACAAGTTTGCTTGAGATTTTATAACTAGTTTTAAAAAATATGGTAATTATTAAAAAGGGTCGTGTTTGCTTTTTAATTAAAAAATATCTCAAACTAATAATGAAATACATTATTGCAAAAAATTTGGAAAACTGAAGTTTATCCTATCCTTATGGAAAATACATAGTAAAATAAAATGCATTATTTTGATTCTCAATTAATCTTTCACGTGTCTTTCCAAGTGAAGAAATAATTAAATGATTGTTGAAACCTCAGTAACTTCATAAAGTTAATTAGTTTAATTACTAATTGTTATCAGATCCTTTAAAGTCTTGGATATTTACCTCTCATATTACATTACTTTCATATATCTACAGTGTTCATAGATGGATAAATTACAAAATCTCTTATGTTCAGTAAATATATTGTTTTGGGATTCGGAAAACTTTTACGTAACATTTTATTGTGATAGTAATTATAAAAATAGCCTGTTCAATCTCGGGTATGAGAATTCGTTGTGCATATCGGATTTTAATGAAACTTGTATACTATTTTATAAACAAAAAATATTTCTGTAATAAAATTGTTTAAATTTTAGAGGAATTATAAAACTGAAAGACTAAATATTTATTAAATTTAAAATTTATTTAATTGCATTGAATGTTCTTAACATATGATTTACTGTTATCAATTGCATATTGAACACTCTATCATGCACATTATAGCCTATTAATGGATTTTCTCGAGAGATTTTTAGCGCCAGTAAAAGTTACAATTCTTTTCTCATAAAACATAATCCACTGTATCAGAAATCATGGCGAATAATGCCTGATAAACGAAGAGGTCAATTTCATTTGGAAAAAAGTTCCCATATGTCACCTATATTAGCATTGAAGCAGTCTTTAACTTTGTTCCCATAGTTGACAGAGTAATTGTGCAAACAGTATCATTTTTGTAAAGAGATGCTAAAAGAGTTCAATGCACTGTACGCAAGTGCTAACGCGATAAAGGAAAAAAAACCTTACGGAGTGAGTTTTAAAGAAAATTGGTCAGAAGATAAAATCAGCAATAAAACTAGGATTGCCTGTTATCAAGAACCATCGTAACCAAATATGGACAAGCAAAATCAGCAAATTTTATAGCCTAGAAGAGTGTAAGTTGCACCTTATGAATTTTATAGAAATATCGTTTTTTAAACTGGATTTCTTAATTCATTAATTTATTTTTTATACTGTTGACAAGGAATCGTAAACTCATGTACACGGACAGAACATTGATTGAACCGACACAATTGAAAATCCCTTGAGAATAAGGATTAATACTCTCATACATTCAAATATATGTACTTAATGCAGATTTTACAGCCAATTTTCTGCTATTACTATTTTGGTACTAACTGAATGTAATGCTGATATGCAGTCAAAAGAATATAAAGAAATAGCTTTGGAATCATTGTTAGATTATAAGTTTGTAGAAGTAGTTTCGTTTGCTAAAGTCAGATCAAAGGTAGTAGATACTAATTTACCTAGATCACTGTTCGGCAAACTTATTAGCTAAAGAGTCAAATAAGAACATTACTATTAAAAAAAAACATTGGGAATCAAATCTGCTTGTTTAGTAAGCTTTTATTACTCTAAATAAGTAGTTCACTCAATAAAATTAAATTTCATACTTTATAAATATTTATTAATGCGAACAATGTGCTTGTATCTCTTTGGAAAGTTTAAGCCAGGTTTGTATGTCGTTTTTAATTTTTGGCATGATTCCAAGTTCTCATCAATAAGGCGATTGTTCAGTTTACTCTTGATAAAATTCATGCTGGAAAAAGATTGTTCGCATATACATGTAGAACCTAATAGGGAAAGAACAGCAAACGCGAGCATTTTCAGCTGATCGTAAGTTGGGCATACTATTCTAAGCGTTGAAAATGATCATGTCTTCCTTCTCCAATATGTTCAAAACAGACCACTTGTGTTATGAACTAACATAACATTTTTTCTTTTCCAATATTTCCAATTCAACACAAAGACGTTCGAATTTAGAGTTCCATATCTCCTTGTTTTTTAAATCCAGCAATTGCATTTCAAAGATACAAATGCCAGTTTCAAAAGGAAAAAATTTCAACTCAAATGCTAAAGTTGCTCTGTTGTTTTTCCTGAAAACAACAGAGCAACTTTAGCTGTTAGTTAAATTCCTGAATACTGCTTCCCTCATAGTTAGAATTATTGTTTTAAAATGGTGCTTACCAATAGAGGAATTATTTTCTTGTCTATGCTTCAGCAGCCTCGGAAAGTGAAACAATGTTTCCCTTTCAAAATCCTGAGCAAAAATGGATAATTTGTTTTCAAGTGTTATTACTTTTTTTTTAACATTGAAAAAAATTAAGTTTCCTTTCCCTTGTAGTTTATGGTTAAGCTGATTTAGATGATACGTAATGTCTACCATAAAATAAAAGTTTTGCATCCACTGATCGTCTGTTCTGGATAGTGAACTTGCTTCTCAAGGAGAAATGCTTAAATTTGCAGAAAAAGGTACGCGAAACGTTTTAAAACGTCCCTTTTGTTAACTAATGTACCTTGTTATGAAGCAGATCAGCGTACTCACACTGAATTTCAGATAAAAATTCTTTGAATTGGCGATGAACAGCTTTAGCTATAATGGAGTTAATAACGGTAATCATTAATTCCATAATTTTACAAATTTCACCCGGAAATGTTCGCGCACAAAGCGCTTCTTGTGGTGAATGACACAATGGTAAATAAGTATATATCGTGATTTATTTTTCTTTCAAAATAGCAACAAACTCTTTTCTTAAGCCGGTCATGCTTTTGGCCCCATCTGTTGAAATCGACAGAATTTCATCGAGGGGAATACGATGTTTATCCATACACTCAATCACATCATTTGCGATATCTTCTCCCCGCGCCTGACCTTTGAGTAGTAATTATCCTAAAAGTTCTTTAGGGCCTGAATGAGACAAACCTTACAAAAAGTAAAACTTGCACTGTACCATTTATGTCGCAAGACTCGTCAACAGCTATTGATAAAGCCGAAACCAATTTCAGATCTTCGATATGCTGGGTGGTTATATTCGAACACACATTTTAATTGTTCTATCTTTAATGGTTTTGGCAGACAATGATAACTTTTTAATTCTATTCAGAATATCTGCTTTGTGCCTAAAAATTCGAAATTACTCTTTGGATGCATTTATAAAACAAATTTTTACGTATTCGCCATCTGTGATACGGCTTTCTTCTTAGTAATCCCTTATGCAAATCCTTAAAACTTGCCATATTAATATTGCTAGCAGATAGCATCCCCAGTTATTAATTAAACACAGAAGTAGACGATTCTTGACTCATCTGAAGTCTCTCAACTGCTTTCTTCCTTTCATCATCGGCGGGATATATAGTGCTAAATGACTCGTACTTTCTTGTGAAGTCTCTCTAAATTTGACTTATTGTTATGCGCGAATTTGTCCTTACAAATAAGACATGTCGGAAGTACATTCAAGTTTTGAATAAGCGCAAAATTCTGGGTCCACTCAACTTTAAATTCGCGGTTTTAATCTTCCGTTTTCCTTTGCTTTTTTTTGGTAGTCATGTTAATTGGGGTGCCTATAAAAAAAATATTCCAAATATATTTTTTCTAAAGCCACCAGTACAAAACTATTATTATTATTAAATTGATGAAAATAAAAAAATATATTTTTAAAAAATACAATTTTATTAACATATGTAACTACACTAAAAAGAAAAAAACTTTTTCCATCATCATAATAAAAAATATTTTAACATCACCCAAAAATGGAAGAAAACTTTCAAATCTGGACAAACTATCGAAAAACCGATTACAAATTTTGTACCGGAACCACAAACATATATAGCAGATGTAATAAAATCGTATAAAAATACCTGTAAAATGTGCAGCTAGATTGAAAAATACAACTTTTTAAAAAGACAGGACAACTGCAGACAATACAAAACTGTTCACACTGCAACTGCTGGTTTGTGATGCCAATTTGTACCTCATCCCCCACTACTTTAGAAAAAGTATGCGCTTGCTTGTGGTATCTTTGTATCACACCGGAGTACGCCGAAAACATACGAACAATTTCAGCCGGTAGCTTGTACATGGTTTGTGTTTACGTTTACGAAAACCAATAAAATTAAACTCAATGTTCGTTACATATTTTTACAACAATATTAAAATTGATTACCTATCTACCTTTTAACTTAAACAAAAAATTATACGTTCTAGATTTGCAGTAAAATTTTAATTTACCAAAATAAGATGCAATTTTTTTCTTACCAATTTTTTTTTTTTTTTTTTTTTTTTTTTTTAAAGAATATATTTTTGCGCCTTCCGTGGATATTTGTGTCGGAACTGCCCTTAAGCAGCCAAAGAGCCACATGTGGCTCTGGAGCTGCACTTTACCGACCATTGACTTAGATGATTACTTTGTTGTTGTTGTTACATGCCCCCAGGTCAGCAGTGCTAGACCAGATCCATGAGCGCGTACACTTTTAAAAAGTCCAGTACAATAAGTGGATTCTCCATCAGACCTCTTTCGGAGAAACCAAAGCATTGAAAAATATGTTCAGGAGAGGCCTGTTCATTTAAACACTTGGAACAAATTTCGAATTTCTTCGTACCCTCGACGAATTTTAAGTTACTAAAATGGTCACTTCTGAAACGTGCAATAGCCGTTTGTTCTTGTCTATTAAGAGCAGTAGTGATTATTTCGTACCATGTTTCATCTAAACATAGGCATATAACTTACTTTCAACTTTGTTTTATGCCGATTTAATTATTTTTCCTTTAATATACGGTATAACAACTTTCATTACGATAGTTGAATATACATGTATTCAGATTTGCAGTTAGGTGTCTGATAAATACAAGCTTCCGAAAGTAACATTTTTCTAGGTATTAATATTATTCGAATTTTTTACAATTTTAATTCGATAAACAATTATTATATCTTTAACCATACTTAATGTAGTACACAACGTTATACGGAATTAATGCCTAAGCCCTTTCACTCAAAATGAAACACCCTGAAGAAGGCAAATCAGGTGACATGCATTTACGAGGATGAGATATGATTATCATTAGCGTATACATCACAGACGACTGTCGTGCAACCTGCGCTATATGAAAGGAGAAGAAATTGCCGATTTGAATAAGGTAAATTCTTTTCTTTCCGTAAGTTGTTTACGAATGCATCGCATAAACGGTTTTCGAGCAAGTTCCTGAGTTCAACCGACAAAGGATACCTTCTAGACTATTTGTCGGTCGAGTTTGTGTATTGTTTGACTAAAGAAAATAAGGGAAACCTATGAAAAAGTGATATTTCTTAATGCGCTTTTTAAACTCTAAAAAATATAATAGCTTCCATTTTTTTTTTTTGTAAATAAATTTATATATTCCAGTAGTATGTGGTAGATTTCTTTAAGTTCTGTCAATTTTAGATTTTTGAAAAGTTTAAAATGTCGGACTTCGGCCAAATTGTAGGAACCCGTCTAACTGGAGCTCGTGATCGTAACGTCCCAGCTTCTATCTTTTCCAGAGGTACTGTATTTAAAATCATTAATGTCTAAAATACAGACAATTACAAGAGGTGACCACAGAATTCAATCAGCATTTGTATTTCAAGTGTCAATAATTAAAGTTAAAAGGCATTTTCCTAAACTAAAAAATTATGGCATTGCAGCAAAACACTTGTTAGAGATATTAATATCAAACATCGACACAGTGCTGTTACATTAACATAATCTGGTCGATTGATAAGTGGAAGAAAGTAATATTATCTGGCAAATTCTTTTGCCCCACAGGACGCATGCACGAGTGAAGGACACTTACACAATCGTGACTTCCAAATGTGTCAAACATGTAAGGTAGATCTATCATAGTACAGGTAGCAGTATCGTAGTTTTCAATCGTAACATCGAAAGGAAGGATCATTAGAGAAATTTTAGCTGACCAGTTCCATCTTGTGATGCAAACTTCTTCCTGCAGGAGATTTGATTTCCTAAGAAATAAACCTAGCTAAGCACCAGAACTTTTCCAATCAAGATTTGAAGAATACAAGGAAGTTAAACATCTACCTTGGTCTGCAGCCGCCTGATTTCAATATAATTAAACCGTTACAGCTCTATTTTAAAGCATTCAACGTGGAATTGATATCCTTCACCTGCATTTCTTCAAAAATTTTCACATTTTTATAGAGAATAATACAATATTCCTTTAAAAACTTCAGCTCATATATGAATAAATTCCTACGCGAATCCACAAGTTACATTAAATACTAAAGGCTGTGTTACACCATATTAATATGATTCTTTATAAGGCGTTTCCACTATTTTGATCACCACCTGTGTGTGTATATTTAACAAGCGATAAAATATGTATCAGCTGTATTTCCGCATTGATATAAAATAAAAAAATTCTACTGTGGTGCATTCATCAGCAAATGTTGATTATTAACATAAAAGTCTAAGCAGTTATACTGATTATCAAAATTTGCCTTTGAAGATGGATCAAAAGATAAAATCACGAGCAACAAATCAAGGTGTGCATAAATGATACACTAGAAAACAAACTCAAATTTATACACCTTCCACTAATGTTCACCACGAGCCCCTTTGGTGATACATTACATCCAAATAATAATCGAACTCATTCCATACCTTATGAAGCAAACTAGTATCCTCCTTGTATTGTTTATACTACCACAAACTTTTTTTTTGGTTATTTTGCATATTTTTCTAAAAATGCAATTCACAGCTATAACAAACAAATAAGCATACTTAAGGACATCTTGCTTTTTCCCTATTTTTGAATGTTGCTAACCTTATACTGCCTCATCTAATTAGAAATATAATGGACTCGCTTTGCCCAAATATACACAGTACAACCTTGGTGAGATTGTGGTTTTTTTCACATACCTCCCACATGTGTACAAATAACATTTTTGAAAATATAGCCTTTTCAAAACGAATGAATCATTTATTGCTAGACAAATATTATCACATTGCTAGACAAATATTATTTCTAGCTGTCCCAAAATGAACAAATATATATATTTGTTCATTTTGGGACAGCTAGAAAATATTTTAGACTAACACAAGTAGTCTTATTAAATAATAAATGCTCTAATTAAATAAATTATCAATAACTGACAGAATAGTTCATTTACAAATACTAAATTTAATTTTCATAAAATACAGTATCAAATTATACTCTCCTCTACCTACATTTATAGAATTTAATTGTAAGACCATCATTAACATTTTATTGTCTGAGGGAAAGGAAATTACTTTACAACAGATCCCTAGCCATTGCGGCTTGCCTGGTAATGGAAAAGCAGACAATCTCGCGAAAGAGGCTTCTTTTTTAAACACTCCAGATACTCCTACTGGCCTGAAAAATGTCAAATTCCTTCTAAAACGTGCTATGCATCACCAGCGAAAAATTTATTACAAAGAGAAAGAAGTTGATGCTTCTTGGAGGACCCTGCTGACCTCGTGTATCCCCAGAGGTCTACCTAGATCTATATGGGTCTCCTGCTTCAGGTTACTTACTGGGCATGATTTTCTCCAGAAACATATATATCACATAGGGCTTGTGGATTCACCCAACTGCATTTTATGTCGGGAACATGTTGATATGGATATCTTTGGAAATGTTCTGCCCTCCAGGAAGCCCGCTCTTCTTCACATTTCAAGACGCTCTCCACTCCTGGAGATACTTCTTTTCTTTATTGGACTGCAAGACTTATTATGCTCGAAAGAGCCAACATAAGTACGTAATGAAAAAAATATAATTTATTTCATAAAATGTCATATGCTTATAATATTTTCATCAGTTAAGAAGTTTAAAAAAAAAATTATTCAAATGTAAGTTTTAAACAAACTGAATTTATATAAAATGGGAATTTATTTTGAATGAAAAACTAGTTTCTAAGAAATGATATTCAAAAGAGACAAATTATACAAAAATTAGTAAAACTTTTTATTAATTCAAATTAAAAAATACAGTTCTGTGAAGATTAAAGCTATGAATGACAGTGATTTTAATATTTTTCAAAAACTTAAGTAACATCTTTAATATGGTTTGTTTTACAAAATATTTATGATAAATTAAATGATAGTTGTTACTTGTTCAAGATAAAAAAATACTCAAGTTATTTGGTTTTAGGATTTTAAATTTATTGAGGGGAATTCTCTTAACAAGATAAAGTGTTGTAAAAAAAGTTATTTTCTAATTCATACTGTATGAATAGTCACATATTGCAGAATAAAATTTTTTAAGAGTTTGAAAATTAAAATTGTTTATTTCGAAATTCAGTATATAGAATCAGTTAAAATTTAATTGACAACATACTATTAATTAAATATACAATAAAATACTTATATCAGTGAAGAAAATAGAAATTTTGAGAAAAACTAATTTTACTATTGTTAATTACTTACATATTGTGCATATTTACCATTAACTTTTCCTCTCGTAATTATTAAGATTTCTGGCAATCAAATCTCTTTCACTATAGTGCTAAATACATGTCATTAGAGCTTATCTAGCCAATATTTCATATTTCAATTTCAGTATCTTTTTCTAACATATCTCAAAATTAACAGTTGTAAGCACTTTTTGTCAAATTTTTTTTAATTAATATGTTTAGTTATGAAGTGATCCCTCTATGAAAGGAGAGCAGAATGTAAGGAAAACTGAAAAATAAATAATTCATAAATAATAAAAAAACAATAAAAATAGAATTTTAAAACAAAATTAGGAATGAGTTAAGAAAGACATATATATCAAACATCTTTATCCAAATTTTGATCAAATTTTTCAGTCTAGAATTTGCAATTCAAATAATTAATGTAACTATGTGTGCTGAAATACAGGATTTACTTCAGCACAAGCAATATTTTTATGAACATAATTACATTACACACTAGAATAAGAACTATTTAATATATTTGAATATTTTGTAAACAATAGTTGACTTTTTAATAATTTTATAAGGTAAATGCATTTAAGTTATATATGTGGTTTTATCTCTATGTAAAATAAATGCTGTATTTTTATGTAAAGTGTTAACTAATATATAAAATTAATTTTCATATTATAAATTTAATGTGTGTGTGACCATAAAATGTACAAGATCAGTAATCAGAACAAAAAACATCTGCAGGTCTTTCAACAGTTTTATATAGCTATAAAATAATTTCAATAATTGATTTGATGCTGATGTCATTACACTAATTTGTTTACATTAAGTCATTATATTACTATTTTTCATTATTCAATTTCAATTATTATCGCATTTAGAAGGATATTTCATGATTTAATTAAAATGTAAGTTACTTAGCAATTAAGTTAAGGGTGAGTATTATTTGAGGTAAAGAAAACTAAAACTTTATTGTTGGCTCTAAAATACGATGAATAACTAGCAAAAACTTCTCACAAATACTAATTTTTCAAATATTTTAAAGAACAGAGAACAAATTCTGCAATTCCTTATTTTTAGTTCATATGATTTTAATAAAAAGTAACAAGAATTTATAGAAAATATAAAGTCAAAGAAAGCACAAGATTAAAAATAGAGAAAAATATTAAATGACATGAATGAAATGGCACATTTGATTTGGATTTGTTAACTATTTTTAATCACTAATTTTACATTTAATTATTACGAGAGAAAGTGTAGATAAAAATCAAAATTTTCTTAGAAGAATTAAGAGATTAAAAGTCACAATTAAATATTCATAAATTAAGTTTTTCAAATCCACATAATCAAAATCATTATAATTAATTTCTTACCAGAAATTCTAAAATTTGCCACACAAATTTCACATTTTGAATTGCCATGTAAATATCATGTATAGTTGGAAAAAGTAGTTAAACAAAATAAACCTATTTCGATTAAATATAATACTCATTTAATAATAAGCTAAATTTTGAAAAAGTTAAAAAAATGAACTAAAATATGTAAGTAAAAAATATAACAAGATTCATAATAAAATTTATTGAGATGTCAATTTAGATATAAAAAATATTACACCTTAAATCATAAATAAATGCCAGTACACATCCACATACAAACTAAATTTGAATTACATTAACTGTTTCCTAAATACAATAATTTTTACCATTTATACAAATAAAATTATAATCTGATTACAATAGTATATTAATTTGACTTTAGAATTTCAACGAGGCACCCTATGATTTATAAAAAGATCATTTCAGAAATCATTCCACTCATTCTCTCTTCCACAATTTAAATAATTCTGTTTACACACAAATGTCATATCTTTCTTAATGCATAATTTGGCGCTTACAGTTTAAAGTTAGCATTAAGAAAGAATGACAACTTAACATTCAAAAATGATTCAACGAATTCAATAATAAATATAAATGAATAGGATGAGAATGATTTTAAGAAAACTTTACACACAAATGCTCTTTTCTCAGCCATTCATAAATTTCATAATAGTTTGTTAAGTAGCATAATGTCACCAATAATGAGCCTCGTGATGTGGCAATCTGACAACTCCCACACCACCGCCAAGGCGCCTATAGTTCATGCTTCCGCATAGTCTCCATTGATTTTGTTCTGGATCATAGACTTCTATGGTTTTCAGGTAAGATGTTCCATCAAATCCACCCACAGCATATAGTAGTCCATTTACTACAGCCAAGCCAACCTACAAAAATTGCAGAAGTTTTAAATATAGTATTCAGAAAATATTCAATTAGAAAATAAATAAAATGCCCTTATTTTGAAACACTTTTTGGCAACTTCAGAGAAAATACCTTCTTTTAATATTATACTCCTTTAAAAATTATTTTTTATTAATTCTTGAAATTAAATTAATTTTACACAGCAAAAATACAGAGAACAATTGAAAAATATACTTTTTGTAATAAAAACATATGGAAATTGTAATAATCAATAAGTTAAATAATAATCCAAATTCTTTTCAATATGCTATATATATATATATATATATATATATATATATATATATATATATATATATATATATATATATATAGCATATTGAATAGAAATAGTAGGCAAATTTTTAAAAATGTGTTAAGCAAATTTAATATTTAATTACAAGAGAAAAATATGAGAACTTTAACAGAATAAATTAATAACAATTAAAGGTAAGATAGATCTGAAATATTTTATAAATGCCAAATTTAGATAAATTGCATAACTGACTTTTGCTATACATAATTTTCATGAGAACACGTGAATCCAACTTAAGAATTGCTGCAAAAAAATGTAAATATTTTAGTTGAAGTCAATAATCTTATAAAAATATTAACAGAAAATTTTGTCACTGAAGCAGTAGTAAAATTTTAAATACTTTAAGATGGGTAGTGATAAAAATTCCTGCATAATTCAGTTAAAAATATAAAGTTTAAAAACTAGACAATTTTATAATTTAAAAATAATTCATCAAAAAATATTTAATAATAATAAATTTAAATGATAAAACATTTATTTAATATAAAAATGTATAAAATGTTATTGTAAACGATTTGAATTGCTTGCAATAAAAGTAGGTACAATTTTCGAAATATAAATTTAAGTTATATTTCATAAATCATTTAAAAAACTTAAATGTACACTTCCTTTTTATTTGAATATTTTTTCATAAGTAAAATATTTATCCAAGTTTTTGATTAACATTTCTTTCAAAAATCAGACAAATTTAGAATTTAAAATATCAAAGGCTTTAATGTAAGGAAAAGCCTGATTATGTCAAGAGCATCAAGGATTTGAGATATTGAATATGATAAAATTTTTTCATCATTACTTTTGTCATATATTATATTTTCATGATAATTTAAATTCAAAAATATTTCTTAAATTCTTGACAAGTTTAGAATTCCCAGATCACAAAGCCTTAAATGTAAGAAAATGTCTGGTTATGTCTAGATTTTCAATTTGATGCTCTAGACATAGGATTTGAGATCTTGAAAATGTGATACAATTTCTTCAGTATCACTTTTGTCAAAAGCATTTTCATGATAATTTCTCTTCAAAAATACTTCTTAAGTCCTGAATAATTGCTTCAAAACATATTGCCTTGCAAGTACCAATGTTGTGAAAACTATGAATCTAGTTTCTGTTATGATTGTTGTAAATTTGCCAGTCTTTAAGGGTTTTACAATTCAATTATATTTTGGTACTTTACTTCTATGGATATAAATCTTTCATGCATAAAAACCTTTAATTATTTTTTTCAGACACAAAATTTCAGCTGCTGCTTACATTATTACACATTATAACTTTAATGTTTTCATCCAATATATCATCATTTAATAACATTTGATTATAAGATTTTTAAAGCAATATTTAAATTTTCAAATTAACATCTTGATTATGAGATTGATGAGCTTATGTAGCATTAGAAGATAGAAATATGTCAATTGCTTATTATTTTCTGAATAAATGCAAGAAGAATTTATAACAAAAGAAGTTTTACTCAATATTCACAATAAAAGTAACCTTTCTAATGTAAAAGCTGAATGCTCAATTCCTTAATTTGCTTTTCCAAATTACTGATGGTATCTCTAATTTAAATTGAATTCATAATCAAGATAAAGATTTGATGCTTTTAAAAATTTTGGATGATTTTTTGATCACAAGGTAGTTTTATAACAGAGTTATTTAAAATATTATTGACTGTAATATTTTTCCTACAGTAACACTGATACATTCGTGGTTACTTTACTTTTTTAATAGACAAATCATGTTTAAAACATTCTATAAACCATTATCATCATAGATGCTTTTAACACTCAAATTCCTCGAAATTTCTTCAGATTTTTCTTTAAGAATAATTCAATAAATTGGCTCATTTTCAGCTCTAACTTCAACTATTTAAATAAAACTTTTTTAATATGCTGAAAGCTTAATTTATAAATTCTATTTGTTTGACTTCAACAATTAGTACCAGTAATGCTACCTTTTTAATGAAATAATGTTATTTAGTCTAGTATACGTTTTATGTTATCTAGTGAATAAAGTTTTCATAACACTTGATTTTTCAAAAAGAAAAATGAAATTTTTTATGTTTAAAGAATAAGTAAGTACGAGATTTTTACAATGCTACAGAAAACACCTTTTGACAGAAACAAATTCAAAGTTTATTGAATTACAAGAAAATACATTTTCACTATAGATAGCTTTTAATATTTTCAGAGATCATATTTGAGAAAAAAAATCGGTTTTTGGTATTAGAGATAATATTCCAATCACTTAGAAATATTATCCTCTAAGAATTTAAGTTAAACAAATTTCGACTTTTATTTTTCTAGAAGTTATTTAAATGCCAATCTAACTATCATTTATGTGTATCTTATTCCATTCCATTTTTTTTTCTGAAGCGAGATATTTATGTTTGAATAAATAAGAATGAAATCACATGACAATAAAATAGGACTGATAAATAATTACTTGTGATCAATAATCAAATTATTTAAGTAAAGATTTACAATAGTTTAGTAGCATATTATGCAAAATTCTTTTATTTATATATTTTAAAACAAATAGCTTATAGACTTTGAGACCTAAGAAAAACCATATAAAAATATACATTCATTTCAGATTTATTTTAAATTATTATTATTTTTTTTTTTTTTATGTTTGAATGATTGCTCAAACAAATGAAAAAAATCCATTTAAAATAAATCTAAAATGAATTTTTAAAAATGAGCAATTTATCATACATTTTTATTTGGGAACCATGAGTTTTTAATCTTTTTCTAAGGTTAATTTGTACAGTTGGCTTATAAATGCAGCAACTGATAATGCAAAAAACTTAGGTACTAATCCATTAGCTGGGTGAAAGAAAGAAATCACAAAATATCTTTAAATTTAAAGCCCTTATTTGAAATATAAATTTATATGATTACTCATTTCACCAACCAAAATTCACATGCAGCAAATTTTTTTAAAGAATAAAACATGGATAAAATTATACAAGCCTTTACTAAATTTTCTATATAATTTGAGACTTTTTCTTTAATTTAAAACTTGCTTATCCTTTCTAGAGTAATATGAAGCAACAATACTACTTTGAATACATAATGATGCTTATTTTAAATTTGAAATATAAGAATTATCTGTCATTCTTCATTTATATAAAGAAATAGAACAATACTTTAAATAAAACAGGAACACAGCATAGTAGTATGCAAATAGGAGAGGGAGACTGCTGGTTTCTGAGGTTAAAGCAATAATAGCTGGAATCTGTTATTTTACATAAGAATAATTTCTTTGGAAAATCCATTTTACCACCTCAGCCATGATGACATGTTTGAGGAACAGATTTTGAGAAATAAAAAAAAATTTCATGATAAAACTTTGAAATTTCCAAATTGCAACTTTAAACATTCTTTCAAATTTTGAATAAGTGTAAAATATTTTTTAAAAATAAATTACATCATAATTTATTCGAATTTGGATATAGTTGGCAATTATGCAGAAATCCTGTGTAATATCTTTTTTTTAATTTTAAGATTTTGGAAATATGTTTATTTAGATATTTTTTCATTAATATGAAAAAACAATCAAATGGTTAAAAATATCATTGGTAATTTATGTTTTTATCAAAGGATTTAAGTGTATAAATTAGTGTTTCTATTAAACTTGTTGAATATTATTAGAAATATTTGATTTGGAATCAGTTTTGAAAGAGTACTCACTATTGGCTACCAGCTCAGCTTTCATATTGTCAGAAAATATCTTTACATTAAAATACATAAATATCTAAAAGGCAGCAGTTTTAAAATTAAATTATGAAACATAATTTATCATTTAATTATTCATACACCATAAATTCCATTATTCATGAACTGAGTAATATAATTGCATATAAGTTAATTTCAATAATGCATAAACTGACAAAAAAAAAAAAAAAAAAAAAAAGGAATAAAACACAAAAATATGTATTCAAACAATTTACACACACAAAAAATTACCAAACACAATTTATTATAGTATAAGAATAGGAGTAATAAAATTAATATTTCTACGACTCTATAAATTTACTTCTTTAGAGAAAATCATGAGTCTTTATCAGAAACTTAAATGTTTTTTTCTTTAAATTTGGGTATTGTGAATTGCTCATGATTTGGTTTGTTTATAGCTCTATTCTAAAAGAAATGAAAAAATTCACACAAGGACTAATTAGGTCAGAACCAACAGTGTAAAGTAGATTTTGAATCACAATCCAAGTCTGAGGTGGGACTTGAACCCACAAACTATTGAACTGAAGGATAAGATGATTAGGAACAAAATAATATGAACCAAAAATCAGAACAACTAGCCATTTAGATGGCAGTATGGAAAGCCATTATCAAATAATCAGGAACTTACTGTAATATCATTTGTCATAATATACTATTTTTTTTTCCATTAAAATATGCAAAACTACACTTGCATTTGAAATAATTAATTACACAAATCATTTATGGTAAAAGTAACAGAAAAATAAACGAAAAAATACAAGCATCAAAATACTACCTTAGTACTAATTCTATATCTGATGTATTTTCATTTTTCAGGTTTCCACTCGCAACAATTTAAATAAATGTACATTAAGTTACAAAAATTCAATTTAACTGTATTAATAAAGTACAATATCATGCAGAATATTTAACTTACTCCTGATCTTCTCGAGGTCATTGCTACAATAGGTTGCCACTGATTTGTTTGAGGATTATATCTTTCAGCACTACTCAACTCTGTAGTATCATCTCTTCCACCCACAGCATAGATGGTATTGTTGTATATAGCACATCCCAAATGTTTTCTTCTTGTTCCCATAGAGGCTACTGAGCTCCATCGATTGGTTCTTGGATCAAATCGCTCAACTGTGGGGAAATTAATTTCAATTTGCAATTCAGATCAGTGCACATTATGAAACATACTTAATAAAGAATAAAGTTAAAAAAATGTATGATAAAAGAAGTAATTACTTAAATGATTAAAAAAAAAGTAATGTTTATAATGAAATTTTTAAATCGAATTTCAAATAGTAATAATCCCAAGGAATAAACACCTGAATTAAGAGGAGATGAACCATCGGATCCACCAACAGCATATAAGTAGCCACCCAAAACTGCAACTGCAACCCCTAATCGCTTTGTGCTCATTGGAGCAACTTTGGTCCATCGATTTGTTTGTGGGTCATATCTAGAAATGAATAAATTTTTAAAAATATTATAAAATACTAAAACCACAGGTTATTCAGCAATTTTCCTTCAGTTATTCTGAAATTTTAGCAAATTCTTTCTAATTATTTTATTTTTAATATGATCATAACATGAGGAACAAAATTACACATTGTAAGGAAAAGAGCCAAAATGTTTTGACAGTAAACTTACAAATAAAGATTTTGAACACGAATTTCAAGAATAATTTTTTTAGGATAATCCATTAATAGAGATATTTCCAGATCATGATTTATTAAGTAGTTCAATTTAAGTGTTTTAAAAATTTGATCAGTGAGATTAATATAAAATTTATACTTTTTTTACAGTAGACATCGTAAATATGCAAAAATTGTGTTAACTAGGAAAAAAATGATACCAAGAAATAATTTTTCCCAGCGATCCAAATGTATTTGGCCAGCAATAATATGTTATTCTTTTTAAATTTTCTATTTAAATATTTTGTTAATGTTAAAATTAATTAAGGACTTTTGTGATTAGTTATTTTGACAAACAAACTGTTAAACCATATAATCTAAAATATTAACTTTAACATTTTTTTAAGTAAATTTACTTTTTGATTTTCATTAAACACGAACTAGCAAACAAGAAATTATTTGATGTAGATTTCCTGGAATTTGAGCCTACTAACAGGGTGACAGGAACTTTGACATATACCACCTACTCTTTAATAACATTTTGTTTAAAAATTTGAAGCTATTTAACTCATTTCTTTTAATATATTTCTAAAAGAAGAGACACTAACTTTATGGGTTTTATCTGTGTTCAGTATTCTCATTAAAAAGAGAATTACAGGTTCAATTTATTGAAATATATAGCATATATTTTTAGTAATATATTTAATATCAAGTATTTAAATTTCAATACCTTTAATTCTGATATTCTCCATATATTTTAATAACTGTAACTTAAGATAAGTCTAAATAGTCACCGAAAATACATCAAAATTTATCACTCTATAAATAGAATTTTAATAATATTTTTAAATATATTTTAGAACTTAGAATTTGTTTTTTACAGAAATAACAATTTTCAATTCTATTGCTATACAAGACGTTTTTGTAATTAATATTTCACTTTGTCCTTTGTCATCGAATTTGACAGATAAGAGTAACTATACACAGATCATTCTTTATTTCTTGAAAGTAAATCTATCATTATAATCTTATTAATATTGTTAACAATGACAAAGTACAAAACACACCTAAATTTAACTGACGATTTTTTTCATAAAATATTCAAATTATTTTTATTAAAAAAATCAAATGTGATTTAAAGAATGATTAATACCAACTGATTCCATAAACTCTGTAACAAACTCTTCAATAATTTAAGATTTTGGACTGAAAACAATATACATTTAAAAGAATCTTGGTGTTATTTGCAACTGAATTGCATTAAATTTATTGTCAAATTCATTAATTTAATTGAACACATTTTTTTGTACCAGAATAAGTTTTAATCTTAGTATTTATGGAAAGCAATCAAGTTGAAATAGTTAATTATATGATATAATTATGCAACTGAATGCCATTAAAATTATCTGATATAATATAAAAATTTATATTATCCGTTACACACTTTGAAAGACCCTCTTATGAAATTTTTTGCCAAAAATTCTGCAATAAAGATCTAGATAAGTTTTTTGCTCTTATCAACATAACTGATCGAAACATTTTTTATATTACATCCAAAACAGAAAATATATTGTGTTTACTTTTTTAAGTACAAATACCCCAATTCTCTTTCATAGCACAATTATACCTTTAAATGTAATATTCTAGTAATTAACAAATATAAATTATACCTCTCAACAAAATTAAGGCAAGAAACGCCATCTTGGCCCCCGACTGCATATAAATAACCATCCAGAACAGCCACACCAACACTTGTACGGCATGAACTAGTAGGTGCGACATCACAGCTCCATTGGTTTGTTTGAGGATCATATCTATAGAAATGGAAAATTACAATTATTGCATGACATTTAAACTAATATATGCATTAATTTTAATATTCAAATAATCTAGCACTCATTTTAATACATTTGTAAGTTTTAAAGAGAATTATAAAAAAATAACCTCTCAATGCTATTTAAGTATGATTGTCCATCATGACCACCAACAGCATAAAGGAGGTCATTCAAAACAGCAACTCCAACCCCGCACCTCCGTTTACTCATAGGTGCAGCCATTCTCCACTCATTAGATTGAGGATCGTACCTCTCTACACTAGCAATAGCATCTCCACTACACCAACCACCAACTACAATGGTAAAATCAGTCTTATCATATTACTTTATTTCATTGAGGTATTCAACAGTTCATATTATAATTCATACATTTTTAGGTTAAAAATTAATCATGCACAATTCTTTATAGATATATATCTAAATTAAATGCTTAAATAAACTTATGTTGAAAACAATGACATAATAGTGTAAGAGATCTTATAGGCAAAGAAACAAAAGCAGGCATAGCGTCTAATATAGTTTGGATCATTTAAATAATTTGCTTACAATCATTTAATAAGAAGGACAAATATTACATGAAAATATCAACAAGTAGTGTCACAAGTTCTTAACTTTTACTAACAATACAATTTTAATTTAACTTTCTTATAACATTAAGAAATTATTGGTGTATTTTCCAGTATATAAACCACAGCAGTTTTTAAGAAGAATACTGGGAAATATATACTGCTGATAATGTGGTCTCTTTAAAATAAAGAGTACACAGTATAACAAAAAAAAAAAAAAAAAAAAAAAACATATAATGTAAAGAGCATTTACCATACAAAAACATCTGACAAATTCTATTAGGACTCAACTCACCCTAAAGTGATACATTGAGATGAAAGCACTGGATCACAACCAAAAATGATAAATCCGTGAAGATTTTAGTAAAACTTATTGATTTTTAGTTTTTAATAACATTTATAATAAGGTTGGATATATTTTAAATAAAATGTATTCGTTTTGTTAATAACTAAACAAATGAAACATTTTCAAAAACTGCATATTGGATACATTTTTCATCTTACATTAACATGTTTTCATTTTATTTACTATCTCATCTATTTAATTCTCTATAGCTTTTAGTTTAAAATTTGCTGTGACCACACGATAACACATAAATCTGAATATTTATAGAACAAAACATCTCGAGTCAAAACAAGATGCAAACTGACAATAGACAATGGCAACTGTAATAGCTTTCCAAGGAACCAAATTCATTTTGGAAAGTAATTGGGCAAACTTGATAGCCGAAATAAATCAGCTGAGTCATTGGCACCACCTGTGTTACATATTTTATAAAACATAAACATTTTTTTTCAAAACGTTATTGTTGTTTTTCTGGTGGAGAAAGCTTTTATTAGATCATCCATGGCAGTGGATAATACACGAAATGGAATTTGAAATTTTTTAACACATAATCTGATTACATACAGGAAAATATATCAGTTTCATTTAGCAATCCAAAGAAATAATACTTAAAGATAAATGCTAATTACAAAATTAAAGTTTGTAAATTATTTCCTACCTAAAAGATAAAGAAAAGCAGAACATGATGATCAAAATAGTCTTTTGGATTTTACCAAATAAATACATAAAACGATAAACTTTTTCTTATGCAATATAAAATAGGATCAACTAGATAAACTTTCAGAAAAATATGTTTTTATTAACAATACAGCACAGTCAATTTTCTTTAAAAAAATCATTCCATATAAATAAAAGTTCATGTCAGTGATAAAATTTTGTTAATTTATGCACTAAAAAATTATCAGAAAAAAAATGTACCCGCAAACAAAACTTCTCCTCTGCGAACTGGCTTCCTTGGTCTAGTACGAGGTCCTTGCATTAGAGGTCTTTCTTGAGGTAAAAGCAAATAATTCTTAGCTTCATCTACCAAGTCTCTACAGGCTTCATCACTCTTTATTAAAAGATCAGAACCAACAGTTCCCACAAGGAATTTTGGACTGAGAAGTGGTAATCTAACATGTTGCAGAACCTTAAAAAAAAGTTAAAGTTTCTTCCAATAACATAAAATTTTAATTAAATACATACATTGAAAAATCATTCTCAATTTTACAAATTAACCTTATTGCATGAATAAAACTTAATTGCCTTTTAATTTGATTCATCATAAAATCCTTGTTTTAATTAAGCTAAGTTATACTTTTCTTTATATTAATTGCAAATATATTTTGAAAATTATAACTTACAAAAGTTAAATATTTTAAATTTTATACTATAACATTTCATTATTTTTTTAAATTAGCAAGTATAAAATTTGGGAAAAAATTAACTATTAAAACATACACATGAATGTTATAAATATAAAAACAATATGAGTAAAGAAAATAGATATTTTTAAAAAATAATTTACATTGGATTTTAGAAGACTGGAGATATGTTTGCAAAACTGTCACTTTTTGCAAACCAGGACTAATTAAACAAGGACCTATGGTTTATAATAGATTCTGAACTATCAGAACCATTCAAGTCCAAGTTAGGATACAAATCCATAAATTTTCAAACTGATTTTATGTGTGTGTAGGGGGGGGGAGTTGTCACTAAATGGTAATATTTGCTTACAAGGGTTAATTAGATCAGGACCTAAAGTATATTCCAAATATTCATATTCAAAGTGGAATTTGAATTGTTGAACTGAAAAGTAAGAATGCTAAGTCATTCAGCTACCAGCTCAGCTATTTGGTTTTGTTATTCTATATCTTTGTTGTGAATGAACACTAATTAAGAGCAAGTCTAACAATTTAAATTCCAAACTACTATAATCCAATAACCCAGAGTGGGAATGAAATCCTTCAACTATTAAACTGAATGTTACATATCTAACCATTCAGCAGCCAGCATGACAAAGAAAATTGAATGCGGTAAACATTTGTTCCATTTAGGTGAGAGAAGTCTGAATAAGTAAAAAGCATTGGAATTTCAAATTAGGCTACAAATAAATAGTAATTCTGGATTTCAATAATCAAATTAAAGGAAACATTTCATTACCTTTTTTTAAATAAACAATTGAAAAAGCATTTTAAGTATTAGAAATAATAAGTAATAAATAATAGTAATAAATTGAGTATTTTAGAAACTTAGTAAGGAAATATTCCTTTTCATCCTAAATTGTACAGTTTTACTGATAACTCAAATAAATGAAGCTTCCACCTCACTAATTTATATGTTAGTTTGCCATATTTTCAACATGAAATGAACAACAAAATTTATCATAAATATATGGATAAAAATTCCTCTAAATTAAAACTACTTCACCTTCATTTATCCATATTATTATTCCAGTTAAATATCAATTTCCTAAATAATTAAAAAAAATTATTAAACTATAATTCTTCAACTTGTGCATTTTAAGAGATTTTTGATAACTTGTGAAGTTTGCAAGAGTTTAGATAAAATCATTTGAATTAACAACAATATATTTAAAAAATAGCTTTAATGTTATTTTAAAAATTTATAAAACTACATATAACATTATTTTCTTAAATTGTTACTCCTTTTCTAATTATTGAAAGGAATGGGCAAAATTGTAGTTGATTTAAATATACTTCAGTATATTATTCGAAAATAAGATAAAAAGACAAAAAATAATAAACTAACTTTTAAACTTAATTCTAAATTCCAATTTTGAATACACTATTAAGCACAATTAAATACTCAAAATTTTACACACAATAAATAAAACAAATAACTTCCACTCTCTACTTTATTGATAATAACCTAAAAAATCTTTTTTCAACTTTGTGCTGCTTAAGATCAAATTGATTAAATTTGCTAGTGATTTAATTAGAATTTTAAAAAATTAAAATTTGACAAACTAATAATTTTAAGAATCAAAATTAATTTTTTTGAAAAAAAAAATAATCATTTAATGTAATAAACTGATCCTACTTGAGGTAAATGCTGTCTTCTTTCAGTTATATTGTATTTAACCCAAGACATAACTGCATTAAATACTTGTTCTTCACTTCGAACATTCAATTCATCGCTTGAAATTATGTCAATCAATTGATTCACTGGAAGCAGGAGAAACTCTTCGCTTTCCATGACCTAAATGAAAAAGTAAGCAAAATTAGAATCTCAAAATTTAACAAATAGAAAATGAAAAAAAAAAAAATGTAACTAAAGCAATACCTCCTGAAAATTATGTTGAGTAAATTTATCAGCAATACGGAGAAGTTCCCTGCATGAATGTGTGTCAGCAAAAGCTCTTATGCCCAAGCAATTCGAGGGATCAAGTTGCCGTTTAAGAAACTCGCAGCACACTTCTTGTATTTCAGCCATTTGTAGCAGACATGCAGCAGGTAATAAAACTTGAACATTGTTTTCTTCAACAATGATATGAGAAGTATATGCAAAGTCTATCAGTAATTCCATTGCATGCTCATCAATATCTCTGATTGTCACCTAAAAGAAAAAAAAAATTTTTAAACAATTTTTGAAATTAAAAATCATTTATAAAAAAGCCTGGAAACCAGTTAAACTAAGTTTAAAATATGATCTACAGAATGATAATGGAGAATATTTAAAAATTATGTTAAATTTTCTAAGAACATGAAATCACAATTTGCGATTTAACAAAATAGCAAACTTAAGTATTAACAAAAATTTTAAAACCTACTGAAATAAAAAAAGTAAATGCAATACCTCAGTCTGCCTGCTCTCTGCCAATTCACCAGTAAACATAGCATGGAAATAAGGAGAACATGCTGACAATATTACACGATGAGCAAATATCCTCCGTGTCCCTACTATCAGTACAACATCACACAGTTCCCTATGCTTCCTCAGCAAGTTAATGGCTTCTAGAGTATGGCGAGGATGCTTATCAGATGTGTACTCTAGCCGAGCTGGAGATGGCGGACATTCTAAATCTGAATGTAAAATTTCACCCATCTTGTTGGTGACGTTCACAGAACTATTTAAAATCAATCACAAAATTATATTCAAAATAACATTACATAAATAAATAAGTTAGATAAAACATAATTTATTAAGACAATTAAATGCAAATTCTTTTTTTAATACAACATAAAACTCATTAATTTTTTTTAAAAAAGAATCTTAATTTACTTAAAATCCTACATATTCATAGCATCCTTCCATTGTTAATTTCTTACAATAAAAATTATTTTACTGTAGCATTTGTTAACAGAATGTAGACTTTTAATTAAGGTTAAGTTAGCAAATAATTAAGCATAAACTAATTAATTATTTTTACAGTATTCAAATAAAAAGCAGAAAATTTGATAAAATAATTAATGTAAAGGTCAACATCATTGAATTTTATTTTATAAATATGGAATATGTCCTACAAAATTTATAATCTCTGCAGGATCTTTAATAGTTTCTGATAAATTGTATTAAATTCTAAACATAATTTTTAAAATTTTAATATGAAATAAATGTATGGGAAATGTAAAATCTTAGTACAATTAGACTACTCATAATGAAATATTTGATACATAAAACTCAAAGTATTCTGTAATATTAAATTTTATAACTAGTGTGTATCTAACAAAACAGTTTGTTGATAAAATGACAGAATTTGCTTATTAACAATACATATTCTTACCTTCTAGTACTGAGCAAAATAAAATTCATTCCACAAGTTATGAAGCAATTTTCACTAAATTTTTCAAACTATGTGAAAATTTTAATTTTTCATTAAAAATGAATTTGACATAATTCTCAAAGTAATTATTTTTATATCATTCATTTTTCTGCACATGAAATGATTGATGATTTTTCTGTAGATTTGAATACGTTTATTTTTCTTTCAATTGAAATACTTTATATATTGGAAAAAAAATAAAACTTTAAAACACTTTTTTTATAAAAAAAAATTGTCTTTAGTTGAATTAGATAAAACCCTTATTTTTTTACTTATTTTCATATACCAAGTACTAAGATTAAAAAGAAAACCTAATTGATTAAATATCCAAATCCTTTTGAGTATGAATATTTTTTCTTCCAAAATAATAAAGACAACTACTTTATATAAAAGAAAAAATAATTATCAATTGACAGTTGAATATGTAAATCAAATAAATCTACTCATTTATTAAAAATGATGGAAATAATCATATAATCTTAAGAATTATCAATATAAGTATAATTTTGCAGAAGAAAGTAAATTATTTCTCTAGACTTAACTTAGTAAAAATTACATATTTGTAATAAATCTTGCATGGATATAGAAATAAACTGAAATTAATATAATCAATGTTGGAAACATTGAAATAAAAGTAAAAAAGGCAAATCATTTTAATAAATTTTAATAACATATTTTTAAATTTATTAAAGTATACAATTATTAATGTGAAAGAATATCAAAAGACAATTGCAAATACAATTTTGAGAAATTTTCTTGAAATTATGAAAAAAAATTTAATATTGTAATTAGCATTTGACTGGGGGATATTTTGCATACAATTAAAACATTCGCAAGTTGTTTAAATACTGAATTTTGAATTACTTTCAAAAATTATTTTTACAACGACATTGAAACAGAAACTCCAACAAGTCATTACTTATACTGACTTGAAATTGTAATTTCTGTGCCCTGGCCAGTGGACCGGATTATAAAATGAAAGCATTATAAGACAATCTGTTGAAGCATTACAGCATATATAACCCCTACA
Organism: Latrodectus elegans; assembly: GCA_030067965.1. Taxonomy (NCBI): domain Eukaryota; kingdom Metazoa; phylum Arthropoda; class Arachnida; order Araneae; family Theridiidae; genus Latrodectus; species Latrodectus elegans. Next base: position 23,145,532 of record CM057816.1, read on the forward strand.
AAAGAATAAAATAAAAAATAATTGTTTACCATACTTTGCTTAATAACATACCTTGATTTTTGCTTGATTTTAATCGGCATAAGTCTCCTAAAATAAAATGAGGTTCTCAGAACAGGGCTTTCAATAAAATGCATTACTTAATTGAGGATACAACTTAATTACACCCTGTTGATAATTGTACTGACAGAAACAATTACATTTATAATATTCTATATTTTCTAGTACAGAAGAAAATCTGAGAAGTCTAAATGTAGTAACTTTTCTTATAATAAAATTGATAACAAAATTTATATAAAAACTAATATCTAATGTAGAAAAATGCTAGCAATATATTTTATCTAATTCTCAATCATTTAATGAATGAAACAATAAAAACAAACAATAAAAAATAAATGAAAATTTACTTTCTAGACAAATTTTAAAATTACATTGAAATTACAAAATTAAAGACAACTTAACTTTACAAAATTAAAGACATCTTAAATGTGAAACACTTAACATACGTTATCAATAAAAATTGATGATATATTAGAATAATTACAATTAATTACAAATGCAAACTTGCACAAAGTGTTTTACTAAGCAATATCACATGAAAAATTTTAAAAATAACTGCTAAACATATAAAAGTATATTTATTGCCCAGAAGGTATTTTTCAATCTTCTATTCATGAAGCAATTAAATACTATTCACTTATTTAGTCAAAACTCACTTGCTTCTATATCTATACAGTTCAAAATTAATAGCTTGAAATTAATCAGCACATTTATGTTGTTTTATTTGTGGTCCATATTGTAAACAAATGCTAATCTAATCTAGAGTTTAAAGACTTCAACCATTAAAAGCATACACACTTTACCTTTAAAGCAATAATTGAACATATGAACTGGTGAATTGAAGGTCAGGAAACTAACATTAAGCTGCTAGCTTGGCAGAATATTAAAAAATTGCAAAATCATGAAAACATTTAAGATAGTTCTAATAATATTTATAAAATACACTGTAAAAAAAGTAACTTTTTAAACCCATTTTATATCTTATGACTAATAACTCATAAAAATAATGTTTTATATTTGGAACAGTAAAGAATATGATATAATTTCAAATTTATAACTATAATAAATAACATATTACATGTAACTCCATAAAATTTACTAGCACAGTTACATGTGTATTATAATTTTCAACAAAATAATTAAGTAACTTTTAATGATGGTTGTAATTTCATTTAAGTTAGAAATAATTACAATATCCAATGATTAATCTTGGTTCAAAAACTAAAATAAAAAAAAAATTTTTTTTAATTAAATGTTGAAAATCCTTAATTTTATAAAAGCTTTTTTCTATACTAACTGTAAGTAAAGTATACTACATTTGGTAAACATTTAACAAAGTATAAATAAAGGCTTAATAAAGAAAGGAATAAATTATAACATAATAAAGAAGTCATTGTTCGTTATAAACTGAAATTTAATAATTATCCTATAGTAATTAATTAAAATGGGGTTCTAAGTAATAATGTATTGTCATATTTCAAAAACTTTTTTACTAAACAATTGGATTTCATAATTTAGTGAAAGCACAAGATACTAAAGATAAAAAAAATTATGCTATTAAACAGAAATATTCAGGAAAAAATTACAGAAGCGATACATTTGCATAAGAAAGTTATCAGATTCACTTAAAATGTATCTTCTTTTCATATATAATTAAAATACAGAAATGTGGAGAATAAGATAGTGTAATTAACAAATTTTGTAATTTTCAAATTGCATGTACCTTTAAAATGAATTATAACTAATCTTTTCTTCAAATTTAGCACCACATTCATCATTTCCCAACATAATTACTATAAAGGAAAAAGAGCATTATATCAGTAAAAAAAAAAAAATTGACTTCACTAAATAATTAACAAAATGCAGAAAGTTATCAAATTTCTAAATTTAAAAACATAGAAGTACTTCAAGAAACAAAAATATTAGAATTTCTTTTATTAGCAAACATATGGGAAATGCTAAAGTAAAAAAAATAAAAAAACGAGAAAGAATTATAATTAAAAAGTAACAAATATTAAAATTTTATGCTTTAAAAACCTAACTATACTTTGCTTTATTATCTAATGAATTATATTGTCCATTAATATAGCACAACAATAGTATGTTAATAATTATTATTAAAGTATTATTGTAGTGCTATATTAATGGACAAAAGTAATTATTAAATTTCAGAATAAAATCTCTGTTTGTAATTTCATTAAGTTAGTATGATAATAACAATAAAGAATAATTCAAGAAAAATATTCAATGAATTTTAGCAATAATGACAAATAATAAATATGTACACAAATTATTAAACACAAAGTGATATTAATATTTGTTATTCAATTTATGCTGTAATTCTAAAAATTATTAACTTTTTCCATCTTACAGCAATTTATTCTTTAAAAAGTTATAAAAAAAATAGCAAAAGATACAAAAATAAATTTGAATTATCTTACAGGCTAGATGCTAGTATTATATAACATTAGATTCATAAAAAAAAATAATTTTACCTTAAAGAAAATTTTTATAACACTAAACATTATGTATTTTACATTAATATGTACAACATAACAATAAATTATGTAGTATTTAACATTTTTGGGATTTCCTCCATAAAAAAGTTAATTAATTTCAAAAGTAAATCCAATTAAAATAATGTTTAAAAATATACTGTACAATACCTTCTATTTTTCTAAAAACAGAAAACTTTTTTAAGCAAAATGCATTCAATGCTTAAGATAAATTTCTTAAAAGTGAAGAGATATTAAATACATTGAGAAAAATTAAATATGTGTGTTTATCTTCATAATAAATCACTACTCTTTTCTTCCATATTACATTCAGAATAAACAATATAATTTCATTTTCCCATAAAATTAACTTCACAAATACCTAAGTATAAAAAAATACAAATAAAAAACAAAATTTTAAAACATATATTACAATAAATATATAAATTCTCAATTAATTAATGTAATTTTTTTAGAAATACATTAAAATCCTACATATTAATGTAGTCACCAAATAATAACTTCGTACAGCAGAATGATGTTTCACAGGCAACTTTTAATCACTATGAAAGCTAATTTACAAATTTTTTATCTATGTGGAATTTCACTATGGTTTTAAGAATTGACACATCTTTCAGATGTAATTAGTTAGTAATGTTTACTTTTGAGAGAGAAAGAAAAAGTTCAAAAGTAAATTTTAAGTAAGCTATTTTTAAGTTATTGTAAATTTAAATTGGATTTTTAAAACAAGTTGATTAGAAGACTGAAATTTTTATGTTTTTAAGTGAATTTACACATTTTAATTTTCAGATTTTGCACTTTTACACCAGCATGAAGGATTAAATTATTCAATCTAAAAATAACATAAATACTTGAAAAATATTAAAAATGTACTTTCTACAGCAGGTCATTCAAATCTTCAGTAGTAAGAACTTAACAATATTTTCAAATATCAAATATAAAATTTTTTAATGATTTTCATACAATCAAATTATTAGTTATTAACAATATTTTAACTTGGTAATTTCAATTAATAATTTTGTAAGAATATAAATGATCTTAGATAATTAAAAAAAAATCTATTTGTATTTGCTATATTAAAACGTTGTATACAATTCAAATAACATTAATTTCTTATTTAGTTTTGTTGAGAGAATAGAATTAAACATTACAGAGCATATTTTTCTATTGGTCATAATAACTATCCATACAATTATAAATAAAATCAATAAGTTAAAATATTTACTTATATCAAAATATTAATGTTTCTGTAGAAAATTTTTTATCTATACTAATTAGAAGTACAAAATATTCAAATAATTTACAACTTTGAAAAATAAATATCATGCTTAATTATAAATTTAAACATAATATCAATTGACAATTATGTAAGCAGAAACAACAATTCCTTTGACTTTTCAGAATTAAATGATAATTTTTTCTAGAATCAATAATAATCGATTGTTAAGTCTTACGATTCTTAATGAGTTGGGCATGATTTCTAATTTTTGCACCAACCTAAATTACATTACTACTTTAAATTTTCAAATTAAAATTTACTTAAAAATTAATCATAAAAATTCCCTGCAATATTTAAAAATTTAACTTTAAAATATAATGACTATATAATCCCTATTAAAAGCTCAATTTATAAACAAATTACTAATCAAATGATCTCATGTACAACAAATTTTGCTCATGTAGACAATAACATTAAACGTAAGTTATATCATTAACGCAACTTATCATTCTGACGCAGTAAGCCAATTTGGCACATTTATCACTGCACAGGCATCTAGAAATAGGTCTAAGTAATTTATAAAAACCCATCCTTTTAATTTTTTTACAATGGTGAAAATTGAAATGAACATCATTTGTTTAACTTCATTAATAAAATCAATAGCACCATTGGTTGTTAAGAAGCTATGATAAAAAATTAACACAGCATTTTATAATAAAAGTTTAGAGTCTAACATTTTTGGTTTAAAATTCAACTGTTGTTACAATATTAATTATTGTACTATATTGACACATAATAACCCAGGATATAAGAAATTACACACAGCACTTACTGAAAATCATTTATGTTAAAAAGAAATTAGTGTTTACTTAGTCATTTTAATACGATTCTTTAATTATAAAGTATTGATATTTAGAGCTCATTTTACATGATATAAAAAACAAAACAAATCATTGCTAAACAAATTTGATTTGATTTCAAATAGAAAGAAAAATTCCCCATTGTCTTTATATTTTTGTCAATTGGGGCAAAATTATATTTCCTTTTTTGGGGCTAAAAGTAATATAAACTGTAACTGAGAATGTTTTGACAACTAGTGTTATAATGCTAGATTCTACTATATTTCTACTCAATAAGTCAGGAATAATAAATAAATTTAAATGCAAACGATATTATTATACGTACGGCTTTCGTATCGACAGCAAATTTAACATCATTAAACTATAAATGATTATCTCTTTATCGAAACTATAATCATTTCTACACAGTATATAAAAAATTAGTGATAGAATAAATAAAAACAATTTGTACAAAAAGTATTAAGTTAATAACAGGTTTTAAAAATTAGAAATCCTTCGATAACGGTAAAACCAAACATTTTGATTAATAAATTATTTCAATGAAATAGATTTTCCAATAAGATTTATTTCACTATATCTACGAAATAGCTACACATACTATTTCTCAATGATGAGAAAAAATCATGGAAACAGAACCTTCATGAAACGTATAAAGAAAAATTTCATGAATATATAAATGCAATATTTATTTTCATTGCTTGTTTATAATATGACGTTACACAGGTCACTCTCTTGTAGTATTCAGCTTTTCTTTTCATTTTCATTCATTTTCGATATATTTCAAGTCACGGTTTACGAACAAAGCTGTCAACAGTCAAAAGATTAAAAGTATTGGTTAAAATTTGAGGCTCAAATATAGAACATTTAATTTTTAATATTATATATTTACATCATCATCAGTTGTTCCACAATCCTGTGTGGACCCTGGCTTTCTTAAAAAGTCTATGCCATTCTTTCCCCTTCTGCGCTCCACAGCTTTCCAGTCTTTGACCTTGATTGTGTCAAAGTACCTTTGGAGGCAGCCAAGCCATCTCAGTCGGAGTCTACTTCCTTTTCTAATTCCAGTTGGTTTAGACAAAAAGATTCTTTTAGTTGATCTGTCATCTTTCATTCTTATTATGTGTGCGGCGCATTTCATGCGTTGTATTTTATAGCACTTTATAATGTGTATGGTATTCTGAATAGCCCGTAAAATTCAGAATTAGTTTTCCTTTTCCAAATGCTATTGTCACAAACATTACTTAAAATGGAACGGTAAAGTTTCCTCTCAAAGATAGCGAGGGTCCTCTCATCAGCTTGGGTCAAGGTACAGATTTAAAATTTTCTGGTGAGGACTGACCTGATATATAGAAGATATTGAAGATAAATGATATGATATGTAGAAGATATAGATAAAATTTTAATGTTATCAGTTTTGAGAAGTTTTCCTATGCCATGAAAGCATTTGTTGGCCGCAGTTACTCACATGTCAAAAGATATCACACTATATCATTAGTTGAAACTGTACGATTAATGAAACATTTTTGAGTTTGATAACCACAAATATTATCCATTGTATAAACTAACACAAACAGGTTTTATGGAGATCGTATACAGTGGTATTTGGTTTGTTTAAGCATTTGTAAGGCCAGGCTCAAACCACTGGAGAAATCTACGGTAAAAACCTTGCTACGAGAACTCTTCGTGAATTTACGGTGAAGAAATGACGACATACATCATGTGATCTCATTGTTCTGTTGAAACAATGAAACTATTTTCATCATATTGAATTATTACTTACATTTTGATTAATGGGCAATATCAATTTTGTGAAACTATGACTATTTATTTATCGATACATCTGATATGAATTTATCTATACAGTCGGTCTAAAAAATGTGTGAGCACCGGTACCCTTTCGAATTTTGATCACATCGGAAAATGCAAATCTTTGATATGAACGAAATGAATTTACGTGTGACATTCAAATCAAATCCGAATGAGATTTTCTTATATCACGTAAAATTAAATAATGGAACAGCAAAACAATTGCTGATTCTGAAATCAAGATATTGTGTGCTTGGGAAGAGACAATTTTTCACAAGCGTTTCGCGCGTCCTGTCAAGTCCATTGTCTATCTGACCAGATGTGTCTTTCGCCTTGTTCGGAAATTATAAAGTATGACGTATGTTTCATATTCCGTATTTTATGTTTCCAGATTTTAATATTTGGGCTTAAGAAGAGTTCGCATTTCGTTTGAGCTTCAGTTCCAGTTGCAGAACGAATGAGATATAGTCTCTGGATTTTTCACAATAAATCAAGTTTTCACAAATCTTGGCTATCGAGCACTGTCAGAGCAATCGTGTTATATTGTTCACAGAGCCGGTCTCGTACAATAAAGAGTGAAGATCTCCGACGGGAAACAAACAATGGATACGATTTGCATGATCATGGAGATGGACGGATTCGTTCACAATGGAAATTGCTTGTGTCGCGAACTCGGGTTGATCGAAACAACCAACGAAAATCCAGTGTCGTACTCATTTCGATTCGACCTTCGTCTCGTTTATCTGAGTCCGAAAGATTGGCGGACCGCGAAATATTGCTGCAAACATATTCACGGGTTGAGATTTCGACCCAACTTTAACGAACGGGACGATGATTGCTTTGAAATAAATGTTTTCACCTTAAAAGATGCTGATATACAGCAAAGATAGCCATACCATCATTAAATGGAAAAACAGAAATCTTGGTATAAGTCTTTATTAAATTTCTTTCAGCTGTTTTCAATTCAAAACTTGACGAAAATTTGAAAATTTAGGATTAAGAGATTTTATTTAACACACAAATATATAATATATATATATATAATATATATATATATATATATATATATATATATATATATATATATATATATATATATATATATTATATATATATATAAATTTTGTAAAAAATAAACAAATAAATATTAATAAAAAATTATTTTAAATTCATGACAACGGATGTCAATTTGAGTTTTGAATTGCTGATTTTGTGTTGATATTACATTTTGTTTTTTTTTAATTTTTGATGATTTTTTCAAGTATTATGACCTGGATATTTAATATTTGAAAATTCATACTGCAGACATTCTTCGGGGTAATTGCGCAAGTTTCTTAGATCCATTACTCGTTGTGTCAAAAAAGAGTGTTTGTATTTCTTTTGCGCAGTGGACCCCCCTAAAGAAGACATGATCCCCATGCTTCCTATTATTTTTCGTATTTTTTCATATTTTGTCTTAAATCTATTTTCTTTATATTTCAATTTATATTTTTGTATTTCTAATTATATATATATATATAAGGTAGAAAGAATTACATATCTCCATTCTTGAAACGAGTATAATTCCGGAATGATCACACAATATTTAACTTTATATAATTACGCTCAATTGAGTTCGCTGTACTTCTTTATTTTTTATTTAGATACATTATAAATTCGAATTAACTATGAATGCTGTAATCAAATTTTTTAAAATGAAACACAATCCATGCTTAACATTAGCCAAAGATCAAAATTCTTATATAAATTTTCTTTCACTCTGTGTAGCTTCTCTAAATTCAATTCCAAATAAAAATTTAGTATACATACACAGAATAAGAATTTTATTTACAAAATAAATATTAATAATTAACTTAAAAATAAAAATACGAGTTAAAAAAATAATAAATAAGAAAGTATCCGAAAAATTTCAATTTTTGCATGTAGAAATTTTTTATTATCAGTCAGTTTTGACTTCTGAGGATAAATTCCTGAAAATAAACGTTAAAAATGTACCATGTTCTAAGCCTTTTCGTTTTTTACATGACCCCCCCCCCCAAAAAAAAAAGTATTATTTACAAATTATTTATATAAAAAGTATTTATTAGTATATAAATTATTTATTATAAAAGTATATAATGATTCATAGTAAAAATTATTAGTTGCTTACTACGATAATGAGAAGTTTTTAGAAAAATTTTAATTTTGTTTTTAAAATCTAGGATTATTTAAAAAAAAAAAAAAAAAAAAAAAACCGAATAATCGGTGAAAACATATTTGTGAATCAATATACTTCTTCTGTTATATTTTCATGTTTTTTTTTTCATTTATAACTTTATATTTAAATCCTATCTTAATTAAAAAATTTGCATAATATGTAATAGTATACATGTTATTTTTTACTTATTGTATACTATATATATTTAAAAGCTATTATAAATGTCAACGGATATCTTATATTTTATTTAGTTACATTATAAATTTTAAGATAAATTAGAAAATTTCATTCATCTTAAGGTGATTAAAAGATTTAGTTTGAACCTGTAATATATTAAACAAATAATATTAATAATAACCATTAATCTTTAACAGTTAAAAAAATAAATTAGCTATAATGAAATGTGATATAATGATAGCGAGGAAACCCGATTAGTAAAAAGATATACATTTTTTCCAATAAACATAGTACTTTTTCCTCTACAAATATGTGCAATGGTTGGAAAACTAGGACAGCATCGATTCTTCCTAGTATAAAATATAATATCGCCCTTCTTTTCATACCTTGTACTAGAAAATGCTTAGCACAATTTATCACCTTTAATGATAATAGATGAAGTCATGCAATAAGAAAGAGCAACTATTTTTTATTTACATGAAAAATCTTTTATCAATAGATTCCAATATCTCTCTACGTGAAATAAAACTCTACGCAATACCAATATCAGACAGACCGTGATTTTCATGATGAACTCGTATTCCTATCAATGAAATAGTTAACAATAAAGAAATGTTATTATTTTTTTTCTTAAAATATGAGTATAAATATCTTTCAGTTTTAAATTTTAGTTTTTCGAAACTTGTTTGATAAATTAATATTTAAATATATTAATTGCGTTTTCAAATAAGATTAACATTAATAAAGGGTAATCATTAATTATTTTTTTTATGTTATTATATTGTGCAGCGATTTCATTTCAATTTTAAAAATTTTAAATGTTATAGGAAAAAAAACAAACAAACTAATGTCAATTATTTTATGTTGACTGAAAAAAAGCGCTTCATAAATACCAATGATAATGAAATAAATGTTTAAATATTATTAAATTAATATTTATAAAATTTATATTGATTTCTATATTTAAAATCCCTACTTTAATAAATATTTTTACTGCTAAAAAATGTAATAAAAATCTATATAGAAAACCTCAATAAATGAAGTGGGTATGAACTTTTGAAGAATAATAATATGGAAAAATATTTTCGTAATTATTTAATTCTAAATTTTCTCCTGCAGTTGTAATAATTAATAGTACCGGAGGTAATTAGCAGTAACTTTGGGCTGAAATGCATGTATAATACATTAATAATAAAGGTACGCTTAATGCATTATATATGCAGTATTAGTACCTTTGTGTTAGTTATTTTTTTAATTGAATTTTTCATAATGTTCTTCCACAAAAACTATTCAAAGTTAAAATAAATCAAAATAAATTAAAGATTTTCATTTTTCATGTAATCATATATTTCTAGTAAATGGTTTGTATAAATTTCTTAATCATTTATTAGAAATTATTTTCTAATAAATGATTGAGAAATCTTTTATTTGGTTTATTAGAAAATAATTTCTAGTTAATGATTGGGAAATCTAAGCCTTCATTTTCAAGCAGAAGCCCCTTGAAGTTTTACAAATTAAATAAAGTGGTCCTAACTTCCTGATTAGGAGTATAAATTTAATGAATTCTTAAACATTTTAATGAAAGGAACAAAATAATATTAATTTTGAAATTTTATTTCATTTAAATTGCTACGTATTGTATCAGAGCCTGTCTAAGGCAAAGGTAAACGGGCAGTCACTTCGGGCACCCACATCAAAGGAGCCTCCAAATGGAATAAAAAGTTTACTTTACATGATGGTCAATAAAATATAATCTTTTGTCAGATCAAATCGAAATTTTGTAGTTGTGCAGCAGAGGGGGCCATCAAAGAGATTTCTTCCCAGGGACCCAACTAGTCTAAGTACTTCCCTGTATTGGGTACTTTTGTAAAATGAAAAAGCTGTGCAAGTTGCAAAAGCTCATTATTTAAAAAATAATAGTGTAACTTAAGTTGGATTACGAAAGAGTATGTACACTTATTGAACAGTTTTTAAAAAGAATTTTGCTTATTTTGCAAAAAAGAGGACTTTTTTATATAATTTTTTCCCCATTAATAAAATCGGGGTATTTATAATAAAAAAGAATTAATGTTGGCGCGTAAGTAAGGCACATTAATCTTCAGATTTAAAAGAGATTGTTTACAAAAATTGCGACTTTTTATTAGAATTTAATTAATTAATGAAATTTTTAAAAATTAAAATCGTTCTTGTCAAATTTAAACTAACCATATAGTACAGGTTATCTCTTATTTTTTTCATTTTGCTTTTACTTCTGTTCTATTGCCTACGTATTAATGGTTTGAATCAATGAAAAACGGCTTCTCAAGCCGTACTTTGGATTTTGTATAAAAATCGTCTTATTAACAAAATGAACTTCGGCTTGATTGTTGCCGCTGAAAGAATGCGATTTGAAAGTAGCTAGTAAATTCTTAGACAAGTTGGATTTATACGACATCATCTCAATACGTTGGGATGCAGATGAAACGTTATATGACGTCATGGATATTTTAAACCAATAAGAATTGTAATAAAGTGATGTAGCCATAAAATATAAACTAGAACGAAAGAAACAATCACTTTAAGATTAACAAGGATTAGTTTTAAGATTTAAAAGAGATTATTTACAAATTTTGCAATTATTAATTTAAAATTCTATTAATTAATATAATTTTTAAAAATTTAAATGGTCCTTGCCGATTTTAAATAATCATGAAATGGATTTTTACCTAGTCTTTTTCATATTGTTTTTACTTTTGTTCAATTGTCAATGTGCTAATGGGTTGAATGAATGGAAAACACCTCCTCAAACCGATGCTTTGCTCACCTTATATTAGAAATCATTTTATTAACAAAATGACCTCGACAATATTCTCTGACATTCGATGCTGAACTTCATATTGCTTATTGCCGATGGAAGAGGACGATGTGAAGTTAGCCAGCAAATTCGTCGACAAATCGGATTTACGAAGTCGTCTCACTGCGATGTAGTAATAAATTGTGTGTGACGTAGATGAAGTCTTATCTGACGTAATGGATATTTTAAACCAATAAGAATTGTGATAAAGTGATGTAGTCATAATCTCAACTGGAACAATAGAAACAACCACTTTATGTTTAAAAAATAGGATTTCTTCCATTAAATGTGTGTAAAAATTCACGAAAAACTGAAGGCCTTCTCAGAAATCTTTCTGCAACCCACTCAATCTGTAGCAGCTCTCAATTTCTCTGAATGTTAATATCCGATGTCTTATAAAAAATGCATTACTCAGAGTTATGTGGATATAATACTGTACACAATTATCGAGTCTGTTAAATTATTTGATGTTATTTATTGGCGTATGACATATAATATATAGAATGTTCTAGACGCAGAACAGAAGATTTCAAAGAGTGATTGGGCGGGAAACTTATCTGTCTAAAAATGAATTATTTTAAGAATAAATCTATGCAATCTGTATTTTCAAAATGACTTTATGTATGCAGTGTCTTTAAAGTATCATCAAACATACAGGAATTTGGGTTTATAATATCAGAATTATAAAACAGCTAATTACAGAAAAAGATCTTCAAGATTTATCGGATGATCAGACGTTCTATCTGAAGTATTTACTTGAAACATTAAAGAATAAATTCTTCATTTCAATAATAATAATTTTATATGTATTTTAAATGTTAATAAAACATATTGCTATATTAAAAGACACCATAAATAATAAGGCTATTTGCATCATTGTGAACTTTAAATGGATTTCACCAGTACAACAATATACGATGAATGTAATGGAACGTAATTTCATGTCAATTATACCGAGGTATAAATATTACATAAATTATTCCATTTCATTAACGTGATTTGTCGTAAAAATCCACATTTATTTCTGTAACCCACGAAAAAGATTACGCAGCATTTCGTTTATCGTCGCTTTGTGTCTGTCTTCACGAAAATTACTTTCAAAACACGTGAGGTATTCTAGTGATAATATTTTGAAGCAATGACGAAAAAAAAAAAAAATCTTGAAGCATGTCATCAGAATTCGGATGGCGTGCTGTGATTTATGAATCTAGACAATTTCCAGGGAGTCGATAACTGATTCAAATGGATAATTCAAGTTGAAGGTTCACGATTTAGACTCTAAATGCCCTACTTGAAAGAAAACACTCTGCAAGACACGGCGCTTGAGAAATTATTTTCTTTGCAATATTATCACTCCTAGACGGAAACTGCGTGAATATGAAATCTGGGCAAGAGAAAATTTCCATAAGAAACTTGTTAGATAATCATCATTTCAAATGCAAATGACAAATAATTTCCCGCTTTGTCGTAGACTACAAATGAGCGATTTAAAGCTTTTGCTTCTGTTTGAATTGAATGCCACGCTCTATATAAAATAATGGTTTCTTCTTAATTTCGACTTTTTAGTAAGAATATATGTTTCAGGAGAATCGAATGGTTTTGATTAAGATATTTTAAAGTAAGTTACTTTTAGAATAAATTTCATAATCTTTACATAAAATATTATATAAAGCGAGAAAATTGCAAATTTAATTTGAGAAATGCTAATTTTATTTTTATTTGTTATATATATATATAGCTTTTTTTTAACTCGTAACTTACTAAAACAGTATTCATGGTACAAAATAAAAAATATTTTCCGCCTTTTTCAAGCTGAGAATTCTTGCGGAAAATATTAATTTATAACGATTAATCTAAAATTTAAATGCTTTCTATTTTAATAATATGTTGTAGAATATATGAGTGTTGTTCGTTTTTGTTATTATGTAATTATAATTATAATTTTTCAGCAATATTCGATGATCGCAAAATAATATGGGTGTAGATACATATATATTAAAATTGTGCATACTAATTAAATATTTTTTTTCAAATAAATGCATTTAACACAATCTTGAAATGCTATTAAATATTTTAAGAATGGCCGATTTTCAATCAACTTATATATCAATGAAAACTCCATGAAACTTCAGAAAATTTAGCAAAAAAAGCTCATTTATACTTGAATAAATTTCACGCCGATAATTACGATTCAGAAACATTATATCCTCCGTATAATTAATGTTCCTCAATTAAAAAACAATTTAATTTCACTTACTAAACTATTTGATAAAACTTATGTAATACAATCAAATGAAAAGATTTTGCCTAAATTAAAACTGATAACAATCTATTATAAAAGCTATAAATGTAAATAAATGATTCAAAATTCATATTAAACTTTGTAATAATTTATTAGGAGATTTGACAGTAAAATCTAGTTAATTTTTATAATATTTAACATAAAAATTTAGTCACTTGATTTTAACCTGTCCAACATTGAAATACTATTTGTGTAAATGCTAAATGAAAAATATTTTATTCAAATTCTATAGACGATGTTATGTTATACTGTCTAAAGTCATAATCTTTTCCTCATAACGCACCAAAAAATAAGTTTTTGTTGAATTTTAAGTTGAATTCTTTGTTTTCTGTTCTTTACTCTTAACTGACAATTCATCTAATTTTAATATTATTTATATGAATTGTTCTTTACAAATGAATAAAATCCGTCTCATTTTATGTTGAAAAATTATTTTTAGTAATTTTTTTCTTAATCCGAATAATTTAAATCAAAAAGCAATAATGCGATTAATAAGTCAGCAATGTGTAATTATACACATACTAAAAAACTATTAGTAAAGTATCATTTTTCTTTGCAGCAAAATATTTAAGTTATATTTTTGGGGAAGCATAATCTTTGATGTTTCTATTAATAATCTATTAAAAGATTCATGTTTGATTTGAATCAATAAATTTTGGGAAGGAAAATATTCAGGAATGAATTTAATTTTTTTTTTATTTTCTTTTTTTTTTTCATAGGTATTTGGCATAAAATATAATCATAACAATTTCGTAAATGCATCCATTATAAATGAACTGAAAATTTCTACTGAAGGCATTTTATTTCAATTTTCATCCGATGTAAGAAATTTGTGAAACGTAATGATTTATAAAACATACAGACTACAAAATAGTATTTCCCCAAATTAGAAAAGTTTTGAAGACATCATAAGGTTCTCATTTAAAATCAGCATAAATGGGCTGGGTACCTACAAAAGTGTGGAAATGTTTCACGGTCGCACCTGACGATTACATAAAAATTTTCTATAAATGCTGACCATTCCCATCAGATCGTGCTAAATGGGTGCATATATGGTAAGATTGGAAAAAACAACAAAATTACAAACTCGTGTTTTTTTTTCTTCTTTTTTTTTTTTTTCTTTTTTCTTTTACGAGCTTAGTGTGTGATTTACGGTGGGAACTCAGAGGGGAAGGTATCTCATTTTACAGCCTCCGCACAGTGATTCATTGGTGTCATGAGATCAACCAACCAAAAAACATTTCGAATCCAGGTTTTAACTTCTGCACAGGAAGAAGTCTGAACTTGTAAAGGCTGGTATGAAAATATGGTATCAAACCTTCCTTAAAAAAATATTATTTCATTTGCAGCAACATTTCACTCATCAAAAGCCATTTACAGCTACCCCAGCAAGTCGTAGTATAAGGAAAAAATAAAATTATGTTTTTTTTTTCAACCATATAATAAAATTATAAATGAATGATATTGTGATATCGATTGATATTTATGATATTAAATTATTAATAATATTTTAAATTTAAGTGAAAATAGTTTAAATTTCGTAATTTTGTCTAATAAATGTACTGTAGTTAATGCTACTATTGGTATTATCAGAATTTGACGATGCTTTGAATGTGTTTCCTAAGTGCATCGTAAAATTGAGGTTTATATAGTTTTAGGTAAATAGATGTTTATGTTCATTTAATCAGTATTATGCATAATTATGTTACCTGTTTGTATTTAATTGGTATTATGTATAATTAATATTTTCAACAGAAGAGAGAAGAATATAATTTTAGTTTATTTAGCATACTTATAACTTCCAGAACATATTTACTAAATTAAATAAATATAAGGATACACTTAAAAATATTTTTTTTATTAGACATCGTATATTTTTTCAGTTTACAAAACTAAAGCGAAAATTAAGATCGTTGGTTCTACTAGTCAGCATTGCTAAAGTTTTTATTTATAAAGATGTTTTGATTAAAAAAACATTTTAGATCATGAAAATTATTTAAAATTGCTAAAAATTTATTGGTACAACAGCGGATAAATAAATATAGTAGAGAAATAGAGGTATTTCGAATTTAAATACAGCTCAAAATTAATTTTTTTTTTACGAAACAGTACAATATGGTATAGTGAAAATATTTTCATGCAAAATTAATTCATGGATATCCCTGATTCTTAGTGAAGAGTCAGGCTAGTGGACAGTGATAAACTCGTATGTCTTTGATTAAGCCATTTATAGGCTTACGTTTCAAATCGGATATTTATGTTTGTATTGGTTCAGCTTCTTTTTTGAAATGTAGTTCCTATTAAATTAAACACTCATATGCAAAATTTGGTTATAGAGTTAGTGACAAATAGGAGAATCCACCATCTCAATGAAGAGAAATCGCTATTTCAGTTAAATCCAATAACTCACATTTAAATTACAGAGGCTTTATTAAGTTCATTAGATCCCTGATTCCTAATCAATCAGACTGCGCATGTGCAAAGCGAGATTGTAATGATGAAGGAATAGCTTACCATTTTAGTGAAACGTTGAATCGTTACGGAAAGATTTTTCAGTCAAATATATTTATAAAAACAAAATTCTTCGACTTGTTTGGTGAATGAATATTCTTGGTATGAGTTACTTTAGACTAAATATAAATCCACAAAAAGAAGACAAAGTCTGATGATGATATTCATCGTGAGCAACTTGAAACATCTGAAGAAGTCATCATAGTAATACATCCGAATTTTGATCTAACTTCTGTTAGATCAAAATTTGGATTGGATAGCATGATATCATGAAACTTTTCTCTATAAATATCATTATAGAACATGAGAAACATGGGCCATTATAGCCTATTGGTTAGGGCATCCACTTTTCATCCGGAAGTTCAGGGTTCGATTCCCAATACCGCCAAAGACCCACCGAGGACACGCAATATACGTGCTCGTTAAATCTGTGGAATCGAAAATCCTGTGATCGGTCATTAAGCAGTTACCATGGTCTGGGTAAAAGTTCCTCCCCCTTCAGAATAATGTTAAAAATGAGGGAGAAATAACCCTTCGGTGGTGCCATCTGTCGGGGGATTTAAGGGGCAAAGATGTGCTTTCATCTTCGTGGTGGTCTGATTAAAACGAAAGACGTATATACTGGCTTAAATTCGCATAGCCACGGCATAGCGAGCTTGACTTGTTTACGCGTCACAAGTAACAACAATAACATACAGTTAAAATTATTGATATTGAAAATTTCACACATCATTCAAAACTACCTCACTTTGTTTCAAATTATAAAACTTTTTTACAGTATAATCCAAAACTCACATAAAAGAAATATTTTGACTTAGAATTCTGAAAATTTCTTTAAAATTGCCCTCGAAGATTCCACGGTTTGACTTCATTAAATTAATAAATTCCTCAAATAAATATCTAATACAGGTAATTTATCTCATTAAGTTTAGCATACTTAATTTACAAGATTTTATTACTTACGTAATAAATTGGTTTCATTTTAAATGTGCTGTGTGTGTGTGTGTTGTGTGTGTGTGTGTTGTGTGTGTGTTGTGTGTGTGTGTGTGTTGTGTGTGTTGTGTGTGTGTGTGTTGTGTGTGTGTTGTGTGTTGTGTGTGTGTGTGTTGTGTGTTGTGTGTGTGTGTTGTGTGTTGTGTGTGTGTGTGTTGTGTGTGTGTGTGTTGTGTGTTGTGTGTGTGTGTGTTGTGTGTGTGTGTGTTGTGTGTTGTGTGTGTGTGTGTGTGTATGTGTGCACTAGGGAATTCAAACTTTAGAAATTTATTGCCGTAAAGTTTTTTCTTCCCATAACTTAAGATAGATTCAAATGCATTTCGCGTACCATGTTTTAAGAATAATTTTACTAAGATCATATAAACGTACTAAACAAAACAGAAGAAGAAATCAAACTAATCTATCTAAATCGAATGTAAGCTTAGGTGTCTCCAAAGGTGTGACTGTCTGATAACCACAGTTACATCTAAGATCCCAGTTTCGGTTGAGGTTAAAAAGCCGACTGCCCCTCGATGATGAATAAGGGAGGAACATAACTCGTATGCTTCCATTGTTCCCGAATGGCAAAGGTGTGTATGAAATGTCTCTAAAAATAATTGGTTAACTACAGTGTTTTGCAGTGATTTACAGCGCCAACGAGATAAATGAATTGATTAGTCTTCATCATGAGCGCAAATAGCCTACACTCTCTTCTGTTGGAAGATATCAATTACATTTCTACCCAGCTTGTTAAAGTTGCTCACAATAATTAATCAAACTAGATCCAAGAGATACACTCGTAAAACCAGTTTTTATTTTCATTAGCCGTATTTACTTCGGCTACAAGTTATTTATTTCGAAACGTCGAAGAGGTTATAAATAATTTAGCACGATAAAATATACAAAGTGCTTCATATTCGAGTGTTTGTCTTTCATTCTTCATGGCGCTTCACAGTTTTTTCGATTCCCAATTTTTGAACTATAAAAAAATGCCGATTTTTAGTTTTGTTAAAAAAAACACTAGATTATATAAATACATTTTATCAAAGTTATATTTTGGTGATTATTTGAGACAATATGGTATAAAGAGCGGTGAGAGATTATTTAATACATTTTTTTACTAGCATCAATAAATTTGCATGATTTTTCATTTAAAAATTTTTAAAAAAAATTCACCTAGAAAATTTATTGCTTACTTATAATAAGAAAAGCATTTATAAAGTGTACGTAAGTATTTTGCAAAAAAACTGAAAATTAACTTTTTAAAATACTTGAGATTCTGCTTACATTGGAAATATTATATTTCAAGTAATTTAATACATATAATATTGAACGAATTGTACTATTTATTTTTAAAAAAACAAATCAGATAATGTAATCATATCTGTAATAAATGCAATGCCAGTTATCTTTGAAATTATTCATTTTGATATCTTTCGTAACAGAAAATAAAAAAACAATTACAAAATTATATATAAGGACAAAAACAATAATTTACATTATATTTAGGAACAAATTGCTTCAGTTGTTCTCTCCATGGTTCCAGTTCGTTATTTTTATTTGTCTTTGACAGCAACTGAATTCTTATTGGCACAAGAAATTTCGTTAAAATAGTTCAAAAGAATAATATAAAATAAAACTTAAAAAGAACAAAGAAAATGTAGTGCTTTAAAAAAATACACCAATATTTACTTATTAATAAATTATAAATTAATTGCTTGAATAAAAATACATCCAATGTGCATTATTTTTGTACAAATAATGTGATTTCATGCTATTTATTCATTTACTAAAGTGATCAACAATATTACTCTTTTAAAATTTTCAATAGGAATGTAAATGTAAATTTCGTATTTCTGTTATATATATATATATATATATATATATATATATATGTGTGTGTGTGTGTGTGTATCTAGCAATCGAAATAATTGAACTACGAAAAATGTAGTTTACTATTTAATTTATTACATTTTATTAAATATCAATAGTATTTTTTTTTTTTTTTTGAAACAACATGTTAGTTTTCATTTTCATTTCAAAGTTTTTATTTTTCATTTTCAAAATAATTTGAAATTTGAAAATTTGAAAATGATTTGAAAATGAAAAAGAATATTTTTCATTTTCTTTTTCATTTTCAAAATAAATGAAACAATGTCATTCACTTAAAAAGATTCATTTATTTATTAAATTAAAAAAAATTAATAAATTTATAACGAAAATCTGCGAAAGAATACAATTTCCGACGATATCTCATTAAATGCTTCATACATTATATATATATATATATATATATATATATAAATATATATAATTATATATAGTTAAGTATATATAATTAAGGCTTAAAAACTTATTATCTTTAAAGTATTTGAGTTATACTCGCTAACTAAATACTCGAGTTTGTTAAAATATTCTTAATAAAAAGTTTCTAAATAAGTTACAAAATATTTATTAATCTTTTATACTCTTGGTCCAGAATTACTTTTTGAAAAGCAATTAAAATGGAGAAGAAATAAATAAAACATAATTTATTAAATGAATTCAAGCAAAAATTATAGAAATGGAACAAGTAAAAAATAATAAATTTTGGAAAGCGCAAGTTAAAATTTCAAAATATTTAATGAACATTTTAAAGCTTTTCGATAGTTCAATGAGTTTTTAACAGTATAGGCAATTTTTAATTGTGTTTTTAATAGTATTTCATTGAAAATATTATTAATTTAATAATAATAAATAACATGATTATGAAAAAAATGATAAAAGAAATAAAAATGACTTATGAATTTCTATTCAAATATAAATTGTTTCTTACGCGCGGCTGCCCTTAGATTTTAATCCGATTCAGCCTTACAAGGAGCGAACAGGATGGTATCTTATAGAGTAAGGCACCCAAAGGGCGTTCCATCTTTGCCCCCAGAGTGAAAGGATAAAAACACACACAGAAAGTAACTTCCATACCCGAACCAGAATTCGAGCACACGACCTACTGCTTCGAAGTTAGGAACGCGAACCACTCCGCCATTGGTCGGCAATTATAATTTTTAAAATGCACAATATACAAATTAAGTCATTTGTGAGCAGATATTATGTATTGTGACCCCAGATTGAAGAGGATTTAATATGATCAATAATACATATTTGCACACAAGAAAACTTACTGTGTGTTTCTAACTTATTTTCCTAAACATTTTTAATGTAGATAATTCATAAACTAACTCATAACGTAGATAATTCATAATTATTATTGTTGTACATCTTGGAATTTTTGACATAACTTCAAAATAATCCATGATGGCACAAACATTTGCTTTTTGTTATTCGACTCGGGGAACATTTAAGGAGATTTCCAACTAAACTGAACTTTTTTTTAGAAAAAATCTCTATATCATATGTTCTGAGTAAAGAAAACTTGTGTTTTTCTTTAGGTATTTCTGTAAGTTTCATAATTTCCAAATATGTTTTAAAAATTTCCGCAATCAAAGTTTTAAAATAATTGTGCCAAGCAGATTTACCCTAAAGGAAACTTTTAACTGTCATATCCTATTTAGGGGGAAATCGAGAAGATTAGAAAGTAGCTGGGCTATAGATGAGAAATAAATGCACCGAAACTGTACTGATAACTTCAGCTAAGAGGAGGTGAAAGGATAAGCGACTTAAAGAATCTTTAGTTGAACTGAGTAAAAAGGATCTTTAGAAAGAAGTAATGACGAATCTGAATTTACATTACTGATTTTCTGCATCACAAAAAAAGAAGGAAAATTCTTCAAAATTACTATTAAACTATTCAGGGACACCCGTTTGAAAGACAGATTCAGTTGAAGCAATATTTACACCGTTTGAACAAACTTGTAATACGTTAGAAGAATTAATTGACGTAAATAACGATAACAAAAATCGGTATTTAAGGCTATTAGATTCAGTTCAAGAAATATCACTTTTTTTGTTTAATAATTAGTTGGCAGCATTGTCCAAAATTAACGCTATCAATAAACTATATCTTAAAACAATTTCTTCGTGACTCAGCTTTTAAATTATTTAATAAAATTAAAACTTAAATCTATAAAATTTAAGAACAAAATTCAACACATTTTTAACCGAACAAAAAATGTAGTTTCTTAATTTGAATATTTCCCAGCATTTTCATGAAAAACGAATTCGAAAAAGAAAATTATATTCTGAAATGGCAACTAATGAACTTGTGGAAAACCAGATTTAGATGTTATTTTTAACACTAATCAATACTATTATAAACTAATAGTGCCGTCTTGTGGTCTGAGTGCCCAACTGCGGATATGTGTTCGAATCCCAGTTCGGGCATGGATGTACTTTCGATCTCTACCTCTCCTTTCTTTGTATTGTTGGGTTGTGAATGATTGAACGGGTTCCTATGGCATGTGTGTAATGAGGAAGTCGGAATCCACACCAAATTACGGTTCAGTTGGAAATCTATAGTAGTGCATCCCATGATGCACTACTATAGATTTCTTAGCTGGCACAAGACAACAACAACAAACAAATAGTAGATATATTTTCAAAAGTATACCAAGCATTCTTTCTGATTTTACTCATATGAAAATCTGATAAAAGCATGAATTAGAAAAAGTTTCTAAAGTCTTACAATAGAAATGTTGATTAAAACTCATACAGAAAATTTATTTGTAAAGGGATTTCATTTTGAATAATGGGCGCAATCTCTCTCTCTCTCTCTCTCTATTGCAATATTTAATAAATATGAGGAATTATTTATAAATATGTTACGTGTAAAATCTCTCTTTTCTTTGGGTTTCTAGTTACTATAGCCAGTACTATAATTCTCGTTCAGAATTAAAATTGACAAAGAATTATCTGCCATCAACCTTGTATGCAGAAGATTTAAATATACTTGCTATATTAAGCATCGCCATCTACCCAGCCCAGTAGTCAGCATGCCTGACTGAGAATGGGGAGGTCCTGAGTTCCAATCCCGGTTCAGGCATGGATATACTTTCTCTCTCTCCTGTCTTGGCCCTTTCTTTGCATGAATGGGTTGGGAATAATTGGGCGTACCCTATAAACGGGTACCCTTGGTATATGTGTGCTGGGGAAGTCCACACCAAATTACGGTTAAGTTAAAAAGGTGGAGCAGCGCATCTGATATTGCAGCCTAGTTGGCACAAGACAACAACATATTAAGCATCAAAAAAAAAAAAAAATTGCAAAAACCTATAATTTTTTTCTGAAATAGTTAAGGAATTAGAAAAAAAAAAAAAAAAAAAAAAAAAAAAAAAACAGAGAGAGTACACGTAATAAATAAAAATGCGTATTATTATACATTTGCTTTAATTATTTTTTCTTACAAAAAATATAGCGATGCAAAAGCTTTTTTACATCTAAATCACTTAATTTCGAAGGCCGTCCCTTTAAATGTATTATTGTTTTGATAAAGATAGAGTAAATGAACTCCGAAGGAAAATAAAGTTTAACTACCGACACAGTTATTTTAAATATTTTCCTATCATTTCTAGGCTCATCATGGTCTAGAGGTAGGATAGGTTCCGGGTTCAATCCCAACCCTTATTTAACAACAAAGGGAGGATGTTGCGCAGGCACATTAGTCGGGATGGGTGCAGAGGAATTTTCCTGGTTTTCAACCTTGAGACTCTGAAATCGGCCCTCTATCTATGAAATGTTCTTCATGTAGGTAATTTATGGTGTAGATATTAAATTTCCTCACTGTCGATTATGTGGTGTCAAAGTGTATTGACTTTAGTTATATTTTGACAGCGAGAATGTATTAAATTCAAGAATATAAAAACTTTCAATTTCCCATATTATGACGAAATAGTTTTGCTGATAAAAGCAAATTTGCTTAGTAAAATATAGTTTCATTCAATTAAAAAAATCAATTGAAATCTTTAATAAGAAGCGAAGATGTAAATTTAATCTTTTTAAGTTTTGGAATATTAGAACGTTAGAAAAAAATTGATGTCTAACAGAGAGTTGGAAAATTAATTGCTAAAATTAGTTTTTGTTATAAGGAAAATGTATACATAATGTGCACTCAATAAACGAAACAGCAGTTTGCAAATATAGTGACAGTAAAATTTGATAACTAAAACATTTGTGCAGTGTGTGTCAGAGCTTTCATTTATATTTAAAATTATGAATAATATAAATATTAAATTTTATTTTAATGAATTTCAATCAAGGAAATTTAATACATTAAAACTCATTAAATTTATATAAGCCTCTGCAGCGCTTGTTAATATTGTAAAACAATGTTTTCCATATTATTTGAATGTTTTTAATATCTCCAGTTAAAACTTGTATACGAGGGTAACTCTGAAATTTTTGAGATACACGCAGACGAGAATTTACAAAATAAAAATAACTGTTTAATTTTAAAATACAAAGCATTTTATCCAAGAACATGATTTTTTACTGACTTACTTCACCTTGTTTAGCTTAGAATAAGTTTTAAACAGAAGAGAAAATGTAGTAGATGCGAAAACATTTTCGCGCTATGATTTTCCACAATTTTAAAGCAGGATTAAATCAAGAAGAATGTGTTCAACAGTTGCAATTAGCATTTGGTGATGAATCTTCAGCTCGTGCTACTGTATTCAGATGGTTTAGAGAATTTAGAAGAAGTCGCAATTTTCTTCAGGATGGAGAACACACAGGAAGGTCGCCGTCGGCAGTAATTTCGGATAATGTGTCTGCCATACGAAAAATGTTAATGGATGATAAGCGCTGTACCTATCAAATGATACAGAAGGAACTTAACATTGGATCCGCAGCATCATTCATGAAGAAATACTTATGAAAACAGTAGTTCGCCGTTGGGTTCCCCATAATCTAACTGAGCACCAAAAAGAGGAGGGTGTCAGAATCAGTAAAGAAACTCTTAAATTGCTAAATGATGGTGGCCACCGCATCATTTCTAAAATTGTAACAGGTGATGAAACGTACATACCGTTTTTCGACCTTCCAACACGTCAAGAAAGCAAAGTATGAGTCTTTAAAGATGATCCCACGCCGAAAATGGTGAAAAAACAACGCGCACTGAAAAAAGTGATGTATGACGTTATCTTCAGAAGTACGGGATTGGTCAAAGCCATCAAGTTGGAAGGACAGAAGACAGTAACAGCAAACTGGTATACCACGAAATGTCTTCCAGAAATTCTACAAGAACTGAATGTTAGGGGACCAATGCTTCACAATGACAATGCATCTTCACATACAGCCAGATTAACAGTTGAATTTCTTAAACAAAAACAAATTAAAGTGATCGAATATCCTCCGTATTCACCTGATCTAGCTATGTGCGACTTTTGGTTATTCTTTAATCTAAAAAAGAACTTACGTGGACATCGTTTTCATTCAGAAGAAGAGATTGACGTGGCTATAAATGCATCTTTTTCATCTATTCCAAGAAATGAATAGCTTGAGGCATTTAATCTGTGGAAAATTCGTCTACAAAAGTGCATTAATGCTTTAGGAGACTACTTTGAACACACGTAATATTTTGTAAATATAACTTTAAAAACCTAGTTGCATCTCAAAAATTTCAGAGTGACCATCGTATAATGAAAATATGCAAATGCGAATCCTTATGTTTATCAAAAGAAGATTTAGACTCTCTCATTACATTATTTACCTCAAATAAATTGAAACAAGAATTTCATTATTACGAAATTTCTAAATAACGAATACATTTCTTATCCGCATCTCATTAAACTCAGATAGATCTCAACTGTAATAGATTTCTTGGATGAATTGGAGTGATATATGAAGAGAAAAGAAACGCTCATGCGTTAATTCACTTATTAAGCATGAGATGTGCTTCAAAGAATCTTTTTTTACGACGAACATCTTTAAATATAGGCATAAAAGTTTTTCCAGTCAGCCTCAAGTTGGGTGGCCCTCTTCATCCACCCTCAATCACTGTCAAACTCACCCCATGTCCTCGAGCCATTATAACAATGCTTTCTGTCTGATTAGATTCGAATCATTTCATCTCCTCGGAATATGGATAACGAGCTGCTTGGAGAGCGATATCGTTCTTTTTCCCAAGCGAGCCCCCCCCCCTTCCTAATTCACGCAATCTCTTTCTTTTCTCCAACCATTCACGTAAATTCACTTAACAATTGATACCTAAAAAAATTGTATTTTCCATATTGAAATTGTATGAAATATTCATGTTAAAAATAAACACGTGATGGAGAAAACGATAATAATGATCTTAAGAAGATAATGATGATGATAATTTGGTACATGTGATTTATTTGTGATGGTTTCTGAAACATATTTTCGATTTGGATGCAAATTTCGTCAAGATGAAGTTGAGCCAACACTTATATTGTTACTTTGCCTTGAATAGTTGTAATTATATTTTGATGTAATGTATTATTATCTTTGTAAAGTATTTTCACAATCCAGATAAATTAACTTAAAATGTAGTTGGTAATTTAACTCTTTACATTTTCAAATTCATGGTGATCAATGTTATTCCTTACATTTTCAAATACATTGTAATCAAATTATTCCTTACATTTTCAAATACATATAGATAGATTTGAAAATTCCTGATTGATCACTGAAATATGTCATATGTATTGAAATACATTTGGATCACCAATAGGTATGATTTAGGAGAAATTCTTTATAGTTGATATGGATTCATTTCGTACAAATTTTGAAGTAAAGTTTCTTTGGAAAGTTTTTGAACGTGTATTCTAATATATGATTCATAACATATTGCAAAATGTATTTTGAAGGTGAGATAAATTTACTAGCCATTACCAAAAATTCTATTGCTAATTGAAAATTTATATAACTATGAAATCTATAGTTTATATTTGCATTTGCTTATATAGTTTTACGAGAGGTATATTTCATGAAATAATTCGGAAATAAAGGAGTTATTCAAAAACTGCATGAATTATTAATGTAGTGCAAAACATATAGTGAGAAACAAACTATTACTATAGTGTTAGATATGGATAAGAAAAATGCAAAATATATTGATTAATCGATGCTATTTTTAGAAATAACTTTTGAACATAGAGGTAATAGATTCATATATGTTTAATAAAAAATCTACTCTGTAAAATGTATTTTTGGACAATGGAAGCTCACACGAATTACTTGGATGTCATGTCTTTATTGGATTTTAAGATTCATGCTATAAACATTAAAAAATGACAGTCCATAACTTTCACGGACAGCGACTTTTAAAGAAAAATGTGGTCCAAGATTTCAGTAAAAAAGTGTAATTTGAAAGCAAAACGATACATATTATTTTTAACGATAATTGATGCATATTTTGTACAAAACACTCCACTAAAAAAGTTTCATGTTGGAAACAGATAAAACCATACATTATAGCGAAATTATCCAATATGGCAATCAGGAAACCTTTTATCTATATTTTATCGCATTTCCGATCTTCAGCGTATTGGGAAATACAAACTTTTACTGGAATCGGGGGAAAAACAATATATTTTCAAAAATCGATAAAATAGTAAACATCGTAATTTTTTAAAAAATGTATTGGTCAAATTTTAGAAAAAATGAAGCTATGATGATTCATGTATTTTGTATTCTCAGAGATTACTCACAAATTATAATTTTAAAAAGAAGAAAAAAATCATGTGTCCCTCAATTCTTGAAGCGTGCAGATTTCCGAAACGTCATGTATTTCGACATAAGCAATTTTATAATCAATTCAATTTAATGTTAATTATGTTTTAAATTTATTATAAATATTAGAATCCTAAAATTGTAAATAGAAACAAGACTATGATTTGAATTACAAAACTAACATTCTGATGTACGATTTATTCAATTCTGTGAAAGCCAATATCAATGGAAACACAGAGCAAAAATTCAGTAGACACATAGAATTATGATTATATTTGTATAGAGTGAATAAATAAATTCAACGCAATTATTTTCATTTTCTTCCTAATACCAGCTTTAATTAAAAAGATTTAACTTTGATTTTAACATAGAAAATTTAAGCAAATTTTGTTTCTCCCATTTTTATGCTTATTTGCGTAATTCATACGAAATTTTTCAAAGATAATGTTTAATATTTATTATTTTTTAGTGATTCCTTAAATCAATAAATGTTTTAAAAGGCTACAAAACTATTAGTTTTTTTTATAATACGTTTTAAGCGATGAATGTTGTAGATTCATAAAGATTTTGTATGATTTTATACTTTTTTTTTAAAAAAAAAATCCAATATATGAAAATCATGATTTTTAAATTACTGAGATAAAACAGTTATAAGTTTATAGTTTTTTTTTACATTTTAAGTATTAAATATAATAATAAATGAAGCCGGTTTTCTTCCTAAAAAAAGTTATCCCAAATATTCACCTTTAATTTCACATGTTTTGATTTTTCCCTAAGAGAGGAGTTAAAATCCCTAATAGGGAATTTTTAGCATCCCTCAATTTCTCTTTCGCTTCCGATTTAAAACGTGAAGAGACTTCCAAATCTTCACGCATGGCGCAGTGGAAGCGTGATGAGAGCTCTCTGGCTGCATTTTACTCGCACTGAGAATTAAAGAATGCGGAGTAACAGTGAAAAGAAAAACATGTTCGCGGATAGATGCGTCCCCAAGGATGATCCAGGTAGGGTCAAACTATTTATTTCTAAAGCGAACGAAAATATCGTATTTATTTTATTGAATTTTCTTCTGTTTACTGTTTTCTTTCTATAATTCTTAAGAAATAGATGAATAAATAAAATAAAGTAAGTAAAAATAAAATGATAAGATATTTTATAAAATAATTATTTTAATTACTTAAATAAATTCGTGTGAGAAAATTATTCCAAATTAGTTTGAAAAAAAAAATTGATTTTAAAATTTTTGTTGTTATTTGTAATTTTTTATTATTTGCACCCTAATACATTAATTAAAAAAAGAATTATATA
Source organism: Latrodectus elegans (assembly GCA_030067965.1). NCBI lineage: Eukaryota > Metazoa > Arthropoda > Arachnida > Araneae > Theridiidae > Latrodectus > Latrodectus elegans. The sequence goes on from CM057816.1 coordinate 23,173,914, forward strand.
TGCCATAAGAGTTAAATTTTTATCTTTAATCATTTTTCAAATTTTTATTTTATTATTTTTTTGTAAAAAAATTTTACCAAAAGAATAATATTTTGAGGTGAAACAGTGTGAACATTACTTTCAAATATATATTTTGGATTCAGTAAAAACATTTCTTACCTATTTGAAAAAAAAATGTGGATATCTGTTTATAAAAGATTGTTTGATTAGAAAAGTCATTAAATCATAAGATTGATTAACTATTAAATTATGGGAAAGAAGTCAACTAAGGAATTCTGAAATTCATAAATCATCAAATTTGATAATCTTTTTTTGAGTGCTGTAAATTCCAAGAATGTTTTTTTTTTAATATTTTATTAAGAATTTAATTTTTCAGAGCAAATTTATAAAATATTTAGATTATCATTATTTTTCAATTTAAAATTACTATTGTTAGAATTATTCAAGAATATATATGTATATTCAACATTTTATAGCTAAATTCATAATTTTAACTAAATTTTTAAATTATTAACATGCAATAAAATTCATTGTTAATATTGCAGTTTGCTATTTTTTATATAACACTTAGAGAATATAAAATCATTAATAGTTTTAGTTTAATTTGTTGCATAAATAAAAATAAATGAGAAATAAAATTGCAGCAATATTTAGAAATATCATTAATCTACCACTAAACTTTTAATTTTGATAAAATGAAAATTAAATTATTCATTACGTAATTTGAAATTGATCTATACAATTGATTTTCACTTAGAAATTTTAAATGAAATGTAATTTCTATAGATATTCAATTTGTATTAATAAATATTTTAACAAAAAGCTTCAGCTTTTCATTTCTTACAGTTTTAAAATTTTTATTTTCATCAAATAATTTTAATGTAAATATGTTTTATTTTATTATTTTCATATCAATTTATAAATGCTTAAAAAGTTTGGAAATTCACTCAGAGAATCAAATTTAAATTAAAGTTAAATAATTTATTTCATTCTTTCTGCATTTTTGACTGTTACAATTAGTTTTTTTTTTTTTTTCATGTTATACATTAGATTTGATTACCTTAATTTCATTTCAGATTTTAAATTACATAATAATATTAAGTTTTTATTCTATGTTGTAGTAATTTTAAATTAATAAAATTTAAATTATTCCAACTGTTTTATTTGAGCTAAATGTTTGATACCAACTATTAGTTTACAAGAGAAATTCAGACTCAAATGTTTGGTGGCTTTAATAACATTAATATGTTGTGTATATCAAAGAAAATTAATTTCAAAACTTATGTGCTTTAGATACAAGATACAAAGAGAAAATAGAATTTACACATTAACATATTACATACCTGAATTATTTTATTTACATAACAATACCCCGTAAAAATAAGAAAGATATTTCAAAATGCTTATAATGGGTATAAAATACTGTAAACATAGATTCAAATATTATTATATTAAAAATATTTTCAGAAACTAAATATTCATAATTCCTTTTATTTTAAAAATTGTATTAAAAAAAACATATTACAGAAAATAAGTTTACCAAATTAAATTAAGTTAGTTCTTGATTAATTCAAAACATTAATCAAGAACTTACTTAATTTAATTTGATATAGTAGAAATAATTTAACAATTAGTTAAATATAAATTTCAAGTACACGAGAAATATCCCGCCGACCGAAAAAATGGAGGCAAAAACACGTATTTTCGCCAATAACAGGTAACTTTATGCCAAATATATGGTTGTTACTTTCGTAAGCCATTTACGTTTCTTAAAACAAGAGTTCAATTCTAATATATATTTCTCTGCCTTTACAACGAAAATGTTAATAATCTACGGCATACCTACTACAGAATAAAATGCGATTGTTTAGTCACTTATATAATATTATTATTTTTAGGTTTTTCATTTAAATAGCTTTTTTATAGCAATTAATGTAATGAACTTAAAATACTTTTATGTTGCTATATGAAATGATTAAAGGAACAATATAAAATGATTTGTTATCAATTTGGAAGGATTAGCGCTAATTTTTCTTATAGAGAGAATTTTGAACATGTGCCTATGCTTTTTAACTCCAAATTTTATTCATTTTACATTTATCAAATAATTTATATTTTTCAAATTTTTGATTGTTAATGACTTTGATATATATATATTTTACTGTTATTTATTGTTCTAAGTATTGGATTTATGTTTTAACAATTATTGGTCATCATAAATCACTGCCCGTTGTGATCCGTGGCCTTCTTTAAAAAATCCAACCAAGCTGTGGATCTCCAGTTTTTGATTTTAATGATACTGAAATATCGGAATCGAAATATCTCTTTTTTGGTCGACCGCTTGGTCCTTGTCTACAAGGGTCTGCATTTGAAATTTTTGAAAGCAGCTCTATCACATTTCATTCTCATAAATTCCAGCCAGAAAACCAGCCCATCGAATTCTGTGTGAGTGTACAGTTTAATATATTTTAAAGCATCATCATCTCTAAAAAGTTTGTTAAGTTCAAAAAAGTATCTCCATCGCAAATTTCTACCGTTGTTGGTATCACCAAAAATATTTCGTAGCACTTCCCTTTCACAGATGACTAAATTTTTTCATCTCTGGCTGTTTGTGACTATGTTTCAGACGCATCTGTTAATCCTGGTTTTATGAGAGTTTTGTAAAAAATTTTTAGTTCTTCTTTTAATCAGGTATGATTTTAGGTTCGGTGCAGATACGGGTACCCCTTCGTTTGGCAAAAAGTTTGGCGATAAACTTTAATTTTTGGTAACCCTGTATTAAAAAAAATCAAAGGACACCCGTAAGTAAAACTTAACTGGGATTTTAATTGTTTTCTACGACAATAATTATTCTGATACTGATGTACTAAAGATATCTCGCTTGTTTTTTACACTATTTTGGTGCAATTGTGGCCATATCAGCTCAATTTTATTTATTCGTACCTTTTAACTACAATAAATAAAATAAGCTCAAATAGTGACATTAAAAAATATGTTTTAAATATAAAATGTTTTATAAACACATTGTATTGAAATTCTATTTTCTAACATTTGAAATACATTTTCATTGTAATGAAAATATATTTTAAATATTAGAAAATAGAAAGATGCAAATCCTATGAAATAAATAAAAGATACTTTAACTTATAAAATGTTAAACTGGCTGCTTGAAATTTACGCTAGAATTCAAAATTTTGTTCATTAATCTCAATAAGATGCTAATTTTCGCACCTTAAATAATAAATCGCAAGTCTGTGACGAATAAAATGTACCACCTAGCGAATCAAGTTTGAGTCTACAAGCCTTCATCTTGGTATGAATGTTAGAAAAACCATTTTGGATTTAAATTATGTATTCACTATATTGTCGCTTTGAAAAATTGTTCACCAGGCGATAAAGTGCTCTAATTATGGCATCCTTCTACGCTCTTGTTTCACTCTGAAAATTTTGATTCAGAATTGTAATTGTAGCGGTATAGTCCGCTCAGCGTCTAGCAATGGAACTCAAATAAATATTTGCTATTGTTTTTTCCGACGGATTCTTTATTTAAGTCCAACCACACTGCATAATATGATTATTTAGATATATTCGTTTTTGGTAAATAATGCTTTTCTTTGCATAAATAAACAAACTCATCTCTTGATAAATGCAAAATTTTAAAAATCCACACCGTAAAAAAATAAAACACCATTTAAAATAATGAAATTATGATTAGATTTAAAAAAATGACTTAGCAAACAACGTTTATAAATACAAAACAAACTTGCGCAAACTTGTCGACGAAATAAGCCAAATAGGAAAACACGTTAAGTGGCATACCTTTATCGAAGAAGTGTCTAATTATTGGCAAATATTTATTTTAATTACTTTTGATTTTATATTAATTATCCTATAATTATTAATAATTGCTTTGTTAATAAAATGATAGAGCAACTTAGCAAAATTAAGTTCTCTCTTTCAATATTCAGATTTTCAAAATTTGTAAAACGATGAACTCTTACAAGGAAGCTTTGAGTTTTAAAGAAATAACAAACACTTGAAAAAACAACATAATAGTGATTACAAATTTCAAAATGATTATTTTCTGAGATAATATAAATAAACTTTTGAAAGCAAACACCGATGGTAAATTAAATTTATTACAAAATAAAACATTTATGGCTTGATATTTTTTTTTTCGATTTTTTAAATTTAAGCGAAGAAAGAGAGATGTGTAGCTATTTATAAATCCCCGTTATAAACAATGTCAGTTATTTTTTAGATTACTATGTTAAGCTACAAAACATTAGTAATTATTAATGCTTCATTTACCTAATCGAATAATTCCATAGAGCAAGAAATTGTGAAGAACAATAAAATAGTGTGTATTATAATTATATAAAAATTAATGTCATTCACATTTTACTTAAATATCTTTTTTGGGATTTTACTTCTTATTTTATGAGAAATTTGTTTGAGAATATTAAGTTATATATATATATTCACTTTTTGGACTTAAAATTTAATAAAATTCAAAAGATTGAGTTAATTGATTTGGCAAATGAAACATCGATTTATCAGAGATGTTTCTACACCAGAGAGAACCACGTATTTCTTTTAAAATTTCTAGACTTTTCGCAAATTGACACTGCACAGTTTTCATACTACTTCGAACTATAAGTTAATTTCTTGAATATTTCTGTTTGTGCTGTCAAATTACAAATAATAATATGGATTTTTGAGTTCCAGAAACAAGGAAATATCTTTTAGAGAGATACTTGATGAATGGAACAAATGAGGAAAGCTATCTCTTACATCTATCATCTTGTTTTGTTATGCAAAATTAGTCTTACGACAAGATGGTAATCGAGTGTACTGTTTGCCTGTTGTTGTACCAGCATTCTTTCCGATACCAAGAGTAGAAGTTGGGCTTTCTGGTAACTAGAAGTAGCCGGGTGGAAGTTTTCGTAATTTAGAAACAGGAATTAAGCATAAGATCCCCAGAGATATTATTGACCCGTAATCCCCAGAGATATTATTGACCCGTAATCCCCAGAGATATCATTTCACTTAGAGGACATTGCGACTACGACCTATTTAACGTGCCCTACCAACTTAAATGAACACGATGGATCCTCAGTTAGGCTGGAATTCCTACTCATAATCTTCCGGTGAAGACTGGTAGTATATGAATCATAGCAGTTTAGGACACATCGCGAGTGTTCTTAAGTAACTTTTTTCCTTGTAGATTGTTCAATAATTAACAAAACACTTGTTCAATAGCATACTAAAAAAAACCACAACCACTGTTCCGATTCTCATCGAAAACAAACTTTCTTCTTAATATTTTCTATTGGTTTCTACATCTCATATTCTTATGAAATGCTAACCAATCACGGTTTCACATTTTGCATTTATTTGGATTCTGTATCACACACATTCATCCAAAATTCTTTCATAATTTACAAATGATCAGAAATATTCCATTTAATTTTACAAGAATAATCTGTCTTGTGAGTTTAATCTGAATTTCCGTGTGAAAGGGAATCGTTGTAGTGCTGAATACTATGTTCCATTTATTTTGACACAAGCACTTCTTCATAAAGCAATGCTCCAAACCCTTTCGTAAGTAAGATTGGCTCATCGGCTTCCAAAAACAAAATCCTCAAAATTTTGAACCTTAGCAAACATTACTCACTAATAGTGGTAAATGAAAGGCATACAGTAAGTTTAATATTTCTTTTTTTTAGTTTTAAGGTAATGTTTGGTGATATGCAACAATTGTCAATAATACGTCACGCATTCACAACATACAGTGACCTTTAAGTTTACCAGATTAATTTATCCATCCAACTAATTTCCAAAATCAATAATTGATCAATGAATATGTATAAAATAACAGATTTCCTGTACTTGAATAAACTCATAATGTATTATAGATAGAATAACAAAACATGAACGTAATTTTGATAAAATATTGTGTTGAAAATTATTTATTAGCTAAGACTTTTTTTCATGGTTTTATCTCGTCTTGTAGGTAACAACAATGAAAATAAAATTTTAATGTAATTTCAAGTTTTATTGTTGTAAAAAGTATAAAATAGTATTTTTGCTTAACTAATTTATAATATTCTTGATTCTTAAGAAAAGGAATTCTAATTAAACACTGCTAATTACAAACGTTATTAGTTCAATGAAGAGTTGTTAAAGAATAAAGATCACTTATTTCAATTGTGCGAAATATTGTTAATTGTTCATCAGAAAGAGGCGGAAATATTTAATGTAATTTCCATGAATCTAAATCCAAATTAACAACATAAGAAGCATCATAATTTAAGGTCTTGTGGAATAAGAAAGACGTGTTAATAAATACGTTATCGCAATGAAGCAATCGCTAATTATCGCTTGCGGGAAAGTAATTGGAGGACATTATTTATGTCAAGAGTGATTGCGATTGCTGATACGTTCAAGGGATGCATATCGATTAACACCACACTCCATCAAGGCATAAATAATCGGACGATAAATAATTCATTTGAAGTACGTATTTAAGAATCTTTACTATACGAGAAATCTTTCAAAATTTAAGGGTGAATCTATCAGATCTTGCTTTTCTTGCTGTTTCTACCAGAGTAGATATTTTAAGATAATCACAAAAGTAATAAAAAGACAAATAAATAATTAAGAAATATATTCGAATAGAATTTTTATTTTAGATATAAATAAAAAATTTGCACTCAAATAAAGTTTTATTTTGCTTGTTTGTAAATTTTTCTGCTCCAAGTTGAATTGAGAACCATTGCATACAACGGAATGAAACTCACATTTATATACAGGGTGTCCCAAAATGACCGGATAAACTCTGCACAGCTAGATTCCTCGTTGGGAGTACATAAAAACTGCCCAATGAAGAGTTCCTGTACGATCAATAGTTTACGAGAAAAATACGAAAAGCAAAGTATGACAAAACTTCCGGTCCGGTGTAAAAAAAAAAAAAAAAAAAAAAACACACTTTATTGGACATATTAACAACTGTATTTGCATATCTTTCCAGACGATAATGTTTAAAACGTTCGCCGCGTGCGTGTTGAATCATGTCTGTGCGCGTTATGGAATGATTTTAAGCCGTCGTTAAATTGGTATGTAAAAGGCTGCATCTTGCAGATACCGGCTATCTTCGTATGGTAGCCAGGTATTCCATTCGTGACTACTGCGGCATGCACTTGATGTAAGGTCGATGCAATGGAAATGTCTTTGGCTCCGGCGCATTTCAGTGCTACTGTAGGTGATTGGCTGGATATGGAATACTCCGGCCACTGTATTGGACGTGAGGGTCCTGTTCTATGTCCACCAGTTCTTACACCGTTGAATTTTTTTCCTATGAGGCCATCTCAAGAAACTGGTGTATTGAGACATAGTGCCAACAGCAACGGACTTAATTGCTCGTCTGAACGCTGCTTATACTTCGGTGGACCCAAAGATGCTGCAACTTGTGATGACAGCCATTCCACGGCATGCTCAAGCCTGCCCCGACATTCAAGGAAACACTTTGAACATCTGCTTTAAATTGTGCATATATTGCTGTTGATATGTTCAATAAATTATTTTTTCTAGCACTGGAAGTGACGTCCTATTCGTATTTTTCTCGTAAGCTATGGATCGTACAGGAACGCTTCTTTGGGCAGTTTTTATGTACTCCCAACGAGGAATCTAGCTGTGCTGAGTTTATGCGGTCGTTTTGGGACATCCTGTATTTGTTTCTGGCTAACTTAAAACATAAAGGCTATTTCAACCAATGACGAATTTAAAATACACAAAAGCATTTCGGAATTCTTATTACATCTTTTGTAGTCAATACACATTTGAATTCACAGTCACTTGCTTATGTTGCAATGCATCCCATTCTTAAACTCTTCGTGTAAAAATGATAATAATAACAAAAATTAAAATTAAAATTAAAAAGGGTGTAGATCTTTCCCACATCTTTTTGAGACCGATATGCCTTTATTGGCTATTCCGTTCGTTAACATTGTCAAATGGTAGTAAGTTCGAATACCAACCCAAATGAAAAATCCATCGTGTTTGCAAATGAAGGCTGGAGAACGTTAAATACCCTCCATGTGTGTGTCTTGGTTGCAATACCCTCCATGTAAAGTGGTACCAATGGGGATTTCAGGGCATGTCTTGGGATCTTTTAGACTCCGCTTCTAAATTATACTTGGTCTCTAATAAATAATGAAAATACTTGGTCTCTGCTTCTAAATTATAAATACCCACCTATTTTCGGGACCTTGATGGCATATGCTTTGGGTGCCTCACTTTATAAGATGCCATTGCGCCTGATTTTAGTAATGTTGAAAAGATGGAAATCCTAATAGCTGGGCCTTAAATATAGAAAAAAAAATTCTTATAATATTTTTATAATTGTCATCCATTTGTAACTTCTGAAGGGGCAGAAAAAGTATATAAGATATCTGATGACCCCTTCTTTTTACATTTCTATAATGTAAATGCATTTCCTTTAAAAAAAAATAAAATAAAAAATAACTGCATTTATTTATTTTTTCTTGATTTTCAGAGAAGTATTGATTTTATAACAAAAGTGGTTTTAATTTTCCCAATATGTATCGAACGAAAATGGATTAGAATGAGAATGTCAAAAATCCCGAGTTTAATAAGCAATAATTATGTTATTGAATCCAATTTTTAAACGTTTTGTAACAGATTCGAATTTGTTTTTAGTTGATCTATATTTGACACTTTATTTGATGGTGCAAAACAGCGTCTTGTACAAAGACAAGTAAACAGTTGTTGCTGTTAAAAATAGTAAATAGTGTTATCTTTCCAAACAGCAAATTTTCAAGAAAACCTAAAACGTTTTTCACTCGAAGTCAAGGCCAGATAGTTGAGAACTATTTGGATTGTTTCACATTTTATTTGTAACGACTGTTTAAAGGAGTACAAATGCTTACTTTAATTTTAAAGAATTCGTGGCTGCTGAATTTTGTAGAAATGGCAAAATAAAGATAAAATAATAACTTTCGGAGCTCAAATTTCATATATTTGTTTGAAGGTTAAAGAAATTTAATATTTAATGTGTTTTTTACTGAAATATCTAAATTTAAATGGGAGTTCAATGATAAGAAATAAAATTATAAATGTTTTTTGTAAGCAATTAATAGGTGGATGTGTTTAACAGTTAAAAATGATGCATGCCGTAACAATGTTGCTAAGAGAACTCTTGAGCATAGTATTCCACGTCTATTTGTAATGAGGAACACAGTGTTAAGGACGTAGCTATGCAAATGATCCAAATAATGTTAAACAACTTTCAGGCTTAATGATTTATTACAGCAGCTTTTATTAACTGTTGGTCGGTAGTTTCTTGACCTAAGAAGATTTTGATGGTCATTGTCAGAAAATTTGGAGTTTACACAGTTATTCCTTTTAATAATAAAACATCAAACTATTAAAAATATTTATATTTTAATTGACATTTTTTTTGTATTACCTAAAACTAATGATGTGTACCAAATACTCATTTTGTGTATTTTCTTAATCTAGAATGTTTGAGAACTCCATTTGATTCATTTCCCGCCATTTTACACTTCCATAATCTTAATTGATTTTAAGAACTTCGAATTGATGCCAACTCTGAACTGATTTCCCTGTTGAAGGGGAGAAAAATCTTATTTTATAATTTTAAAGTTTATATTTTATTATACATTTTCTTTTAAAATTTATAAAATTACAAACATGATAACAAATTAAAGTTAAAAATTTTTATTATTTAAATAAGAGGTAATTACTGTACTTTAGAGAACATAAGGCTGGTTTGATTGGTTTGTCGCTCAACGATCATTCTTTGCACACGAGGGCTAATTAGACCGGAAGCTAAGGTTAAAAGTGGACTCCAAATTACTACAAACAAGGTGGGATTCGAATCCACGAACTAGAGAACATAATCAAAGTAGTCAAGAAAATAATCAATAGATTATTGCCTGAGAATTCATACAAATATGTGAAAATAATTACTTTATCAAAAATTAAATATTGTAGTCATTCTATTAAATATATCTTTAATAGAATTACTACAGTAATTATCTTAAATGATTAAAGATACCTTATTATTAAAGATATCTTAAATTATTTTAATTACTATTAATAGTAATTAAAATTCATTATATGAAATTGGTGCAAAATAAATGGAAAGATAGAGAGAAAGAGAGATACAAAAAATGAGAGAGAGTGCTTTTTATAAACTAAAAATAACTTATATATTCGCCAAAACACAGTAAAATATATAGATAAATAAATATTCGTTACATAAGCTTATTGATAAATCTTAATTGAAATTAAACATAAAGATTTTATTTTTAATGTATTTAAAATTTTTTAAAGAAATTCATTACAATAACTATTACTTTTTGGATTAATGAAACATATTTGTCAAATCCAAAATACAGATGCTTGTTCTTCGATGCGAATAAATCGAAATTGTTTTTCTTGTAACAAAATAATCAGATGTTATATACAGTAACAAAATAATCGGTGATTTTATGTACAGTAACAAAATAACCTGATGTTATGTACAGTAACAAACTAACCTGATGTAATGTACACTAACAAAATAGCCTGATGTTATGTACAGTAACAAAATAACCTGATGTTATGTACAGTAACAAAATAACCTGATATTATGTACAGTAACAAAATAACTTGATGTCTTGTAATAAAATAACCTAATGTACCAATAAACTGGGATAAAATTCGATATATATTTGCATATCTAGCGATTATATTTCGATACTGAATGAACTAATTATAACTAAATAATAACGGATTCATTATTAATATTAAAAAGTCAAGCAGACGCATACAATTTGAAAAATTGGACACATTTTAATTGAATCTGTTTTCTTACGACATATTAGAAGACTCGATACAGGCATTCAAAACCATCAAACAAGAATCTGATTTCGATTGTATGAAGGCTCAAGATACAGAAAATAATTGGAATATATTTGTGTCCAGCTTCATTTAAAAGCCGAAGAATCTTTTGACGATTATTAATCTGTTAAATAAATTTTATGCATGGCAGTGAATGTATTAAAGATCAAATTGCAGCAAGAATTGATGACAACACTCAAGCTTGTTTGATAAAAAATAAAAAATAAAAAAAATAAATAAATAAAAAAAATAACAATTAATGTTCAGAGACAACCATTGCAAAGATGTTTACCATTCATTCAAGCCAATCTTCATTTTTAACTTTCTATAAAAACTAAATTCTATTACTTAGTTAAAAATAATGAAGCTATTGGTTTGAATTTCAAAAATAATGGTAACGCAGTTTTCATAAGACACTGAAATTATTATCTCTGTGGTAGAAATTAATACCTGCTTACAATAATACCAATGACATTCCACTAGCTTGTTCAAAACAAACACAAGAAATAATAAATAAAAATTTCCAAGTTAAATTAATTTTTACTTATTAATTTCGTTTTATACATAATAATTTCATTGCAACTGACTTAAAGTATTTTGCAGCAAGCATTCGTTCGTATTTCGTATTCGTTTTTATAATCAACATGAAATAGAAAAATTAAACCTGGGGGTGGCGGTCCATATGGGGGACAAGCCTACAGTGAACTTACAGTTACTAATGCGAAGCTCCCAATGTTTAGTTTCCAAGCGTGCTTAGTCAACACCCCTCTAAAGTCTTTAAGGGGTTTTGGCTCAGTACTCAGTTTATCGATTTACTGAAGGGACGAAAGGGTGAGTCGACCTTGCCCAGTACGAGGATCGAATGTCTGACGTGTGACTTGGGAGCGCGAAGCGATAACACTTTGCCACAGGCTTTCTACGTATATTATAGTAATTAAACTAGCATTTATATGAAGGGCTTGTCGACCAACTTGTCTAGTGGTCAGCGTGCCTGACTACGGATAGGGAGGTCCTGGGTTCGAATCCCGGTTCAAGCATGGATGTACTTTCTCTCTCTCTCTATCCTGTCTTTGTTCTTTCCTTGTGTGTGAATGAGGTATGAATGGTGCCTACCCTATAAAAGGGTCCCTATGGCATGTGCGATGGTGGCCCACCCCCTGTGGTGCACCCTGGGCAACTCCTCAGTGGCAAAGAGGTCGCTATTTCTGGCTGGTTCCTTGGATAATGGGACAATACATCCCGATATACCCTGACCATTTGAAAAAAATATCAAGGTCAGCGTAATATCTCCTTACAGCGGGTAGAATCTCTTATAAATCATCAACTATATCTTTAAAATTTTATACTCGAACTAAGCTGTTCGTAAGATCCGTTTCTGATGATCAATTCTCAGCAATTATTCAAAATGTTTTGTAAGCTAATTTTGAAAAGTTATATCCCTTTGACGGTGCAATCCTGAAAATTTACATTGTCATTTGGCTACATGGAATTCTTAAATGAATGAACATTTTTCTATGTAGTTAAAGGCAACTTATTTCCTAGACAACGGTTAGTTCAGTTTGACCAGAAGAGTCAGTTTATGCCATGCGAAAGGAAAGCCATTTCATTAAATTTTCAACATCAGCCGAGCGAAGGATCCTAGTCTCAACTCGGTTGATTTGGAATATAATATATTCTCTCTGAAAGTTTACATGTATTTTAAATTTTCAATTAAAAATAACAATATGGTTTTTTTCCTAAGATTATATGTTATTATTCTTCTGGTTATACTATTATGTTCCTTTGAAATATAGAAGTTCTAGATTGATCCAGTTGAGAAAAAGAAAGTGGGGACTATTCTTTCTCTTTCTAGTCTGTTAGGATGGGTCCTTGAGAATTTTCCAGGTTTTTACCCTTGTGATACTTCAATACGACCCCCTACCCATGGAAAAGCGTCCTGAAAGGTTATACGTTGTTCATGTTAAAATGCTTTATAATAACATTAGGTTATTTATCTGCTCGATATGCATGTAGAATGCTTTATATTTTTTATCATAACACAAGTGCGGTCCAGTCTTCCATAAGCTTGTATTATTTCTCTTGGTTTCTAATGAACTTGAAACTAATTTGTTATTGAAGAGGACAAAATCAGCTCTAGAAACGTTCTTGTTTTTTCTCTGCGGTCAAACAGAGGTCAAAGAAATGAATCACAAAAACAATATTGGATGATCATACCATAGCATCTGCTGTGGACGGCAGAGTAAGACGAGTAGATAAATCATCTCAGAGTAATGATGCTTTTCCTAGTTAATTAATCTAAATATTGTACCAGGAAATTCCTTTTATCTTATAATAATATTGAGCGTGACTAGAATCCCCATCGCTAATGAAGTAATTATGAGAAATTATCATGCCATTACAATTTTGCTTAAGAAAAAAGTTATAACCGATTTTATGAATAAAAAAAATATTTTTGCAATTGTTATTTATGACTGCGTGTGTTTAGATTTTTACCCCACAATTCAGGTTGATAAATAACTTTTCTTGTGTTGCTTCCACAACCCTAAATCACAACTTGAGGAGAATCACAAATCTATGTACAATATCCTAATGATCTCTTAATGCAAGGTTGACATTCACCTGAAATACAAATATGAGGAATTTTTTTCAATAAAAATTAGTATATCTCATACATTTACTAAGCAAGTATTATTTAGTCAAAAAGAATGAATCAAATCTGTCTAAAAAGGAATTAAAATTCATTTGAAAATATGAAGACATTTGAATTTTAAATAAAAATAAAATACAGGTTCATAATGATATTAAATTGAAAGAAACTTGACCTTAAGCCACAATTTTAGTTTCACTTTCAGTTAATGAAATAAATAAATGAATCAACTTATCATTAAAGAAAAAATGTATTGTGAGTAAGAAATTATGAACTTTCAAATTTGAAAAATATGTGGCAATTTTAGGAATAATTTACGATTTTGACTACGAGAAAGGGAGGAGAATAATCTTCATCCAATTGAATAAATATCTCATTTTAATCTGATATTCAAGTTTGGCTTTGATTCTTTTTACGTTTACTTTCTGGACACAAGAGGGCTAATTCAACTGGTATTTAAGATTCAAAGAGGATTCCGAATCATTGCCAATAACTATATTCAATATAGGAGTTGAATCCAAATTATTAAACTGAAGGCTAGAGCGTTAACTTTTCAGCGTTCAGCTCAGGTTAAAACATTCAAAGAAGATGATAAAGAACATTTTAAAGTGCTTAGTTATCAAGTTGAAGTTATTATGATCCTTGAAATAAATAATCATATATGTTAAAACATTCAACTAACAAAATATTTTATTAATTTACTTGAGTTCATTCATTATTAATAGGATTATAGGTTTAAGTAGCGTTTATACTATATAAATATATATAATTCAGATTGTAAAGATTATTTTTTAATTATTTAAAAGTTATTTTGATGTATTTAATTGTATTTAAGAATGACAAAATATAACATTTTTGCTTTATATATTCTAAAAAAAGGTACTTTTTAAAGAGGTTTTGTAAATATAAAAGATTGGATACTATAAACTTAAAAGAGTCTGCAGATATTAAATAATATTTTACCAAAGTGATGATATTAGAAACGCAAAATGTCATTCATAATCTTTATGTATCATACTGATCAGTAATTTTGATTTTGCCTATTATTTGCATCATAACAAAGTAAAACTTTATATATATATATATATATATATATATATATATATATATATATATATATATATATATATAATGTTAGATTAATATAATAAACTAGTAATTATATGTAACTCTAGTTATATTTCAAAAACTAATAATAGTGGCACATATATGTAAAATAAATTAATTATACTAATTTTTTCTGATTTGTTTGAATAAATTCCAACTCATAATGGCTAATGTTCAAACATATATGACTCCTTAAACATATATGAATAAAGAGTTTCAATTGTTACATTTAAAAGGTAAAAAATCTTATTTTAAATCATATGGATGATTTTGTATGTGAAAAATGTTTAATAATGCACTTTGTAACAAAAAAGAATTCAGTTGCGAAAATTATTTTGTAATTAGAATTTATGTAAAAATTTAACTATGAAAACAAATTCAAGTAGTGATTGAAAGGGTTAAAACATTTTTTTAATATCATGTTTATATTTTACTACTCTAAAAATTGTTAAATATTTCAGCTCTTTTTAGATGCACTAGACTATGAAAGTATTTCACTTTTAATTATTCGAAATAAATTATTTGGTATCAGTTTTCAAAAAGTTCATCTTTAGATCTTTCTTAATCAGGTAAATTAAACTATTCTTCACGAATTATGAACCTATTTACGATATGCAATTGTGAAAGTGCGTTTCTTGTTTCATTTCCCACTCATGAAACTCTCCATTATGAACTTTAGTTATCAAAGCTGATTGTCAACTGACTACATCGACATCTGGTATTTGTTGTTGTTGTTACTTATGACACTTGAACGAGACAAGCTCGCTATGCTTTGGCTATGCGAATTTAAGTCAAGAGGGAGCGTCTTTCATTTTAATCAGAGTACCACGAAGGTGAATGCACGCCTTTGCTCTTTTTTAAATCCTCCGGTGGATGGCATTACCAGAGGATCCACTCCCTCAATTTTGACATTGATCTGGAGGGGGAGGAAATTTTCTCCAGACCATTATACCCATGGTAACTACTCAACGACCAACTTTAGGACTTTCGATTCCACAGATTTAACGAGCACGTATATCGCATGTACTCGGTGGGTCTTTGGTGGATTTGTTGTGTCATTTTATCACAATTTTAAACAGAAGAAATTCAAGAATTCGAGATCGAAGCAATTACTTTGCCTCTAAATGGTCTTCAGCACTCGTTCTACATTTTTAAAATTTGTTCTTCTCTACTATTGTTTTTATTTAAGGGGATTGCTGCTCCATCTTTTACCTGAAATTTAAAATTAAATTCTCACATTTGGCAATGGATCGTTACTATTGGCTTTAGAAATATCCTCTATTTGGCAATAGGTGGTGTTCTGGAAACATCACTTACTATCTTAAATAAAGTTTAAATATATATCTATTTTTTAGCTATTTGATAAAATCATTGAAGTAAAAAGTCGTTTTCAAGCTTCAGCAAGGAAAATATCGATTCATCAGGGATATGACATTAATGCCATGCCATATTTGTCTTAAATTGGACAAGAAAACAACTATACCCGGATTATTCTCTAATTTGGATCGCTTTTCAATTATGAACTTACTATATTTTTGTATTCTGATTTGCATGTTCGTTCGAAATATTGTTTCTGGTTGCACTTAGATTTTCTGTCTACACTTTCCAGATCTCCCTCTCGTCATATAACTCTACCTAATATGTTAAACTCTTAACTTAATTGGAAAAATTCGACTTATTTTAATTTGATTACTTTTTTTTCCAATGGCAGATTCTAGACAGTTACAACTGCAACATAGTCTATTAATCTATTGTTCCCTGATACCCAAGGAACCGGCCAGAGACAGCGACCTCTTAGCCGCCGAGGCGTTGCCCCGGGTGCACTACAAAGGGTAGGCCACCATCGCACCCTCACACATGTCATAGGGACCCGTTTATAGGGTAGGCATCATTCATACTTCATTCACACACACAAGGAAAGGACAAAGACAGACAGAGAGAGAGAGAGAGAGAGAGAAAGTACATCCATGCCTGAACTGCACTTATATCGTTTATAGCATTTTTCCTTAATTTTCGATTTTAGCTTCTTTTAACGAGAGAAGTTAAACGTGAAACATTTGTACATAATGCGTTGTAAGAGGTCATATGAGCGCGTTTTATGATAATGCTTGTACAACGCGTTTTCCTATAATGCGGAACAAATATACTGTGTTATAGGGGGGATTACTGTACTTTTCTGTCACAAATCATATTTTATTTCAATATTTCAATCCCTTGCTGCTGTGAAAAAAGTTAAGTAATAAAACGACGTCTCATTCAAATCAATCTAGGCTCGCTCTACTTAATAAAAGTTTCAAAACGATAAAAATCATTTTCACTCTCCCTACTTAATCAAGGTTAAAAGTAAATTGAGATTTAAAAATCCAATCATTCACTTATTGAAGAATTTTTTTTTATTCCCTTGCAGGCAGAGAGTGTAATTCCTGACTTCCAAGTGAAAACTCATGGAAACCAATTCCTATTTTAAGCCTCTTTATTAGCGACATCTCGCGGAGCGTTATGAAATATATTTACGTTTGGATGGTTCTGCTCCTCCTGTGTTGCCACGTCAAGGTTCGAGGCTCAGGAGGTATTGTACCAAGAAGGATGAATGATATTTATCACAGGGAACAGAAATTCAGCTCAGTTCAAATTTCTTCTGGTGTTGCCAAACACGCCGGAAGAAAACATGCAAACGATGTCGATGCCTCAAGCAGACGATTGTTTGGGTAAGTTGACTGTTCGCCAAGTAGATAAAATGTGCTTCAAATGTTCTTCTTTATGCTTTCTTTTCCATCAAAGTGTCGTTGTTAATTCATTAAATGCTATAAATTCGAAATAAATGACAAAGTAAATGCTTACAGTGCTTATTATGTAACACGTAAGGGACTTTTTGTTCAATTAAATGCTAGCTACACGGCTTCATTTGAGATTTATGTGCAGGTAATTCATGAAATTTTATAAAGAATTCTTTTATTTATGTTGAAGGATAAATTTTTAATTGTAGATTCTGGCTAAGACGTTCATGTTGGATATATATTTGCCTTATTTTAAATGGAAATATTCTAATTCTTTAATTCCTTAACTACTAAAAATTATTAAAAATCCGGAAAATTTTCTTAATTCAAACATTAATCAAAAATGTATATTTTTTTACAACGATAATAGAATTGAATAATGATAACAAAAATCAGAATGAAAATTAAAATTAAAATAAGAATGTACTTTCATATGTACTTAAATAAAAAAAAATGATCAAAACAATTATATAACACTTATAGGATATTAAATTTAATAGAAATTATTCATTAAATAAATATAATGTTCAATAATCGCTCTCATGAAAATAATATTAGCTTCAAATTCAAAACTTATATAGTTGTCGAAGGTATAAAAATGTCATTTTAATATAATGTAAATAGGCATAAATACGGATATTGCAAAGATGCAATTATTATGTAAGATAATTTATTTAACTTTGTCTGCAGAATATTTTTCACTTTTCTGAATAATGTCGAAATCACAAATTCTGTATTACATTGAGCAGATAAGTTTTTATGAAAATAATTCACACGTATATATGTAATATAAAATTACAATAGTACAAAACAAATGTTTCATGCCTAGTACAAAACAAATGTTTCATGTTTATATATTTAAACTTGGTTGTGAACTTCATGTAAAATGTCTTAAAATATTTTCATGGTATATTTTATAATTTTAATCCTATGTTAACTTTTGATTTGATATGTTTTTTAATTTTATGATCTGTTATTTTTTATTTTTTAAAGTCATAATGTTTTATAACTCTTATTATAAGTTAAATACAAAAGTTCATGCCACTTTTGCATTGCCATTGAACGAAGTGAAAATAAATATGCAAATTACTTTATGATGTGGCTGAGACACCTTTCAGTCGAGAGAAGGAACAACAGTCGTTATAAAAGCAGGTCCATCGCACGCATTCATCAATCGTAATTTGAACAGTTGCGAAGAGCAATGAAAGCGTCGAATGAGCTCGTTCGGTGTTGTTTGCTTTAAGACTTCAAAGTGGTCTTATCAGCTGCTGCATCAAATCATCGAATATGTCAAAATTTGGGGATGGTGCTGTGATTAAACGTACGGCCAGTCATTAATTTTACAAATTTAGATAGGGAGATTTGTCCCTCTTTGATGAAGCTGCTCTCTGGTGGTGTTGTCGTCAAGTGATTCAGTATGAGCTACTACTAATGGTCCAAACGATAAGTATGGACCTGTACTCATAGCAACTGGAACGTGTGCAGCATGCATTACAACAGAAAAAGCCAGCACTGGTTAATCGCAAGGATTCTTTGCCGATAACGTGAGGTCGCATGTCACTTAGGTGAGCAGGAAACAACTTGGTTGGGAAATTTTGCGACATCCTCCTTACTTACCTGATATCGCACCATCATATTACCACCTCTTCTATTCCCTGGAGATCATGATGAAAAAATCCTTCACCAATGAAGCAAACTTGTGCCAAGCACTCACGGACTTCTTTGTGTCCAAAACCCCCGAGTTTTACGGCAAGAGGATTGCACAACTTTAAACACATCGGCAAAAGGTGCTAGAAGCTGATGGCTATTATTTCTAGGAAACAATAGGCTGCACTTTTTGTAGATCATGCTCTTTTGGGTCATTAAAAATTACACAATAAGTTTCTTGTTTACCTTGTACTATTAATCAGTTCACACATTTGTGAAACACTTAATATCTGCGGAATGTGAGAACATTTTAATATGTTTCATAAAAATATGTGATTAAATAACCAAAAGCCTCGGTAAAATTATCATTAATGATCTTTCTCTTCTGATAGAAATCTAGTTAGATTTATATTTTTCCAATCAAAAACATTCGTTAAGGTTGTTTTTGGCTAATCTTTAGATGCTTAATGATTCTTAGGGGTGCACAAATTATGGTTTGCAAATACATAGCATGTGTCTTTACCATTAAGTGAATGTACAAAATACAATTTAACAATTATTAATTTAATATCATCGGAATATAATCATTTTTAATGTAATCATTTCTTATACCATCGGATTGTTTTGTAACGAGCGAAGATTTGAATAGCGCATGCGCACTGGTATCTGCTGCCCCCTTCCGTTTGTGCTTTGTGTTTGTTTACGCATTTAATTCTAAGAGAGTGTTGAAGTGGAGTCCACCGATGTATTACCATTACTTTTATTAATATGAAACTAAAAGTTTCAAATTAATCTATAATAATGTAAAAAATATTCTCAACAATACGTGCCTTAAATGGAAACTGTGGTTAATCGTTAACCAACTGCACTGTAGAATAATAAGTTCATATACATAATTTTGAATAAAATATTCTTGATTAATTTATCGTTATTTGACTTTGCTATGCATTTTAACAACAGCAAAACTGGCTTTCATATGTATAGTTATAAAAAATGACGTTATTTTAAAATAATTCTTCCACTGAATTTTCAGTATTTCGTATAAATCATACAGAATTATATTCATTTTAATCTTGAATTTTTAAGTAAATGAAGTACAGTCTGATTGACAAACCCAATATACAGATTTTTTGTTGAATATAGCACGATATTTTGTTTTCAAGTATAGATGCATCTATGGCAATATGAAGTTATACCTTTCAATATGATTTTATGTCCAAACATTAATCATTAGAGATTTTAAACTACCGTTTATGTATTAGTGTACTGATATAAATGATATTCAGGGTTAAATAATATAAGTTTATTAATTTATTAATAATTTTGCGTCTAATATGAAGTCCTCTCTTAAAAAATTAACATAATCCTTGAAAATAAAAATATAATCTATTTTAAAAATAATTTACAATTATTAAGATAATCAACTTATAATAAATCATTATAGTGATTTAGAAATCTTATAAATATTTTAATTGATTTTTTGAAAAATTGTATCATATTTAAAATTGCTTTCATACAAAATTTTACTGAATTTAAAACATTTTTCAATCTAGAAAAATAAGCTTGTCTTCAAAATCAGAGAAATCCTTCATGATTTTTCTTGATCCACTGAATATGCATGAAACAAAAATGTAATATTATCCCTTTATATAAAATATAAATCAATTTTATTTCTGATAACAGTCAAAACTGGAATAGGAATTTTGATAAGCAAGTAAAAGTCATGGAAATAATTCATGTCATCTAAAAATTTTATTAAACTTCGTCAAACATAATAAAATTTGTAATCAAATATGCTGACACCTGTGGCTTTTGGCAAAAGATTTAATTTATATCTAAAGACAAATTTTGCAGAATCATTCTCTGTTACTAGTATTATTTTTAAAATGTTGCTTTATTAAAATAAAGAAATGGTCATTTCCCAATTTTGAATAAATTGTGAATTTTTAGTAATTTTAATAAAACATTTCAAACTTTCTTAGAATAGCTTAAAATAGAGATATATTAAGAAGAGAGATTTTTTATACAGAGAGAGATTTTTATACAGAGAGAGAGAGGTTTTTATACAGAGAGAGAGATTTTTATGCAGAGAGAGAGATTTTTATACAGAGAG
The DNA here is from genome assembly GCA_030067965.1 of Latrodectus elegans. Lineage (NCBI taxonomy): Eukaryota > Metazoa > Arthropoda > Arachnida > Araneae > Theridiidae > Latrodectus > Latrodectus elegans. Next base: position 23,195,134 of record CM057816.1, read on the forward strand.
AGAGATTTTTATACAGAGAGATTTTTATACAGAGAGAATTTTTTAAACAGAGTTATTTAAAAAAAAAACTTTCCAATAAATTTCTTAAGCAGCGACGAAAATTATTTAATGTAAGGTAAAGAAAAAAAAATATTTTTATTTTTGCGAAGATTGCTTTGAAAAAGTATATACGTTTGGTGGCCTTTCAGTTAAAATCTGAAGTGGAGAAAAACAAGAAAAGGAAAAGAGCGAAACATGATATCATGGAAACAGCCTAATTACATAACGAGAAAATACCATTTATGAATATAAAAAGAAAAAAAAAAAAAGAAAATTTTCCATTTAAAATAAATAAATGCGATGATTTTACTAAAAGATTTTTAAATTGCGTTTCAATGTCGTCACCTCTTCAGTGAATTTCTTCGTAAGTCATTACAGAAAATCCTTGAGAAGAATTACCATGAATATCTAGGGTGGTATTTATGTGAATAGTTTGCTCTAGAGTTAAAAATTTATAGCACTTGTTGTCAAGGACTTTAAATTCATATATTTAAAAAAACATATATCTTTCCAACACTAACATCCCCATTGAAAAAAAATTCCATTCCACAATCTTGCACAAAAAATAAACCACAAGTTTGATCGTAAATTATGTGTGCATCGAAAGAAAGAACTCTTCAATTAAGTCTCAAGTTTGAATAACCATGTAAATTAAAGCTTTAAATTATGAAGTGCTATTTTTGAGGATGAGGCTCTTGAAGTTTCTTAACAGTTTTCTTCATTTTTTAAGTTTTTAGAATAGAAAGATAATAGAAAAGAAGAAAATATACACAGATGAAATACTTTTTCGTATCGAAATAAATACGCGATTATGAACATTAAACAAAATAAATTAGACTAAGGCTAAAAATTCCAAAATTTAAGTGATGCTACAGAGAAAAGTTTACTGAAAAAAATTGAATGCAATGAAAAAGATTTTCTAGCTTTTTGAAATCTAGAATCAGTGTCTGTAAGTATATTTTATTAAAAGAAGGAATGTTTTAATTTGAATTTTTAATATAATCTTTAAATTAAATTAAATGGGAGGATTTCATCTTCAAATTTCTGTTACACTTCATCAATAATAACTGGCAGTTAAACTGGTGTCAGCTTGTTTTGTGATTAAAATTATATTTCAACAATAACATAAAAGTTTACAATAAATTTGAAACAGTCTACCTATATTTTTTTTAAAATTTATTGAATGGTTAATCGTTATTTTAAGATTCATGTTCAAAGATTTTATTTTAGTTGCAGCTTCCTCTCATTCTGTAGTGGAGTATATATTTTTTGCTAGAATTAAATTTTAGACCAATAAAAAATTGTTTTAATTATTTTTTAAAAATATAGGGGTACTGAAAAATGATTTAGAAGAAATTAAAATTTAAAAATATTTATAAAATTAACATATCAGCAACAAAAAGCAAAGAAACTAATCATTAAAATCTAACATGATTGTTAAAAATATATAGCTAAAATTGCATTATATTTTACCTATGGAAATAAAAGAATTCAGTAGCTTAATATTAATATATAATATTAAGCTACTGAATTCTTTTTTCAAGTAAGTAAGTTTTTTCAATTAAGTAGAACCACAATATTATATATAAAAATCAGAATCTATTTCGTTTCATTTAATTTTGATGGGTATATTTTTATTGAAATTAAATATATTATCTTAGATTATTTCCCTATATGGTTAAATCATAGCAATATTTATTTTATATGTAGACTTTTGTATTTTTTTTATTTATATACATTAGGGATCATCGTCTGGGAAACATAAAAAGTGTCTCTTATATCTAATTACTTGACATCACGTAACAATATTTCTCGAAATGGTAAAATAACATGATCATATTTTGTAATTTTACTAATTATGCATGGCTGACAGTAAATAATAAAATAAGCCCCCAAGCCGTTATAGAACATATTTATTTTTCTCATGTAATATATATTAATCTTGTAAGAACATATCTATCTTAATATATGCTCTTTTAGTTTCTATCCTGATTGAAATTATCTATATGGTAGAAACAAATATTTGGTTTTATTCGAAAATACATAAATGCATTTAAACTTAATAGTCTTTTAATTTTATATAAATTTAGTTTATTTTCCCACGCTTGCCTGAATTAATGAACAAAGATTTCGTTAAACTTCTTATTTGTACCAAAAGATTTATCTTTTAATTATCTTTATTTACCCATGAGGGTTAATTTGACCTGGACCATGCTAAAGATTGCCTTGTACTATTGCAAACATTCATTGTGAGATTGCAGTTAACCAAAGAGTTTTAGAACACACCATTGAGATAATAACACATGCTGTTAAAAAAAAAATTGGTTTTCATAAAAAAGAACATTTTTTTAAAATAAAGATGCAGTAGATTTAAACAGGATTTTTACCAGGAAAAAAATGCATATTATATTATTCCTGAAATGGGACAGTGAAAAAAGTTAAAAATTATATATATATATAATTTTTAACTTTTTATTATATATATAAACATACACACATATATATATATATATATATATATATATATATATATATATATATATATATATATATATATATATACATATATATATAATTTATATATATATACATATATATATATATATATATATATATATATATATATATATATATATATATATATATATATATATATATATATATATATATATATATATATATATATATATATATATATATATATTAGTAGTAGTAGTATCTTCAATCTTCAGAGTGTATAACTTTTCAAATGCAAGGAAAATGTATACACAAGTAGTTGCAAAATAATGGACATTTCTGAATAAAAGTGACACTTTTAGATGCTAGAAATCATAATATTATAACAGTTTTTTTTTTTTTATGAATGGAAATATTTGTATTCTGGTAACATATGGTAATTTCATTAAAGTTCTGTAGGAGTTGAATGTTTTCAAAATAGTATAAAATGACGGACTTCTCAGATTTTCAGATGTCAAATTGAAGGAGTCCGTTTTTAGCTGGAGCCAGTGTGACAGAAATTTTCTACCTTTCAGACATTTTTAAAGGCATAATGTCAAATGCGTTAGAACACTAGTTATAACATTTTTTTTAGTACACTAGTCATACTATTATTACAATAGTTATGACATTATTACAATAATCATGGCATTAGTATACAGTAGTAACAAATAGTGAGGAAAGACAAGTTCTGAAAAGCATAATAAAGGATGAAAGAGAAGCTCAGAGAAAGAGACCGATGGGTAATAAAACTATTTGTAATTAAAAAAAAAGTTTCGATAAATCTCATTTAGCATCTTTATTCTTCAGTGTCAATGTTTACAATCAGAAGGCACTTCCATTAATAGAGCATTTACGTTGATTGCAGTAATTCCCAAGAAGCAATTCCCTAGCCACTTGTCACGAATGCTTATGCCAAGCGTCATTTAAAGGGGTTTCATACTCACAAAACCTGGTCGACTAATAAGCGGAATTGATTAATAAGGTCTGATGAAGTACGTTTCCTTACAACTGGGCAGGTAAGAGTCGTTGTTGATTTCGGTGATGGAACGAGAATCGGTATTTACGTCATGGTATCTGCGAGAACCGGCATTTTCATCTAGGGCCATGGTAACCTAATGGATAGATACTTGGCCTTTCTTCTGGAAAGGGCTGGTCCGATTCCCAATACCGCCAAAGACCCACAGAGTGCGTGCGATAAACGTGCTCGTTAAATCTGTGGAATCGATTGTCCTGCAGTCGGTCGTTCAGCTGTTACTAAGGATGTAAGGGTCTGGAGATAATTTACTCTGCCTCCAGATCAATGTCAAAATTGAGGGAGTGGATCCTCTGGTGGTGCCATCTATCTGTGAAGTCTCAGGGCAAAGCCGTACTTTTACCTTCATGGTGCTGAGATTAAACGAAAGACGTGGCCTTATGATTAAATATTGACATGTAAAATGTTACTGTACTTATAAATTCCTAAGTTCACAGAGAGAAAGAAAGAAAAAAAGTATTTTCTAAGCATTAATCTTTGTGAAGTTTTTCTAAAAATGGTCATTAACGCTAAATTATTTTCTTTTCCATGAAAACTTCTTATTACTGTAATTAGTAGTGTAAATCATAAAATAAGTGGGCTTTTATTTATTTTAAAAAATATCTGATAAAAAATAAACTTAAAATTTTTTTTAAAATCAGTTGGAAAATTTCAAATCTCTCGAGGTCTTTCAAAATTCCCAAGGGAATAAAATCGGTTTTTTGAATCCCTTACAGCACTAATTAAGAGTACTTTACATGAATGATTCCTGTTTTATGAAGTACTTAAAAAATATAACCCGTTTATCGATTCTTATTATATATATATATATATACATACACATTTTGTCCCAAAATGACTGCATAAATTCTGCACAGCCAGATTCCTCGTTGGGAATACATAAAAACTGCCTAACGAAGCGTTCCTGTACGATCCATAGTTTACGAAAAAAAATGCGGAAACAAAGTATGACGTCACAGCCAGTACAAGAAAAAACACTTTATTGAATATATCAACAGCAGTATATGCAGCGGATATCGACGGGCATTCTCCCTAACAGTTTATAAGGCATTTCCATTACATCGGCCGTACATCACGTACATATCGCAGTAGTCACGAACGGAATACATGGCCACCATACGAAGACTATCGGTAGCTAGAGGATCCAGCCTTTTAAATACCAGTTCACCGGCGGCTTAACGTCATTCCATGTCATGCGCATTAATGAGGCGATATGTGCGGTGAACGTTTTAAACATTATCGTCTAGAAAGATATGAAAATAATGTTGTTGATATGTCCAATAAAGTGTTTTTTTCTTGCTCCGGCATTGACGTCATACTTTGTTTTTGTATTTTTCTCGTAAACTAGGGATTGTACAGAATTGCTTCTCTGGGCAGTTTTTATGTACTCCCAATGAGGAATCTAGCTGTGTGCAGTGTTTATGCGGTCGTTTAGGGACACCCGTTATGTGTGTGTGTGTATATGTATACCAAAATACCTATATTTTCTAATTCAAATGTTATTTTTTTTGAATTAGACAATATGTATTACTTTTAGACAATAATTAGACATACAATATGGGAATTAGACTATGAAGCATGTTATAATTTGAGGCTTGAATCAAAATAATGATGTGGAGTGACATTACATCCATCATATTATCCGCGTACATTTAAAAGTGCAGCCTCAAAATATAGCCCCTGGGATATGTTTTAGACAGTATTTCTTATTTGACTTATGCGAATGCTGTAACAGTATAGATTGGCCTTACTTAGAAAACCGAGGTTTCTGATACAATAAAAAAAACACATTTTGATAAATGACTTCAATTTGGGTTATTATACATTTTAAAGTTAGGTTATTAAGAGTATTTTCTTTTAAAATTTTCCAATGTAAGGAGCATGAAAAATATGCATTAAAGATCATTCTCCTTTAAACGCTCCCATTTTGTACCAAATGTGTAATTGAACATGACCGCTTCCTCAAAAATAACAGGTTACGTTTCATTAAAAACAAATTACTCACTCAAGGGCCTCGGGTATATAGGACATTATAGAATGTAAAAAGATACACTTTTCCTTTTATTTCTTTTTTTTGTGCCTACTTGTCTTTTTCATTCAGATTCTAGGAATTCTTCTTTCAATTTGAGAAACCGCAACTAAATCGACGTCAGTTACAGATAAGGGGGATTGTAATTTTAGAATATCGTCAGAGTTGGGATTTTTTTTTTTTAAATCTTTGTGGGTTTTGTAAAAAATATATGCTTGCAGTTTAATGTTTTTTTGCAGATGTATAAATATAAATTCCTCTTAGTTCAACAAGAATGAATATAATCTATTACATTAAGCATTATAAATTTAAGAATAATGAGTTGAAAGGGTATTCTTTTATATAGAAGTTAAAATTACTGATGTCGCCCAAAATTATATATTCCATATCAGAATTTCCGAGAAGTAATTACAGAAAAAATTAAAATATTTGTTGGTTACAACAAGAAATGTAGAGAAACATAATGTATTTCATTTCCGAGGGCCCTGGAGGGCGAACCATATGTCCCGATTAGGTGATCAGCCTAGCATAAGACTCCCAGTGTTTAGTTTCGAAGCATGCTTGGAACTCATTTTATCTAACCATATAAGGGATGAAACGCTGCCACTAAGCTACCAAGCTTCTATGTTTTATACTCCAGAGTGAAAAGCCAAATGGTGTTCAATTTTAATAAACACATAATCTAATAGAAATCTAATCAATCTAATAGAAAGATATTTTGTAAAATATCTTTATATTAGAATTCAATCTAAGTGAAAGGTATTTTTAAAAATCACAATTATCCATTATTTTTAAATTGCGAGATTGTTACTTTATAACTTCACACTACACTACGCAATCTTTACCTTTACAATGTTTTTTCTTGCGCGAGGAATATCTTAAAAAATGATATTTTAAGAAGTTTTTTCATATACTTTGCGTATTAGCTCCGAGAAAACTTTATTGCATTATTATTTTGATCGTATTCAAATATGTTACTTAGTAAAGAGAAAAACGTAGATTCCGAAGCTCCTATTGATATGCTTGGAAAAGCAGAAATACATTATTTATTTACCTCTGTTGTATAGTGAATAAGTTGAGGCTCCACTTATTATGCAAGAACGATAAATTTCGATATTATGTACTAGAAAAAATCACGCAAGAAGCACCATTTTCTTGTGGAGTAAATTCAAGGCCGTGGTAGCCTAGTGATTAGGGTATCAGTCTTCCGTCCGGAAGGACGGGGTTCGATTCCCAATACCGTCAAAGACCCACCGAGTATATGCGATATCCGTGCTCATTAAATCTGGGTAATTGAGAGTCCTGAGCAGTTACCATGGTGAAATGATCTGGAAAAAATTTCCTCCCCTATCAGATCAATCACAAAATTGAGCAAGTGGATCCTCTGGTGGTATCATCTATCGGAGGAGTTTAGAGAGCAAAGTCGTACGTTCACTTTCGTGGTGGTCTGGTTAAGCGAAAGATGCACCTTACTGTCTTAAATGCGCATAGCTAACGGCATAGCGACTTGCCTTGTACAAGTTCCATAAGTAATAACAACACAAAAACTCTCAGGATGCTATTTTGAGAATTCAGAGCATATTTACCTAGTGTGCCTTGCCGTAAAAGCTAAGAAGTCCCCCAGTGCACTTACTTTGACAGATATGTACCAGAAAAATAGAAATCCCATATTCATGTTCCATTATTGATTAGTGACTGATATGGAATCGGAGATTTTTCACTTCATAGAACATTTACTATTGCGTGTTTTTATTATTTTAGATAACTAAAGAGAATATTAGAAGAAGAAGAAGGATAGGACATCCACAGTTCTTACTGCTTGACATTGATGGCGACTGACAAAAGCAAATTTTAATCTTACATGTCATGGTAGCTTATTGCGAATTCATTTCTAAGGCAGATTTGCGGAGAATTGTTCATGAATTCCAAGAACTATTAAAAAAGATCGCAGATATTACACAATGGGACAAATAAAAGTTATAAGAAGCACGTGTATTGTTATATGCCTACATGATCATTTCAGTGTTGTATAAAAACACAGACACATCTAAATAACTTATAGTTAGTCATTACTTTTAACCAGTAACTCATTTCTAGAAGCACATTCAATGAGTTTTAATGAGATAAAGTGAAAATGCAGTTGAATCGGAGAACTTACAAAGCAAAACTTTAAATCGGTATCCAGGTTTTAGCATTATTCTAGGGCTCATTGAGGTCTAGCACAATGGTTCACAAAGTGTGTGCTACGGCACCCTGATCAAGAGAGATCAAAGTGGATGAAGAGAGATCGTGAAGTGGCCTCTGATCTAAACAAGGGAAATATCCGTCAAAGTCAGTAACCAAAAATCAAGTTATTCCCTAATGATCAGAGGCACCTGCCCAAAGAATTTTCACCCTTTTTTATGTTCTTTGCACCTACTCTCTCAGCTGTAAATATTTCACAATCACGAATAACTAGACGAAAGTGGTGATATTTCTTCCTTCTCTCCTCTCCTTGCTCAGATTGTCCGAGTCAGTTATCGAGCAAGTGTTGGTTGGGCATACCGTGTTTTACAAAGCTGTAGATTCCATTGTAAAAATTAAAATCTGTGGCACGACAGCACAGGTAGGGCAAGGTATACACAGCCCATTTCTATTTTCCAGACCGAGAGGCCCTGGCATGCGAATCATATGTTCCGATTAGGTGGTCGGCTTAATGCGAAACTTCCTGTGTTTAGTTCCCAAACAATGCTTGGTATTCAGTTTATTCACCCACTGAAGTGATAAAAGGCTGAGTCGACCTTGACCAGACCTCGGATCGAACCGCAGACCTGTGACTTGGGAGCGTGAAACGCTATCACTAAGTTACCGGGCTTCGTAGATTTCATTATAACGGACAAGTTTTGATGAGAAAAACTGATAATGAAAATGCTGATAAAGATCATGCATTGACATGTAAAATGCATGGGAAAAAAAGGAGCGACCCAAATACAAAGACAGCAATTTAGATTTCCACTTTACTTTAGTAGAAGTCAACGATACAGAGAGGCAGCAGTGTTCTATCATCTGTTCTAATGTTCTATCATCCGAGAGCATGAATCCAAATAAGTTGAGGCAGAAACTTCTGATAATGCATCCCAACATGATCCCCAAACCATGTGAGTATTTTAGCAGAGAAATAAAAAGATTTGCAGCAACAAAAGAATGTATTCTTTAAACAAGCGTCAGATCTAAAAAATGCCTAGTTGCCATCATTCAAGGTGACATACAAATTATACAAGTGCAAAATGGCCCACACTATTACTGAGGAATTAATTCTACGGGCTGCTGTGTGTAATATTTTGATAGGAGAATATATGGGAAAATTGTTGGCGAGTATTCCGTTGTCGAACAACACTAACAGTCGAAAAATACATGAATGGCTCAGGATCTCAATGATCTATTGAAGGAAAAGTGAAAGGAAATTAATCTAGTCAGCAACTGGATGACGCCACGGACAGCAATAAGGATGCACATTTTTAGCTATTCACTCTACATTAATGGTTATATTATAGTTGAAGATCTTCAGTTTTACACAATAGTTGAAGATATATTCCATATTTTAACACGCTTATCACAGGAAATGATTTGCATTGGGCAACGTGCATTGCTATCTGGACTGATGGTATTCGATAAATATCTGGTCAATACGGAGGCCTAAAGGCGCTGATCGATAGGGTATCCTTGGATTGTTAATGGACTCATCGCATCATTCACCAAGAAGTACTCGCATAAAAATCTTCGAGTCTTTCACTGAATCTCGTCCTAGAATGTGTAATAAGCGTGGTAAATTACATTAAAACTAAGGCATTTGAAGCCATGTTTTTCTAAAACCTTTGGGAGAGTTTGAGGGCTGAGCCCAAGTTCCTTAAAGACTATTGCAACTTGCGTTGGCTTTCACGGGACATTGTACTATCTCAAAGTTTTATGAAGTTCAAATAAAAATCCCAATTTTTTTAAAGAAAAAGATTATGTGAATGCCAACAGTTTCAATGAAAAATGAAGGCAAATATTGTTTTCCTGTATTGTAGCAATACAGGGTCTATTTTGGAGACAAGCTCCCAGATAATATACTGAGATTTTCCACAGAGCATTTATCATAACCAGCTGACTGGTTCTTAAAGTACTATCCAGAAGACCAAACCGAGTTATGTAGATCTGAGATCCATTTCATGTCGAAGCTTCTAAATAATTCACTTCACTAGATGAAAATCTAATTGAGTTATCAAGTGACAAAAGCCACATCGCCTGTTAATTCTTAGATGAGTTTCAGATATTTCTAAAAAATGAGTACACCATTCTAAGTTTAAAAGCAATGAGGGTTCTTAATCCCTCTGAAACTTCATATCTCTGTCTTAATCAATCTCATTAGATGTCAGATAAGAGAAAATATCATTCGAAAGTTAATATTGAAAGAGAAATGAGAGCATCTGTATCAAGCTTTATTCCTCGATTTGAACAGCTACACAGTAAACTGCAGGTTCATGAGTCACACTGAAATATAGCACTCACATAATAAGAGCATTTGTAAAGTCCTTCTACAAGAAAATATTATATGACGAGGATCTAGTGAGAAAATTCTAAGGGTGCTATAATTTGAATAAATTTATTAACCCCTGGTTTACCGGAAAGACTGTGAGCGGGTTCTATTGATAAGGTTCCGGGGCACAGGTGCCGTATAATCCATGATTCCAAATTCTGAGATTGGCGATTTTTTAGCAGATTTTCTTATGCATTTGGCAACCTCGTTTTTATTGCGTCATACATATGGAGACCTATAAGAATTATGCAGACAATACTATTTTGATAACCCTAGTATTTACGTCATCTTGGCAACATTTTTCATAGCCAAGAAATTCAGAATTTGGAATCATGGATTATACGGCTCCTGTGCCAAGTCCGGGGTTTAATATCAGTCATTATTGAGATGGATGCAGCTCTTTTGTTTTCTACTCGCCCATTTGTTGAAATTAGATATGAATTTTCAAAGTTTTCTCCCTGGAAACTTATGAATATGATCCACTACCTTTAAAAATCCGCCTGAAAGGCCCAGGGGATATAAAATGCCTCTTAGCAGCATTAAGCTGTTTATTACTTACTATTAATAATTATTTAGTTTTGCTAAGAAGATTTTTGACAAACGTATTCACATGAGCAGAATTACGAACAAAACGTTTTTCTATTCGTATTTTGAAGCAATTTTATTAGTATTATACGATTCATAGAACGATTTGCACAGTTTATCTATTTGATTTTGAATTTCATAATTTTCAGATACAAAAGTACTTTTTGTCTTTAGTTAAAAGAAATGTGAATAAAATGGATAACGTAATAAGGAAAACTACATTCATATTGAATATGATAGAGAAAATTTATCACCAGATAAAAATATTTCCTAAATATCGAAACAATAATAGTTTCATTTCTATCTGTAATACAAAATAGATTATTTGAACCAATATTTTATTTACGTTCCTAATTACCAAAAACACAATGCAAACATTTCCCCACAAGAATTTCTTCGCAATTCAAAATACGATTATCAAAGATTACTGTTTAAGCTTAATATGATTAATAATAAAATTTAGAAAATATGACAGTTAGATTTCCAATCCATCAAACATGGTGAAAATAGATAGCAAAAATGTCTTAAAATCACAAAGTTCTAAACAGGTAAGCTTCTGATTTCTCTCACACGCACTAAACAGAAACAACTCGCGGTCGAAAAAGTGATGAATTATTTAGTTTATATCAACATAAACCCATTAACAGTAGACAAATTATTACGCTTGGATTTTCGTTCAGAAGTGACAGCAAAAGATGGAGAAGTCGTGTGGCTAATCGCAGCTGATTCGCTTGAAGTCATTTGGCACGAGCCCAAAAAAGAATTATAGCAGCCATGTCTCTTATATCAATTTGGAATGGTTCCAAGGCAATAATGCCATTCGTGTCTCATCTACAAACATTCGTAACAACTTCCAATAGAAAAATGGTATCAATGATGTTTATATCAATGGATATAATGTTGTCAAAATATTATTTCATCGAAGCCAAACCCACGAGAAATGATGATTCTTGAATGTTGTTTATATATAGATTTTTTTTTCTGTGTTGTAAATGTAGTCATTTTTTTGTATTGAATTTCAAGGATTTTTCACTGTTTTTATGATTTTGTAATAACTATTTCGTAGTATGATGTCAACAAGAAAGACCACAGTAATAAAAAAATACTCTAAGAATTATTATTTGTAAAATGGTGATGATAAAATACTATTTCAATATTCAGTTAAGCAAAAAATAAACATAAAGGAAAATGCTGCTATCTTCAACACTATTTTTTATTCATAAGAAATTTATTTTACCAGATTATAAGCTTAAATCAAATTTCTTTGGCTGTAGCGAGCTTTTATTGGATGAATTATTCCAGCATTGCCATAAATAATTTATAAATATCTAGGAGAAGCTTTGTTCTTATGTTCTGAAAAACAGCCTACGAAAAGTTTGAATTATTGTTGAAAAGTTTGGTTGAAATAACTGAATGCTATTACGAGAATAATTCTAAGACTTTTAAAAAAATTTTTTGATAAATCCCGGAAATATTGATATTTACATTATGTGTCTGACATATTTTATAAAAAAAAATCTCTCTAAGGCAGATATTTACGGAGCAGTTTGATAGTAAGAAAAACTGATTATTTTTTATTCATGCACGAGCGTTTTTCTTTGCAAGCACGTATTGAATTATTTTACACAAAATGAAGTAATGGAAGCATGCATTGAATTCCTTTACACATTTACTTATGAATGAAAATTATTTTCAATAATGTTTTGTAATAATGTAAATAAAACAATACAAATTCAATTTAAATTGAGTTTTAAAGGCAGTAAATATACATATTATATTAGAGCCAAATGCAAAACCTTGAATGCTTTGTAATCAAGTTACTAGAACAATGTTGAAATTGTCAAGAACACTTGTTAAAAAATATTGGAAAAACAGCTATAACATCAATACATAAATTGCAATAAATCATTCCTCCAGAAAAACAAATCTCTCATTTAGGTTTTGTATAATTAAATAACACAGAAGGATTATATACATATAAGAATATACTTTATTTGAATGGTATTTCATGAAGAATCAAAATATTTAATAACAATAAAGTTGTTGTTTCTTTCGTTCCAGCTGAGAACATAACTACATCACTTTTACAATTCTCATTGATTTAAAATATCCATGAAATCGGATAACGTTTCATCTACGTCAGACATAATTCATAACGACGTCATATTGAGCGTCGTAAATTCGACTTATCAACGAATTTTCTGCCTGCCTTCAAATCGCATTTTTCGTAGGGCAGCAAACAAGGCGAAGTTCATCATTAAGTGCCTGAGAATAGTGTCGAAGTTCATTTTGTTAATAAGATGATTTCTTAAATAAGGACCAAAGCATCAGTTTGGCAAGCAGTTTTCTATTGATTCAAACCATTAACACGTTGAAAATAGAACAGAATTAAAAGTAAAATATAAAAGACAAGACAAAACATCGATTTTATGGTTATTTTAAATCAGCAAGGACGATTTAAATGATCAAAAATTTCATTAGTTAATAGAATTTTAAGTTAATAATTACAATATTTGTAAGCAATCTCTTTTTTAAATCTTAAGAATAATGCCTTGCTTATCCCACACTAAAAGTTTTATCTGAACCCTTTTACATTTTGTATTAGAAGATATATATATATATATATATATATATATATATATATATATATATATATATATATATTATATATATTATATACACACACACATATATATATATATATATATATATATATTATATATATTATATACACATATATATATATATATATATATATATATATATTACCAATATAATTAAAAATTTTTTGAATAATAAACCATCATTAAAATGCATAATAGAACTACTTGAATACATAATAAAAACATGCATAAAGAATAATTCTACAGTCGCTATGAATACACTGTCGGCCACTGAAAATGTGCAACAACAAAAAGGACCACAGATATCAATGCAAAAATCATTTGGTAGATGTAGAAAGATTAAACGATTGAAATTAAAATGTTGATCAAAAATATTTTACTTAATTACAAATCAATTTTATAGTTGATGTACTCATAAACAAATTATTTATAAAGATGGAAAAATCTTTAAAAACAGACTAAAATCAATTAGTTGATTTATAAATAGATACATAATATATATTATAGAAAACTAAAAAATTTAGAATGATAAATTATTTATACTTATCGATTCAAAAATAAAACAATAATGGAAATTATCACTATATCATTGCAGGAGAATAATAAATATGAAATCATCTAGGATTAAGATCAGCTAAATTTGCTCCTTTTTATACCAATGAAATAAGTCATTCCATTTAACATCAAATTAAAGGAGGAAGGAGATACAGCAATGTCCACACTGGATATAGATTTCACAATGAGTGCTTGTGCAAAACTTAAAAATTATTGACATGACTGAATGAATGTTAAATTCTGACATTTAAAGCTATGTTTACAGGAAAAGAGCTCTATAGATTCTATCATCCCGACCGGGAAGAATGGCTGAATATTAAAAATTATTGACCATATCTAATATCAGTGTCTAACAGATTGTTTCTGTCATCCTATGGCATGTGTATTTGAAGGAAACATGTTTCTAAACACCACTATTTGCATTGATTTCATAATTATTTCTTGTTTTTATGTTAAAAAACAAATATTGTAAATAGGAAATCTGTAAAATATTCTTCCGAAATTATACTCTGTATACATTTACAAAAATGCTAATACTTATTTTCACATCTTAGTGAGGATTCTAACGGTCGAAATGCATCTAAAGAATTTTTTTCCTTTCTTTTTGTTAAATGTTAACCTTTGACTTTTTACCTATAAATAACGAAAAATCCCAATAATCCACTCTAACAAAAATACACGGATAAAAGAAAAATACAACAGTTAGATAATTGCATAATTCAAAACTGACAACACGAATCACCTTATAGTGTTCCACTAGAATAAAGTTGAGTTGTCTGCTAAATAATTAGTCATCATTTCTACAGTTATTAAGTAAAGTTAGGTACTAGGAAGTATGCTGGTGCCCAAAAAAAAAAAAAAAAAAAAAAAAAAAAAGTTAATAAGTTCAATTTTTACTAGGGATGAAATGTTCTTAGTAATTTCAGATTGACTTTAAAATGTAGGTCCCAGGTCCCATTCAATAGAATTAATCCCTCACTAGCAAAAAATAATCGATATATATATATATACATATCCGCAATACTAAATTTTGCCTATTTAAATCAACTCTAAATTTATGAATGTGTTCCCACCTTTTACCCCTACACTTTAGTTTTGAAACACAGGTGACTGTGAATTCTTAAGACCTTCCTTATACTTTAACAGCCCCGTAGCATACCCTATATAAAGGCCTTTCAGTAGGAAACAATACACGATTGCTTGCTAGTCAAGGTTAGGATCACACCTATGTTACAGATGGACAATTTAAATTTATTTCATCTTTTCTCTAAATAAATATTATTTGGAATGTATCTGTGTGTCTTAAATTCACTTCCTTAGCATTTTGTTGCAGACTGCTTCTAAAGTATGGAGGTATGAATTATTATATTCAAAAATAATCTTGTATATATATAATTTTTCTGTGTAATATTGGAGAGCGGAATATTCAAATAAATATATCGCAACAATATTTGCTATTAGAAAGATTAAAAGATATTCAAATTTTTTTTTATCGAATGTTGAAATAATAAGTATAGAAAAATCTATAGGAGAAAAAGGTGTAATTATACATCATCAAGACATTACGAATGCTTTTTTCTGAATGAGATTGTAGAATAAAGTGGATGTACCCGTTAAAGGTGAAGTTCGGTTGCGCAATCGCAGCGCATACGTGAGGCCAGAGGTGAAGTGTGAGAGAACCGCTGTCTGTCCAAGCACCCGTTAAGTGACTTTCCCTGTCAACGCGAAAGGCCTTGATGAGGCAAAAATAAAATCGTCACTCATTCATCTTTGTCGCCTGCCACTTTTGAAGGAATTAGGCCAGAATTCTTCACCGTTTTTTGAGCGATCGAGCTTTTTGCACAGTGAATAGTTTGTCGCCCGCAACAAGTAGTTAACCGTGTTGGTGAAGTTTGCGTTGTCCTTTTTTTTTTTGGTTGCCTGCTTTATTTTGCAATCTCTTAAAAACATGATTTATCTGAAAGCGGTCGTGGGAAAATATCGCGGATGGAGATACTTAAAAAAATTATGCTCATAACGCATGTTTCCTTAAAATGGAACTACATTCTTTCGATACCAATAATCTGACATCATAGTGAGTTGAAAATGTTTTCTTTGTTCGATATCATTTTAGACATATTAAGACATATTGAAGGCAACTTTTTTTTTTTTTGGAGTGATTCCGTTTTGTATGCTAAAATACATTTATAAAGATATCTTCAAAATAAGTTGAGAAATGAATTGAAAAGTAATTTTCACTGGATTGTATTCCTATTTAATGAGAATGATAAAAATATGGCTTAATGATAAATGTCAATGATAAAAATTTATAATGTTACATTTTTATCATTTGAGCTTACACACATTCATTTATACTTGCAACATATTTTAAGTTTGCAGGTTAATAATTATCAATGATGGAAATAGTACTTGCATATATTATAGTTATATACAAATATATATTTTATATGATGATCTTTTGATGGTGCTAGACACGCACACACACACGCACACACACACGCACACATACACGCACACACACACACACACGCACACGCACACACACACGCACACGCACACACACACGCACACACACACGCACACACACGCACACGCACACACACACGCACACGCACACACACACGCACACACACACGCACACGCACACACACACGCACACGCACACACACACGCACACGCACACGCACACACACACGCACACGCACACACACACACGCACACGCACACGCACACACACACGCACACACACACGCACACACACACGCACACGCACACGCACACACACACGCACACACACACGCACACGCACACACACACGCACACACACGCACACACACGCACACGCACACACACACGCACACACACACGCACACACACACGCACACACGCATATAATATGTTGAAGAATATATTCATAGCGTTTTTAACAAAGACATTTATTTAAACAATAATTATATCAATAAGTTAATCAATTTTATATTCGCCGTTGATGTTTACAGCCCCTTCTCTCTTCTTGACCAATTTTTTGATTGAGTTCCGCCGAAAATAACCTGGTCTGGTGTCACAGCAGCTGTTGAGCCAGTTTTTAAGAACCCCTTTGTTATCGAAGGTAACGTCCTTCATATGGTTTGACAGGGAGTGAAATGATGGTAAATGGTCGGTGCAAGGTCCGGTGAATATCACAGATGCTGTAGGACCTCCCATTCGAGTTCTTGGGATGCGGCTTTGACGGCTTGTGCAACATGGGTATGTATATATATATACATACCCATGTTGCACAAGAAAATAAGATTGTCATGAAGGAGTATGGTTTGACCTTACTCCTTCAGGTCTTTTCAGTTGAATAGCCTCATTTATGCGGTGTAGCTGGGTAATGTAGAGCTTCTTGTTGACCGTGGCATTCCCGGTTCACCAAGAGGTTCTTAAAAACTGGCTCAACAACTTCTTTGACACCAGACCAGTCGATTTTTTGGCGGAACGGCATCAATAAATTTGTTGAGAGGTGGGAAGAGGTTGTAAACAGCAACGGCGAATATAAAATTGATATAATTATTCTTTAAATAAAAATCTTTGGTAAAAACACTACGAAATTATTCCCCAACCTAATATATATATTACGAAATACGTAAATAATTAAACATTTCTCTTGGAGTTTGGATGACGGAGGAGAGACAAATAATATCTGAAGCATTGCATAAATGAAAAGTTGTGCATTTTCTGAGAACATGTTTAGATAAAAATAGTGTCAGAATATTAATCTGGAAAAACCTTTAGAAACAAAACACAAAATGAGTTTTTTTGCTCTTTTCAGTTTATTCTTTTCAATTTATACATTTTGATTTATTATGCTTTAAAAAATTTGCAAAACTGAAACAATGTCTTCCTAACATGACAATATGTGTGTGGGTATGAATGAATTCGTTTATCTTGACATGTAATCTTATTTCATTACCCGAGGGTCTTAAATGAATATGCAAAGGTGTAGCTTGAAACACATCAATGCTTTGGTAATGCTATCCATTATCAAATCATTTTATTGTTCGATTATTTTCGTAATGTAAAAATGTTGCCTAATTTTTTATTAAATAAAAAAATACTTCAAATTATTGTTTCTGATAAAGAGAACATGTGTTTAATATTCATAGCACTTATAGCGCGTGAAATGGCATAGTTTGAAAAAGAGCGATTTATAACTATAAATTAATTTTAAAATTTAATAATAAAGTAAAATTGAATTATTAAATTCGAGAAAATTTTAACTGTATTAAACAACTTATATTTTATAAAATGAAATTTTAGATGCTCTGCTAAGTAAGAAAACTTTGATATAATCTGCTTAATCTTTTGATTGCGCAAATTATCTCGTTTATGCATATCAATGCTTTGTTTATCATTTTTTTAAAATCGTAAACTGTTTTATGATTGAAGACGTTAGAAAGAAAAGGAAAATCAGTTAAGGAAAACTACATAGTATTATTTTTTAAAAATTTCTTGAAAATGTTGTGAACATAATCATAAGCAGATATTTTATCAATTAAAGTAATTGGTATCCAAGAAAGTTCAATACAATCTTCATATTTTATTTACCTTACAGTGTTTTACAGAAGCAATAAAATTTTCTGAATTTTTTGTTTAATAAAATACTTGTATATAAATAAATGTATAATATCTTTTCATAAAATCTTAACTTATCTTTTAATGAAATTTAGTAAATTTTTTAAGTATTTAATGAAGCATTTAAAATTTTTTCAATGACATTTAAAAACGTATCCCTATTTTCTTTAAAATAATGAAAATAATTACAAGTATATTTCCGAAATGTTTTGATGAAAGTATTTTCGGATGGATTGTGTGATATAAAATTATCCCCTAAAGTTTATATTTACCAGTAAATAATGTTGATATTAAAATAATAAATTTTTACGTTTATTTCTACGCACAGAAATACTTATTTGTGGTTTAAAAGTGCTTTTTGAGCTTTTAAGGAAAGGAAATAAATTCGAATATCAAAGATTTTAGCTTATGAAATTGCTTTAAATTAATTACAATTTACAGTACCAGTAAGACAGTGATAATACTTGCTCATTTATTGTTTAAAATACTTCGAGAATGAAAACTGAAAAAAAGTAAATAATTTTGTTTTCTATTGATAGGAAATGATTTTCTTGCAAATCAATCGATATAAACATTTTGAAGAATATGAATTAAGACCTTACAGAAGTTTCAAAATAAAAAAAAAATCATAGTCTTGAAGTTATCTGAAATTGCTAGGCTGACAATATGGAGTGAGCTGCTCCTCTCTTTCATACTGAACCATATTTGGTAAGGAGTCTGACTGCCTCAGTACACACATGCCATAGGGACCTGTTTAAAGAATAGGCAACCATTCACACCTCATTCATACACAGAAAAGACAAAGACAGGATAGATAGAGAGAAATACTTCCATACCCGAACCGGGATTCGAACCCAGGACCTCCCTATCCGCCGTCAGGCACTTTGACCACTACACAGGGAGGTCGGCGTAAGGAAAATTAGTGGTGTTATTTAAAAGAATCAGGTTATACTGAAAAAGTATTCCTCATCAGAAAAAACATCAAGTTCGGCTCATTTGATTGTAATATGTATAAAAAGACCTATCTCTTTATTGAAATTAGTAGTATAGCATGGGCATTCTGTTTGGAGAAATTAGTTTGTGAATACTAAGAATAGAAATTCAAATTTGTGGGGGAAATCCTTCACATTATTGCAAATTTTTATTGTTACATTGAAAATGTATTCAAGGTCAACAAATTAGTGTATTTGATTGTGATGGGAAAGTGTAACAAGCAGAACAAAACAGAAGAAAAATTTTAATTTCATTATAGATACATTATCTAATTATGTATACAATATTATCACGGTATAAATATAGTAGAAGCATTAAACTATATATTCAAAAGTGATAGTCAACATGTGAACTTTCAATATTTAGTTTTCTGATTAAATATGGAAAACCAGTCTATTTATGTAAATATTCCAAAATATGAATTAAAATTCTCAGCCTAAAGCTTGATTATTAGAATCATGTTACATATGTTAGTGAATCTTACTATTAAAATAAATATCCGAATATGAAGGCACTCAACTTTTGAATAAAATTATTTAATAATATTTATGATTTAATAAATAATAAGAATATATGTATATAATGATAGTGAAATTTTATATACATTTAGATAAAATTACCTTTTAATCATACAAAATTTAAAATATCTAAATAGTTTCTCTTTATATGTATAATGGAATTTTCTTAATTTTTTATCTTCTTTAGTTTAATTAGAAAGAATAATAATTTCAACTTTAACATTAGTTTTAATCTTTTAATTTGTCTTTTCCGATGTTTTATGGATTCTAATTTTGTTTCTATAATTATCCTCCTTCATATATTAAAAATGCGTGATCTTTATTATGAGCTTTAAGACATTCATTTATTTTTTTAAGATTATTTATAAAAAAATAATTTCATCTTAAAAAAAGTCATTCTTCGAACTGGAGGACTATAAAATACGAAAATAATCGCCATTTCTAAAGGTAGATTGGTACCGCTGGACCAAAATTACATTTTCAATGGCCCTAAGACTCGAGTTCAGAGCAATTTCTGCTATCTTTGACGGAAATAAATTCGTGTTGGTTCTAAGTTCCGCCAAAGAAGTAGAACCAGAAATTGACAAGGCTGTACGTATTTTTAGCTTTAATTTTTTTTTTTTTCCTACGACACAATTTTCTTTTTCTCTTCACTTAAGATAGGACTACGATGATGGAAAAAATATTTTCAACTAAAAAAAAAAGGCATTTCTGCTTAGGATGATAATGTTATTTTTTAAGATGTGGTATGATGATGATGATGACGATAGTGTAATGTATATTTCAATGTGAGCCATCGGAGGTTCCATTTCAGCAATTCTCCCGTGAGGACGGCGTGCCATTAACATTGTCCAGTGAAGCAAAGTTACAGTGCATGCGTTACATCTGGTTACGTTTTTTTCCTTTTACTGCAATACAGGAAAGAACATTACTTTTCTCTTATACAGTAATTTAATTATTCATAATGAAGGAAATATAAAGGAAGGAAATACAAAATTTTAGTACTTTAAACAGAAAAACATATTCCTTTCATATCAAACAGTAATGAAGTTAAATAAATGTAGATAAAACACTGTAAAATTAAAAAAAAAAAAAATGTTTCCACTAATTATTAAAAATACCTTGTTTTTCATTCATTCTCGTTTATTTTAATTTTAAGAGAAAGTTCCACAAAATAAATTAAAGAATCATAACCAATTATATATGAACCAGTTTTCAAAGCACACACACATATATATGTAAATATATATGGGCCGTTGTGGCCTAGTGGTTAGGGTATCGACCTTTCATACCGAAGAGTGATGTTCGATTCCCAAAGACACACCGAGTACACGCGATATACTTGCTTATTAAATCTGTGGAATCGCAACACCCCCTAGATACAAGTCCTGCGCGCTGATTTCGAGATGTAACAGTTGAGGAGAATAGCGAAACTAGTTTAAGACAGCAGATACATACATTGAACGATTGTAAAGTGAACTTTGGGAAATATATTTCGTTTTTTAACTCTGAGAACTATATTTATTAAGAATTCTTCAAATACCATATCTTTTGTTTCATATATTAGATTGTCATTAAAACAAATATGCGATTTATATATAAATGTATATATATATATACAACTTAAGTTTCCTTAGATAAACTTTTCATTTCAATACTACTATGATAGGCTTATATTAAGCCATTTAATTATAATATGTGCAACACAAAAAAGTAAAAAAGGCACCTTTTTAATGATTTATTATAACTTTTACACATTAAAAAATTCATGAAATTATTTTAATTCTTGTTTTGTAGATTGAGAAATGCAACATATGTGTGTGTGTGTGTAGTACACTACTGGCCATTAAAATTGCTACACCAAGAAGGCGACATGCTACAGACGTGAAATTTATACGAAAGGAAGAAGGTGCTGTGATATGCGAATGATTAGCTTTTCAGCGCATTCAGACAAAGCATGCGCCAGTAGTGACAACTACATTGTGTTTAAATGAGGAAATTGTTCAGCCGGTTCCTCATACACAAATTGCATTTGAACGTTGTTGCCTGGTGAAAAGTTGTTGTGATGCCTCGTGTAAGAAGGAGAAATGCGTACCAGCACGTTTCTGACTTTGATAAAGGTCGAATTGTAGCGTACCGGGATTACGGTTTATCTTATCGCAGTATTGCTGCTCGCGTCGGTCGAGATCCAATGACTGTTTGCAGAATATGGAATCGATGGGTTCAGGACGGTAATACGGAACGCCATGCGGGATCTCAACGGCCACCTATCACTAGCAGCTGAGAAGACAGGCATATTATCCGCATGGCCGTAATGGATCGTGCAACCACGTCACGAGCCGTGAGTCAAGAAACGGGGTCGTTTGGAAGACAACAAGTGTCTGCGCGAATAGTTCGACGACGTTTGCAGCAGCATGGACTCTCAGCTCGGAGACCATGGCTGCGGCTTCCCTTGACGCTGCGTCATAGACAAGAGCACCTTCAATGGTGTGATCAACGACGAACCTGGGCGCACGAATGGCGAGACGTCATCTTTTCAGATGAATCCAGGTTCTGTGTACAGCATCATGATGGTCTCATCCGTGTTTGGTGGCATCGTGGTGAACGTACACTGGCAGCGTATATTCGTCATCGTCATACTGTCCTATCACCTGGCGTGATGGTATGGGGTGCCATTAGATACACGTCTCGGTCACCTCTTGTTCGTATTGACGGTGCTTTGAACAGTGCACGTTACATTTCTTGTGTGTTACGACACGTGGCTCTACCCTTTATTCGAGCCCTCCGAAACCCTACGCTTCAGAAAGATAATGCAAAACCGCATGTTGCCGGTATTGTACGGACCTTCCTTGATACGGAACATGTTCGGCTGTTGCCCTGGCCATCACGTTCTCCAGATCTTTCACCAATAGCAAACGTCTGGTGAATGGTTGCCGAGCGACTGGCTCGTCACCAAACACCAATCACTACGGTTGATGAACTGTGGCATCGTGTTGAAGCTGCATGGGCATCTGTACCTGTACATGCAATCCAATCTCTGTTTGACTCAATGCCCAGACGTATAACTGCTGTTATTACTGCCAGAGGTGGTTGTTCTGGGTACTGATTTCTCAGGATATATCTAGCCATTTTTTTGAAAATTTAATCACTTGTAATTTCTATTATAATATATTGGTCCAATAATAATCATTTTGTTATCTGCATTTCTTCCTATTGTAGCAATTTTAATGGCCAGTAGTGTAGTTTCAATAATTTTTATTATACATTTATATTTAACTTTCAAATATAAGTTATTCAATAAGGGAAAATTATAATTTTAGTATTTATATATAATATATACTTAGAAGTTTTAAATAATAGAGTGTAATAATGAAAAATAATGTAATTAAGTTCATTTTATAAGTTGTGATAAACCATGAAATGGGAAAAATAAAGACAACACTGTTGAACCAAAAATTTTTATTGATTATTAATATATACACAATAAAAATAAATAAGT
Source organism: Latrodectus elegans (assembly GCA_030067965.1). Taxonomy (NCBI): domain Eukaryota; kingdom Metazoa; phylum Arthropoda; class Arachnida; order Araneae; family Theridiidae; genus Latrodectus; species Latrodectus elegans. Next base: position 23,218,680 of record CM057816.1, read on the forward strand.
AATTTTTGACATTTTTTTTCAAATTTTAATAAGACTTGAATATAATTTATTTATTAACACGCTCATAATTGACAAGTACCAACCATCAATATTTTCAATTAGAAAATAATAAATCTTTCTTTTCTGGTATATGAGGGAAAATAAGCATTATAAACACTTCCATACTCATTACACATGGTAAAAATATAAAATTTAAAAATGTATAAGATAAACTGCAACATATTTTTATACTCTCTGGTAATTTATTAAAAAACTGAAGTATAATAATTCAATTGAAAGTTTTAACTAACACTAGAAAAATCTTCCTTGATATTTAAAGCATTTTATTCAATAACAATATTTGATGTGAAATAATTTTTATATTAATTATAATGTCCTTTAAATTTAAGCTTTGGTTCAAGAAAAATGAAATTGCTAAAACTAATCAAAAAATGGTTCAAAAATTACCAGTGATATATAGATAATGTAAGATTTTTTGAATGTGCTCTTTATAAGATTTTAAAATTAGCATACCATCATATAGTTGGGCTATATTTTTTATAAATAATATATAATGTGAGCATATAAATACAAAAATAAATTTGCTAAGATCTTAACACCAATGCAGAGGATTAAATACATATATTCACGCAGTAATTAACCTACAATTAACTTAAACATGACAGAGGAATACGCGAATAAAAATTTTCTTAAAAAATAACCATCGTCACATCTTTACTTCAAGAAAAAGTACATCTTTAAAACTCATTAGAAAATGAATATGAAAAGATTAATTAAAATCACAAGTGACATAGCAATTGAAAGTTTTATTTAACAGGTATAACTTCATTTAATTTTAAACACAAGTGAACATTTTATAAGCAAACATTGCCTTGCTAGGATTTAACCCCAAAATAGAAGGCAAACATACACACCAAAACAAATTTTTTTATGGCATTTTGGAATATGACAGGGTCTATAAAAATTTCACACACACAATCATTATCTTCTATTAATTTGAATATGAAAGAGAAATATGAATGTAAGTTTTCTTGACAAAATATTAAATAAATGGAATGTTAATTAATTTCAACGATGTTCTATTTAAAGCTTTATTACTAAATCAATTTAATAATTTTGATTCAATTTCTCAATTTAAAACTTTAATACTACATCAATTTAATAATATTGATTCATAATTTGATTTTATAGAGAAAAAAGTATCATTAGAAAATATCAAATCAATATTAAATGAAATTTTTAATATAACATTAAAATGTTTTCTTGGTTATTAATGTTGTTTTGTAAGTTATCATAGAAATAACAAATAATTAACTGGTGAAAAATATATATATGCAGTAAAACCTCACTAATATTTAACATTAGTCATTTGCATGTTAATTTTATGCATATGTAAATATAACTTTGTTGCACACTTTTAAAAATCTATTATAAAAATAATTGAAATTTAAATTAAATCAAAAGTTTTCCAAATTACAGTTAAAGTAATTTACACAAAAGTTTGTTCATTAAAATATCATATTAGAATATTAGGCAGTGTGAACAAAAAAAATCTCATACCTGAATATAATGATAAATCATTTGATAAAATTTGTGATGGTTTGAGAATTAATTCCAAAGCTTTATGTTTTTTAAAAATTTGAGATAATAATCCAGTTGAACTATAATTTATAAGTATATTTGAATATACTGTTCAGGGGAGAGTCAACTTTTTTCAAATGTCAGAGCGAGCATTTCTTTCCCTATTTTTTGTTGTTTTATGGATGAATTTTTTTGTTCAGGCACATTGCTTCTGTAGCACAAGAGACAGCTTTGAAAAATTATTGGAACTGTTTTGTTGTTTTTGACTTATTCCTTCCGATTTAGCAGCAGACTAGACCAGGTCCACGAGCCCAAAGTTCTTCAAATAATCATAAACTAGAAGTGGATTGAGAAATGTCCTTCCTGAGAAAAACTAGATACCTCATCTAGTTGTCCGGTGAGAGACCTGCACAATTTCAAGTTCTCGGATCAATTCTTTCTTGGATTTTGTCCTTCCTTATTACTTCTCTAGCCTCAAAGTCAGCTTCATAAAAATATATATATTACATACATTATACTTATTTTCATTTAACATTTCTATTAGATTAGTAATAAAAAAATTGCCCAATTACATTTTCATATTGATTCAAATTAATAACAATATTTAAAGAATTTATTCTTTAGCTTTGTCGAAACTCTGTAAAGAAATATTTTTAAAATATATTAGCCTTTTTTTAAGAATCAAGATTGTTTAAGAAATCAGTTATACAATTTGGCAATAGCTTAAGGATTTAACAGCCAAGACAAAAGAAATTCTTCAAAAAGAAGAAGTTATTCAAATTGATTTCTATCGAGCTAAAGTACAATCAATGTTTAACATTTATAATAACTGGGCCAATATTTAAGCACTTACATCTTTTTTATTAATTATATATTTTATATAGAGGGAAAAAGTTATATTTATAATCACGCATACTTTCTTTCTTCTAAGTAAAATTAAAGTGTGAGCGATATAATTCATTAAGGTTTACAAATACATGCTAATGAACAATAAAAATAAATTATAAATAATAATTGTAAATGTAGTACTTAATTTATGAATACTTATAGTATATGTATTATATTTTTAACAAAATTAAATTTATATTATACTTAATTATTGTTAACTTGATCATAAAATGATTTAGTTTACAATTAAATATTTGTATCTTTCCTTTTTATGTATTCTTATTGCACTTAAATAAAATACATCAGTTAATCAAAAGCAATTTAAAGTTTACATGTTGTCTGTATCGTATGATTATTACATTTATATTAATTGATTGTAAGAATCGCGAGCAGATCATAAAAACATGTTAGATTATCCTAAGTTTACACGTTAAAAATACAGCTAAGTAGTTTGTGTAAATTTTTCAAATGATATCACACAAGGTTCAGCATATGATGAGTTAACTAGTACTGGACAACATTCATTTTAAAGTGTTTAATGAAGGAATATGATTAACTTACCTTCATTAAATTGATTTATCCAACAGTCAACTCACATCACACGGATTTGCACGTCGTTGTTGTTGATAGCAATGGCGTTCACCGGTTTCTACCACTCAACTACTACAGTGACGTCACGACCCGTTAATGTTTCAGCCAGCAGGCCTTGTATTCTACAGTGAGTTGCTTGTGGTCGCTCACTGAGTAGTTACCATGGGTGTAATGGTCTGGAGAAAATTTCCTCCCCCTTCAGATCAATGTCAAAATTGAGGAAATGAATTCTCTGGTGGTGCCATCTATCAGAGAATTTAAAAAAGAACAAAGACGTACTTTTACCTTCGTGGTGCTCTGATTAAAACGAAAGATGCTCCCTATTGACTTAAATTCGCATAGCCAAGGCGTAGCGAGCTTGTCTTGTCCAAGTGTCAAAAGTAATAACATATATATATATATATATATATATATATATATATATATATATATATATATATATATATATATATATATATATATATATATATATATATATACACACACGGAGAGAGAGTTCCAGTGGCTCAGAGCACTCTTCTCATGGCGAAGTTGTGATGCATCCTATATAATTGTTGTTTATTTGAAACAGTGTTGCTTTTCTGTTAACAGTCACTGAACCAAATCGGCACAATAGCCACTAAAATCAGCTAAGTAAGCAATCATTGGAAGGGTGATCACATTCGCCGTGACTAGGTTGCTAGTGCTCGGGTGTTGGGGACGTATGTACGTTAATATGTGTGACCGTTAAAGTGCTAATGTGGTATGGAGAGGAAGGTGCCAGCTCAGGTGTGATTTTGTCACCTGATCGTATGAAGTGGTAGGTAATGGGTGAGTATTCCAAACTCATTAACTTTAAGGCTCAGTCCGGTGATCGTATACACCACTGTGTAAGTATATAAAAAATAAGCTGAAATTAGAATAACCTATAATTAACTATAAACCTATTAGAATAACCTATAAACAAATTTTAAATAAGGAATTTAAAATTAAATTGCTCTTGGCATATTTTGATTTTGTTTTTACGCTTTATGATTATTTTTTTTTCACTCGAATTCGGAATTTCTAACAAATTCGGAAAGAACAATTTAAAATAGAGTTTGAAAGACTACTAACGTACAAATCCAAGATTAGAATCGAACACATGATTGGCTGAACTGAAGACCAGAGTGATAAACATTCATTTGGTGGTTCACCTTATTTTTAGCATGATTTATGATAATTTTCATGCTTTAAGCAGCATAAATACTCTTTTGTTCTTCTTCTATTAAACATTTTTCATATACATTTAAAAACTTCCCAGAATATTATTTCTCAAACACTATTCTATATATATTTTTTCGAATAAGCTTCCCAGTATCTTTATCGAAATTATTTCCTGTTTACAGGATAGGTATTGACAACATTGGTTCTCCTGAAGAAAAAAAGATTTATTGATTTAAAAATTTCAGCAAAACTGAATCACGCATTCCATGTTTATTCTATGAAGTCAATTAGATACTTTCCCTTTGAGAAGAAAACTGCTGAGGACGAAAAACGTGGGGGGTTATTTTTTTGTCTTCTATGCATTTCAACAAATGTTTTGAGATCCACGAAAATTGAATGCATGAATAGAAATGGTTTTTACCACAAGTCTATACTCACGTGTAATTCTAATTATCTTTTTCCATTTATTTCAATATGCAAAGAATTAATATTAACTCATCATGAATTACTGTGTACATTTCACAATATGAATCGCAACTCATGTTTATTTTCAATTTCTGTCTAGAAAGTAAACAAACAATGTCGTCCCCGAGGATCCGATGACGTCATATGCAAGAATCTTATATATTCTCCATTCATTCTCCTTCTTTAAGGATCCCTGTTGACGATAAAGTGCAAAAAGAAAGAAATTAATGTAATAGTGATAAGTTCCATACATAAGTGACCTTTATTCTCTTAAATGTAATTTTAAAATAATTCAGATGATAGTTGCAGTACATGAAAAATGATATATTAAAATTTTACATTTGATATTTGATATTAATCTACACGATTTTGAATATATTCATATATTTTTAAAGTCTACAATAATAATTTTATGAATGTGTAGATTTAAATTTTGGATAATTTGAAAATGTATGTTTTTCATTATGAGAATGATGAATGTAAATTCACTTTATATTGAAATTAGACAGCATACAAGTAAACATACTTGTTTTTATGGTTCTTTGTTATACTGATGTAAAATGAGATTTATTACTTCATCAAAAAATCCTTTGAAAATATATTTTATACACATCCATCAAAAACAAATTAAATTTCACAAAAAAGCTACAAAATTTAAAATTTATTAGAAAATTAAGTTTGCAATTAAAAAAAGAAAGAACAAAACTTGTTAATATTTTGCTTAATAGCAAAAATTTTTAAGCAGACGATAATTGTTTTTATTTCTTTTTTAGATTATAATCCATACAAATCAGGTAACAATGGCATAAGTGAAACATTTTCAGTGAATTTATCTATAAATTGTCTTATAATACTTGAATATTTTATGAATAATTCTCTATGTAATCAATAATCACTTTTGGTATTAATTATTTAATGATTTCCCAAACGATTTATACCCTGTTTAGTCGAGTTAGGAAAAGTCAAAGTTGTAGTTTATGTTCGTTTACAAAATGTTATTTACAACTTTCAATATGTGAAGGAAAAATAAAAAAAAAGTCTTTCAGTTAATGAAATACAATGAATTTTATTAATTATTCATCATTTAACAACTGACAGCATCAAATTAAGTGCTACAATTTTTTTCCTAATTTCAAGGATTCCTTCGATTTCCTGCCATGGAACGAAATAAAATATTACGGATTCTTTCACTGAAATGGATTGCAAATGTGAAGCAGCTGCGAGAAATCACGTATTATCATCAAAGACTGTCAGAAAAAGCCGAATCTAATGAATTCCATTAATTCCCACTCTAGTTTGCAAGCCTTGAAGATGCGTTGACAACCCTTCTTTTATCAGCGAAATCTCGCCACTTTTCGGAAGTGTTTGGTCGCAGTTTACATTTTATTAGTGTTTTCCACTTGAGACTTCTTTTCTTCCGTCTCGTGCTTGTTTTCTTTTTGTTTAAACATTGATATGTCACAAGATTCTGAGTAATCCAACTTTTTTTACTCATTTGGAGGACGCTCTTGTTACGCTCAAGACAAGTGAATTTTTGAAAATATTTTTTGAATGAAATTTATCAATATTAATATGAGCGATTTGAAAACCAGACGTTAATATCGTGAAAAGTTAACAGGCATAGTTTCAGTTTTATTGGAATGTCTTTTTTGAACTGTTATGAACAGAAAAATCAAAATTTTAACACCTTTTGATGACACTTGTGTAAAATTCCACCAATCAGAAAATAAAAATAATTCCTTCAAAAGACATGGTTTTTTTCCTATAATAGAAAACTATATTACTAATGCCTTTTTTTTTTTTTTTTTTTTTAAATAAAGCTGGTTTTAAGTTTTTCATTCAAATTAATTTTTTGTTATTAAAATAATGAATTTTAAAGTACCTCACTAATTATTTTCCTAAATAAAATCGCCTCAAATGTAGACTTTTTAAACTGTATACTTAAAAAAAAAGTTTTTAATATTTGTTAAATATGCACTAAGAAATGATGAAAAATGATTTGGTGTAAATTTTGTGAAATTTGCTTTATCTTTCTTGATCGAAGGACTTTTACACAAGTACTCTTCTAAAATATTAATTTACTAAAAAAGATCATGTAATAGATGTAAAGTGGAATCTTTCTTTGCGAATCATAGTTAAGGAATCATTCAGAAAGAAAGGTAATGCTTGTTCATTGAAGACAAAAATATATTAATTGTATTTAATGAAATGCAACGTAGATCACTTTTCTGCAAAGTTGATATATAAAATTTAATATATAGTTTTAACATAATAATATAAAACATGAAAATTTGATAAAAATTTTGAAATTGTGAAAAGAGCTCGTTTTTTTCTTAAGAAATTGCAAATTAATGTGTTCAATATGTATGCGACTTATCAGTTTAATATTTGATTTTAGAATAGGGGGCAAATGAAAATTTACAAAATATCTATAACTCATTTTGTCTTAAATTATATAACGCTGGAGCGCTCAATGTTATGAATTAATTATAATACCTATTAAAATAAAAGGTGGTTGGTCTTCAGCACGCTAATCATGGTTTGATACTTTTATCAATATGAAATACTCTCTTCATTTGAAATGATATTAGAATATTTCATTCAAGTAAATAATATAAAATTATTTTAACTGTCTCGGTAAAAATATCTCAAACGGCATGTTATTTCAAATCCATGTATCTATTTTTGTAAATAAATGTTTTTAATTCCAATATACTACATTTGATTGATTCAAACAAATTACAGAGAGTTTATACAGTAGAACTCAAATTATCAGAATCCATTGGGACCAGATTCCATTTGGATTTTTCGAAAAACAGGGTTTATCTTAATTAATTATTGTACGTTGAAAATGGGAGAAGGAACGACATATTTTTTAAGAAAAATAACTTTGAACCAATTAAACGAAAATGAAACACTTTTATATGTTACGGTTCTTACAAGTGCTGTACATTAGCAAAGTATTGATGTATAGTGTTGTAAATGAAAGTCATTGATTGTTGAAACAACTCGGTCAAAGTAAGCTGTTCCACTGCCTTCATCCGTTTTCGGGCAATCAAATCAAGACAGTAAGAATTTACATGTAATCACACAAGCTGATGCTCGATCTACTTCAAAGCCGCTTCAAAATTGGTATCTGTTTTTACTAGCTGATGGTCTCGTGTCTGCTTCAACTTATCCATTAAGGTCATGTCCTTCAACACTTTTTATAAATTGACCATCATTTGCAAATTGACATCCGGTGTCTGACTCATAATCCATTCGCCTATATCTTCAGCGCTAATTTCTGAACATCCAGGAATTTTCAAAATAATGTTTCTGAATTTCTCAACTGACACGTCTCTTTCCCTTTCTCATCTTTTTCCTTTTCTTACTTTTCCTTCTCTTCATTTTTCTTTTTGTCATTATTCGTCTCTTCAGTCTTAATTTATTCTTCTGAAATTCTGAAGGTGATTAGAATAGGGAGTTTGGATAACTTAAGTTCTACTGTATTTATTTTCAAATTAAGATGATTCTCAACATCGTAAAGAAATTACCCCAATAAACAACACATGAAATGTTCATTTAGCATAAATAAATACTACGTAATTTCAGATATATTTCTCATAGTTTTCATGAAAGTGAATTAGATATCGTTCCTCGGTGTTTTGCTTGTGAAAGGAAAGCTTATATCACAAAATTATCAAAGGTTAACAACAGAAATTTGTTTTAGGATTCCTGTCTTTGTATTTTTGCATTATTTCTTTTGCTTAAAATCTGCATGCTTTAAAGTCTGAATATCAATATGCTCATTTTGATACGAATATCAAAACGAATATTTTTTGACATCTTTGTTAAAACAATAATAAAAACACTTATGAATTTCATTAAAATGTCGAGATATCCGTGTGTTTAACTTCAAGAAGTCTAAGCTTCCTGAAGTAAGAGTAATTCCAAGGTACAAGATGGAACTGAAAAGCTCTTTTACGAACTTCATAAAAATAGAATAAATACTGTAAAATAGTCAACAATTAGCTTTCTACTATTTACAACAACAAAAGCAGCTCCATAGCAAACAGTCCGCAAGATTTAATCTAATCTATTCATTCACGGAATAATCTCAATCAATTTATCATCTGGACTTCCATAAAGGTATTTGTAAATTTTATTTTCCAAACGGAGGATTACAGAGAAATTCTTAAGTATGATCCAGAGACGCTTCTCAGAATATTTATACTATATCACAAAATATCTCTGAAACTGCCAATTTTTCTTTCTCATTACATTTCAGGGTTGTTGTCGACCAGGCTCACTATTAGGCTATTTCACTTTTCCTTTAATTTTGTGAGTCTTTATATATATATATATATATATATATATATATATTGAATTAATTAACCATAGAATGAGAGTGCTGTCTGAAGAAAATGTTACCATATTTTCACACTTGAATTGCTATAAAGTAATATTTAAGAAACTGTTAAGTTATATAATTTAGAACAATCATTGAAGTACAAGTTTTCTCTCAATTTGAATTAATTAATTAATTGGCTGCTTCGTTTAAAATAAGCTTTCATTCATTTTTACTCTTTCCATTTGTGACAACTCAGCCACAGTAAATCCCTAAAAAGGGAATGAGAAGCGTATCATCCCTATCCGATGGGGAATCTAACTCAGTTGCTATTTAGATAGTGTCGTATGAAGACCGTATTGGCACCAGTGTATTATGGTGTGGAACTTATTTTAAGGAAATTAATGATGAAAATTGTTATTTATTAAATTGTTGTTGTTAGATTGTTAAAATAAAATATTAAAGACAATAGAACTTATTAATATATAAAATCACGCAATCAAAGCGCAACGCAACACCATTGTCAGTTACTTTTAACATTATGCTCTCTTAAAAAATATTGACTTATTTATCAAATGAAGTGTTCCCTTTCCATTTTTTATAGTGCTTTTTAAAACTTTATTTAATGTTTTACTTTTTTACTTTCTTAAAACATTTTTTAGTGTTTTTAGTTTTGTTATAGTTGTAAAACATATTTTCTGAAACAAATGTATTTTACAGACGGCATGTGTGTGCTCATAATAAAGTGAGAATGGTACCTGTGAAGGAAATGCAGTCCTATTGCAAACCGGCCTACCAATCTTATCTAAGGCGATGTGATAAGGATAATTTACGGTATTGTACTGGTTATAGGTAAGTGATGAATCAAATCATTTTTCAGATTTTTCAATAGAATTATAAGCATTCATAAATCCGTATTTCATTTAAGAACTCCAAAAATTAATGAGTTACGAGCTAAAATGAAATCCAACAGAGTGTCCTATAAAATACTCGAATTTTGTAACGATGTAGGAATGCCGTTTGTGGTATTATCTAATAAAAGCACAATTGGCTGCACAACAAAAGCATATGAATGACACAAGTTTCCAACTGTGGAAGATAATATAATTGGGAACTGTAGTTCCATTTTGTTTTAAGTAAGCAATTCGAAAATAGAGAGCAATCTTCGTTTCGAGGTACTCATCATGGAGTACCTATATTCAGCTATCATTCTACCAACAGCAATCTTGTTTGATCCGCAGGAGCTAATCCCCCTCTCCCCACCCCATGCTTTTGTGACTGAGTATCGAAATTTTTAAGCTCAAACTAATTGACGATTATTGCATGATATGCTCAAAACATACAGATAGATTTTTTCATTCCACATCGAGAAAGTACATAGATGGCAATGGTTCATTAAGCTTTTGAATAAATAAGCTGAAATTTACTATTTGCTACATTTTCGTTAATTTGATTACTATTACTTGCAAAATATAGTTAGTGATAAAAATTTTGCAGACATTTTTTCACTCAAAAATGTATTTTATTTTCCAGTTTAGTGATTAAGAGTATCAGTGCCCATATGCTTTTCAAGATTTTTTGATAATTACGTATCCCACAGTTTTTAATGGACTTATAACCTAGCATGATGGACCCTACTATGGCATAAATTTCTTAAGCACAAACACATTTTTTGAAAGTTGGATTCTTTATTTCCATTTTTCATCAACATTATTTCATATATTAGCACAAAATAATTTACTTATATTTGCCAAAAAGTTTTTCTTCAATTATATTTTATTATTGTTTACAGTTCTCAAAAAGAGTTAACAAAAAATCAACGAACTTTTTAAGCACATGCTATACAAATATGCTGTTCATTATTTAAAAGAAAATTTTTAGTGCTGGCATAAACAAAGCAATAGTTTTCAGATTCAAAAGAAACTGTTTAGAAACATTGCAATTATATATATTAATTTATAAAATTATATTAATTAATTAAATTTTAAAAAATATATATCGTCCTAGCCGATTTAAATTAATTATAAAGATGTTTTTTCTTGTCTTTTTCCTTTTGCTTCTTTATTATATTGTCAACATTTTAATGGCTTGAATCAATGGAAAACGGCTTCTCAAACTGATATTTTTCTCCTTATATAAGAAATTGTAAAAAAAATTAATGAACTTTGATACTATTCTCAGGCATTCGATGGTGAACTTCGCTTCGTTTGCTGTTGCTTGAAGAATGCTATTTGAGGGCAGGCAGTAAATTCGTCTACAAGTCAGATGTATGACACCTTCTCAATACGATGTGACTTAGATGAAGCGTTATCTGACGTCATGGATATTTCAAACCAATGAGAATCGTAATAAAATAATTTACTGAGGATCTCAACTGTAATGAAAGAAACCGTCACTTTATAATTAAACAATTGTAATTCATAATTATTCCAGAAATACTTTTCAGTAATGGAAATTATGTTTGAAATCGAAAAAAATTAATCCTATACTATATATTATTAAAATTATTTTCATATTTCACCAAAAATATCCAATTTTATATGTTTCTTGTATGATGTAAGTCCCTATTTCTTATAAAAATTCTATATTTAAAATATTTGTTGTTTATTATGTTTTGTTAAACAGAGTCGTGTACGAACTTGCATACCGTTCGATACAGAGAATGGTGGCGAAAACAGAATCTTCATACATGTGTTGTCCAGGATGGAAACAAGCTAGGCATACATCTTCAGACTGCAAGAAAGGTATGTTTCTTTTTCCATTGATAAAACACTTCCATTGCATCATAGGACATGAAATGAACTGATATTATTATTTGCTTCATGGAGACAAAAACTGTTATGCAGTTCAAATAAGCACGAATTTTTTTCTCTTTGTTGAATTTTTCGACTTATATTTTGATATTTACTTATTATTTCATTACCAAAACATTTGTCGCCAAATATTGTGAATATTCATCACTTTATTTTGAAAATATGAGAGAAAAAACAGTGTTAAATTATATCTTCTTTGAAACAAATAGTAAAAAAGTTATTTTTTAATTCTTATGCCTATTTTTACAGCGATGCGATTACAGAAAATATAATTATAAATTATAAACTTGCATACTCAGAAAAAAAGGTAAAAAAGAGTATGAAATACCCCAAACTGTGTTACGGCTGAATTACAGTATTTGGCATTATTAAATGGCAATATATGGTAATTGCATTTTTCGAAGAAATACAATGTAATACTAAATGTTATAATACACTACTGGCCATTAAAATTGCTACACCAAGAAGGCGACATGCTAGAGACGTGAAATTTATACGAAAGGAAGAAGGTGCTGTGATATGCAAATGATTAGATTTTCAGCGCATTCAGACAAAGCAGGCGCCAGTAGCGACACCTATATTGTGTTTAAATGAGGAAATTGTTCAGCCGGTTCCTCACACACAAATTGCATTTGAACGTTGTTGCCTGGTGAAAAGTTGTTGTGATGCCTCGTGTAAGAAGGAGAAATGCGTACCAGCACTCTTCTGACTTTGATAAAGGTCGAACTCTAGCGTACCAGGATTGCGGTTTATCTTATCGCAGTATTGCTGCTCGCGTCGGTCGAGATCCAATGATTGTTAGCAGAATATGAAATCGATGGGTTCAGGACGGTAATACGGAACGCCATGCGGGATCTCAACGGCCACCTATCACTAGCAACCGAGAAGACAGGCATATTATCCGCATGGCCGTAATGGATCGTGCAACTACGTCACGAGCCGTGAGTCAAGAAACGGGGTCGTTTGGAAGACAAGTGTCTGCACGAACAGTTTGACGACGTTTGCAGCAGCATGGACTCTCAGCTCGGAGACTATGGCTGCGGCTTCCTTTGACGCTGCGTCATAGACAAGAGCGCCTTCAATGGTGTGGTCAACGACGAACCTGGGCGCACGAATGGCGAGACGTCATCTTTTCAGATAAATCCAGGTTCTATGTACAGCATCATGATGGTCGCATCCGTGTTTGGCGGCATCGTGGTGAACGTACACTGGCAGCGTATATTCGTCATCGTCATACTGTCCCATCACCTGGCGTGATTTTATGGGGTGCCATTGGAGACATGTCTCGGTCACCTCTTGTTCGCATTGACGGTGATTGGAACAGTGCACGTTACATTTCTGGTGTGTTACGACACGTGGCTCTACCCTTTATTCGAGCCCTGCGAAACCCTATGTTTCAGCAGGATAATGCCCGACCGCATGTTGTCGGTATTGTACGGACCTTCCTTGATACGGAACATGTTCGGCTGTTGCCCTGGCCATCACGTTCTCCAGATCTTTCACCAATAGAAAACGTCTGGTCAATGGTTGCCGAGCGACTGGCTCGTCACCAAACGCCAGTCACTACGGTTGATGAACTGTGGCATCGTGTTGAAGCTGCATGGGCATCTGTACCTGTACATGCAATCAAATCTTTGTTTGACCCAAGCGTATAACTGCTGTTATTACTGCCAGAGGTGGTTGTTCTGGGTACTGATTTCTCAGGATCTATCCAGCCAAATTTTTTGAAAATTTAATCACATGTTATTTTTAGTATAATATATTTGTCCAATAAATATCATTTTGTTATCTGCATTTATTCCTGGTGTAGCAATTTTAATGGCCATTAGTGTATATTAAAAACTCTTTAGCAATTTAACTAAAACATGATTTTTTAAGTAATTTTACAAAACTTTTCTTAAAGTCCTAATTATTTCATAATTTATTTTAACGAAAAGCTTGGAGAATAAATATTTTGAAGACAAAAAAGCAAACATCCTTTAAAACAAAATTTACATTTAAAGGAAAATATTTCATTATTATTTTTTTATCTAATTAAAACGAAAAATGTAAGACAGCTACCAAAAACATAACCAGTTAAATGTATTACTTTCATCTTATTTTTGGTGAACTTAAATAATTTTCACGGTATGATATACATATATCAGCATATAGAGTATTTCAGAGTGCAAAGATACATTACAATTAATTTATTTTACAATATAGCTGACACAGTTTGAAGAAATTAAAATCTATTTTTAATAGAAGAGACTTAAGAAAAGGAAATTGTATTTTTTTAAAGAAAGAATTCCAGGAATTTCATAGAACAATGCATTTGATATCAATCAATGCCAGTTGAAAATCCTACTCAGACATTCTGCGAAACGACTGTCTTACGAAAGATTGTGCTTCAACGTTTCTTTTCCGCCAATTGACGCTATTTTTCGTAGCCAATAAAGCTGTGGAAGAATTTTTCGAGAGTAGTGTCGGAATCAGGCTTTAATTATTAAAATCCCAACATCTTGATGCACAACCTAATTGCCAAGCAAAAATGGCGCATTGGTGATATAATGTGCCTTGCTTATGCTATTCGACGAAAATTCGATCAAAAGTTTATTTTAATGGATTTCTGTATCATTCTAAATACTTTTAATCTTCCATGATTTAGTTTTTATTGTTTTGAGGTAACCAATGTTTCCAAAATAATTATTCATTTCCAGAATAGTTTACACTAGACAGAAACATAATATGGAAAAATAATTAAGAAGAAAGAGAGAAGTAAAACTAATAAATAAGCAATTGTAAATAATAATTATTCAGTTTCTCAAATATTACTATGTACACAACGTTCAACTATTTAATTACAAAAACAATTTATTTTTTACGAAATCTTTTACTGAAAAACATTTTTGCAAATGCTTTAAAAGTAATTTTCTTTAATAATGGTTATGTAAAATGTAAGAGAGTCAGAATTTAAATTTTATGATTTGATTATTGCTTGTTCCTTTGCTTAGATTTCATGTGTTTTCATACTTTATTTAAAAATTTTTGATTTCAACTGTTAGAAATAATCAGTCATAATTCTGTAACATTGAAATATATATATATATATATATATATATATATATATATATATATATATATATATATATATATCAGTTCAAGGGTTCAATTCCGATAAAGAGAGAAGGTGTTTGTCATGAATTGGAATCCATTTTATATATTATAAATTTTTTCTTTTCATATTAATTCTCTTAAGGATAAAAGGACCTGATAGGGAAAGATTATATTGTTTCAATAAATTCTGATGCCTGTTTTTCTAAATATTAGATTGAAAAACAGACAAATCCTGTTCTCTTAGTGATCTTTACAAGAAGACAATGCATGTAACATTCTTTATTTTGTCCTTTGTTATTTTAAAAACTGTTAATTAAAATGCCTCAGTAACTTCTAAAAATTTTGGAAAATCCATAAGAAAACTAACCTTTACTATTTGTGCCAATGAAGTAAAGATAATTTTTCTTATGGACATAAAGGGAATACTCAAAGATGAATGTAATTGTATAGACAATAGGAAATTTACTATTTAAGATATTTTTCTTTTAAATAAAAGTGTATTTGAGGTACCTTATAAGCACATAAACTTTATTCATTAATAGAATTAAACATTCTGTATCTCTGGGCTATAAGCGGAATGAAATTATGATTAGGTGGGAAATAAACTCATTTTAGATAAAAATGAGCAGTTTTCCATGTATCTTAGGTACATAATTTTCAAATAAACAATTTGTAAACACATAAAAATTAGATTTATTTTTTAATTTTACTGCACGTAATTTTATTCACTTTTAAAAATTAAGTTTTTACTCTTTAAAAATTGTTTTTCAGCCATTTGTGAAGAAGAATGCAAAAATGGTGGAACCTGTACGAAGCCCAACCAGTGTTCTTGTCTGCCCGGCTGGACAGGAAAAACTTGTGAATTAGGTTAGGTTTTACTTATTATTTTTAGATATTCTTTCTCTTTTCAAACTCGAAGTTTATGTCTAAGATTCTTTTGCATGCAATGAATCATAAATTGGTGCAAATATTTTTTCAGTTCTTTAAATTCATTTGCTATATATTTTTGAAAAATGAAAGTAGTTCTTGATTATGATAAACTTTGTAAAATAAACTTTTTTGTGGATATCAATAAAAAGTTAAACGAACTCAAGCACTTAATTTCAGAACTTAGAATTCAGCATTTATATTAAGTATCTGTTCTATATAATTACGTCTACATCAAAGCCTACTTCATTTCAGTTTGCTGCATTTTTCCGGATATAGAGTTAGAATGATTTATGCCAAAAATTTTTTGACAGCTCAGCATACTGAAATATTCACTATTTTTCTATTGTATAATATATTTTTATGTATACTCTTACCGTTTCATATTTTGTAGGAAATGGAATACTATTTAATAAAACCTATCCGAGGCATATTCATCGCACCCCAAGGTCTTCGGACAAGAAAACAGCACTTAAGGCCTTGGTACACAATGGGCTGTCAGCCACAGGTTCAGTTTAGTTTTAGGAATACCCTTTGAATGATAATGACGCAGTGAAATTTCCGTTGTAAGAACTCTGCGCATGAACGAGAAATGAATCATGCTTGTACTGCAGAGAAAATTTATCTCTGATAAGGATAAAATTACTATCAGTAAAAATAACTGACCACGGGACTAAAATAGCTATGCTGATAATCGATAGGTTTCGGAAACATATTATCAAGGTTATTTTTCAAGAACAAAAATTATTTAAAAGGAAAACCGAATTATGCAAGATTTAAAATGAGTAAAATTTTCTGAATTTTACATTTATATATATATATATATATATATATATATATATATATATATATATATATATATATATATATATATATATATATATATATATATATATATATATATATATATATATATATATATATATATATATATATGTATATATATATATACACACACATATATATTAATAAGTAACTGAATGCTTGTTTGGATCTCCCCGTTTATTCCTATATAACACATATACAATGGGAGTAATCATATAATTATATCTTTAGAATTGAGGTGGTTATTTTAAGTGAATTCAAAAACTAGAATTATAAACTGCATTGCATAAATATTCTGCAATCGAAATAATGTTTTGTCTTTTAAGATAGTTCCCTACCATTACAAACTTTTGCAGATTTGTTTTCCTTTTAATTACTTAAACAATGAAAATTTATTATATTTTGCATAAACAATAACTTGAATTTTTTTTTTAAAATGATTTCAATATTGTATTTTATTTCTCGGTATTTTTTTTCAAGTCGTTATAATTTATACCTTATACATTTTAAGTTTTTATAATTTTTATATATTTCTTACTCTCATCTCATAGTTATTCAGTAATTCATTTTTATTTCACTTATATTAAGCAAGTGAAATGAAAATCACATTTAAAAGTTACAAATTTACTAATAAAAAAATTACTATAACGCTTTTATTTATTTTAGATATATTTACTATATGAATAAAAAAAAAAGCAACGTTATCTTAACATTAGAAGTATCTGTTATTTTGAATTTTTAATCTAAAGTTGAAATTTTCTAAAATTTCATATATCTGAAATTTTTTCTAAAATTTCATATATCTGAAATTTTTTCTAAAATTTCATATATTTGAAATTTTTTCTAAAATTTTATGTAGCTGAAATTTTCTAAAATTTCATATATCTGAAATTTCCTAAAATTTTATATAGATCAAATTTTCTAAAATTTTGTGAACAGAAGGTGAATGATAATGATGGGGTGTAACTTACATCTCATTATTATTAACGAACAATTACTATATATTTAATTCATTAACAAAAATACTATTCATTTGCTAATTTTATAGATATTGACGAATGTTCAAGAAAAAGTTTGAACCTTTGTGATCAGGAGTGCATGAACTCCCAAGGATCCTATAAATGCTTATGCAAAGATGGGTTTACTTTGCAACCAGATGGTAAAAGCTGCAAAAGTAAGCTATAAGTGAGCTTTTGTAAAGATTTCTTTTTGATAATGATTAATCTGGAGAAAAAATATGCATTTTTTCTGTATTAAGACACTGCTATCTTTGCCAAAAAGCCTATAATTTTCTGTATTAACAAAACTGGTTAATGAAAAGCATACCTGTGCTGAAGCTTTATGTATTTATGATTTTAATGAAATGTCAATCACATAGAGGGAATCAATTGCAAACAGAATTTACTTGAAAAAATGTTTTAGACACACATATGAAAATTTATATAAAAATGCGTACAAAAATATAAAGGAAAATGTATTGTTTTAATATAAAAATGATTAATTTTTATACCTTTCAGTTTTTGTTGCTACTACATTAATATCAATTATTAATTTAATGGTTGAAAAAAATAAATTTTTTAATTTTTTTTATTAAAATTACACATACTATGATGTGTGGAAGTATATATAACATTCAATGATATGCTGCTATCTTATTTTTATATATACAGTAATTCCTCCCCTCCGTAAAACGGTACTCTTGTAACGCGTTTTCCTATTATGCGATTTCATTTCCCTCGTATAACACGTTTTCCCCCACTACCACCCACCCCCATATAACGCGGGGATTCCCCACGTGATAATTTTTATGGCGATATATTTTTAATGATTTGTACAGTTCACTATATATATTTGGCGTACGTTTGCGCATTGTGTTGATTGTGTTCTCATAAAGTAAAATAAAATTATATTATTGACATTTAAACATTCTACTAATAAAATTATGTCAGTGAAACGTCATTTCAGATAGCTATTACAACGAATAAACATGTAATAAATATGCTTTTGGAATTATTTGATTTATTTGAAATTAATTGTTTTTTAGTAACATTTGTACATTTTTTAAATTTAAAATGTTCTTAATTTGATTTTAATAAAACACAAACATTTCGTTCATAATATGCACTTTTTCTTAATAGATTAGATTGAGAAAAATAGACATTTTCTGAATCTAATCTATTGAGAAAAAGTAAGATGATAGGATTATAAATACACTTACTTCCAAAAGTTAAGTACGAAGATGCAAAATGAAAAAAAAAATCAATAATTACTGCTTTGATTGACATAAAATTTGGCAGGAAAGTAGCATATATATTTATGCATAAAATAAAATCAATGATTATATACAGAAATGAAAACAATATTAAAGTTTTGCAAGTTATCAGATAATGACATACTGGAGATTTAAACAGAATTATGTATAAAGTGAAAATAAACAGCATAAAATGAAAAAAGGACATTAATAGGGTTTGTGATCCCCCCTCATCTGTATACAAAGCTTACAATTTATGACCATGCTTTCAATTAGGTGGTCAACCACCTCAAAATTATGCAATAGCCACTCTTCTTGTAGAGCAGTTTCCAGCTCAATAAGAGTGCTTGGAGGTGGGAAACGTGAAGATACAGCACAGCCGAGAGCACCCCAAAGATTTTCAATGGGATTAAGGTCTGGCGAATATTCTGGCCACGCCATACGCGCAATCTCTTCACTCTCCAGGTAGTCCTCGACGATGTCAGCTCTATGGGGACGTGCGTTATCGTGTATTAAGACAAAAATAGGGCCTGCTGCAGCGTACAATCTCACAATGGGTTCTAGGACTTCATCCTAGATACCGCACAGCCGTCGCAGAACCCCATTTTCAGCTGTGCAGGTCGGTGCTGTATCCTAATGAAATCCTTGCCCACACCATAATGCTTCCGCCTCGAAATGCGTGTTGTTCGGTGATGCTTTGGGGCTGATTACATTTTCCTTGTTCACGCCATAGCTTTATGCGCTTGTCATCTGGCTCCAGAGCTAATCTTGACTCATCAGTAAACATGACATTGCCTTAATCTGAGATCAACTCTCCTGCTTTAATGCGCCCTACAGCACTCGAGTGCTCAGAATCTTCCATTCGTCTTCTGGAAGTCATAGAAACGCATATGTCTTGAAAACAAACTGTACTAAAGTTGTTAAGCACCTTCTATCAGCACTTACAATCAACTTCTGTAATCCTTCATAAAGCTGGTATCTTATAAGACTGTCCTTTTTACCTATTTCTTGACATGAAAGCGAGATTGGCCGTTACCTAACATTTTTGCATACTTCCTCTGCATTTGCACCTCTGCAGTGATTTGCAACTTCTTGAATTCTGATTGGCTTCCGAAAATTAGCATTTTCCTCTCCATGCTTAACTTTTGGAAGTAAGTGTAGATGGGATCAATAGACTTTTTCTCAATCAATTGAATTTCAACTGCAGGCAATTGATCCTCAAGAAGCCTGTGAACTCACTATATTTGACTCATAACCCTTTTTTTAGTTTTAAGTATCATCAATATTGATTATCATGTAAAGTATATTCGGCAACATTTAAAATTCTACTGGTTTTTTATTGCATAGTGTTTTGAAAAATAACAAGTCCACTTCTTTATTTGAGCAGTGAGTGTCCTTAAAACTGTTCAAATATTTTCCTCATCCTGCTTAATCTTAAGCCGATTGGTGTTTTCAAATCAAATAAGATAATTTTTTAGAAAACAGCCATTTATTATTAAAAATAATTTTAGTATATATACCTTATGTTAAGTAATTATGTAATTTGTATGCGTTGATTTACTTAAAAATATGTATTAAATATTTCAGAGGAAGATTCAGAAATAAATTCAGTCCACATTGAAGAACTTTTGAAGAAAATTGATATTATGCAAACGGTAATAACATTTTTCTAAAATTGCACTCAAAAACCATATTATGCATTATATATACATTCTGTGAAAAAAAAATAGGACACTCTGATCTTATAAATTATGCTTTATATTTTTGCGCAATTATTGTTAATTTTCTTTTTTTTTATTTTATTAAACTAATTTTTTATTTTCATTTTCGGTGAATGAGTTTTATTTACCACAAAGAAAATATTATAAATAACATTTAAGGATTTTCGATCCGAATAAAAGTAGAGCCACACCTTCAAAAATATCCTCATTTTGGAATCTGCAGCAGCTTAATATTTTTGAAACATTTTTGTTTAAAAACGTCTTTCTTTTAGAAGCTACGTTTCGTTGGGGAAAAAAAAAACCCTTCAATTTTTGTACAGTTAAAATGCCTAGGGGGAATCTTTAAGTGAATTTCAAAAGGGTCACAATTTGTGGCATGAAAAAATGTGGGCAAAGATGTATGAGAAATTTCAAAGCACCTACACATCAGTCAAACGCTGTTTCTAACTTCTTAAAAAATTTTAAGGAGTCAGAGGAAAGGAAAGATTGTCAGACTTAAAAAATTAACCCTACATAATCAAAGAAAAAACTTTAAGGAATTTTTAAAAAAAAATCGCGTGGAAGTATTGGAAAAGCGCAACACTCTCTCATTTGGAATCACACATGTAACCAGGAGAACAATTTACAACTACATATAAAGATTGGATATGTGCATATTCAAGAAAAGAAAGTGCCATCCTAAACGGGACGAAAGGCACATTGAGCTCCAGCTACAGTGGGCCAAAGAACACTTGTCTTGGAACTGACTTCTGTCATTTTTTTCTGATGAAAAAAAATTCAATTTAGATGATCCACATGGTTATCAATATTATTGGCATTGTCTGAGTACACAAGAAGAAACTTATTGCACGAGACATATGAGAGGAGTGAGTTTAATGGCTTGGATAACTGTTGGGTATGGTGGAAAGACCAATCTAATGTTTCTGGGTGGAAGACAGAAACAGATTACAATCAAATTTTAAATACAGAGCTTTTACCCTATGGCGCTCAGGTAGGGGGAGAAAATTGGATATTTCAGAAATGTGGAGTATCAATTCACACGGTTAATGCTATTATAAATTGGTTTTGAAACAAATGATGTTCGGGTTTTATCATAGCTTGCTAAAAGTCTAGACTTTAATATTACTGAAAGTATATGGTCAGTAATTGTTCGGCTTATTTACACCGGGGTCAAGAAATATGGGTCTTTGATCGAACTTCGAAAAGCTCCAAATTGCTTTTGGGACAATTTTTTTTTAACCAATATTTAAGATTTGTGTGATTCAATGGAAAATAGAGTCGTTGAAATAATTGAAGCAAATGACAGCTGAATTCCTTATTAACAGGAATTTTATTTGCATTATTTAGAGCTGTCCTTCTACTTTTTACACACAGTACGATGTGAATGAAATTAATTTTTATGCGTAATAAGCAAGTGTTTTTTAATTTCATGTTAGAGATATAGTTATCTGATTGTAGATAAATTTTTTAATAGTGCTGAAAGGAAATTATTTGTAAAAAAACCTAGTGTCCTACATTTTCACGCATATATATATATATATATATATATATATATATATATATATATATATATGGGGAGATAGATATTAGGTATGAATATATGAATATATATGTAATGAAACGTTTTGTCAGTAAATTTGCTTGTGAAAGTAAATACATTACAGATGAATTTTGAAGTATTTATTTATATTAAATAAAACTGAAAAAATTATGTACAAAAATGATACAATTAATAAGAAATTATTTAACAAAGATGTGTGGAATTCAAATCTAGAAACACGAGTTTTTGTTATAAATTGCTTAAATGTACTTTACAAGAATCTTATGGATTATTTATCCAGATTTCTTAAACCATTATTTATGCGAAATAAAATTAATCTCGTAAAGTAAGGGGTTAAGGAATATTTTACGAAAAATTTCTTTATACGCGCGCAAAAATATTATTAAATTTTTATCCTTGCTAAATAATAATGTTTAAGTCATGTATATATTCTTCACAGTTTTGTTTTTAGAAAATTTTGTAACACTTATTGTATAATCAATGTAATACTGTTTTGATTAATTCTTAAAACAGTAAAAAGTTGTTCGGAAATGACTGAATTTAATAATACTAGAAATTACCCGAAACGAAAGTAATCTACTTGTTATATTCTGTTACAAAATTCACCATTAAGCAAACGAATTCCTAAAGCTAACAACATAGATGTCTATCGACAAAATAACTTTTCAAGGAATCCTCAGTTTTGACCTCTGATAACAAAAAGTTTCCCTAATCCTTCATTCCCCATACTCAAATCTTACCTTCCCCTCAGAGAAAGGGGGAAGGGGAGATTTGAGTCTTATCTTTTCAAAATACAATTCTTTCTCTCCTTATCATTTCCTAAAGCATGGGGAACGGACATTATCGGTTGGGTTTAGCAATACTTTGCTTTGTTGTTTCGATGTTGCCATAATCGGGTTCGAACATTTAGTGTCCAAGTAGTCGCCTTCCAACTGCAGAGATGCCGAGACCTGAACTATTTAAATTCACGGCAGGATTTATCGACATTTATAGGGAAAATGCTTGCCTGTGGAAAGTAAAGGATCCCACCTACGGAAATATCGAACTGTGCCAAGCAGCTTGTGGACAACTATTGCATTATTATCGCAGTTATAAATCACATGCTAATCCTGAGTTAGTTCGATGGAAAATATCCAAACTAAGAGCTGAGCTCCGAGCTGAACTAAGAAAAGAATTAACTATGAAAAGAACGGGACTATTTCCACATTATCATGAATCAAACATATTGGTATTCCATTTATTATTATTTCTTGTGGAACAAAAATTGCCTCGAAAGAAAATGAAGAATGTTAACTGTGATAGGATGGAATACATTGGAAGTGAGTGGAAGGATATTCAATTAAAGTTAGTATTGTATTATTTTTAAGAAAAATTTATATTCTTTTAAAACTATCGCATTCTTTTAAATGTTTTTAACAACATTTTGGTTATTAACAATTTTGTATACATTAATTATCGAAATATTGTTAAATTACTAATTATTTTAAATGTTATAGCTAGTCAATCTAATTTCTGTCTAGTTTTATTAAATTATTGGTTAAAAGTTTACTTACGGGCACCCCTTGATTTTTTGGCGATTTTTTTGACACCAAGATAGACAACAAAATGGCAACCCTAAAACTACATTAGTTAAAGCGTTGAAAATACGGTTACCAGCATTTAAAGTTTATCGCCAAATTTTTTGCCAAACCAAGAGGTACCCTTGTCTAGTTTGAACCCAATTAATGATTTAATTTAATAATAAACAATTTAATATATTTGAAAATAGAGTTCGTTATGCTTGTTATTTTTTGTGAGATAAAATATATCACCTGTTTAAAATATTAATTGAATAATGATATTTGAGATTATAATTATGTTTAATAATAAATAACTTTTTATAATAAAATTTAAGCTCTACTTTGGAATACGTAAAAAAAAAAAAAATTCTGATGTTATGCTCATTTACTCATTAAATAAATTTATTACTATATAAGTCACTACAAAAGGAAAGTGAAGAAAATTGGATAACATTAATACTTTGCAATACTTTGTACTGTTATTTATTTATTCAGCATGAAGAGCAGTTCATCATCTTCTGTTTTCCACTGTAACCGATTATGTAATTACTAGCTTGCAAATAGTTATTTTTTTAAGATGGTAAGTTTTTCGGTGTTAGCAGTTTTACAGAATGAAATAACATAAAAAAAATTAAGTTTGGGCTTCCATGTGGAAAAGAAAAAAATGGTGGCAAAATTAAGTTGATTAAATTATTTGTGTGTGTGCATATATATATATTCTGGAAGTACGCTTTTCTGCAATGTAATCCTATCGATAAGGCTAAGCCCATGGCTTTGAAATGCAGTGGCATGTCCTTGGCATTCTTTGCAATGAATTTTCCTGTTTCTAAGAAGAAGGAGCGATTCGAAGAGGAATATTTCTTAGAATGCTGGAAGCTGTTGCTTGTTCCAGTTATTTCACGTATTATTTGTTTTTTCGAGTAGTTCGTAACTTTTTATTCTTTCCCTTTCATTTTCGTTATAGTGTGTTATATAAAAGCTTTTTCACTATTTGTCAAATATGTCTAACAATGAGTACAGTCTGAGTTAGATGACTATTTTCCTTCATTTTCAGGATCAGAAACTTCGTAATATGACATTACATTCGATGAAAATTCTGATTACTTTCTTATTACACTCTTACTTCAAACTTTAAATTTCATTTCTTCATATTTTTTTTTTTTTTTTTTTCTTTTTTAAAAGTAAGCAATTAGAATGGGAAGCATGTAGCTTCTTTTCCTGCGACACATCACACAACTGTAAGTGCCTGTATGAAAACCGGTGGCACTGGGAGGGGGGGGGGGAAGATTTCATTAAGATTCCCTCGGCAGCTAAGAAATCAAAAATATGAATACAAATGATAAATAAAGCTTAAAGTGTTTATACAATGTATTTTTTACTTTGAAATTAATATTTTCCTAGAAAAATGCAAAAATTTAAAATAATAGATTTCCTGTAAGATTTTTACTTATGAAGCAATTTCATACACGCTGTAGTTGTGTTGCAGCTTTTACTTGTTAAGAAATTTTTACGCATGTATAGTTGGCTCACGAGCTCGCAACCAAATATTGCGCCAAAATAAGCCAATTTGGATTTTTGAAGTCATGATGTAACTTCCTTTTGTTGACGCTCATGTTTTAAAAAAATGTATTATAATTATGTTGATAAAATGTATAAATGAATATAACTATAATTAGAAAATATCTTTGATTTTTCAATTGTTTTTTAAATGATTTTCCATTATCTTATTTCAGCGACTCGATAGTCTGGAGGCATGGCAACAACGCTCTTCCGAGGAGAGGACAGACGATAGGACGCATCAGAGAGACGACAGAATAAACTCTCTCAGTGAGCAAATTGCTATCTTGGAAGAAAGGCTTGAAGAATGTAAGTGGATGAATTTTTACTAGAAATTACAGAAAAAGCGCGTATTAGAATAATCATAAAAGTATATAAATTCAATTCATTTTTTTGTATAAGACTTATTCAAATATATAGTATTTATTATTAAGTATATAAGGTTTCATTCATTTCTAGATTTAATCTCAATACAATAATTAAATTTTGGAAACGAAAATTTATATAAATTGAAATTTTTCACTTATTTTGCTGGACTTACATACGGCACTTGGAGAAGCAAAGCTTTCTCTACCGACGGTTACGCGAATTTAAGTCAGTAGGGTGCGTCTTTCGTTTAACCAGAGCAACACAAAGGTAAAAACATGACTTAATTCTAAAATCCTCCGATAGATGGCAGCACTAAAGGATCTACCCGCTTAATTTTACATTGATCTGGAGGGGAGGAAATTTTCTTCTGACCATTACACCCATGGTAGTTGTTCAACGACCGACCACACG
Organism: Latrodectus elegans; assembly: GCA_030067965.1. Taxonomy (NCBI): domain Eukaryota; kingdom Metazoa; phylum Arthropoda; class Arachnida; order Araneae; family Theridiidae; genus Latrodectus; species Latrodectus elegans. The sequence goes on from CM057816.1 coordinate 23,244,810, forward strand.
CAACACCCCCTAAAGACAGGGTTTGTTGCCACAGGACTCTCGATTCCACAAATTTAACTAGCATTGGTCAATTATCACATGTACTCGGTGGGTCTTTGGCGGCATTGGGAATCAAGCCTCGACTTCCGGGCAGAAGGCCGATATCCAAACCACTAGGCTACCAAGACCCTTTGCATTTATTTTAAATACAATGAAGAAAGTTATTGCATTTGTGATTGATTTAATATATTATATATATATATATATATATATATATATATATATATATATACATATACGAGGGCCATTCTGAAATTTTTGAGATACAACTTGGTTTTTAAAGTTAAAATTACAAAATTTTAGGTGTAATTAATTTTTTCAAAGAAAAAGCATTTACACCCACATCAATATCTTCTTCTGAATGAAAACGACGTCCACGTAAGTTCTTTTTTAGATTAAAGAATAATCAAAAGTCGCACATAGCTAGATCAGGTGAATACGGCGGATGTTCGATCACTTTAATTTGTTTTTGTTTAGGAAACTCAACTGTTAATCCGGCTGTATGTGAAGATGCATTGTCATTGTGAAGCATTAGTCCCCTAACATTCAGTTCTTGTAGAATTTCTGGAAGACATTTAGTGGTATACTAGTCTGCTGTTACTGTCTTCTGTCCTCCCAGCTTGATGGCTTTGACCAATTCCGTACTTCTGAAGAAAACGGCATACATAACTTTTTTCAATGCGATTTGTTTTTTCACCATTGTCGGCGTGGGATCATCTTCAAAGACCCATATTTAGCTTTCTTGACTTGTTGGAACGTCAAAAAACGGTATGTACGTTTCATCACCTGTTACAATTTTAGAAATGATGCGGTGACCACCATCATTTAGCAATTTAAGAGTTTCCTTACTGATTCTGACACGCTCCTCTTTTTGGTGCTCAGTTAGATTATGGGGAACCCAACGGCAAACTACTGTTTTCATAAGTAATTCTTCATGAATGATGCTTCGGATCCAATGTTAAGTTTTTTCTGCATCATTTGATAGGTACAGCGATTATCATCCATTAACATTTTTCGTATGGCAGACACATTATCCGAAATTACTGCCGACGGCGGCCTTCGTATGTATTCTTCATCCTGAAGAAAATTGCGACCTCTTCTAAATTCTCTGAACCATTTGAATACAGTAGCACCATCTGGAGATTCATCATCAACTGCTAACTGCAACCGTTGAACGCATTCTTCTTGATTTAATCCTGCTTTAAAATTGTCGAAAATCATAGCGCGAAAGAAAATGTTCTCGCGTCAACTCAATTTTCTCCGCTAATATATATATATATATATATATATATATGCTATGATTTTCGACAATTTTAAAGCAGGATTAAATCAAGAAGAATGCGTTCAACGGTTGCAGTTAGCAGTTGATGATGAATCTCCAGATGGTGCTACTGTATTCAATATATATATATATATATATATATATATATATATATATATATATATATATATACATATATATATATATACATATATATATATATATATACATATATATATATATATATATAATATATATATATATATATATATATATATATATATATATATATATATATATATATATATATATATATAATATATATATATATATATATATACATATATATATATATATATATATATATATATAATATATATATATATATATATATATATAATTTAATGTATCAAACAAAAAGTCAAATTAATTTTTCCTTTTAATGCACGCAGGAAATTAAAAGTGAACTGAATGCTGTAAATTTGGAACTATGCCCTTAAAGAAAAAAAATCAATAATAATAAATAATTAATACAAGAAATATCTATTAACAACACAGTTTAAAAAATTATTTTATCTATACTTAGAATAGAATACTAAAAGGTGTTAACGAGTGTTAAAATTTAAGCAAGTGTAAATTAAAGTGAAATTGCTTTTGGAACGTAAAGTGGAGTGAAGTTGAAGAGTATACATGTTTTGTAGTTAATAAAGGAATTTAATTATTACTAAAATTAATAAATGAAGTATAATATCGTGTAATAATTAAATTAATGTTATAAAAATTGGATAAACTAGTAGAAATGTTACAGTAGGGAAATTTTAATTAAGTTAACCATGTAATATTTGTTTAAAGTTATCTAAGTGAATGTGTGCCGAATCGTTAGCACTCTTGTCTTCAGTTCAACTGTTCGTGGGTCCGAATGTCTACATAAGCATGGATGTTCGAAGTGATTCGGAGGCTACACTTTTAAGCTGTAGGTCTTGGTTTAGTTAGCTTTCGTGTATAAAAAATGGCAGTTCAGTGACAACTAAACGAATGTGCTGCCCACTGTGAGACGTGATCAAGTAAAAGTAATAAGTTATTAAGTGAAATTTTTGTTATTTATCTGTAATTGCATACAAATATTATAAAACAATCTAATTACTGATAAATATTTAAGAAAAATTAAAGAAAAAATGTTCACAAAAAAAATTCAATTAGTAAAAAAACTCTTAAATAAATAAGTAAATAAAATAATATATAATTATAAATAAATAAATTTAATCATAACAGGGAATTCTTGATTAAAAAATGTTTAGTTTTGAGCTGTTTTTTCAAATTTTTATCTTTAAAAATTTTTTTTTATATCTCTTCGTGTAATCAAAAATATATGAAATGTAGAGAAAAGTGTCATGGTAATGTTTTTTTCTTTTAATAAAAATATAGATACGTAATAATTTTTTTTTAATTTTCTTTCACACACACAATTTTGTTTCATTTTTATTTATAATGTCAAGTCAATGCATAAGGAGAAATTTCACGTTTAATTTAAATATTTCATTACTCAGATTTACATTTTCAGTTTCTGTTAACATATAAAATATCATTCGGAAAAATTTTAGATTTTTTTTATTAAATATATAAAAGGAAAAAATGGCTTTTTAATATTTAAAAATTTTTTTGGTATATGAATATGAATAAAACATTTGACAATTTGTAATATTAAAATTGGGATATGTATTGAATTTTTTCAGTGTTTACATTGCCAATAAACAATTTTGTAGAATTGTAAGTTATAAATTAATTACGACTAATCGATTAATGAACTCAAATTCCACATTCAAAAATCTCTAGAAAGTGGTTACCTGTCATCTTTGATATCACCTTTATTAGTCCCTGCATTTTTTTAAAATAATTATAAAGAGTAACTTTTTATAAGGTTGATAAAAGTTTAAAGTCGGATTCCCCTTGATTCTTAGGCGATTTTTGACGCCAAGATAAGTACCAAGATTTGGCTAACCAGATGGTCGCTAAACAAAATGTATACAAAGATAACGTTACCAGGATTACCAGAAATTAAAGTTTATTGCCAAAATGTATATCCAAAATAAAGGGGTTTTCGATTCTACACCGAACCCACCTCGTTTTTTTTTTTTTATATAAGTTATATTTAATATAAATCTTATTATTTATCATCATTTAACAATAAAACTATTTCCCCACTTAATGATTGATCAATATTATGCTTTATGTTGGAGCGCATTTTTAACTAATAAATGGAAATTAGACAGAATTTGCTTATATTGTTTTTGTTGATAAATGCAAATTGATTTGTGATAATTTTCTTAATTTGTAATTCAATTATCATAAAAAAATTAATTTCAATACTATATAATGGACAGAATAACAGTTGAAAGCTAAGCTCTAATGCTCTTTTAAAAATTCAAATCTTGTATATTTACCGACAACTTTTTTTATAGATAGTCTCATTCAATTTTTTCTGGGAAGAAATCTGGAAAATATTGAAGCAGCAACCCTAATAAAAATGTGCAAGGATAAAAGCATAAATGTAGTTTTTATTTCCCTTTTTTTTAAATAAAATCTAGCATTAAAACTAGTATCTTCCACAACAAAAAGTGTAATCATAAATTCTTTAATTTCTCAATATTTTTTTGATAAGCTTCCTCAATTTAAAAACAATGTTTGTAATTTTAAAATTTTTCATAAAATAACCCTTAGAAGTTATTATCAATAAAAATATGAGTGTTTACACACAATGTGGCTCTCCAAACAATGTGGAGAGCATTTAATAAAATTATTAAATTCTGAGTATAATTTAATGGCAGTCCATTTTTGTAAAATTTGAAAAATAAAGTGGTTTTTGAATGGCTCAAACTTATTTTCCTTTTGAAAATTAGTGGTAATAAGTCTATTTATTAACTTTATTTTTTACAAAAACTTAATTCCTAAAACTTTATATTACATCACGGATTAATAACATCATTATTAATTGTCTTCATCAAATATTTTAGTTTAACAATATTTATAAAATTCATAAACATATTTTTTTAAATTTCTCTTTTTATATACTTTAATAAATTTATTTTTAGTATAAAAATCTTAGATTTTTTCCCTTTTGCAGAGTTTAAATTTTTACAATCCAACGATTTTTTAATTTTAATTATTTCTTCTTTTGCTTTTTATTATTGTTATTGTCGCTTAAAACTTTTAAAAAATAAGGAAAAATTTCTTGTGATTTAGATTTTGCATTCGAGACATTTTAGAATTATTTACTTCTAATTTTAACGATTGGGGTAAACTTACTATTCTTATGAAACCTAACTATTTTTTTACTTTATGTGGAGGAAATTTTTAAATATTATTTTAAATATCTTAATATTTTTGTTCCAGGTACATGCAACAGAAGAGATGAAATATCGTTTCCACGGCCTCAAAAATAACCTTCAAACATTGTTCTGATCAGAACTTTTTGATGTGTGCTAAATGAAATTTAGTCTGAGACAAAGACAATTAATTGAGCATATGAAATCTGGAACTTAAGTTTATAAAGAAGAAACATTTATAAAGTATAAAAGTAAAGTTCACATATAAAAGAAGTGGAAAAGAAGAGAAAAGATTCTGTTAAAACTTCATAAATACTCTCATTAACTGAGCATATTGGTTTGCTTAATACATATGAGTTATTTCAAGCTATCGTGCAAGTTAATGTGCATTTTCTATGTTCCCATGAAAGATTTTCTGTTTTTTTTTTTTTTTTTTTTTTTTTATCAAATATTTTGTTTTATTTATTTATTATTTAAGCAACAAATTGAAAATAGCATTTAGGTACTGATGACGCTGTTACGTTGGTTTTTATGAATTTGCATTAAAACAATGCATTTTAAAATAAATGTTTTGGATTTATTTTTAAGTTTTATTGTACATTGTGTCATAAATAAAGTATAATTTCCAATTTTTGTAATGGTTTTTAAGTTTATTGAAATATTAACAGTTAAGGATTTTTTTGTCAATTAGTTAAAAAGTAAAAAAGTTTCCTCGATTTTTTCATTAAAAACTTGAAGAAAATATATAATCGCTTTTAATTAAAATTATAATATAAAAACTTTATAAAATATTAATAAGCTTTTTCGAACATACCAGCAAAACATTCAGTTAAATTTATTAAAACGATTAAACTCTAATGACACATCTTTAATGGCGGTATTTTAATTGTGGAATAGTTTTTGATTACTTTTCTGTGATTTTTTCATAATTTCATAGTATTTTTAATTTCATAGTATTAGGAGTAATAAAGCATCCAAATAAATTTTTATTTAAATGCTTTATTACTCCGATAATTGATCTTCTACACAAAGAATGTCAGTTGTTACATCTCATACTGGAGTAAAACCATAATAAAATATAGGAATCATATAAGATAGGAAATAAGAATGTATAACATAGGAATCATATAAGAATTATTTTACTGAGAGATGATTAATTATGTGAGAAAATGTGATTATATAACATAGAACTTGAGTAAATGCAGATGAATTTAGATTTTGCTAATTTAGTAAATACTTGATGAAGATGTCAGGGGAATGGTTTTAATTGATAATGAATCATTTAATCTTCTTCAAAAATTTCAAAAAAAAAAAAAACAATTAAGTGTCATTATGTCACACTGGCTATATATCTAAATGTTTCAATTAGAAAATATAATATTACTTATTATTAAATTTATCAAAACAACAGTAATAAAGCATGGGACCTTTCAAATTTTCCTTGAAGAGATTGATGCCAACAACAGCGACTTGTATGCAGAAGGGAAGTAATAGGTAGAGTAATTCATTATTATTATTCATCTATTTTTGTGCTTTATGAAGAAGAGAATAAAGATTCTGACACAGATGCTGCATAATCCAGGGTGCCAAGTTCTGAGTTTGTTGATTTTTTGACTGATTTTCTTTTGTATCTGGCAACCTGGTTTTTATTACGTCATAGATTTGGAGACCAATAAAAATTCTGAAGAAAATTCTACTTTGGTAACCCTAGAATTTACGTCATCTTGGGAACACTTCTTCATCGCCAAAAAAATTCAGAATTTGGAATCCTAGATTATAAGGCATCTGGGCCAAAATTCCTATAAAATAAAGTAATTCTTTTAAAATTCATATCTTCCCCATTCGTGAAAATGTTAACGTATTTAAGTACTTTTAAATTTCAAACTCTCAGGGCTTTAAATGTTCATTATATTCAATAATATATTATATTGTTTTTGGAGTGTTTGCGTAATAAAGGATTTCATTACAAAATCAAATCTTTATGAAAATCAGTTGCTTAAAAGTGAAACAAGCCCACATTTCTAAGCATGTTCCTTTCATTTCTCAGCAAATACAACATATCAAGAAAAAATTATACAAATCAAATAAATATTCTAAGTGAAGAATAAGGAAAACTGAAATTTTAATAACTCATGATCAATTTTCTGTGTATTCAGAAGCTGTGCCGATACATCTTTAAAGAAAATAATTGATCAACAGTGTTTAGTTATTCAATGAGAAATATAATATGAATGAAGAATTGAATCTGTATTACTTATATATGAAATTAACATTAATAGATTAGCTCTATCTGTAAAATTATATGGGTTGGTTTGAGAGGGAAAATTACGGTTTTATTCTTAACTTTTGACCACAAAAAGGTAATAGAATTCATAACTGTGGAAATATTGGTTAAAATAAACATAAAATACAAAAATTGTTTAAATATTTGAGTAGTTTAAGTATTAAGTTTTTAAGTATTTGAGTTTTTGAATATGTGTAAAATTATTATCGTCTAAAAAAGTAAAATCAGATTACGAGACAAGTTTTGCAACTATTCTTGAAAAAACTATCTTGAGATTTGGGCTGAAAATCATTTATTAATGCATTTGCAAAAACAAATAACATCACGAACAGTTACAGAAAGGATAGAACACAATATATATACATAATATATATATATATATATATATATATATATATATATATATATATATATATATATATATATATATATATATATAATCTTAATATTTCAAAAAATCTATATTTACATTTCTTATTTATCAGATATTATTCATTTTTAAGAATTTATTGCGTCACAATTAGGACATCTTGGCAATTTCTCCAAAAAAATTCAGAAACTGGCTTGATTATTAGGCAGCTATGCCTTTATTACTTATAACAATAATAAATAAAGAAAGTGAAATTATGAAAGAGAATAAAAATTAAGTATAAAGCAACAAAAAGAGTCTTAAAACATCAGAAAAGTAAAACTAAATAGATTTTAATCGCGCGAAACTTTTTTTTTTTCTATAAAAATTTTCTGCTACCTATAAGAAAGCTTTCCAAATAATTCTGTTCTAGATTTCCAAGGTTTACCACAAGTAATTAGTTAGAAAATTATATCTCTTTACTTAAAATAATTTCCGTTCTTTTATCTTAAATGGAATTTTAAAAAAAGGGAAAAAGGAAGTATACACACATAGTAGATGAAAAATAGGAAAAAATTGATTATTTCACCCAAGATAAATGACTGTTATGTAAAAAAAAAAAAAAAAAAAAAAAAAAAAAAAAAAAAAAGGAAATTCTTTGTTTTGTCATGTAATTAAAAATACAATTTTATCTTTATTCGCAAGGCATTTTTCTCTTACAAATATTTCTCAGTATTTTTTCAAGGTCAAGTCAGCTGGGTTTTCCATAGAGGGTGGAGGCATTTTTAAAAATTAATAAGATTTCCTTGAGAACAAATTAAAAATATAAATTTTTAGAAGAAATAGTTTGGTATTGAGAAATATATATAAAAGTGGCTAAGAAAACAGTAAATGTCTTTAAAAAAATGGAAAAATGCCTCTTGAATTAATTTTGGCATGTTGAATAGTATCAACAGAGGAATTTTTTTAACTTACCGTAAAAGTTGAAAAGAAAGTTTGATCATTTATAGTTGTGATTTAAAGTACATATAAAGTAAAACATAGTTGGATTCAGTAGTCTGATTCAAATTCTTTGTTTACATTCGGCTAGTCAAATATTTTTAGAATAAAATGTGAATGTAAAAACTTTTTTTTTACAACAATTTGGGTTAAAATGTAAATTATTCAGAAGAAAATGTAAACATTAAAGTGAAAAGCTAATTTTCTATTATATTTACATAATGTAACGTGAAGTACGATCAAATCAATTATAGCAATTTCTGAAGAAAATAATTAGACAAATTAAAATAAAAGAAGAAATTGTTTTTTATCGAAATTAAATAATTACAAACCACAAATAAATAATGCATAAAATAAATTTCCAGAAATAAATTTATTAGGACATTATAAATACCAAATAACAATAATCTTTTATATTTTACTGCCTAAAAGTTAGGGCTGCCTTAAAAATTAGAGTTTCATCATATTAATCATCAGTTACAAAGAAATGACACAGGATATGATAAAACGACACAGGAGTGATTTTTTAGTGATTTACGCAATCATTTTAGAACGTTTCCGTTTAAATCATTAGGTATGGTATCATTATTAATCAATGGAATGAAATGATCTGAACAAAGAGTAAATTTTTTATTAATATGAGTCTTTGTAATTATAAAATTATTATTACTGAAAACAGTAATTTTCATTGTTTCTAACATTTCTTTTCTTCCTAATATTCTTCTCTAAAATGCGGTTGGCTCAAGAAATAAGAGAGCAACAACTAAACATCAGAGAAAATATAAAATATAAAGTTACTGAGAAGTTGTGATTTGACAACATATGACATCTTGTATAGAGTAATGTTCAGAAGAGAGCGGGAACTACAAGTATTGGTTTGTGCATATATATATATATATATATATATATATATATATATATATATTCGTTTTTTTTTCATTTCGGTACGTAAGGTGTGTTTTATTACTATATCGTTGTTGTTCTGTAATTTTTTTTTTTTTAATACTTAACTTCATCCTATTTTTCTTTAAATTTTAACATCTAAATTCTGAAATTTGCTTAAGTTGTTTTATTTTATGGAAAACAATGACTTTCTTATATCTTGGCATCTTCTTATGTCCATATTTAAAAAATGAAATGTGTAATACAGGAAATTGCTTGGCACTCTGTGCATTGCTGCATGCATTTCATTATTCAAAAGAAGTCTCTTTTAGTACCATATGAAATAGACGTTACAATAGTATCATAATAATTCTATTCACAAATCATGGCACAACTGCCATATAATCCATGATGACAATTTCTGAATTTTTTTGGCGACGAAGAAATGTTACCAAGATGACGTAATTATGATATAATAAATTTTGAAAAACATTCAAGCATCTAAATAATGCAACTAAATCTGATAAATTAAAAGCATAAATATATTTTTTTGGAATATTAAGATTTAAAAAAAATAAGAACATTAATTAAAATCTGAAAATGGAACAAAATGTTCTAAAGTTATTCGTTTTGACGTAAATACTAAGGTTGCCAATATAGAATCCTCTACATAATTCTTATTATTCTCCATGTCTACGATATAATAAAAAAATAGGTTGCTAGGTAAACAAGGAAATCCGCCAAAAAATCACCAAATTCAAATATTGGCATGATGGATTATGCGATAGTTGTGCTAAAATCATCAAAATGGCATAAATCATGATTGTCCGCATAGTAACATCAAATTCATCATAAGCAAAAATTCCCTATGTAAGGAAACTACTTCATGATGACCTACGATAATAATTCATGTTTTAAATCAAGAAAGATCTTTAGATTTGCAATTTAATTAAAAATTAGATTTGCTTATAAATTCTGTGATTGATTTCTTATAAACATATCTGTTACAATAACCTCAGCGGTATGACAGAGATCCCGAATGTAAATTTCTGAATTTGGTGAATTTTTGGCAGATTTCCTTGTTTATCTGACAACCTAGTTTTTTCTATTACGTCTTAGAGATCAAGAATAATAAAAATGATAAAAATTCTATTTTGTCAACCCTACTATATGTGTCATTGGAAAGAAATTAAGGACATTTTATTCCATTTTTAATTTAGTTAATGCCATTATGTTTTCTTTTTTTTAAATCTTAATGTTTTAAATACATATATTTACGACTTTTATTTATCAGATTTAAATTTATTATATAGATATGTAAGTTTTTTATGGATTTAAAATGTTATAGTTACGACATCTTCGTGACTTTACGTCACAATTATGTCATCTTCGCAACATTTCTTCAGTGATAAAAATTTCCAGAATTGCCATGATGGATTACACAGTAGCAGTGCCAACACCTCTTAGAATCTGCAAAGTGTTGGCGATACCGATCAGTACCAAAATTGATAGTTAAAAATTATTTAAAATGTATGTTATTGATACATCTAATAAATTGTTTTTAGTTCATCTTTTGAAACTTAGACCGAATGTGATGTGAAGAAGGAGAAATTTTACTTGCCAATTTGCTTCTGAAGAAATTCTGTATGTTACTTATCATATTCACATACACATGCTGTCTCTAAAATCATGATAATGTACAGCGCTTCGGATCGATAAAACAATCTTTTAAAAATCACAAGAGTTTTATTCACAACAATTTCAACACGATACAGGAAATTATAACTGTAGAAGTCATAACTACACAGTTCCAATATAATTAGCATAACAGGAAACAGCTTCCAAACACAAAATTTTGTCGTAATTCAGGTAAACAACAGTTTTTATGTGCACTAAACTAGCATTTAAAATTGATCGTCTTCACTAATCCTCTTTCTAAGTATTTATACCTGACTTGGTGTGAAAATCCATGAGTTTCACCAGGTTTTTGGATGGGTTTAGGCTATCGCGTTTAATATTGGTATTAGTGATGTAGCGGTAGAAATTTCCAGGAATATCCATTTTTTTGCCAAGTGGTCGTCAAGTCACCGGGAACCTTGCCAAAAAGTCGCCAAGTTGACAAGTCAAATACGCCTAAATTGCACAATTTTTACCCAAAATCGGAGTATTTCAAATCTATCTTAGCTATTGTAAGACAAAGTAATGTTTCCAAATTTGTATCAATAAATAATTATGTAAAAACTGAAATATTCAACCATAATTAAACCATTTTCATTCTTGCTAAAACAGAAAATAAGGTAAATGTTAATTCATACTGTTTTACCCTCTTCGAACATGAAGTTTTCTTTCATTATTACGAAAGCATGATTATTTATTTGCTAAAAGTAATTTTAGTTTTAAATTACTTTTAGAATCGAAAATTAACTTTATTGTTTACTATAAAAGCTTACTTAAAACGCAATGTTCTCCACACGCATTCATTTCCTCTGCTTTATTTACAATAGAATTAATTTCGAGTGACGATACAAGGTGGAACAGAATAGCAAGTCTTGCAAAGCTCCTTTCAGGGTCAAAGCAGCTTTCTCCAGAGCCACGTGACTGGTCTCGTAATTGCTTGAACAAAATATTTCTCGTTTAAGTATAAGCAAAGATGTAGCTTCAGATTAAAACACACCCTTTTTGGACCATTATTTCATCAACTTCCATTATTTATCTACTTAACTAAAGCAAGTAGAGATGCATACGTTCGCTGTTAGATTAATGTTTGTTGTTTACCTGTTTTATGCAGTTGATGCTGTATTAATAGGAAGAATCAGACCCAAAGAAGAACCAGGTAAGGGAAGTTGTTTTGTTTACTTCTGAGATGTACTTCCTGAATTGTTGGTCTTTCATTTCATTGTTTCGATGTGCAAACCAGAACTATGATATTGAAATTGCCTTAAATAATACACTTTTATTTATACTATTTATGTCTCTACGATAATCCAACAGCAAGGGGAATTTAAATAAGATTAGAAAATTTGATAATCAATTATTGAACATTAAAATTGTTTTTCTTCCCGATTTAGTTCCAAAAACAAATTATTAAAACTGAGATATGAAAGCGTTTTCTCCTGATTTATCCCGCTGTTCGAAAACTCACGTGAAAATTTCTTGCTAAGTTATTCAAAGCTCATACAGATAACAATAAGTCTCATTTATTTTTGTTCGTAAAAATGAGTATATTTATTTTATTATCGTACGTATTGGTATATAGTGACATATTTTCGAATTCTTAACTATTTTAACAGTAAAAAGATTGAAAGAGTTACAATAGGAAATTATTTTCGTATTATTATTATAATTTTGTGTTATTTTTATTGCATCGAATTAATAATAGTTTTAAAAAAGAGCCTATTTTAATTAAATTATTACTTTTTCGTTATGACATACTTTAGATTCTTAATTATTTTACTGGTAAAGAGACATAGAAAAACTTTTATTAAAAAATATTTTTATGTTATTTGTGTCATTCATTCTGTGTCATTTATTGCATTGCATTAATAAAACTTTTAAGAAAGAGATTAAAATAATCTCTTTCTTAAAAAGTTAAAAGTTTTTTTAAAATCAGTCATTACTTATATTTACGTTATGACACATCTTCAAATTCTTCAAAAAAAGAGACAAAAGAAATGAAAAAAAAAGTTACGTTATGGTATCATTTTATTATTAATATAGTTTTGTGTTATTTACCGCAATGAATTAAAAATCATTTAAGAAAAGAGACTATTTTAATTCTTAGAGAATTTAAAAAAATATTATTTACTTTTATTTAAATATTTTGGAGTATTTTCATGTATTATAGCATTTTAACTATCTTTAATATTCTTAAAATTACACTTTTAAAAGATAAAATTGTTAAATATATATATATATATAATGAATCATTAATACTCAAGCGTTAAATCTATAAGTTGAATTTGATTGCTAGAATTGTCATTAAAAAGTTGCTAGAAATATCATTTAAAAAAAATTTAGGTTTTAATAATGGGGAAAATAAAATTTTACTCAAAGAGAATCTTGTAATAATTATCTGTAATTGTAATATTTAGGTTAATTAAATAATCACCATAATACTTAATAGTTCTTCAAACTTAAAAGTCGTAAAAGATATCTACTAATGAATAATATGAGGACTGGACAAACATTGCATCATTTTCCGCCTTTACACACAATAAAAAAAACGAGGGATGTAAAATTATGGAAACAAAATATCTTTAAATTTCAGAAAGCATTAGGAAATACGCAGGAAAAAAAAATCTTCAGAACATCAAAACAATCTAATTTTATGATTACTGATTTTGAAACTTTTGGGAGATTATTTTAAGTATCACACAAGACATTTAATAACAAATGCTAGACTTTAATGGTTAAACAATACGAAATGTACTCAATAGCTCAAAGCAGATTTTAAGCCTAAGCCGTAGTGACCGGGTAAGTTAGGACAGTCACACCCATTTTCGGAAGGTGATGCATTAGATTCCATACTCAACATCAAATTCGTCGCGTTGCTAATGGCAATTGGGCCACGTAAAAGAGGGGAATTAGTAAGATATCCCTTCCATTGGCGATCATTGCAACTTTTTTCCGTCGCCAAGTTAAGCGCATGTTTTTTAACGAGGATATTTTCCCTAATCAATGAAAATAATAATTTTAGAAAATTTTAAATCACATAATAGTATACAAAACCTAAAAAAAAGAATTACTAAAAAAATGAATAAAAGCTTTTTTTTTTTTTTTTTGGTTGGGTTTGCCTTTTAAACAACCGGTAAAAGAGAAAAGTAAATAACAATGACTTACTTGATATGACGTCAAGTTCACACGTCGAATATGCTCGGTGATATTATGGAAAAATATATAACAAAAATATAATAATAAATAAACAAAAAGAAATTTGAAAAAAAAAAACAAACAGGTTATGACGTTGAAAGTATAAAAAAGTATATAATAATAAATTATATATAGATAATTAACAAAATAAAAAGGATAAATAATAAATAAACGAAAAGAAATTGGAAAAAAGAACAGTGTACGATGTTTTGATGCTGGCGACAGCGAAACATAATACAACAAACGTAGAACAAAAAGTTCCAATTGAAAGGAAAACGAAAACTTAAAATGCTGTTGCCATTGAAAACAGCTATATATATGACATAAAAATGATGTAAAACACGAGAAAAACCAAATCTGGCAACAAAAATATCTGAAAAATATCAAAAACTTAAATTGGCAACAGGATAATCAAAACAAAGGACGCTAGATTTGGCGAGAAATCGCTTGGCAGGATATCAAACTTACACCAAAAGATGTCATGGTTGCAATGTCCTCCTAGTGAAATGATACCTTGACATGGCTGGCCAAACCTGGCAGTCTTCTGCTTGGTCCCTACTTATAAATTACGAATACCTACGAGCCAAGCTTGCTCATCTAAATGTTTTATAAGAAGGAGGCAAAAATCAGACTTTAACTTTTGGTGCCTCTCGGTCTTGAACTTTCTGAAGCTGCATCTCTCATCCTTCATCATATGACCCACAATGGATCCATAGACTTGATCGATGTCCCTACGGGTCAAGTAGGATACAAACACATCACATTTTAGCCTAGGCCCAAGCAAATCTCGACCTAAATCGGGGCAAACATAGATCTTAAGCCCCGATTTAGGTCGAGAGTCACCTGTATGATTTCAGATCAAAATCATCATTTAGGAGATGTTAAAAACTGATAAAATTTCATTTCCAGTACGGTGAAAAATGTATACTAGGTATTTCATGCCACTGACATCAATGTATTACTTTTAAAATTAGTTGTTATTGTAGAGTTACAAATCACGTCGCTCACTGTCAAAATCTAATAAAATGAATCAGCATTTAGATTAGTGTCTCCAGATAGATCCCTGAAAGTCGGCTGCAGATAGAAATTGTAACGCCTGCGCACTTGAAGACAGTGTTGAGACTGATTTGGCCGTATAATTGCGATGTGAATATAGTTTAAATTTAGTTTTAGCAACCCTATTATTTCTTAAGTCTCTGTCTAACGTTCTCCAAAGAGGTTTTTTTACGCCCTGGATTATGCATAATCTGTTTTAATATACATAGCAAATTACACATTTATGAACAATAGTAAATTGCGAATTTAAAGAGTAATTTAAAATTAATTCCCGTTTATATATTTATTTTTGCACATCCATTAAATAAAAAATAATCCACTGTTCCAGTAATACATAAAATCTATATTCACAATCACGATGAATTAATAAACTAAGATATATTTCATTTATGAAAATATAAAAATAACAAGTCTCTACATCTTTTTTGAAAGGAAGACCGAATGTGTAAACGCATTATATACGCAAGCTTTGATACATTTGATGAAACTCCCCAAGTTGAACATAAAGATAGACACTTGCAAACTTACATAGATTTATTACATTATTTGCATCGCCAAGTCACTGAATTTTAGCCAAAATCTATTACCGAGTGCGCATGGGATAGCATTCCCATCTGGAGCCGACTTTCGGGGCTATTTCTTGAAACACCAGTATTTCTTTTCTTTTTTTTTTTTTAAGTAAATTGTTGAATAGATAGAATGTAACTGTAGAATATATTAAACAAAAACTCAAATGATGTTGATTTAAGTGTTTTTTCATATTTCCTGAATAAATTTATTGCAATCCGATAAAATAAATGACCAAATTACTTTAAAAACATGAAAAAAATGAATATTCGAATTACGGTATAGTAAAAATAAGGCAAACGAATTTATAATATTAGAAAAAACCTTACATACTCTTTTAACAAAAAATCTTTGGACAAGATTAATTATTTTTGTAAACAAAGGAACTAAAACTTTTTTTTATTTACTTTTCTTTCTGTGCATTTAGAATGAAGAAAGGCTTTTAATTTTCATAGTAAACACTTTACTATTTTAATATAATGTTATTCTATAATTGTAAAAAGATTCTCTTTAATTCTATTAAATGTTTTGTTAAAAAAAATTTTACTATAGATATGAGATTCGGATGTTTAACTGGTAGAGCCCAACTCAGGGCTAATCAAATGAATTGCTGGTGTAACAACAGCAGGTTCAAGGTTCGATTTTTGGGTTGGTCATAGTTGATTCAGCCTTTCATCCCTTCAGCGTGTCTATAAAACTGAGCACAAAGCATGCTTGGTAACTAAACACTGAGAACTTCGCGTTAAGCTGACCACCTAGCCGGGGCATATGCTTCGCACCCCCCAAAAACTTCGATGATGAAAACTAATATGGGCACTGTTGGCATTGGCCTACACACAAGATGTGCTACAAGTTTAGTTTTTTTTTTCTTTATTAAATACTATTGCCTTGTTACTGTCTAAGCAATATAAAATGAACTCAATCTCACACATTTACATATTTATTTAAAAATAGGATCCATCTTTATTTCATACTTTAAATATATTGAAAAATCCTAATTGACATTGATGTATTTTTTCTCTGCTAATAAATTGAAACAGGAAGTAGCACATTGTAATTACGTGAAACATGCAGTGAAAGGTGAGCGAGGGAGGGAATTCAATCAAATGAACTGTTTAGGAATCGCAGCCACTAATTTCTAACCACAGAGAGCAGAAATTAATGGTCACGATTCTTGCATCAAATCCCACCAATCTCATAAACAAAATCATATGAGTATTTTTTATGATATTCCACTGGCAATAAAGCATTTGTAATGTTCTAATCTCTTTTATTAAAGAACTTGAAATTAAATAGTTAATTTAATGATGTTTTCACCGCCGTTGATAATTTGGTATCTGAAATAAAGAGGCCTATCTTACGATTCGATTACAAGATATCGAAGGAAAAAACAATTTGATTTTAAAAACCGCGTTGAGTCTATCACCAATCTGAAGAAAACAAAAAAAGGCGAAATATTGATACCGCAACAACTCATCGTAACCTTGTTACAGGAAAACACTCTTCAAAACAAAATGTCAGTGTTCCGCCACTATTGACCAACAGCAGATGTAAATGTTTTGCGGTCTGCATACATATTTGTCAAAATATGTTATTTGGCACCATATAGGGCACAACTTAACAATCTAGGCTGTTATAAATTATTTGGTACAGATGCCGTGTAATCCAGGATGCCAAATTCTGAGTTTGGATTTTTTTCTTTGTGGATTTTCTTATTTATTTAGCTACCCGGATTTTGTTACTAATCATAGAGATGGAAACCTATAAGAATTATGCAGAAAATTCTATTTTGGCAACCCTAGTATTTAAGTGATACCGAGGAGTCACAATACGTCATCTTGGCAACACCTCTTCTTCACCAAAAGAAAATTCATAAATTGGCATGCTGGATTATACGGTAGTTATGCCGTTGTTTTAATATCTACTGAGTAAATTACCTTTCTTAAGGATTTTTCTAAGATTGATGTAGATCATATTTCTATATCGCAAAGGAGAAAATCTGTAAAACATTAAACACCTTCTCCGACAAGCATGTATGGCGACGAAACGAATCTTCCGTTGTTAAACAGTGGTTGACATTGAAATTGCTTTAAGCCTGGTTTCGTTTTGAATAGCACTATCATATTATAGGCTTTCTGAATGAGTGCTTTGATACAAGCCCCGGTTTTCCTTCTCGACATATAAATAAGGTTCACTCTAGGTAAAGGTTTTCTTAGAAGGCAATGCGCACAAAAGATAAAAAAACACAACAGATATAAAATCGTTTTCCAACAGCCTCCAACTACAAGGTTGTCTTGTTCGCAGCCAGATGTTGATACAATAATGAATTCCTTAGGACTCAATTATTCTCACCTTCACAATATCACAACAGTTACTCCAGCTCTTATACAGTAAATATGAACAAAAATATATTAATAATTTCAAATTTTTGCTGTTTGCGAAAATTTAGAAACCATTTTAACAGGTGGATGATAATCGGATATACACAATCTGGAACTTTGTAATAAAATGTTTGTGGTACAGTAAAAATTCTTCTGAATTTTCCATTTTGATATTAGAATTTAAAGTAATGTAATATTCTTATTGCTCGGTAATGTAGAACTGTTTAGCTACACAGGTTTTATTTATTTATGTAAGGCAACACATGACGTATAGGAAATAATATTTAACATTACATTAATCGACCATAACTATTTTTCAGCAAAGACCTAAAAGCTTATATTTCAATTTTTGATTTCCTTGCTGTCCGCTAAGACCTATTCGATTCTTCTTTTTAGTTGCTTTTTTAAAATATGTTCTTAAAAAATATACCTTCGCTGCTCACGCCATCTGTCGAGCAATAGTAATATTTCGATCTTTACATGTATGTTCTCTGCTGAGAAAAGACTTACAGCATTTTAAGTTTTAAAATAGAAAACAGAAATGAATATTTTTCTCTGTTAATCCAAGAAGTTTACTAGGTCTTTCAATTAATGATATATTTCCCAAGAACATAAACTTTCTAAATTAAAAATAATCAAGAATAATCTGCGAACATTGATGACTCAAATTATCAAAGATTGTAATATCTCACAACCTTATTAACCGAATATATTTAGTAATAGAACAGATATTTCTGAATTAATCTAAAAATTCATTGAACTAAACTTTCGTGAAAAGAATTTTCTCTGAATTTTACTCCTATTAAATATTTTTATATAAAAGTTATTTATTAGTATTTCTGTTTATTAGTGAGTTGCATTGTTACTTTTTGAACGTTCACTCAAAAATGTAAAACAAAAACTTACTTCATTTTAGAATAGATGTATTATAGTTCAATAGGAGTGCAAAATGTATTTTTTTACTATTAAGGATGCGAAGATTTTCTGAGTCTAAATCAGTAAATTGATACAGTAAATACTAATATTTATTTAGTGGAGGTTGAGACAAAATGAAAAATTAGTAATCATGAGGAAGAAACTTCTTTTTATTCAAATGTTCTTTACATTGTATCAGCAATTTTCGAACCGTGAAAGTCAGTATATCAGAAACTGAATATTGTAGTATTCTTAAAAAACGAGAGTAAGCAGAACAGTCTGAGATCAAGACTATAAGAATGCTTACAAACAGAACAATTCGATAATGTCAATACATGTTTGTGTGTCGTCCCATTTTTGAATGAAATAATTATTACATTCCGGCTGCTTCAATGAACATTACTATAAAATGCACTACAAATGTTTTATTAATTCATGGAGTAATTTAATAAATATAATACGAAATATTTCTACAAAAAATATTAAGCAATTCTTTGCGAATCTTTTGTTACAATTGCTTGAAATTAGAGTTGAAATTTAATTTTGTTTTAAATCATTTTGATTGGTAATCTTAATTTGGAAAACATACAAGATAAATGGAAGATTTTTGGTAACAAACAAATAAAAGAGGCAGTGCCAGATTTTAGCTACCAAACAACACAAGAGTGTTTAGTAGAACATCTGAACAAGATGAAAATATTGCTTTGTAAAACATGTTCAGTTTGCAATACTGGCACGAGGTTTGACCATCACCTAATGTGTAAAATATTAAATAGAGACTACCAGGAAAATATGGACGTTAACGAAATTTTTTTGAGAATCAAGAATTCTCATTATCCACCAACAATTATGGAGTCTTAGTTTGGCTTGATTCCTTTAAATTCTTTATTATTACGTTTCAATTTCTGTTCACCCACGAGGGAAATTATTTCAATTTCTGTCTATAACGTTTTAACTTCAATTGTTTTAGCGTTATCACTTGTGTGTTGTAGGTGGGACGAAGCGGCCATCAACAGGATTTTCAATGTGGTCGCTTGAGATCTATTTCCTATTATGGAGAAAAGGTTTTCTCAGCCTGTTTAAAGTGTGCTGATCAACAGGGCACTCCTGATAGATCGTCTGGGACTTTCCAGAATTTATCTTTTTACAAGCCGAATTTTAGTGTTAGATTTTCTTAGCTTGATAGATTTCATAGACCTGATTCAGCGTTGCTAAACACCGGAGATATGCAACAACATCAATATTATTCTTTGCACTTTTTAAATTGTTTTATTGCTTCTGTTTTAGGTTTTTACATTTTGTGCAAACTTATGATAACTGTTAACTGTCTTATTGGATTGATTTTAAAATAAAGCTATATGAAACAAATCTTAATTCATAACCTTCAGACACGGAGTATGCTACAACATGCAGGTCTAATTTAAGATTTTCGTAAAAATAAAAAAAAGACACTTGGCATTAAATTCACTGTATTTTCAGTTAAAAATTGTAACATGATGAGCACAATTTTTCCAAAATGCAGCTATTGGTGTTGTTCGCAAAATGTAATTTGAAACTAATGACTCTTTAAAAAAAGCAACAAGTATATTGAAATTAATCAGCTTTATAATTAACAAATAGTTTTAACAGACGTTTCGTATTATATATGAGGATTTAAAAATGTTCTGGATAAATTTTTAATGTCCTAAAAAAATCAGAAATTATTTAACATGGCAAATGATAAATGTCTTTATAAAAATCTTACATAATTTTAATTTAAATATAGATTACAATGAAGTATTTTGACTGTATGTAGTCATCGAAAATAGCTCAATCATTTTAAAGGCTAATATGTACAAAATAATGTTTGGAAAATAATTGTTTTTACCTGAAGGCCTTCCTTTTATTTAGTCACTGATAACTGTATCTGCAACTTTCATGAGATTTTTATAAGCACATTCAAAACAAGGATGCTCAAGACAATAAATAAATATTCATTTCCTTGTTTTGATAACATACTTTGGAATCAAAAAATGATTGATATTACTCTCCTTTCCTCAGGATTATTTACTTATGAGTGATAACATTTTTTATTACAAAAGTTACTGAGTAAAATGCTAATTTTTCATTAAATCTGAAATTATAATAATGTTTTTTACTTTCCTATTATATATTATTGCAAAATAACAAATGAAACATTTGCACTCTCGATTTCATCCATTTTATATGTTAATAGGCTTGAAATGTTTTTGCCTATTTTGCTTGGCGTCTTACTTCAAGAGTTTAAGAGAATACTTTTTAAACTTTAGTACAAAACAGAACATGATATTTTTATGTGGTCAAGCAGAATTTAACCTACCCTATTCATTTGCGGCTCTCTATTCTGGGGAGAATCACTGATTTTGTTATTTCATTAATAAATCAACAAAGTTCAATGATGACTTCGTGAACATGTGACTGCCTCTTCTTTCAGGTTCTAATGTTGTCCGGACATCACGTTTTCTGTACCCCAGAGTGCACGAAGACCCTTCCTGCAAGACGGACATTGGAGAACCAGGGCTGTGTGTGGACATCCGCGTTTGTTCTGCTGCCAGAAGAGCCGTCATTGCCGGCAACCATCCAATACGCTGCGGCTGGGTCGACAACTTTATTCCCTTGGTCTGCTGCCATCCAGATCAGATACAGCATCCGAAAATGATATTCAGAACTCATAGATGGAGACGCTATTAAATATGAATTATATCACATCATTATATTTTTAAGCAAAATAATAATAAAAAGAAAATATTTATTGGCGGTGTTAGCGAGGCAATAAATTTAAAATAGATTGTTTACAAGAATTGCAATTATTAATTTAGAATTCTGTTACTTTTTAAAATTTTAAATCGTCCTTGCCGATTTAACTAACTATAAAGTGGAAGTTTTGTCGTGTTTTCTTCCTTTTGCTTTTTCTATTGTTTATGAGTTAATGGCTTGAATCAATGGTAAGCTGCTTTTGAAACCAATGCTTCAGTCTTTATACAAGAAATCGCTTTATTAACAAAATGAACTTAAGCAGCTTAACAAAATGAAAGCAGTATTCTCAGGCATTCGAGGGTGAATTTCGCCTTGTTTGCTGCCGGTCAAAAATATGATTTGTAGGCAGACAGTAAATTCATCGATAGGTCGAATTTACAATGCCTTCTCAATACGATTTGACGTGGCTGAGACTTTTTCGATTGGAGGAATTAAAAAAAAAACTCACCGATTTAAGCTTCCTGAGCTTTTGAGTAACATGAGAAAAACCTTAAATACTCACAACTCAGCACCTTAGCCACTATTTGAAATGGAATGGAACCACCACAATCCAGACTATTGGAGGAAACTATTTTTATGGTAGACAAATAGTACACACACAGAAAAAGTATCTCAAAGTTTTATTTTTATTTCTTTTGCAAGATTTCAAATGCATAATTGAGAAAACTATACTACTCGAAAGATTTTGAATTAAAATATTTTTGTTTCCTATCTAGCTTAATTTTAAAAAAATTGATAGGCATCTCAGAAATTAAAACCTAATTAATTATTTTTTATTCATTTCAGTAATTTTTATTAAAATGAATGAAAATTATTTAAAAAAATATTAAGTTTGTATAAATATACCTTCTTAATTTTTATTATAAAATTTTTAATTTTTATTGTAAAAATCATTATATTGTCTTATATGTATCGTTTATGTGAATTTATGGATATTTTAAATTCTTTAATACGAAAAAAAAATTTGAAAACACAAAAATCTTATTACTCCATCTTACAAATTTTATTATTTTCAATTATTAGCATCATTAGTTTCTAAAAAGTTTCGAATAGTAGACAAAACATAAATAGTAAAATTTTGATTTTATTTTAAATTTACTTAACAGAAGTGTTAATACTAAATAATAACGAATTTTTTAAGTTAAATTTGGTGTGGATCATTCATTAATCTAATACTAGCTACCCATAAATTTTGTAGAAACGTATAAGAGCGATATGCTGCGTAAATATTTTCTCTGAATACAGCGTTCATGATGACAATTTCAAAAAAGAAGAAAATAATTAAATGCTTCCTTCTTGAAGCGAGAAGAATTCCGGAACAAATGTTACACTGCATAAATAAATTACAGGGTGGCATAAGCAACTTTACAGGGAGTTAAATCAGCGTTACACCGGTTTTAAATTAATTACAAACGTTGTAATAAATATTTTGAAAAAAATTTGTTTTTAAGTTAGCCAGGTACCAATTTCCTCTTAAAAATTTTACTCACTTCTGTGCAGGTGTTTTTAATTCAACTACGGAAAAAATTTCGATAGATAAATAGAATTTTTTTTATTACTCCATCTTACAAATGACTTCTAAATCACTTTCAATTATAAAATATGTAATTGAGAATAAAGGTTACATAAAAATATTCTTATTTTATTATGAAAAAAATTGGATTCACTGATTTTGTTAATGTGTATAAGTTTCATAAAAAGAGTCTTTTTTGTTGTTGTTGAAACATGGGGTGCGGTGCTCCACTTTTCCAACAGGATCATATTTTGAAGTAAAGTCCGACTGCTTCAGTACACACACATGCCATAGGGATCCGTTTATAGGGTATGCAACCATTCACTCATTCATACACAGAAAGGACAAAGACAGGATAGATAAAGAGAGAAAGTACATCCATGCCCGAAACCAGAACGTCCTTATACGGAGTCAGGCACTCTGACCATCAGACAGGGTGATCAGCAACGGAGTAGATATACAAGAAATATATATTTTACAATCAAAGATCAAACATACAAAAAAAAAAAAAAAAAAAAAAAAAAAAAATGACCACTAGACATGTTGGGCGGCTGTCTTTTTCGTCATACAATTTTATAAAATATTCTGACAATTTAAAATTTTTACGTTTTTGATTGCGATCAGGGATAAAAATATTTGCAATTTTTTTCTATGACATCAGAAACGAATTGATTCTGTACGCAAAATCAACTTGATTTTATATGTTGTTTATGTACATAAATTTAATTTATTTTTAGTAATAAAATAATTGATAAAAATTGGATTTGCAGGCCACTTCTGTTAAAATTCTCTCTTCCAGTTCTCTCTGTTAAAGAGAAAATCTTTTTTTTTTCTTTCTTAATTTTAACAATAAAAATTATGAAAGTGAGAAGTCAAGAAGAAACTATAAACACACTGGTCTCCAAACAGCAGTTCTATCAGAACAGGAAAAAAAAAATACTGTATGAAAATTTCTGGGACTTGTTTATAGAATTTCAACGCATTATATCTCCAGAAATAAAATTGTTATTGTGGGTATATGCGAAATTTTTGTCTTCAGTTTAATGAAGAATGGCTGTTCAGAATAGTATGAAATTTATATCTAAATGTCAGACACTAGCAAACAAAATAAAAAGAGTGTTTTAATTCAAACGTAATATCAGCGTTTGCAATCAATTTAAAACTTAAATATAACAAAATTTGATTTTAACTTTCTATAGTGCAGCTTATGTCATAAACAGCATCGTTCCGTAACTTTAATGGCTTCAAGAACAGGCACATTTGGTTAATTCATCTTTTTAAAATTATCATTTTTGCGTAACAGTAGAGGGTAAAGAAAAAAATGTATATGGGAGAAGGCACCGGATATCACTTAATTTATTTTTAAAAAAAGGAATTATCGATAGTTGCTATTTTATTTTTGAAAAATATCATAGCACCCAATTTGTTTTCGCCTTTTCCAATATATCACCACTCAGAAATGCCTTGGAATGCGAATGAAAGAAGCCTTATCCTCAGGATTTAGAACTTCGTAATTAAAGGGAATTAAAGAGAATTCTACGCCTTCCATTTGTTTTTAACTGATTTTTGGGTAAAACTTCATTTTATGGCACAAAACAGAGTTTTTCACAGGAAGACACAACTTGAATTCTAGACGTGTTGATCATGAGTACACACAAAAAAACTTTCCTGCCGTACAGTAAAATTTATATCATGAGCATTCCCATTTGAAATATACAAAAAATTTTCATTTGAAATATAATTTTAAAATTTAAGATTCTAAATTTTTAAATTATATTTTCATGCAATTTAAGTTTACAAATATCTATTAAATTTTAGGAACTCATCAATTTGAAGAAACAAATATCTACTAAATACTCCACTGATAGAAAAAATATTTTAAATGAAATGACATTTAAAAAGAAAATTGTCACTAAATCCTTTTTACGTCCATAGAAATGGGCTCTCAGACAACTAACTATTCAAA
Organism: Latrodectus elegans; assembly: GCA_030067965.1. Taxonomy (NCBI): domain Eukaryota; kingdom Metazoa; phylum Arthropoda; class Arachnida; order Araneae; family Theridiidae; genus Latrodectus; species Latrodectus elegans. Next base: position 23,269,989 of record CM057816.1, read on the forward strand.
CTGGGTGTAACTTTTAGTTAAATAAATACCAAAATATATTCTACAATTGACCATTAATCTCATCATTAAAAACCGTGTGGTTGATCAGTTAACGAACATCACAATCCGAATTGTTCATTAACCGATCACTGATTAACAATAGATTTTTGAAATTCGCCCTGAAAATGAAATTAAAAAAATGATGTGTAATTTCTTATGAAGTTTATAAAAAAATAATACGTACATATAGTCTTGCATATTTATCAGTCCTTTTCATTATAACTATATTATCCTTTCAATATATATATTATCCTTTTCATTTTTTATTTATATATTAATATTGTTAAAGAACATATCCGGTGTCGATTGCTTTTCTTTCTTGTTCAGGATTTTCCGGAAGTAATGAATAGCATTGTCATTGCAAAGTGAGTAACATTGTTGTTGCCGTCTGGAATTCGTTATTCAAGACTACGTATGAGACAGTGAATGAACACGCAGAGGGAGGAGGGAGATACTGAAATCAAAATCGAAACTGATGATCTCTTTGGCTATAAATATTCTATTGGGGAAACAATTCTTTTCTAATATAGAACTTTGAAGTTCAATAGACAAACATCACGGTTCAAGAAAGTTGAAAAACGATTTTTGTTCTTTTGGGTTTGGCAATACTGCATATTATGCTCCGAGAAATACTATAAGAATTCGTTTTAGTTCGTAATCCGAATATGAGTTTGTTGTCCGAACATAATAGCATTGTCGTTGTAAAGTTATTAATAACGTTGTTGTGTTGCCATCTGGAATTCCTTATTCAAGACTGCGAATGAGACAGTGAATGAACAAGGGGAGGGGAGGCACTCAAAATGAAATCAGTTTCGGTTTTGAAGGAAATCAAAACTGAAACTGATGTTCTACTTTGGCTATAAATAATCTATTGGAAAAAAAAATTTTTTTTCTTTCAAATAAAGAACTTTGATATTTAATAGACAAGGGAAGATGGTTGGTCATTTGTTGACCGGAGTTCCCAGGGCCCCAGGCACGCACCTCCAATTTACTTATTTGCTCTAAAAAGGGGATATGGTGTTAGTCATAATTATTCCTTGATTATATTTAATTGGGGGATCGGAGAAAACTTGGCTCGGATCGAACTGGTATTTCCGTTATGTATTCAATAGACAAGCAACATAATTCATGAGAGAGAGATAAAAAGCGATTTTTGGTCCTTTGGGTTTTTGGTAACCCTACACATTGTGCTCCGAGAGCCGAGAAATGCTCGTAAGAATTCGTTTTAGTTCGTTATCCGAATATGAGTTTGTTGTCCGAGCAGAAAAATTTCTCGTAAAAATGTTCGTTGTTCGATTTGTTCGTGTCTGAAGTGTTTATTAACCGATCACCCATAGTATAATATAGCTCATTATATGTGATGCATTCACCGCCTTTGGACTAGTGCCAAAAATTTTCTCTTTCACAGGTAGTAAATCATACGTGAAAGTCGTACAGGTATCATGATAGCTTACTTTTCATGCACAGAAATCCTGTTGTTTAGGGGTAAGAATAAAGGAAATGCGTATATATATATATAATATATATACGCATTTCTTCCTCTATTATCTATCTATGTAGCACTTATCTGGTTTAATAGGAGCAAAGAAATAAGTTTCTTAAATAGCTCAAAATAATTTATTACAATTAAGGGTACAATTTGAGCACAACACAGATACATATACTACAAATAAAACAAAATTAAATCTAAACACATAAAGTTAAAGGGAATAGGGTAAACATGAGAGTCATATGGATATACGTCTCATTCCTACGGTTGCTGGAGAGGGACTCGCTTCCTTGGTGATGACGTCATGGGTGGTGCTGAAGATATGGGGCGCTACAGACTCCCCCTCTGGCTCCGCCGACGTCCCGGCAAGGAGACAGGATTGAGGTTAAGGTTGAGGTTGTCTACGGGGTCTTCCTCTACTTTTCAATGGATACACTGGCCCTTTATCTCTAGAGGATTGTTGATAAGGCTTCAACATACTGGTATGGTAAGTACCGAGTACTTGATCAGGGGCAGCAGGATCTGCAACATCATATGTATTTGGGGATTTATTCGTTAATATAATATAAGGTCCTTCACGCTTGGGCATGAATTTTTTACTTGTTTTGGTTTTGGACTTGCTCACGGGATGTAAAGTGATCCAAACTTTATCACCTGGTTGATAATAAACGGGTCTGTGCTTCTTGTCAAAGTACTCCTTTCTAGCATCTTGCTTTTGCTCTATACGTTCTCTAATTATGGGTGTAAATCGTGCAAATTCTTTTAAGTAAGGTGTTATCTCTGCGACGAAGTTATCGTTATCAATGACAGCTCTAATATCATGATTGACATCGTCTGTGGTTCGAAGTTCTCTTCCGAACTGAAGGTAAGCTGCCGTATGACCTGTAGAATCACATTTTGCGGTGTTTAAAGCAAAACGTATCATGGGTAGTTTGTCCTCCCAAGTATCATGTGAGTCACCAACTAGAATTGCTAATTTGGGTTTTAGATCTCGATTTTTACGTTCAGCAGGATTTGCTTGAGGATGGTATAAAGGTATAAGATCTTGCTTAATATCTAGGATCTTACAAGTTTGTTGCATTACAGCACTGACAAATTGTACACCGTTGTCGCTGATTAGTCTTCTAGGTAAGCCATAGCGTAAGAAGACTTCTTCTATCAATATTTTAGAGCAATTGATAGCTGTGGCATCTTTTAGGGCAAAAGTTCGACCCATCTTGTACTTGTATCTTCAACAAGAAAAATCCATTTTTTCCAGCTGGGGTCTCTGGAAGAGGACCAAACAAGTCTATTGCCAGCGTCTCAAATCTTTGTGAGTAAATAGGCGTTCTGAGTAATCCAGCAGGTTTCTGGTTGTTAGATTTGTACCGATTACATTCAGCACAATCTTTCACGTATTCGGCGATAAACTTTCTCATACCAGGAAAGAAATATCTAGAAGCAATTTTATGATACGTATTCTCAGCTCCACAATGTCCTGCCGTGGGAGAATCATGATATTGCTGTAGGATACGTTCTCGCTCGTGACAAGGGACAACTAACTGTGCTTCTTCTGACTCTGTTTCAGGCGAATATCGATACAGTATTCCCTGATTCATGAGATAACCTCTACTAGTCCAATTTACATAATTTTCATCTTTCCGTCCACTTTCAAAGCAGTCTATGATCTTTCTTACATCCTCGTCCTTCAGTTGTTCTTCGCGAATGTCTTTAGATTTCCGGGATGGTAAATCTATGGAAATAGTGTTGAAGTTACAAACAAATTTGTCCTCTGTATCAAATGGTCTAGACAGAAGATCTGCAATTACATTAGATTTTCCTGGAGTGTAAAGTATTTTCGGATGATATGACTGGATTTGAAGAGCCCATCGAGCTAAGCGTCCGGATGGCGATTTAATACTCATAAGCCACTTCAAGGGTTGGTGATCTGATGCAATAATGATTTCTTGATTTTCCACATAGCTACGGAACTTCTCAAGAGCCCATACTACCGCTAGTGCTTCTTTTTCGGTAGTTGAATAATTTCTTTCTGCCCAACTGAGCAATCGACTGGCATATTCAATCACATGTTCTTCCGGTCTTTCTCCTTGGATAAGGACTGCTCCTAGAGCGTAATTACTCGCATCAGTTCTTATGAGGAATGGTTTAGATCCATCTGGCTGAGACAACACAGGTGGTGAAATCAGCCGTCTTTTAACTCTTCAAATGCTTTCTGCTCTGTATCACCCCATGTCCATTGTTTATTCTTTTTAGTTAAGTCACTAAGGGGTCTAGCAACTTCAGAAAAATGGGAACATATCTCCGGAACCAGGAACAAGTCTGTAAGAAGGACTGAACTTCTTTAACACATTTTGGTGTTGGAATTTTTGAATAGTGGATACTTTGTCAGCATCTACTTCTACACCTTTTTCAGTTATCCAATGACCTAAATACTTCACTCTGTCACAAGAAAAATTGCACTTGCTTCTATTGGCATTGAGCTTAAATATAGAAAGTCTTTCAAACACTTTTCGTAAATCTGATAAATGTTAATAAAAAGTTTCTGATAAGATAATGATATCATCAAGGTATGACAATGCAAAAACATCTTTGAGACCAGATCTAAATTTATCAATGAGACGTTGAAAAGTTGCGGGTGCGTTGCGCAACCCAAAAGGCATACGTAAAAATTTAAAAGTTCCAAATGGACAGATGAAGGCTGTCTTCTCTTGGTCTGATTCATGAACTTTGACCTGATGATAACCAGATCTTAAATCTATCGTAGACATGTATTTCGTCGACTTGGCCTCAGTCAATAAATCATCCATTCTAGGTAGTGGATAGTTATCCGGAATAGTCGTTGAGTTTAACTTGCGGTAATCAACACACAATCTAATGGTACCGTTTGGTTTAGGTACTAATACCACAGGACTTGCATAAGGAGACTCACATTCCTCAATTATTCCTTCTGTTAGTAAGGAATCTAGCTCTTTCTTCAACAACTCTTTCTTTGCAGGCGTCATTCTATATGGTGGTTCAGCAACAGGTAGGCTATTTCCAGTCTGTATTCTATGTTCAATAAAAGGAGTAGGCTCTCCCCTGGCTTGAAGTTATTTTCAAATTCTTCCAGCAATGAATTTAATTTGTTTCGTTGTTCTCTTGTCAAATGTTTTCCTTCATCATTCCTCAATTTCACGGAATTAGAGGTTTCTGAAATTTCAGCAGGCATATCAGGAGAAGTTAATTTCTGCGACATTATTACTTTTGCAGTACTTACGGTTTCGGATGGTTCACGATAAAATGGGTAATGTCTGTGTGGATATTTACTAAAATGCCAAGTGCCATTCTGGATGTTAAGCACAATTCCAGCAGCCTGAGAAAGTCAGTGCCAAGCAATGTTCTATTGCCTCTAGCGTTTGGTAATGCAATAAATTTCATACGAACTTTCTTTCCCTCTACATTAAGATTTACGACTGTTGACAAAGCTGGGACATTTCTTTCTTTTCCATCAGCAAGTACCATTGTAATATTCTTCTTTTGAAATTTGAAACCTTTCTTTTTCAATAAACTATAAAATTTCTCTCCCGCAATGGAATTTGATGCACCGGTGTCGGCACAAAAAGCTGCTTTTTCACCACAAACAGTTAAAAAATTGAGCTGGACAATGAATCTGAAGATTGTGCGGTATACAACTTTACACCATTAACAATTGTTTTAGCCTCTTCTTTTAATTTGTTGCACTTTGGACACTTAGACTGAATAAAACCAGGATTACCACATCCATAGCAATGAACAGAAAATCTTCTTTCTGGCTTGTCTTTAGTAAATTTTGGACTTTCATAATTGGAATATTTAATTTTGTCATTTTCCCTAGAAATAGGAAGCTTATAGTTTCTCTCTGAAGCAGATTTAACATAGTCTTGGAAGTTTGGCTTCTTAGCAAAGATAGGTGAATTTTTCTTCATTCCCAGTCTTACATTTTCATAACTGTCAAGCTTTTCTGCAAGTTCTAAAGGATCATTCAGCTCTGACCATTGATCAACAAAATGTTCTCTAACCTCTGGAGGTGTTCTTTTCTTTAACTGGTCAGCTATAATTAAGTCTTGCAATTTCTCAAAAGTGACGATATTTAATTCTTTTACCCATCCTTTGAAATACGATTTAATTTCAAAATAGAAGTCTTTCCATGTTACTTCTGCACTTTTTCTATGTTGCGAGAACATCTGCCGAAACTTATCTGAAGTAAGTCTAAAACGCTTCAAGAGCATCTCTTTCGCCTTTGAGTAGTCTTTAACGTCCTCTTCATTTTCTCTAGCAATTAATTGATTTATTTCGGCTGGCAATGAGCCTATCAAGTACGGCATCCAATTCATCTCAGGTATATTCACTAATTTTAATTGACGTTCAAATACTGTCAGATAAAGTCCGATTTCATCTTTATTGGGATTAAATTTTGGGAGAATTCGATTCAGATCCCAGTTTGTTTTCTCTGTTTCACTGGATGGATCTGTGGAGGAAAGTACCTTCTGAGCTTCCACTTGAAGTTTTAAGCGTTGCAACTCATACGCTCTCTCTTTTTCAATGCATAGTTCTTTTCTTTGGCAATTCTTTCGCATTCAGCTTGTTTTTCTTTTTCAAGCCGTTCCTCTATTATATTAGTTAGCATATTTTTCACCAACTCTTCATCATAATCTTTTGATTTGGTTATGATATCTTTCAGTTGAATTACTTTCAGATCATCTGCTACCCCTAGCCCCATTTCTGTAGCGAGGTTTCTCAGATCCTCCTTTTTCCCTTTCCCAAGGAATGACATTTTTGCGAGTGTTTTTATTTTAGTTAAAACAGAAATATAAACAACATCATTCTTAAGTACAAGATTATGTTAAAATATAAATCTTTTATAACTCTAAATATATATGAAATGTAACTTATTACTATTTATTCAAACATTAATTGCAAATAAAATGAACTCTTTAATTATTGTAAATAAACCTGACATATTCATATGATATTCACCATAATAAAATAATCAAATCAAATAAACCTGAAATAATCATATAATATTCACCATTATAAAATAATCAAATCAATTTTATTATATTAATCTTACTAAATTTATAAAGATTCGCTCTTATTTTATATTTCAATTCAAACAAAACCGAAACAAAACATTTCAAAATTCTATCATGAAACTTTTTATTTTCTTTCATTTAAAACTCTATACTATCGTTTTACAATTACCAATAATCACTTAATGTACCTTTGTTTATAAATTATATTTTATCAATACTTCAATTCCAACATTCAATAAATCAAAATATATTAATAAAGATAACTTAATCATATGCATTCAAAGAATATTTTATATATAAATAACAAAATTTTCTATTAAATTTTTATTTCTTTAAATTTCCTCAATTTCCTAAAATATCTATTCTGATTCCTTTTACCAAAATATTAATAATATATTATTTTGTTATCTTAATATATAACCTTAAATATACATGAAAAACAATATATTTTCATTCTTTATTCAATGAAACCACTTACTAAAAGATTAAAACACAAAATTCCAAACAGAAAGTGAATGAGGAAAAAAATAAAATAAAAATAAGCATTAATATATACTGAACTCTCATAGCATTCATAGATATTGAGCGGCTAGACAGAGAGGCATTTATGAAAACAATAACAACGGTCGTTTGCAGCGCCTTGTTTCGTGTTTTAAATCAAAACAAAAGTATCATCACATGAAAAACGCACAGTCATCAGACATTTAAATTCTGTTAGCTACTCAATTTTAAAACACTATCTCACCGTAAAGATTGTTATCTTCAAATATTCAGAATTAAGAAATATAATATATAAGAAATATATAATATTCAAAAGTAACAAATATTTTACTTATTGTTCATAATTTTCTTAAAATATAATTCACGCACACATACTATAATACTTCAAATATAATAATAAAATAAATGTTTCTTTTTTTAACTCAATATTCTACTAAATTTTAAGCATTTAATAAGATATGAAACATATCTACCAAATCAAACAAATAACTATACTCGCAAGTATTAATACTGTTCTAAATTCAAGAACATAAAATAACACTTTTATCGAAACACAACAACTTATAAAGAAACTTTTTATACAGTTTTATATTCATAACTGCTTAAACATTAACACTCATTAATTACTTCCTTAATTGTAATTCTTCACAATTAATTAGGAAATATTAGAAATATAAAACAGTAACAAAAACTTATCTCGAATTCGCAAATCAAAACTGGATAATCCAAATGAAGGAGACACTCCACTCCAGTTGAACAACAAAAGACACTCCAATCTCGGATGAGATTATATTTTGCATTAATCCATAACACACAACACATCAGGAGGTAACCTGTAAAATTTTGAGTTCCCCTCCAACAACAAGATTTAATTCTGGGTAGAATTTTTAACAGCGAAAAGAAACTCTAACTCGGGCCTCACGTTGGGCAGCCATTATTTTTATATTGTAGCACTTATCTGGTTTAATAGGAGCAAAGAAATAAGTTTCTTAAATAGCTCAAAATAATTTATTACAATTAAGGGTACAATTTGAGCACAACACAGATACATATACTACAAATAAAACAAAATTAAATCTAAACACATAAAGTTAAAGGGAATAGGGTAAACATGAGAGTCATATGGATATACGTCTCATTCCTACGGTTGCTGGAGAGGGACTCGCTTCCTTGGTGATGACGTCATGGGTGGTGCTGAAGATATGGGGCGCTACATCTATCTATCTATCTATATATATATATATATATATATATATATATATATATATATATATATATATATATATAATAGAGGAAGAAAGGAAGAAAACCACACACACAAAAGAAGCAGACAGGCATATTGTGTTTCCTGTATAAATCTTAGAATATAAATAAAAATTTATATTAAGTAACATATTTTATTGCAAAAACAAAGTTTACTTATTAGAGACTACCATTTTTCATTGTTGGTAATTATCAAGTAAAATTATTTGTTTTGTGATTCATTTTGTGAATATAAATTATGCACATTTTTGCCGTTCATCACATTTAGCTCTAAAAAGAGTCGTCATGTTCTAATAGACTTCAACACTCAGATAAACTGTAATGATGAAATGCAAAAAGTGCTTCATGAGTTTAAAAATGTGCATGGGTACATAATTGTTCATATGGAACATTGCACTATGAAACTTTTTTCAGGAAAGATATTTTATAACAAAGTGTGAAATGTAAGAAACAAATTCCTTTGATTTATTTAAACTATACTCTGTCATAAATGTCATGAAAATGTTATCATCAATCATTTTGAAATAAAATATTGTGTAAAATTAATATCAACAAAACAATGCTTTATGAGATGTGGTTAAATAGAAAAATATTAGATGCATTGGGAAATAACATTCCCCAATCGATATACATCTCATTCCAGCTCTTTTTAAATCCCTAAAATCAAGTTGTAGCTATTGAAATTTAGACATATGTGTGCTGAGGATGTTCAAACATTTTTGTACCAATTTTAATTTTGTCCATGAAATTAAGTATTAATTTAAAAATAAAAATGTAATTGGCATCATAATGTTGTATGGCTTAATTATCGTCTGCAGCATTAAAAATATTCTTTGTGTGTTTCAAAATGTCGCTTAAAAATAAACAGTGGAAAGATATATTTTTGTGGTGTTCGAAGAGAAATTTTCTCATTCAGTTATTAAAAAAAGATGTGAAAAACATAGGTTTAATATTTCTATTCGTAAACTAAATGACATAAGTAATATGAAAAGAAAGAGAAAAGTCAAAGTGAAAAGTCATTTGCACAGAAAAGTCTAAAAGTGTATACGGAGCAAAGTTATAATTGTACCCAAAAAAGTTACATAGAGAGTCTTTAAATATCTCTGCTGGAAAACTGCGAACAAATTATAAAATCCGATTTCAATTTAATTATTATTTGTTTATTTTTTTATTATTATTCTTCCTTTCTTTATTTTTTAAATGAGAAATAAAACCAAAATTTAAGCTATTTCTATTAATTGCCTCCCACCCAAGTATATACATATATTTATATGTGTGTGTGTGTGTGCCTGTGTGTGTGTGTGTGTGTGTGTGTGCCTGTGTGTGTGTGTGTGTGTGTGCCTGTGTGTGTGTGTGCCTGTGTGTGTGTGTGTGTGTGTGTGCCTGTGTGTGTGTGTGCCTGTGTGTGTGTGCCTGTGTGTGTGTGTGCCTGTGTGTGTGTGCCTGTGTGTGTGACTGTGTGTGTGTGTGTGCCTGTGTGTGTGTGTGTGCCTGTGTGTGTGTGTGTCTCTGTGTGTGTGTGCCTGTGTGTGTGTGTGTCTCTGTGTGTGTGTGCCTGTGTGTGTGTGTGTCTCTGTGTGTGTGTGCCTGTGTGTGTGTGTGTCTCTGTGTGTGTGTGCCTGTGTGTGTGTGTGTGTCTCTGTGTGTGTGTGCCTGTGTGTGTGTGTGTGTCTCTGTGTGTGTGTGCCTGTGTGTGTGTGTGTGTATACGGGGCATTTGGACTTTTAAAACAAGCTCTTTATAGGCGGTTTTCCAAAACACTGGGCGGACTGAGGAAGATGGTGAAAAAAGAGTGGAACAATATCAACATTGTAATTTTAAGAAAAGGACTTTTATCTTGGAAATCAAGATATAGTATGATAGTTCAGAGAAAAGGCTATTAGATATGTACATATTAGAAAATAAAATACTTATATTTATGTCTTTTTGCAAAATCACTACAAAAATGTGTGAACACCCTCTGTATATTATCTCTTTTAAGCAATATCAACTAAGTAAGAAATAAGTGGGGAAAAAAATTGCGTTATGTTTAAATTTCTCGAAATTTAAGAAAGTAATAAATATATTAAAAATAGTTAAATTTTTCTTAAAAAATATAAATTAACAGAAATTTAAAAAAATAATGTAAAAAGAAAATTAAAAAAAAATAAATAAAATTTTACAACATGATTATAAACTACAAATCAAAATTCCCAAACACAGATTTTCTAAATAAATATTCACATTAATAACATTAATTTAAGAAATGAATCATAATCATATGAATAACTTGAGACTTCCCAAGTAAATAATTTCAAATATAATTCTATTTAATAATATTTATATGAATAGTGAGAGTATTTTTCAAAATGAATTTATATCTTTAATAGCAAAAATTATTATCTTTTAGATTTCATATCTAATGGTTATATAATGAAGTCATTTTACAGTAACAAAAATTTCTATAAAATTTAAGAGTCTTAGAGATACTTGAATAACAAAATTAAGATAAAAGCTCTGGCATAAAAATTAAAATTATTCTAAATTCGAACATTTTCATTTTATGTAACTATTTTATTTGTTGACTTGACTCTTAAGAACATTCTTGAACAGGATGCGATTCGACATGTTGTGTATAAAAGAAGATTCTGGGGGAAGAAAGAATTATTTCCAGTTTTCCAAGAAACAGGTGACTCTATTTATACGATTGACTGGGCGCGACTATTTGCAAGACTATACTTGTGATTTTAGAATATTTAAATATCTATTTTGTGCGCTTTTTCGAAATGAGGACATTGTTAAAATGCGTAGGAGAGCCTAAAACTTATACTTTAATAATGCTATTACTTAATGTTTTCTTTTATCTGTGAAATATAAAATTAGCAAATTATTAAATACAGTGTCTGATTGGATAACGAACATAATCTTTTACGATACTGTTCTCGCTATCCGAATTGTTCGATAATCGATCATCGATTTAACAATAGATTTTTTTGTTAAATCGATTAATTCGTTCTGAAGACTCTAAAAAGGAAGTTAAAACCAAGAATGCGTAATTTATTATTAAGTTTAGAAAAAAATTCATACATGTCTTGCATATTAATCAGTCCTTTTCAGTTTTTGCTTAAAAAAACATTAAAGAACATGTACAAAATTCATTTTTTTTTTTTAGAATTTTCCGGAAGTAATTAATAGCATTGTTGTTGTAAAGTGATTAAAAACGTTGTTGTAACAGTATGAAATTCAAAAATTCTTGTCCAACAGTGCATGGCAAACAAAGCGTACACACCTGGCAAATATTTTTTTTCCTGCTAAATGAACTAAATATATCCTTGCAAAGGCAACTTAAGGACGTTTTCACAGTACGAAGTAAAATGTATCATTTCAAATCAATGGTGAATTTCAAATATTACTTTGGCTAAAGTGGGTAGTTGAATACGAAAAACGAAAATTCAGGGTAATAATTCAGCAAAAATTCAGGATAATATTTCACAAGCATGTATCTGAAATAAAGTCTTATCAACCTATCGTTCGACTAAACTCTCCCAAATTTAAATTCTCCTTATCAAGATCTCAGTTTTCGCTTTCCTTAAAAAGTGAATATACCCTTTTCTTAGTAAATCCACGATGAAATTTCTGATTTAATTCTCCTCAACTTATTCATGCGAAAAGGCCATCACAATTAGAATGTATAATGCTAAACTATGCTATGATAGTTCGATCAACTTAAACCAGTTTTTAATTGTTTAATTTTTAGGTTTTTTTTTATTTTATTACGTTTTATTGATAAAGGTTTCGTAATTTAGTTACAATTAATAGTTAGTTTTCTTTTATTGACTAGGTACATTTTTTATGTATTCTATAAGATAATAATTTTTTTTATAAATTATATATTTAACACACCGCTGTTCTAAACATAAACTTGTGGATAAAATTAAATAACTTTGTTTTTTGGATACTTAAATCACACACACACAGTAATCCTTAATTGTATTTACTTTTGTTTCACAATTTCTTTGCTATTTTTTTCCATTTCCTGTTAATAATATTTCCGGAAGTTAATTGATTTACAATTTAACTAGGAAAAGAGTTCAAGAACAATACAATTCTTTAACTCTTAAATTAATGACAATCAATTGAATTTAAATATCGTCTTAAGTTGCATTCTTATTATCTTATTTTTAACCTATTCAATAGATATTCAGTATTTGTGAAAAACTTTTATAAATTAAATTTGTGAATATGGGAACATTTAAACTCTCCTTACTTCTCAAAAACTATAATTGGTAAAAATTAATGATGATTGAGATCACATTAAAATGCAACTGGGAAGAAATGAGTACAAATGACAAATTTTTTTTCCTTACAAACATATTCAAACAATGTTTTTTTATTTATTCCACTCATAATAATAAACATTCACTTTCAGTTTATAAGCAAAATAGTATCAACATTATTATTGCCACTACTTTTTAGTAAAGTATTAAGTTTATGCTTAGAATATTTAGTTGAAATACTTACAGATTTATTTACAGTTATATTTATAATTTCAAATAAATCTATATTAATGAAACGTAGATTTAATTCAGATTTTTTATAAAATTAACCATATACAACAGATGTTAATTATCAAATTTTAGTGGCAAAATAATTTACGGGAAAAATATTCCTGAGGAGTAAATTTAATTAAAAAATGTGTATTAATGAAAACTCTGTATATGCTAATATTTGAAATATCTGAAAAATTTTTAAATTTATATCCTCAAAAAATTCGGGTTCGCTCTCAAAGGGTAAAAAAATGAACTTTCTGAAACAAATCTTAGTAATATACCGAGGCAATTTAAATTTTTGATAATGATTACCTAAAAAATTCTGTTTATATATAAATGAAGAGTTTATATGATTAAATTATTGCAAATGTTAATCATAGACTATTGCATACAAGAGTTTGAAATTAAATCAAGAAAAACTAATTTAATTTGAAATTATATTGAAATTAAATTAAATGAAAAACTGAAATCGAACTAAACTAGCATTAGATTTAAATAAAATTAATATTTATGTCAATATAATTCTAATTCTAATTTCATTTAACTCATCTAAATTTAGGCTGAACTATCTGAACATTAGGATAAGCACATATTATAAAATTAAATCTTTTCTCTTTTATGATTTGTGTTTCTCACTAATGTGATATTAAAGACTAAATTAAATTTATATGTTAATTCATGTATGCTTATAAAAATTCAGAAAATAAATATTTTAAAAAGTAACTTTGAAATATTAAATTTATTTTGGATAAGTTAGAGTTATTTGATGTATAAAAATTTGCTTTTATTGTTAAAACATTTGTCACTAGGTGGCAGCATCATTACCAAATATTACCTTTTCTTTAATGTATATGTAATGATCATATTTCTAAGACATAATTTTTTTATTTCTCAACAATAATTAGACAATAAATTAAATTTATATCTAACTGAAATGTAATATATTTTTAAGTATTAAAACATAGAATATTTATGCTCTATGATTTTATAAATTTGAGCTCAAATAATTGTTAAAATAATATTTATTATCATTTCCATTAAGAGATGGCGCCATAGTTCAATATTCAAGTTGTTTTTATGTAAACACAAACAAATTGACATGAATGAAGTTTTTCATAATATTACATGTGTTTTAAAATGTGTCAAAATCGCAGTATTCGTTGAAATATTTCGTAAGATTTCTGTTTAGATGTTCTAATGAAAATAACTTAAATACTGGAATACTTTATTTGGACGTAAACTTCAAACAGGACGTGAAAATGAAAGGTAATTATAAGTGACGTTGTAGAAGTATTTTTAACAATTTTCTCCTAGTCTAAGCCTAACTTCAGCTGGAAATTTTCCAGAAATAAAAAGCTCTATTTTTACTCACTCTAGAACTTTAGAAATACAGTTTTGGGGGTTTACTTATAGGCATATTACTTCTAAACCTAAGTTGACCGCATTTAACGTCTTTGACCTCGAGTTGCAAGGTGTGTTGCATCTTGCAATCACTGTACACACACATAATAAAATATTTATTACTTCCTAAATCTATTACATTAATCGATCCTTTTCCGCCAAAACTAAAATTAATATATTTTTTATTGGAACTTTTACGCCCAAACAGAATTTATGGGATGAATTTCTGAAGATTGTGAAAAAAGGTATTCTAATTTATTTTAATACAATAATTTTTTTTTATCATATAACTGTAGTAAGCATTTTTCAGATTATGCAAACTACACAAAACTGAAATTAGTTTATTTTATTTTTCTAATGAATTCAAAGCAAAGTTTTACCAATTAACAGGAATACTAGTACATCTTTCAAAATTTATGACAGTACAAACCAGTTATAACAATGTCACTTTACAACTAAATAATATATTTAATGTATATGCAATAATATTAGTTTGGAAATATACAAACAAAATAAACTATGTATCAAATATCACAGAATTTTTCTATTAATTTTCTTTGCATGTTTTAATTTCTTCACGAATTGATATGGATGGATACATGTTTTTTATTATGAATTAGATAACTAGATAGTTTTGATAAATTTATGATTTAATAAATTTAGATAAAGAATGTCTGTGAAGGTTATCAAAACTTTTTTTTATTTTCAGGTAATTCATTAATATGTATTAATGTTGTAAAGTATTTTTAACTTGTATATTTTAGTATATAAAATAACATAGAAAAATAAAGCACTGTGTTTATATTAGCTAATTGTATAATGTTTCTTTAAAATAAAGTTTATAAGTACAAAATTATCCTTTGTTACTTCAAGAATGAGTTTTGTAGTTTTATTGTTCATTTGCACAAAGTGCTTCTTGAAAGATTTTTAACTATATAAATTCTTTGAAATGTTAATCAAATTAAAAGTACTAATAATTACAATAAAAATTTTACACTACAAAATTATTCCTTAGACAAAATTCTATATTAGTTTTACAAGTATGAAAAAAAAACTTATAAGAGAAATGTATTTTGTTTCCAAATTGATACATCTAGTCTGTTTGGGGGAGAAAACCTATCATTTTGTAAATTTTCCTTCATGGTTGGTATTTATCTATGCCTAAATTTTTTTATATTTTAAAATAAATGACACATTTATCAAATTTACAAATTATCATCTTTACCTTTTCAAATTAAAACATAAAATTACTGAAGATTAAACTGCATGCACAAATAGTAAAATTTCAGTAGGTATAATAAAATATATTAGACTCTAAAATTTTGAAGAAGCTATATGACTTTCAAATATTTGCAATGTCTTATTAAACATATTCTTGTTTTTTTTTTTTTCATTTGTTCTCAAATTTACTTATTCACTTAATAATAATTTATATGAATTTATAAAATATTATGAAATATTTCTAATTAATATATATTTTAAGAAATATGGTTCCTTACTTTAAAAAAGTTATACTTTAAATTAACTGTATAGTTTTTTGTCTGTAAATAAAGAACTGAAATAATTAATATTAAGTCTTCCATTCTTTTTGCAAAAGTCTCATTTCTTATTTCATATTGAAATTAAAATTATTTTCTTTAATTTAACATAGATGTTTTTTTAAAATATAGAATTTTTGATTTTTTTTAACATTAAAATGTAGTAAAGCATCTAAAAATTAATTCAAATATTTCTAATATGCTGACTTGATATTATTCTTAATACAGTTACCAAAAAACCTGCAAAATAATTTTAAGTTTACTATTGTGTATAAAATTGCATTTTAATGAATAAAATGTCTTTGTTTTTTTGTGTGAGGATTAGTCTTAAAAAAGGTGAATGTAAGTGTAATGAATTTAACAGAAATTATAAGTTAAACATTATTTAATAGCAATTGCCTTATTTTGAAAAGTTCAGTATTATATTTTTTTTTACTTGAAATGTATCTTTTTCATTAAATTTAATAAAAAATAGTTTGTTATAAAAAGAAAATAACTTTTTTAAGAATTGAATTAATGTGTTATCTTTTAATCTATTTATAAATTTTAAAATAAACTTTAAGGTTTTGATTTTTTTTTCTTTCATGCATGTCCCAGGATAATAAATCAGGTAAACTGCATTTTTTACATAAATTTTTTTTTTAATTTTAATAAAACAGTAAAAACTTTTTATTACTTATTTTTCAGATATTATTTTTATGCAGTAGTGAATATATTTTATTAATTAACTAACTTTTTAAAAAAATTTAAAAGCAATTTAACAATAATGCATATCATTTTTAACTAAATCCAATTCCAATTTGTCCTTGGATGACAAGAATGAAATAAAAAGGCTTATAAATTGAAAATAACAATAATTTTGGTTTAAAAAATTAATAAAAAGTATATATGTATATATATATATATATTGTTTATATATAAATGTTGATCTTTTCACAATAACATCCTGTCAAATGTAGTTTCTATGTTAATTTGACGTTAATATTCTTATATTTACTTTACATCATAAAATTAATATATATTTTTGTAGTATCAATTCCCTTATTGTGATAAATATGAAATACTGCCAACCAAAGCAAAATCTCAAAAAATTTAATCAAAAAAATTTATTTCAAATTAAAACTGATATTCTTTTTCTTCTTACAATTTTCCTAAATGGTTGAATGAAGTGGAATCATGATGGTGGAATGAGAGCTCAAAAGATGGCGCCAATACTCATGTTGGAACTGTATTTCAATAGAAATTCTTCAACAACGTATTTAATTAATCACAATAATAAAATAGCAATATAAACTTAAATAATATGATAACATGG
The DNA here is from genome assembly GCA_030067965.1 of Latrodectus elegans. Classification (NCBI taxonomy): domain Eukaryota; kingdom Metazoa; phylum Arthropoda; class Arachnida; order Araneae; family Theridiidae; genus Latrodectus; species Latrodectus elegans. The sequence goes on from CM057816.1 coordinate 23,287,115, forward strand.
GTATAGTATGTAATATATGTATAAAGTATAAGAAATATATTTATTGGTAATGAATTTGTTAGAAATATGTGTTTCATTATGTGTTCTTTTATCGTTGCGGATTTAAGCCTGTACAATCGAGTATATGTGTAGTTAAGGGGGAAAAAAATAGCCGTTCAGAATGCAATTGATTTACAAACATTAAACGTTCAATACATTTTTAACTGATATTTTGTATTTATTTTATGTTCTGTAAATAATGTTTATTTAAAAAGATATTTATAAAAAAAATCTTTTCCAAATTTTGCTATAGGTATTTGCTTTTCTGCAGATAATTGGGAATAAATCCTTAAAAAAAATTTTTTTTTACGTAAGCATACATTATTTTCAAAAATAATTATCCCCCTTATTTATTTTGAGAAACGTATATGTAGACCCATATATTTTTTGGGGGGATGGGTTAGTAAGCTGAAGGTATTTTAACATGTAACTTCTGTTTAGCTAATGCATTTTTCTGTTTTTTAATTAGAACATCAAAATTATCATCTTCATGATGTTTCTCATATTTTCATGGAACTGCACGGGCTAAAGCAATTAAGTACTTTACATATAGAGAGAGTGTAGTATTTCATATATTTCTTAAAAAAGGAATTAATGTTTTCATAAAATGACTAAATACTTAACTACCCGAATTCTTTGCCAATAGAATTTAACCTTAAAATTGACTTGTTTTCTTTTAAATCAACTCTTGTTTTGTTGAATAAAAATAATAATAATAAAAAAAAAAAAAAACACGTGAAGGGAAAACTACTATTTTTAGTAATCTTTCTTTACAGTTGTGGGCTTAGCAGGGAATATGCACAACGTGAGTTGAGGACAAACCCAACCTTTATCTCCCGTATCTCAATGGCTAGGATCAAACCTCAGAATTTCCATTCCAACAGAACTATACTATGTTATTTTAAAGCATCGATAGATATTTAAACAATGAAAAAGGCGTCAGGGTTGTCAGAACAATAAATGCCTGTTGCTCTCCTTATTGAAAGTTCTATTCAGTAATTGATGCCCCTGTTCTGCGTAGATGATTGTATATATCTAGGTTGCGAGTAATAGATTTATGTTTCATTTTCTAAGCATTCCTAAATGAAATTTTGAGATGTTAGAACTATTTTACTTATAATGCTCCCACCCCGGATGTCGTATTGGGGAAAAATCAAGTGAACTTGATGGCCAAGGAAGAATAAAGTACATATTGAAAATCCGAAGATTAACCGTTTGAAACCTGGCATTATCATAATGAATTACTTCCAAACATAATGCTTTAAGAAGATTAGCGTAATGACCACAGAATGATATCAATATACCATAAAAGAGCTATGTACCTGAAGATAAGAAGCAATTTAGTTTCTTCAGAAGACACCATCATTAATGTCTGTATTCTTCTATGAAAACAGACGCTGTTTGGAATTGCTGGTTTCAGTCTTTCACAGTTGGATGCCGATTGTCACCAACTTTGTTGTTCTAATCAGCTTTATTAATAATCTGCTTTGAAATTAATCTCGTTTTTGCCAAGTAATTTAGACTGTAGAATATATCGCGCTTAGTATGAATGCATGTTAAACACCACAGAAGCATGCATTTTGACATACTTTACCAAAATCGTATCCTTAATGTACTTCTTTTACAGCATTTGGAAGTCTAACTATGTAAGACTATTAATTTCTAGCATCACAACCCTACGCCAGCTTTTCACCATCGTATCCATACTGTTCGGTATGTTTATTATCGACAGCTATGTGTCGACACACGGTCGACCACACATATTGACGAATACTCGCATTGTCGATTTACATTGTACATATAGGCCACCCACACACACACTTGGGAAGATTACATACTTCCCTGTACTTAGCCTAGAATTGTACTCTACCAGTTCGATAGAAGCAGGTAGGTAGGAGTCTGCTATTTAGAAGCTTTGACTAAGTTGAAGGTCCCACAATACTTGATTTCCACACCTAGAATCACTATTTCATTTGGACGACTTTGCGACCACGACCCATTTAACGTAACTTAACCGTCTTTAAACAACATGACGAATTAAATCATCTCACTGCCTTTTGATAGCAAGAACGGCATTTTAATCTATCAGTTCACTGAGCCCTGACCACCATTTGGGCTGTGCAATCCCGGAGGTGCAGGCTGTAATCAGTGCTTATTATCGATTAATTTCGATATTAATTCCCTGAATTTATGTAATGCAATTGTTTGAAATCTTTGCTTAGCCGGTAGCCGAAGGGTTAGCGTTTTTGTCTTCGGTTTAACAGCTCGTTTTGTTTTCGGTGCTACAGCAGTTTGGATTCCACCTTGGGCTTAGATGTTTGTAATGGTTCGGAATTCACTTCAAAACCATACGTTACTGTCTAATTAGCTCTCATGTGCAAAAAATGACAATTGTGCAACAAACAAGCAAACAAACAAATAATATCTGAAGTCATCCAGTTGGCAGTAAAAGTCTTTGATAGCATAACATCATGCCCTATGAATTTATTTAATAAGGAATAATATTAACAGCACTTTGAGAAACATATAGGCAATATTGGACACCTTATAATTTCTTATATTATATGGAAGCTAATGCAATAAGCTACATTGTGTTATTTACCTAACGTCGGGTGCATTGTTGATCATTATTTAAGGTATCTCTTAAAAGCTGGAAAATCGATTGCAGGGAAAAAAAATCTTTCTTCAGTTGGTAGGCTTTGAAAATTTAATCATTTGCATGTGTGTGAAGATTCAGTGATGCGCTGTTAAGAATATTTCATTTATTATTTTTTTAAAAAAAAATATGACATTATATATCAAAAATTACATTTACAGGAACTTTTCATTACACAACTTATTATTATTTTTGCTATTCGATTGTGTAGTAATTCCTTTTTCTGGGCCTTATTTCTCACCAGTTTATTTTAAGAATACAAATAATTCCATTGTGAATTCAGTATTAATATTTGAAATAGAATAGGGTTTCCATCGATCGTGCAAATGATTCTGATATTTGTATTTTTAAATCACGGGGACGAATTTCTACCTGTTAATTTTCTACGTGTGTATTTATGTGCTGATTGTGAAGTTCACATTGAACTTTACATTTCATCACTTAAAAAAAAAAAAAAAAAAACTTTAATTCACAAATTTCTTAAAGTTCATGGCCACCAAAAAATAAAGTTAAAAATCTTCACTGAAGAATCTTCCAGACGAAAATAATTATTGGAGTAAAGTAACACAAACGAGCTTCTGTCTTCATTTGGCATCCTTAGTTTTATAATTGCGTAATTCAGCATTTTTTCTGTTTTTTTAGCAGCATCATTCCTTGCTGTAATCAAGAACCGCATTCATTATCCCTGCCCTGTTTGTAAGAGTGCGAATATTATATTAAAGTGAATTTTTTATATGATAGAATTTATTTACTAATTATAACTATACAGAAATAATTATGTTACTTTCTTTATATATATTGAGATATATTTGTAATGGTTTTTGGTGTTTTTTAAATTTTATTTCACATTTTCTCAGTGAGCTTCACAAATTATGATTTTTCTGCTCTTTCTCCTTAAAAGATATGTGAATTTCTATGATTTTAGCAATTTTAACTGAGATAATTACAGTCTATTCAGAATTTAAACATTTAAAAGGTGGTTCTGTGATGTTTTCCTCCTCGCTATATAATGATAACTGATTGATGAAGTGTTATTGTGACACGCATCTATTTGAAAGTAACAATTAACGACTAATTATTATTGGTTTAATTGGTCTAGGATGGAGACTTGTCAAATAACCGACCATGATTTTTAGGAGGATAATTTCGCAATGTCTATCATTTCCGATGTAAATAAGATTTTTTTTTAAGTATGAGTTGCTTCAATAACTTTAATCATCCGCCTTAAAATGAAAATGTAAATACACTTAAGAGCCAAAACATTGCCACCACCTCCACAGTTTGACATTGATCCCACCTTGGCATTGTGGGCGAACGTGATCCAGTGGGAACAATGTGTAATTTATTCCGGAGAGTGCGAAGTATTTATGTGATCATAAGTGTTTCCAGAAAGGCTACCACCGATGGAGGCGACTTTGGCAGAATGCTGATTGTGAGGACTCGCGGAAGATTTAAAATGAGTATCTCTGAAACTGCATGGTTGTTCGCGTGCTGTCTTTGTAAGTATCTATGTCAAGTGAATGAACGACTGTGAGACGAGTAGCAGATATCATGGTGTTGGATGTCTATAGAGCCTTAAAGGCATGGACGTCGAATGCTGCCTCTCTTTACTAAATAGGATCGGCTGCAGACAATGGCTCAGTTAATGAGTGAATGCAATGTGATTCAAAGTAAAAATGCTTCTAATACGATTCAGTGGTATTTGTCACTTTCTATCGTCGAACCTGTTTTATAAAGAAAGGCAGCATTCAAAATCCTTGTCATTAAGGCTGTATAGACATCCAACGCCGTGATGTCTGCTACTCGTCTCACAGTCGTTCATTCACTTGACAGAGGTACTCACAAAGACAGCACGCGAACAACCATGTAGTTTTAGATGTACTCTCATTTCCAGTCATCGGACATTACTAACTCATCTGACACCTGAATGGTTAAAGATCTTACTTCAGTTCATGTTTTTGATTTTCGCTTCTCTTGAATCAAAGCCATGAACCTGAAGGAATGTTGGTAAGGACTAGGAATCCATTTTAAACTGTAGCTCCCTGTCTTATTAACCCTAGTGTGGAAAAAAAATCACTGTGTGACAAACAAACCCAAACCAGCATTCTGTCAAAGTTACGGTAGCTTTTTTTTTGTAAAACACACACTAATCGCAAGAACGTTGTTTCGTAATAATAGTAATAATAATAATATATATTTGTTTTAATAATTTGTATATAATTGCTTCGGAATATAGTATTTTTTGGAATTTATCGTTTCTACTGGATCATATGTTTCGCGACATACCGATGGACTCAATGTCAAACCGGAGTTGTCCTAATGTTTCGGGACTTCAATGTTTATCATTTTTTTATTTTTTAAAGACGAAAACTGTTTCATATTTTTGACCAGACCATATATTTGCGTAAAAGTACGCAACAATTAATAGGCTTAATATTGATTTGGAAACGCATAAGCTACTTGGAAGTTTTGTGTCAGCGTACAAGCTCACCAGTAAAACTCATACTGGATTGGAAATGTTTCAATTTTTTCGTTCATTAAGTCTGATTTCTCAGCTAGTGTCAAAAGTAAAACGACAGAGAATACTGTAGTATCATAAAATTTTCTAGTTATAAAAATAAAAGTGTCATTTTATCATTACTACTTACCACTAGTAAGGAGTTTTAGCCTTCATGGAGATTGTGTAAGGGTTTTGCCCGATGCTGAAACTGTCAACCCTATTATATGATAAGTTGAATACATTTTGAAACAAACATATTGTTCTGCTTACGAAATTTGCAGAGAAAATAAATAGCACGATAACATTTAGCATTGAGAATATACTTTGTAGTTAATTGATGTCAGGCTAATAATTTAAACATTAACAACTATATTCTATATAGTAATATAAACTATATTCATGCATGTGCGCTTTACTTACTGGGCATGATTTTCTCCAGAAACATCTATATCACATAGGGCTTGTAGATTCATCCGACTGCATTTTATGTAGGGAACATGTTGACATGGATGGTGAGCATCTTTGGAAATGTTCTGCCCTCCAGAAAGCCCGCACTTCACATTTCAAGACGCTCTCCACTCCTGGAGATACTTCTTTTCTTTATTGGACTGAAAAATTTATTATGCTCGAAAGAGCCAACATAAGGACGTAATTTTAAAAAAATGCATGTGCACTTGTCACAGAATATCACATGTTACTGAAAATAACGACTTTATATCTATAAAACTATGAATTTTAAATCGTGATCTGCTTTTTCATTTTTTTTTACCGTCTCGTATTAGTTCCGGTGGATTTATCTGGCAATGAAATTAATGTTAAGAAAAAACAAAAGATCATTTGGAGGAGAAGCTTGTGTAGTTAAAGGATCTAAAATATTCAACGTTCTTCTCTCTGAATTCCGGTTCAGTAGTTCGTGAGTTCGATTCCCATTTCTAGCATAAATAGTATCAGGGGTTCAGAATCCACTTTAAATTGTTGTTCTTTTTAATTAGCCCTGGTGCTCAAAAGTAACTGTTTGAATGGCCAACAAACTGTATCATATTATTTACGTAATGGTGAAAATAAAGTGTTAACCTCTCCTGAGACCATGCTTCAAACTCACTGGGTGATTGATGAGGGCGCGGTGGCCTGGTTGGTTAAGGCATCGTTCTTATTATCGGAAGGCATTGAGTTTGATCACTGTTTAACCGAATATTGAGCGTGTTCACTAGAAGCGATTGGGGTATGTTAAATAGGTCGTGGTTGCAATGTCCTTCAAGTGAAATGATACTTCTGGGGTGGTAGGTCAACTGTTAATCATAAGATTGATCCCTGTTTCTAAATTACAAAGATTTCTTGTCATTTCCTTTCACTAATTGGATGCGTCCAATTCATAAGTAGGCACAGAAAAGCATGCTGGTGCAAAAACAATAATTAGGTGTTATATGATGGCAATTATGGCGCATGAATGGAGCATGTACCAAGGATAATTATTTTTTTCGTATGCTTCTTATTTTTCCATTTAGTGGCCGCGATAATCTGCTAAACAATGGTATTATTTTTCGCCTGAAATAAGTGTTTTTGATATTTGAACCACCAGAAATCTCTTAGGTTGAGAGGACATATACAAATTAAATGCTTAATGGTTACTAATATTCCTCCACTTATACAGTGAAAATAGTTGATTACCCAACATCAAATGCTAATTTTGTAGCTTGATCGTGGCCTGATTTGCCGATTTACATAATATACTTCGTTATTTTTCCACTATACCTTCGCTTTTGATCTTAAAGAAATAGCATGTTTATTACGGAAAAACGAAAATAATATAAAGCAGATACGAGATGATTTTATTGGCTTAAAATTTATTTTAAATTTATGTATAATATATACTAAATTAAACTTTATGTAGTATATATTATATACTACATAAATATACTACACATAAAGTTACTATACATACTACATAAAGTTACTTATATACTACATAAAGTTTAATTTAGTATAAGCCATTAATACCCATATACCCCTATTGGGGTATATGGGTATTTTCCTCTTATACCCCAATAGGGGTATAAGGGGAAAATACCCATATTTGAAAAGATATTGTTTGTTACTAGATTATCATTTGTAAGCAAGAACTCGGAAACACTACAAAAATTTAGTTAATATAGCCAATGTCTTTTTTGTCTTATTTTCTCATTACTCTGGCGAAATTTTCGTCATAATTAGTTAGGGTTCATAAATAAAATCTTAACTGGATATGGTGTATGGTTCAAACTAATTTCTAGCTGTAAAGCAGAAATTTTTGAAGTACGTCCACAAATTATATTGCAGAGGGAAATATATAATATTATGCATATATCAGTACGGTTTCTTATATCATTTGCATCTGAACAATTCGAGATACAGAGGTCCAGAAAGATGGTAACAAAACCATCCGTCTCTGCATTAATTAGAATAATATTTCACTAACAATAAGACACATTTTTGACTGCTTTGCCATTTTAAGATCTCTGGCTCAGCTCGGGAAATCCCCTCTCGACATCGAAAAGAGACACATAATGACACATTTTTCACTGCCTTGCCATTTTAAAATACCTGGATGTGCTCGGGAAATCCTTCCCCTTCGATATCGAAAAGAGACACATTTTTGTCAGCCTTGTCATTTTAAGATCCTTGTCTCAGGTCGGGGAATCCCCCTCCTCGACATCAAAAGTTTCCATACTCCGAAAACATCAAGGAGATAGCCAGCTGTGTTCTGCACACTCATGGTCATCTATAGTTCTCCCCATGGACACGACACCAATCAGCCAACCATATGATCAATTTGTTTCCAATATATTTAAAGCAGAAATTATACTTTATTGCTGCTTCAAGAAAGAATAAATTGTTAGTTGCAATTTTGTCTCTGAAAAATAATCCACTCGTATTAAAATATGAGAAATTAAGTATGCATTCTATATAACGTCTATGAACAATATTATATTTATATTTACGGTACAAATATAGTAAATAATAAAAAAACGCATTATATTTTTAAGTTATCTTTATTTATAAAATATCGAATTTTTTCTTATGTAATCCATCTAAAAAATAATTTCATCTAAAATTACATTATTATCAGTCACATATCAAGAGCAACCAAATCGTATTTGGTTATCATTTACGTAGTTTGTGGGAAATCGAAAAACTACAGATCAATTTAAAAAAAAAAAAAAAAAAAAAAAACTTGTTACTTTTTTATCTGTAACGTAAAACATCTTTTGTGAGAATAAAATTAGATGCAGTGATCGAGAGTAATTTTTCATGTATGGAATTTCGTATTATCTTATCGTACTAATGGAAAATTGTAAGACTAAATTTTATGTACTATTATTAGAAAAATGCCATGCTTATAAAAAATGCAATCGATATATATTTATAAAAAAAAAAAACTGTATCAATCCTTTTTTATTAATTTATTTGCTTTCTTATTGTTGAGCAAATCCACAATATTAAAAGATGTATATTTAAATAACTAATGCAATTTTAAAATGACACTTAGAAATCCTAAAGAAGAAAATATTACAAATAATAGAATTTTGAACAATACCAAGAAATCTAAAAAAATAGATATATTTTTCCAAATCGCTTTGGCAACGGTTACAAATCCGCTTTAAATAAATGCTGATTATAAAAAATGACTTTATCGTACTAACAATATTCTTCAATTATACAACGCAGCAATAGTACACCATGAAAAGGCAAAACAATTTTTAGTTTTTCCGCTTATTTAAAACACATTAATCGATAAGTTTTATTACTTATTAATTAATACGCAAAAATAAAATAAAAAATTAACTACGTTAGGGCTAGATTCCTATGTACAAAACTGTTTTCGTGTTTTGTTTAATTGCATTAATTTACAATTCTCGCTTATCGCCTCCTATTGGCTACTGTTAATTTTTATCAACTTTTTTTTCATTTGGTACGAATGATTTATTTATAGACATAATTTTATGAATTTTTAATTTGGAATGTAGTAAAATTGTGAATATTTTAAGATTTCTTTATTGAGAAAAAACTGACGTTTTTAGAATTGGATGAACGACTTTTGTTTAATTTTATAAATTTTTAATTTTGAGTGTAATAATTCGTCAGTTTAAGTTATTTTCCAATAACAAAAACATATCATTTTGAGCCGGATTATTATTTGTGTTGTAATTTAATGAGTTTTTTTTTTATCCATTTGAAATACGGTAACTATAAAATTGAACATTCAGTCTTCAGAGTTAACAATTAGCCGATATTAAAATTATTTTTTACATCGAACTTTTAAAAAATTCACCACTATTTTTCTTAATTTATGAAATAAAATTAATACCAAAGTAATGAAATAGGTTGCGGATATTGTTTCACAAAAGTTATGTTTTAACTATAAAATGTTTTTTAATTTGTGAATGGTTACTGTAGATAGGTTGGAAAAGGTATTATGTGCAGGAGGTAGCAAGTTCGATTCTTAACCCAACCAAGTAATGTTGTGTTGAGAGAGCCTAAAAACATACACATTTCTGATAGATACTCATGCACGAATAAACCTAAGAAATCTTCTACCGTTGTTCACCAAAATGTAGGATATTTTACTATGAACTCTGTCTACAAGTGAGTTATTTTATCTTCGGTTCAACAGTTTGTGGGCTCGAATCCCACCTTGGGATACTTTAAACCGTAGGTCCCGGTCTAATTAGCCCTCGTTGTGCAAAAAATGACCGTTGAGAGACAAACAAAACTAAACCAAACCAACCTTGAGATTGGATGTTTGTAGTGGTTGGGTATCCGTTTGTTCCGGTCTAATTAATCCTCGAGTGCCAAAAATGACAGTAGAGTGATTAGCAAGCAGTCTTCGATTTCGTCTTCCAGTAACAGAGAAACTGCTTTCTGAGTTTAATTAATATCTACTAAATTCTGAGAACTATAAATTTAAAGTGAAATTTATAATCTCCGATATGTTTATGAAATGGGCATAAAAATTTATTTGAACAGCATATTTAGTTACTTAGAAACTACAACTGTTGAGGGAACCCTATTGACTGCAATAAGTTTTGTTTATTCTTTGGCTGAAGAATTCTTTGGACGAAAACTGAATATCGCCAGATCGAGATGAGGCTGTTTCTGTCATTGGACGCTGATGAGCGGCAGAATTTACGAGAATCCTTTCCGCGTCCTCGATGGAAGGCCACTCAACAATAATGGTCAATCAAAGATCTCTCAAGACGCGGGCTTTTTTTGTTTTGATTACTTTTTCTCGTTTTTATGGTTGCGTAGATGGGATTGGCGAGTTTTTCGTGCACATATCCCGCTTTCTTAGGCGATTCCTTTTCTTTTTTCTTTTTTTTCCTTTCTCCTCTTCATTTCGAAACTGGTTCGACAACCTACGCAAATATTCTCGCCAGCTCCTCTCTCCCTCTCACCCTGTTTCTGAATTACCATCTTAACGACGCAGCTTATTGTTTCCTTAGCCTTATGACCGTAAATAGCTATGGACTCCTATGTTCCGGGTGCGAAATTAATAACAATTTTAATCTTGAAGGTCCTTGCTCCACCTTCTGGCCGCATGAGATTTAAGTTATTGAAGTTCGTTTGTTATGACAAACTTTTATTTTGTTGCAGAGCTGGTCGATGAATGGTGAGCGCCCTAACCTTCGATTTGACAGTTCGTGGGTTCGATTCACCCAATGATCATGGCTGTTTGCTGTGATTTGAGGTCTAGGGTTTGGTATAGAATCGGGGGTACCCCTTGTGTTTTAGCTATAAACTTTAATTTTTGGTAACCTTCAACAAAGAGAAATAAAAACAACATTTATACTTTTATCATGCATTTTTATTAAGGTTGCTGCTTCAGAATTTTCCGGGTTTTCACCCAGCAAAAATTGAATAAGACTAGCTATCTATGGAAGTGCTGTCGGAAAGTAAATATGATTTGAATTTTTTAAAAGAACATTAGCCCAGCTTTCAACTGCTAGTCTGACATGTTTATGGCACTGAATTTTTTTTTTTTTATAATAATTGAGTTTCAAATTAATGAAGCTGTCACGAATCAATTTGCATTTATCAACAAAAACAATATGCGGAAATTCTGTCTATTTCCCATTTATTAGCAAAAAATGTCCTGCTTAAAATAGACTGTTAATATCTCACAGAACGATTTGTATTGAAATTGTTATATTATAAGTGATAATAAATAACAAGATTTATATTAAATATAACTTATAAAAAACGAGGCAGGTTCGCTATGGAATTGAATACCTCATGATTTGACGATACGCTTTAGCGATAAACTTTAATTTCTGGTTATCGTATGACTTTTATGTAGCGACCATCTTATTAGTCGCATCTTGATACCTGTCTTGGCGCCCCCTCCCTCAAAGAGAACAGTTAAAGAATTAAGGGATACCCCATTATAAATTTTATCCAAAATCTATTGTAAACAGTAAATCTTTGTCAAATCAATAATTTGTGTTAAAAAAAAAAAAAAAAAAAAAAAAACCACTTTGTAGCGACGATAAATTAATCGGACCTTTCAGTTTGCTTTTCATCAATTTGTATAATTCGATCTGCTGTTATGCAAAGTGTCTGCTGTTCAGTGTTTTTAGAATGAATTTTATTTTTTTCCTCGTAATTTAAAAGTATTATTCAAAAATTTTGTGCTATTAACTGACATCCTTTAATACTCAGATTGAGAAAGAAATTGACAAAACTTATACAGTGTTAGTAGATTTTTTTCCGTTTGATGTATCTTCGCAGGAATTTCACCGGAAAAGTTAGTTACTCATAATTATTACTAATAATTAGAGTTTGTTTTATCAATGTTTACGAATAATTAAACTCCTTCATATGGTTATAATTATACAGGTTTTTTCTTTGGATTTCATTCCAGATTTTTAAATACGAATTATTTGTTCTTTCTTTGGACAATGAAATTCAATTACAAATTTAAGCAGTTAATACGCTTAGTAAATATGTATACAAATAAATGTGTGCACGTTTTCTGTTATAACTAGAAACAGATTTAAGTATTTCTTTGAGCCACATTATTATGCATAAATGTGTTGATGTGTGTTAGGGGAAAATAGCATATCGGGTATTTATAGAAGTTTTAGAAAAGGAAAAGTATAATCACTATTACTTTGATTTTGGTGTCCTCAGTGTTTTTGAGTTAGAAAATCAATGTTAGTAAAAAAAAAAAAAAACGTTATTTTCAGATATTATGCATACAAACTACAGCTATGTGAATGCTCACACAATACAGCTATTCGATTTTTTTCATACATACCTTCTTGTAAGCTGGTTGTCTAGTCAGTTTTATTTATTCCATTGGAATACCCCACTTTCAAATAGCATCAAAAAAGTGATTATTAAATGATATTGCGCTTTTTTCTATTGTGTCTAAAATATCTTTCAATTATGTTACATCTTCGCTTTTCTATTTATACCCATATGTAGATAGACTCTGCTTAATTTTAAGGAGATGATGGGAATAGATATCACTTTCTTAAAATTTAATAGAAAATAAGTGGTAAGGTCAAAACCTGAATATTAATATTTTCCTCTGCAATCATTATAAGCATTAAATGAAGAATTTGATGTTGCAATTGTTGTGTGCGTATTAAACGATTTTCTGGATTCAGCTTGAAACCGTTACTTCTTTGTTATAATAGTGCATTATTTGTGACCTTGACACTTTAGCCCCCTTAACTATTTTTGATTGGTATATGCTTACGTACTTTTACAGATGCATAAGTAATTAGTAATAATTGTAGGAAATAACTTCCAAAGAAATCTTGAAAACTTTTTAATTATAAAGCTGTCACTCAAATTTGCACATATTGCATTTTTGGGTTAAATGCATAATTCGTTTGGAACAATGTTCTACAGAAATATTGAAACTTTTTAACTGCTCTTTAATTGCAAACAAATGAATTAGAGAATCTTACGTCATTGGATAAAATTGTTTGTGAGATAGTTTACAACCTCACATATTCTAGCAATTCGTAAATGAAATTAAACCTTCCAATATAAAACTTCATAATTTGAATCTACTGTCAAGCAACGAAGTAGTCGAGTTGGCCTATCTTTTATACATCCACGCAGTGACATCAAATACTACGAATGTTTATCTGTTGTTGTTACTTGTGATACTTGCACAAGCCAAGCTCACTATTCCTTCGCTATGCGAATTTAAGTCAATAGGGAGCGTCTTTCGTTTTAATCAGAGCACTACGAAGGTGAAAGTGCGTCTTTGTTCTTTAAATCCTTCGATAGATGGCACCACCAGAGGATCCACTCCCTCAATTTTGATATTGATCTGAAGGGGAAGGAAATTTTCTCCGGATCATTGCACCCTCGGTAACTGCTCAATGACCGACCACAGGAAATTCGATTCCACAGATTTAACGAGCACGTATATCGCATGTACTCTGTGGGACTTTAATGGCTTTGGGAATCAAACCCCGCCTTCCGGATGGAAGCAGATGCCTTAACGACTAGGCTAGCACGGCCCAAATATATAATATTTATCTACATAAACTCTGTCATCTACATAAACTTCATCAGTCTGATTGAATCAAGGATGATAAAATATACTTGATTCCCTTACCAATCTGGATTTTGCAGCCTCAAGTATTCTGAAGTTTTGTAAAATTTAACCTTTATGTCAGTGACGACGAGATTGGACTAAATTATTCTCATAAAAATGATTTAAGATGCTAGAAACCCGTCAAAAAGCGTTATATTAATATATATTTTCTTTAAGGACTTAAGTAGTCTGTTTCCCATACTAGCGCTACTTATATTGTTCAAAAGAAAATAAGTGGCCTTGGTAGCCTAATGGTTAGGGTATCAGCCTTCCATCCTTAAGGGCAAGTCTCGATTCCCAATGCCGCCATAGGCTCACCGAATACATCCGATATACGTGTTCGTTAAATCTGTGGATTCAAAAGGCCTGTGGTCGGTCGTTGAGCAGTTATCATGAGTGCAATGGTCTGGAGAAAATTTCTTCCCCATCAGGTAAAAGTCAAAATTGAAGGAGTGGATCATTTGGTGGTGCCATCTATCGGAGAATTTTTAAAAAAGAACAGACATACTTTTACATACATGGTGCTCTGATTAAAACAAAAGACGCACCCTATTGACTTAAATTCGCATAGTCAAGGCATAGCGAGTTTGGCTTGTCCAAGTGTCATAAGTAACAACAACAAAACAACAAGAAAAACAAACTTAATACCTATATACTATTGGTGGCTTGTTAGTTTCAATTGGATAATTGAAACTAACAAGCCTAACTACTTCCTGAGATTAGGATTGAACTGAAGGATTAGGAGAAAGTGCTCAGCACTTTACCACATCTCTAACTCGGTGCCATCTTAGAAATGGTTTCACTAAATAACATATATTCTAGCTTCATAATATTCACATTATTAAACATTGTGTTCCTTCAATATCCTTCATTCCAGAATCTTTAATTAAGCATCCGTGTTCAGTGAACCAAATTGGATATTATGCAACTTTTCAACGTTAAATCCCTTAGCTTTTTAATTGGTATCGCAATGTGCGTAATATTCGTAGGCCATACAAATAAAAATGCAGATGTACGCTTTACTTGCGGTACTACTGAAATATTGATGTCGTTTTTGGCAGTCCATACTTGCTGCATAATTACTTTTTTTTTTTTTTCAAGTGAAATTTGTGGTGAGTTGGATGCTTTACCACGCTCCAAATGATCTTATCGTGGAGGAATGTAATCATTACAAAACAGTGACCACATCCGTAATCATCATATTAAATAATATGTGTATGTTGATGCACAGTATCCTAACTTTAGCTATGCTTTTGAGCTTATTGAAGAAGTCTTTGTTTAAATTCTGTGTAAGTTCAGCAGTGTTTTAAAAAGATTTTACTTTCTAATTTAAATGAAAAATTCAGCGTTTATTAATCTGAAACGTGTACTTTTCTTACCATTTATTTTAAATTGTATATTCTTTGCGGGCATGCCAAAATTTATATTTTATTTCATATATTTTGTATAAAAAAAAAGGAATTTTTTTTAGTTGTGTCTGAATATGTACTTTATATAGTTTTCGGACCTTATTCTTTTCCATTTTTTATGTTTTTGATTATTTCTAAAGGTATGACTGTTTGCAGTTTTTTTTTTCGTTTATGAAAACAATTAAACTTTCAAAAAAGCATGAAGGATTTCTTTTGTACTTTGGAAAGTAAATAAAAGATATTTTCCTTTCTTACGCACTTGAATTTTGATGAAGATTTTGGTTGTGTGTGTGACAGGGGGGACACACTTTCAAGTTTCATACTACAATAAAGTTGATTTTTCAACAGTCCTTATCACTCACTGTAGCCTCTCTTTTATTAGTTTTAGAATATTACATACTTATGTTTTATATTGTAATAATGTAAGAAGCAGATTGTACATTGCTTTTAATATTCTAATGTATTTCATGTTAACCATACACTGGGTCAGAAAATGAATATTTATGCTTATTCCAAAATAAATATTATTACCTAGATTATATTATTAACCTTTTTTTAAAAGTATTTTTCAAGTGCAAATAAACTATAAAGTTTGCTTATTTTATTATTACGGTTACTTGTTTTTACATTTGTAACATTTTTAAAATTATAAAAAAATAAGTTAAATAAATTATTTGCTACTATATTATTTCTTTTAACGATATTATGAACATTTCACGATGATATTGTTGATGAATGGGGATTAAAAAATATTTTAGACAGTTTCAATTATTTTACGTTTAGTTAAATTATTTCATTTTGTTTTTATTGCCTGTTTCTAGCGATCAGAATGATTAAACACGGGTAACTGTTTCATATTTTTGAGCTGTGATCAAATGATGAGATGGCTTCAGGTGGCCTCTCCTTTTCCATGTCACGTGAGAGCAGAGGCGAGATATTTGATTCGCTATGAAATTTCGTGTACGTAAGCACGGGAGGGATGGGGGGTGGCTTGTGGTATTAGCATACGCTAGGCATTGAGGCAGTTATCTTTTGAATAATTTTTCCCATTAAATTAATGAGCTTCAACTATTTTTTGTACCATTTCTTCATTAAGTCGTCAGTTGCTTAAATTAAACTATGAATTTAAAATTTTCCTATTTTAAGCGATAACAGTAAGTGATCGGTTAACTAACATAATCGGTTACAAGAGTATGTTCGCTATCCGAATTGTTCGTTAACCGATCATAGATTCACCATAGATTTTTTTGTGAAATCGAATCATTCGTTCTGGAGACCCAAATAATAAAATTAAAAAAAGGATCTATGGTTTTTTTTTTTTTTATCAAGTTTATATAAAAATAATACATACAAATAGTCTTTTCATTTTTTGTATAGAGAACGTTAGAACATGTTCAATGTCTTTTTTCTCTCTTTTTCAAGATTTTCTGGAAGTCATTAATAGCATTGCCGTTGCAAAGTTATTATTTGTTGTTGCCGTCTGGGATTCATTATTCACGACTACGTTTGAGAGAGAGAATGAATAAGGGGAGGGGTGGCACTCAAAATGAAATCAGTTTCGGTTTTGAAACATAATTCTAGAGAGGCGAAAAACGATTTTTGGTTCTTTGGGTTTGGCAACCCTATACCCTCTGTGCTGTGAGAGCCGAGGACTGTTCGATTCATTTTAGTTCGTTATTCAAACATGTGTTCGTTGTTCGAACACAAAAATTTTTCGTAATAGTATTCATTGTTCGAACTATTCGTTAACCGATCACTCACTGTATATCCTAGCGTTTACTTCAAAGCGCCATCTAGGGACATTATCTAGGAACAAATTAAAGGTCAGAGTGTGATTCAATGAAACAGCGAAATTACAACAAAACTACCTATGGTATCGTTCAGAAACAGTTTGGAAAGAGTCTTGTAGTGTAATTTCAGATATTTTTATAAAAACAGCTTATACTATTTTATTTTCAAAAAAGTAGTGTCCAAATTTATGTTAGGAAATGATTTTAAAATTAATTGATGAATTAAAATACTATTGAAATACTGATACACACTATATTTTTAATAATTAATAATAAAAGTTAAATGCTTATTAGCGAATTTTATTTAAAATGTCTTTTATATTGTCTTGTTATTTCAAACATAATTAATATATTATTCAGTACATTAAGACTTCAATAGGATTTTTTGAATTATGATTGTTGGAAATCTCTTTTAATATCTTAAAGTAATCATTGTAGTGTCAGACTCCAACTTGTTTTCCTTTTCAGACCTTATTATCGCAATTTTATGAAAAAAATTAAATAAAAAAATCTCGACATAAAATTTAATAATTCATATGCTTCTAAATTAATCTTAAATTAATCAATTTTGTATCATGTATTATTAAATTCTCACTTGCATGTTGAGACATAAAAGTGAGAAATTTGCTGGTTTTTCATATCATGTGGATTCTTTTTCTAGAATTTTCGATTTAACCCCTGATATGTTCTCTGCGACTGACGGGAATTTGATGTTATTCGAAATGTTTAAAATAATTAGAATGAAGCTGTTCTTATGAAACTAGATTAAAAATATCGACTATATACAACATTTTGTAAGGAATGCACTTGTATTGACTCTGATTATATGTTCCTTAATACACCTTTGAGAACAGAAAAAAAGTTTTTACTAACATTACAAATCAATTAAACCGTGGTAGCCTAGTAGTTAGCGTTCGATTCCCAATGCTGCCAAAGACCCACCGAGTACATACGATATACGTGCTCGTTATATCTGTGGAATCGAAAGTCCTGTGGTCGGTTATTGAGCAGTTACCATGAGTGCAATGGTATCGAGAAAATTTCCTCCCCCTTCAGATCATTGTCAAAATTGAGAAGGTAGATCCTCTGGTGGTGCCATCTATCGGTGAATTAAAAAAAAGAGAGCAAAGACGTACTTTCACCTTTGTGGTGCTCTGATTAAAACGAAAGACGCTCCCTATTGACTTAAATTCGCATAGAGATCTTGGTTTGTCCAAGTGTCATAAGTAACAACAACAACAAATTAATTATTCTGAAGGGCATTGAAGAAATTAAATCCGCTGTTTATTTTAGAATGTTGTGGTATTTCAAAGCAGTATATCTTTTCTGCTTATTACCACCTACGCTTTTACGCATTATTTGCACAGACGATATTCTATCGAATCGAGATGGTGTTAACTGTTTCATTTGAGGTCAGTCCAGTTCTTGGTAACTTCATAATTTATATAAGATCAAGCCCGTAGGTAGTATTAAGGGCCCATTAAATGTACCTCAACCAGTAAGAAATTCTCATCAGAGCTTCTATCTGACTTGTGATTGGTAGAGGTGCATTTAATGTGCTGTTAGCGCTAACCAGAGCCTAATGATCGTAATTGCATTCACTCTTTGCTGCTGTTGAGTGAAATTTTTGTCGTTTTTTATGCTAAATAAAGTGGAGCTTAACCCTTTTCACATATGTGCTTTCAAAAATTCCTAACTATTTGAATTAAATTTTTCGAGGTTGCTAGAAAATTAAAAAAAAAAATTACTTAAAATTTCGATCAAGAATGTTAAGTGTGTACCTAAGACTTTTACAAACTAAATTAATATGGTAAACAAATAAAAAAACTTTATGCAGTTTTTATATACTTTTAAAAATACGATAAGATCTTTTTTGAAAAAGACATTTAAATTTATTCCCGGATGTATAGTTATGTATTCAATAATTCAAGCATAATAAATCAATGAATTCTGATGTAATCTTGACTGACTATTAAATAACAATATCACATTGCAATCATTTTCAAAAACTATATTTATGAAAAATGTAGTTCTTGTTTGCGTTCCAGTTCATGTATAACTATAGAATCTAAAGCAATATGATCAGGTTTCCTTTGATCACATTGCTAAGTTAAACTTAAGAAAACAATGCTTCTAATTTACTGAAATTTTTACTATAGGTGACTTATTGTACCGATTAAGTGTTTTTAACTGTGTTTGGGAACCTCGTTTGAAGAAATTGAGATTTCTGTCTGATTTTTAATCATTTTCAAAGAAAGATGGTGATTAAATATGTTATAATAATTAAATATGTTATTTTAGTCTGTGGTTGTTTTATCATACACATTTCACATGATAATATTTTTTGACGATATCAAGTTTTGTTCTCTTGAGAGTCCACCTCATTATCGTGATCCTTGATAAAGATGATCAGGTTTCCTTTGATCTTTTTGTGTGGTCATGACTTCATTGCATTGACTATATTTCCTAGACAATAACCCAATGCTATCCAACCGCGTTTTCCAAGACAATGGCCAGCATCTTGCTATTAATTTCAACTTCCTAGATTTTACTAATTTATTTCCAGTCACATTATTTTCTAGATTTCTGTTACATAGGCATGGTTTAAAATTTCAAGTTTAGTTTTCTGAAAAAAAGAAAAAAACTTTGAATTCTCTGTTTTTCTCTTGCTAGGAAATTTTTTATATGTGCTACTCTGGTACGCGTGCCATAGACTTAATACCGTTGTTATTTAATTTGTGCTAAATTATTTTGAATAAATACACTTAAATAATAATATTCAAAATGTATGATTTATGTACTTATTATATAATTTGATGTATATATTTAAATCTTATACTT
Organism: Latrodectus elegans; assembly: GCA_030067965.1. Lineage (NCBI taxonomy): Eukaryota > Metazoa > Arthropoda > Arachnida > Araneae > Theridiidae > Latrodectus > Latrodectus elegans. Next base: position 23,306,946 of record CM057816.1, read on the forward strand.
TGAATAAATGTTCGTGAGTCAATAAATGTACTTGATACCTTTCTTCCAATTCAAAGATTCTCTACACTGCTTAGACGAACATAGAATTAAAACAAAAAAAGGTGTAAACATTATTCAGAGATTTTAAATTATGATCATTGTTATGATATTACAATGTGCGTTTCTGAAATTTTGCCTATATTTGTGAAAATACTACAAAAATATTAAAACTTAAACTTAATGGTCCATTTTTAAAATTTTTTGTTCACTTCTTAGTTGTACGTTTTTTAAAGTCATTTGAATTATAATTATGTTGTATACTGTATGCTATGTAGGAAAATGTGAAATTATCAGTGAAGCAAATATCTCTCTTTTATCTTAAAAGGATTCTTTACATACATATATATTTAAATATTACGTATGCTCATATACACACACACACACTTATTTATATATATATATATTTATATATATATATATATATATAGATATATATATATATATATATATATATATATATATATATATATATATATATATGTATATGTATACGTGTATGTATATCTATATAATAGATTGGTAAAGAAACATAAATGGAATTTATTTCTAAAGAGTTTGTTTGCTTTAGAAATTTCTAGTGCTCAAATTAAATACACCGAATATGGAAAATATGATTAACAAATAATATATTTACATTTAATTGACATATATCCTTTTCATGTATATTTTAAAGTCGTGTTAAAGAGTATCATGTTTTCAATAAATTGACGTGTTTAAATGATTGATGGAATATTTTGTGATTTTTTTTTTTTTGCATACAGAGGCGAAGTGTATTTCAATACTCTAATGCAATCCTCAGGAATTCTATGCTTTCCGTATTCAAAATAATACTGCGTGATGTGTTCATGCTTACATAAATCTGGAAAAAGAAGTTTGAGACCTCTCGAAGTTTGATTAGTGGCGAGCTTCTGATGACAAATAAACAGGAAGTGCTTAAATTATTTCGAACTTTCACTCATTTGGTGTAAGATAGATTGCGTATTTAAAATTACCTTGCCCTATTGGAATGTATATAGTTTTTCTATACTGAAATTTTATGTAAACTTGTGTGCTTTGTAAACTTGTTTACAGTACAAACGTTTAAAGTATATAGGAAAATTAATACTATATATGAAGTTTAAAGAATCCCAAACCCTTTTCTGAATTATTGAAATGAAATATGATTATTGATATTACATTATGACTCCAATTTTTTTGTATACATGGACAGTGTATGAAATTGTTGGTAGTTCGTTTTTTTTCGAATTTTATTTTTTATCTATAATTTTATTAAAAATAAAATTATATAGTTTAGTGTGCTTAATAAATATTTACATTATAACGATGGAAATAATATTTTCTCTTTGCTACATCGATAGATTTTTCATTTCAGGAAATGACAATTTTTTTTCTTATTCATGCAATCCTTATCTATAACAAGAAGTTAGTTTTGATAGTGATAAGAATTTTATTATTTCTTGCTTTTAAATGCATATTAAAGTCTTCTAAATAATAGGTTCGTTGTTTATTAATTGTCAAACATTCTTTGATAAGTTAACCGCTGAAACTAGAAAGTAGTCATTAAATTTCAAAATTTCCGATGGAATTCTTGTTATTGCTATTGCCCCAGACAAACAACGATGTAGAAAAGTATTTTTTGAATGACTGTATCAAATTGATTGATTATATCTCCCATTCAAAACGAATTGTAACGAATAAATAAAGGGAAAGTTTGGTAGAAAGTGAAGATGTTGCCACAATTTTCTTTCTTACTAATTTTATTTCATTGCATTTTTTCTTCAGAATTTCTTCTTTTTACCCTAATCTCTAGGCGTTACTCGTGCTTGATTGTGTACTTGATATGTGTCCAAGACTAAGATTGCCATGTTGAAAAGATTTATGCATAAAATTTTTTCGTAGAGAATCAAGAACGCGGAATATTTAATAAAATAATCACGCCTATAAATTTGTCAATACAAGAAGGACAGGCATCTGAGTCTTATTTATTATTTCTATCACAATTATTTTGATCTCCTTCCCACGATTACCACTTGCTTCGATGCAAACTCCGTCGCAAGGCATCAGCTCTTCAGGGGACTACGAAAAAAATGGTGCGTACCTACAGGAGCTTAATCCTGACCGTGATATCACCTTTACCATCATCAGAATGCGAACTGGACACATGAGGGGTATGAAAATCATGCTCGATGGATCTAGAACCTACGCAGAATGCAGGCACTGGTCAGGTGTTCCGCTTCGATCTGAGACATCTCTTCAACTGTGTCTTTGTTGCCTCGACCCTCTTCAACATCGATCCCAATTGCTGTCATGACACCCTTTACACGGAAAAAGCTGAAAATGTGGCCAGTGCAGCACTCCATGCCTTTGGCCCCGCATGACTTGTCTTTTTTATCTTTTATTTTTGCACTTGCCACACGACACAACATCACGATTACATGATTAATTTCTGTATCGTTGTGGACACCTAAAGCTTCCAAATCTGTGACAATAACAGATATAATCTGATCTGTCATTGAGTCGCATTGAACCTTGTTGACAAATTTGGGTTCTGTTTACCATGAGACTTCAATCCTACATTAAGGTTCATCGATCAAATTAGCTGAAGAGTAGTAGCCGATCGAATCTCTCATCACCATGTCTTGTGTGATCATGAAAGCATGAAGGATCTACAGTCACATTATCTGTAGGAAAAATGGCGTTATCAGGCTTCGAAAGTAAATCACATACCTTTGGCTTTATGTAAAAAAATAACAAATGGTAGTTTTCTATATTGTGAATTGTGATATGTAATCAATGACATCCTACAAAAAGGAGCAAAGAAGACAATGCTATTCACATAGTACGCACTTTTTCTATTTATATAGTCCAGTACGTTATCTATCCAGCTTATAAAAAATGATTAAGAAAATTATAATAAGCTTAGACATTTAGACAAAATTTAACCGACTTTGAAAGTTTAATATAAATATTGCATAAAACACTGAATGCTTTTGTTTTGAAAGCATTAATATTTTTAAATGAATAATGTTGTTTATTAAACAAAGTGAACGTGGGATAAAATGAAACAGTGAAGTAATAGATTTATTGTGAATTTGTTGTCAAAACATAATATCAAAATTGAAAGATTAATAATTCATCTTTTGTTTAATTTATACAGTTAATGATTATTTTTTAATTGAAAAAAAAAGCTTGTAAAGTTACTATTTGCTTATTCATTTACAGTTCTGCTGGTCCGGCAAATGATGAAGATTTCATATTCTGTCCTAGCTTTATAACATAGAAATCGCTAATTTCGATTTTGTTTGTACTGCGGCATTCGGAAAAAAAGGCAAAATTGGTTACATTGGCTATCTCTGGCATTGCAGATATCTTTTATATATTTGTAGGCATGTTCTCCATTCATAATAAATGATACTTCCAAATGTTCAACATGTGTATTTTCTTTGGCTATTTTATTGTTTTAGGGCCTTTGACAGCTAAGATCCTCTATAGGCTATCTTGAGCAAGTAAATTTTCTCAATAAATGATCCTAATTAGAATTTTTCATTAATGATATGCATTTAAAATGCATAATTTATGTTTACTTATCATTAATTATATTTGTATGTATACAGTGAGACACATAATTTGCATTTTGTAATCTATAAATTATAATACATATATATACGCTGCTGGCCACCCAAATTGCAACACCAAGAAAGACAAGACATATCAAAACAAAATTTATTTTGTAGGTAACATGTTGACCAAGTATCAAATGATTAAATTTATTGACTACTGGGAAGTGTGGTTGCTGCCAAAATCAGTCGCCAGAGTAACCGCCATTGTTGGAGATCACCACTACCACATGCCTCGGCATTGATTCAAAGAGGCTTTGGATGTGTTCTTGGGGTACAGCACACCAAGCAGCTTCCACACGTTGCCAAAGTTGATTTGGTGTGGCAGCTGAGGATGTAATCTCGGTCAATCGTTGAGCAACAATGAACCATATGTTTTATAATGGTGAAAGATCTGGAGAGCCAGCCGGCTAGGGAAGCAATTCAATCTAGCGATTGCGAAGAATCTTTGGATAATGCATGTGGTCATGCATTATCTTGCTGAAAAATGGCTGTGGACAAACCCTGAAGCTAAGGAAGGACAATTGGCTCCAACACCTCGGAGATGTAGCGCTGACTCTTAAAAGAACCGTTATTGCTTACAAATGGGGTGCAAGAATGATATCCAATAATGAACCATACTATAATACCCGGTACAAGATCAGTGTGGCGGTGCATAACGCAGCTATTCAGGATCCTCTCTCCACGGTGCCTCCAGATTCGAATGTGACCATCGTGGTGTTGCACACAGAAGCATGACTCGTCAGTAAAAACAATTTCATTCCATTCTGCCGTCGACATCCTTCTTTCATCGCACCATCGGAGACGTCTGTGGTTCTTCGTTAAGGGTAGACGAAGCAATGGACGTCCTGCGAACAGACTACTCTGCTGTGAACGGCGTCGAATGGTATGCGCAAACACTGGATGATGCGTTATAGACTTAATTTGCTGTGCTATGGTTCGTGATGTGGTTGAGCGATCCGTCACTACAATGCGCACAATTTGCCTATCATTACGTGAAGTGGTGCATTATGGTTTATGCGATCGAACACGTCGGTCCGTCGTACCCTCCTACATCCAACGATCACATATCCGCATTATAGTTGTTTGGTTTCGTCCAAAATGACTACCGATTTCTCTGAAAAATAATCCATTATCTCGGTAGGCCACTATCTTTCCTCTGTCGAACTCGGATACTTGATCAAAAAATTATCGCTGTTTTCTACGAGGCATAATTAATCATTTTTATGGGGGAAAAAAAAACATAATTACCGAACTTTGTCGAAATCTCCAAGCCTTAAATAACATTTTTAAGTGGCGCCACATGTACACGTAATGTGCGTTTGCGCTGAAATTCTAATCACTTGCATATCTTACCTCCTCTAATTCATGTTATTTTGCTTCGTTCAGGGAGTTGCATTTATAACGACCAGCAGTATATGCATATATATATATATATATATATATATATATATATATATATATATATATATATATATATATATATATATATATATATATATGGAAAGAGAGCGTTCTGAAAGTTGAAGTTACACTGTCTCGTCAGAGATGGCATCATTGCGCAAGAAAATCGAATCTTGAGCAGACGATAATTAGATAATTAAGTTTCATGGCTTCCATCTGTTGCAATATCATTCGAATTGTTTGAACTGTTGCTGCGTAGTACGAGAAAAAATGGCGCGTTGACTAGAATATTACTCCAACATTAAAATCCGCGGAATAATACATTTTTTGTAGGCAAAACGTTTAACGAGTACGGAGACTCACCGTGAAATATTGGCAGTACAGTGTCACACCCAGTCATTTTGAAACGGTGCCAGCAGCTCCGAGAATGGTAGCACTGACAAGCGATTCTAAAAGGCAAGGAAAGCCAATACCGATGAGCATAATCGGACATGGTGGATCGGGTGGAAGGCATTAATCTCACCAATCACAAAGTGATCATCGTACACATTGCGCAACAGCTAGAAATATCAGATGATATTGCTTATTACTTTTTCCGCGTTACCAACTAGATTGTTTCAAATTGTGTTCGATGGCTTCCTTATTCTTTGAGGTCCAAACACAGAGGAGTAAAGTTTGCAGCTTTCCTGGGATTCCTTCAACGTTATTTTGCGGAGAACAAGGATTTCTTAAGCCGAATCATTATAGATGATGAGACGTGGATGCACCATGTCACTCAAAAAACGGAGTAAGTGTCGATGAAATAGGTACACACATCATCGCTTGTAAGAACAAAATCCAAAATTCTTCCATCATCGTATAAAGTCATGGGTACTGTTTCTTGATTGTGAAGGAGTTGTCTACATTGAATTTATGTGGAAGAGCACAAAGATTAATGCTGAACCCTACTGCAAAATACTAAGAGATTTGTGCAAAGTTATGAAAAGTGAGCGATATGGAAAGTTAAGTTAAGGCGATCTTTTGTACGGTTATGAAAGACCTCACAAGGCATGCTTAGCACAGAATTCGCTTCGCAGTTTTGGATGGGAGGTTTGGAAGCATTCACCGTACAAACCCGATCTGGAGCCCTGCGAATTTCAGGTGTCCGGTCAGCTCAAAGAACATTTAGGTGGAAGACAACTTTTCAACGATTATGATTATTTCGATGAAAATACTTATTATAATACAGTAATAACGAATATCACAAAAAAGTGTCATATTTCAAACGCAAATTTAAAATTAAAAATGGCTCAGATAAAAATTTGGTTAAAAGAGAATTATGGTCACAAGTTATCAATAAAAACCTACCTAATTATCAAAGTTTGGTGATTTTTTTCTTTGCGAAAAAAGCTTGTCCAAAGTAAATAAAGGCCAAATGTAGGTTGACATTGGCGACAAAAATTACAGTGCCTTGTAGGTAATCTTTAACAAACGATATCTATAATTCTAATTTGCGCCATTTTCATTTTTAATTTTTGGTTTGAAGAATGCAAATTTACTTTTTTAGTGATATACGATATCATTATGCTAGTTTATTACTAAACTTATTACTTTATTTTATTTATTAGTATTTGAGAAGAAATTATAAAGCACAACAATTTCCTCATTTAATCTTCGACAAGTTTAAAAATGTATTTAAATATTTAATTCCCTACCTTCCTGTCTAATGGTCAGAGGGTCCTGGGTTCGAATCCCGGTTCGGGCATGGATGTACTTTCTCTATCTATCCTGTCTTTGTCCTTTTTGTGTATGAATGAGGTGGGAATGGTTGCCTACCCTATAAACGGGTCCCTATGGCATGTGTTTGCTGAAGCAGTCGGACTCTACACCAAATAAGGTTGTGTATGAAAAAGTGGAGCAGCGCACTCCATATTGTCAGCCTAGCTGGCACAAGACAAAAAAAAATATTTAATTATTTTCATTATCATAAAAAAAACAGAATTATTTTTAACTTATGTTGGATATGTAATCATTTTTGTTTTATATTTTCTCATAATTCTGTTATTAGATGTTTTATGTTTTACTTAGAAAATACTTAATTTTTATTCAAAATTTCTTATTTTAATTTTGTTGTCCTATAATTTCAATGTCTTATCGCAATTTTTCGTTACTGTAAAATGATATTCTTTTTTTATAATCATTGGAAAAATTTACGTAATCACATTTTAATAACTTGTAAATTCTTTTTGAAATACATTTATTTTATTTATGAATACAAGTTATAAAATAAAATTATAATTAAGATAATAATTATAAGGAAGCTCTGAAATTTGTTTTTCAAACTATGATTCACACACATATTTTTAAATTAAATTTTAATAAATTAATTCTAATTAAGAAAATCTGTTTGAGAAATCTCATTCATTGTTTTGTAAACATGTTATAAAATACCAAGATCTCCCTTATCTTCAGATTGGCAGGGCAAAAAGTTGCCTAATTTCCCTACCTTGACCGTAATGCTCACTTCTATCAAAAATTTATAAATAATTTTGAAATTAAGCATAATACACTATAGTTAAATTACTGAAACCTACAGCAACCTGTATTAGGCGGCTGTTTGCTTGTAGTGAATTTTTTTTTGGGAATGAAAGAAAATTGCAATATTTTTCTGTATTTAACTGCTTACTGTCTTTAGTGTCCTGTGACCTTTTAACCATATTTTTTAAAACGTAAATAAATAAAATGTAACTCAATAAGTATATTAACCTTTTGACAATAACTTTTTAAAATTAATTTACTTTTCAAATTCGTAGATATAAAATATAAATTTCAGAATAAATAATTAAATTTAATTTGAAAATATCCCATATACTTAAAAGGGAATGCAGCAACAGTTGTTTTGTATTATTAATGAAAGTTTTATTCACAATTGTTAAAAAAATATCAAAATTCTCAGTGCTAAAAAAAATCCGGTTATTTTTAAATTGTAAAATGTGTTATTTTAAAATTCCTACTCAAAAGTTAAATAGAAGTAAAATGATAAGATGTGTGATTCGAACCACTTCGTGGAGCTGTAGTCGGGGCTATGATGACATTCTTCCTATCTGAAAACAAAAACTGGTCTGGTTTATGATAGTATGAGTTGAAGTCTTTTTATGTGTTTATGCGTTTATACTTAAAAAGTGGCTTATGTGTGTAAAATATTAAAAAAAAAAAAAAAAACCTACGAACTTTTTGAGCCTCTGTTTTACATATATTTCTAAATAATTTTAGCAGTGTTAATTTAAAAACTTTTTAATGTTGGCGTAAGCAAGGCATTTGCTTTAAGATCCAGAAGAGATTGCTTACAAACTTACAAATATTGTAATTACTAATTTAGAATTCTATTAATTAATAAAATTTTTAAAAATTTAAATCGTCCTTGCGGATTTAAACTAACCATAAAGTGTATGTTTTGTCTTGTCTTTTTCATTTTGCTTTATCTGCTATTCTATCGTCCGTGTGTTAATGGCTTGAATCAAAGGAAAAAGGCTTCTCAAATCAATGCTTTGGTCCTTATATAAGAATTCATTTTAGCAACAAAATAAGCCTCGACACCATTCTCAGAAATTCGATGGTGAACTCCGCCTTGTTTGCGGCCGATCAAAGAACGTGATTTGAAGGCGAGCATCAAATTCTTCGACAAATCGAATTTATAACCCGTCATATTACGATGTAACGTAGTTGAAACTTTATCTTACGTCATGGATATTTTAAACCAATGAGAATTGTTATAAAGTGCCGTACTCAACATCTCAAATGTAACGAAAGAAACAACTATGTTATGGTTAATAATTAAATATGTACTTGCGAATTGTGAAACCATAAAAAAAAATAAAAAAAAACAAACAAAAAACTGTCTGATTATTTTGAGAAACGGTCGAGTGACGTCAGCTAAGATGACCGCCCTGCTATCAAAACTTCCACACCACACCAGCTACTATAATTTATATGTAACATGTAAATACGAGTACTACAGAATTTAAAGTTTAAAGGCGATATAGAAATGTCTAAGGCAAAAGTAAAGAATTATCTAATAAAGTAATATTATATTTTTTTAAATCTATATAAATATAACTCATTTGGATGTTTGGAATTTTTTATTTTAGAAATGATTTGATGATTTGAATATATATATATATATATAAACAGATAAAATCAAATCACCTAATATTCTGATTTATTCAATTTACTTAGCAAACGATTTTATATTTTAAGCATACATTTTCACGTGATTTTATTTTTTAAATTAAAAAAAGTATTTCCATTTCGAATATCATCATATGAATCAACTTAATAATTAATAATATCCTTATTCATTTTTACTCTAGCTCATTTTCATTTTATTTCACAAAGTTTCGTTATTTAATTTATGTTTATTTTTATTTAGTTTAATTTTAAAATTTGGCTTCATTTTGAGATTTTAGAATATTTTATTTATATATACATTTGCATTCTATTTTCGGAGTAATTTCAATAAGGGTATAATTGATAGTTACAATAATGAATGGTAAGTTTTATTCTGTTTTAAAGTTTTTAACATTTTTAATGGAAAAAATAAAATTATTGATTTGTCATGGCATACATTAAAGGTTTATTTTTTCTTCAAATTCTCAGTGGCTAAAAATTTTTACATGTTATTTTTATAAAATATTCAAACTGTGTTTCTACGTCTTAAAATAATTTAAAATCGTATTTTTTTAAAGTTTTTATTAAGGCTGTATTTTAAATTTTATTTTAGAGTAAACCCAGTCCTTTTTATTTATTTTTCTTCATTCATATTTATTTATTTTATATTTATTTTTAAATATGACGTCGTAAGTTTAACTATTTTGCTTTTTAATATAATGTTCCATTCACTAAGTTTTTCCTCCAAATAATATATATATATATATATATATATATATACATATATATATATATATATATATATATATATATATATATAATCGTATTATTACTATGGCATTTGGTAAATGAATCAATGTCACATGTATTTTTTATAATTTTTTTTATCATATTTAGTTATTATTAAAATATGCAATCCATTAATAGCTACACTAATGTACTCATGTGTCAAATTTATTCCTATTTTTATTTTTAAAGTGGTAAATTTTCCAAACACATTTAGATTTATGGATTTTGTTTTTTATATCTAAAAAAGCCTATGAAAAATTTAAAACATTATTTATTTCTGTTCTTTTTTATTATACCCCCGCTTTTGATGATCGCCATAACGAAAAAGAAAAAAATCGTAAATTATTGTGATAAATATTCCATTTGCATCATGTATTGCTTTAAAATGTTTACGTTTTCTGGAACTACTGAAAATAATACAAACATTTTATTTCAATTCTATAAACTAAGCAATCATTACTAATTGATAAAACTTATTTAAATGCCAATGTTTATTTCTGGCGGAAACTGTTTAGCAATCGCATTGGTGATCGTTTGCGTATGTATAATGTAATAGTACCTTTTTTTTCAATGAGTCAAAATTAAATTTTTCTATATTTAGTTGTTTTTTGCCCTTGGTGAATTGCGATCGTAATGCTTGTTTTAACCTACAAAATTATCACCAAGCAATATTTTGCACTAACTAGTTTTATTTATTTAGCATTTAGCTTGTTTACCATTGTTTATTACTTTTTAGTCAATTTTTGCATAAAAAAATTCCATTTAGTATGTATTAAATTTAAAATTTAAGTTTTGTGCCAATAAAATCATCGTATCTACGTTACATTATTTTCGCTTCTCCATGAAAAAATATGCTATTTCTTTAGGTTTAAAAGCATGGCTGGGGGGGGGGGGGGAGGGTATAATGGACAAGTATCTTTATTTGTTTCGATAAACATGATATTTGAAAATATAGTAAAATTTTATGCAATTGTGTATTGTTATCTAGAGAAATTTAGAAATTTCTACTTCAGCCTATTGCTTGGCAGAAGATGTAAAATATGGAGCTAAATTTGTTACTCAGAAGTAAGTATAAAATGTGTACGATATATGAAAGAAAAAGTATTCAGTGCAAAATTCAAAAGTGATGTATTTTTTTCACTTAACCTTCAGCGCAAGAGATTCATTTCTTAAAACATGTAAAACACCACTTTAATCTTTTCAAGTGTTTAATCATTTTTAATGTTTATTAGAAAATTCCCGCGATATCGCTCTTAGCTATGGATCAGCTATTTCTTCTCAGGTTTATCACTCTTGGCGATAGATTGCATCCAAATAAAAGCCAACCATTGATTTCGACATATTTTAATTAATTGAATTCTCAATTTATGAAAAATTATTTCTTTAATTAAAATAAGTTGATGTTGGGTGTTAATAAAATTAACTAGATTTCATTACATATTTATTTATGACGTATAAGTATGACAATCTCCCAAGAGAATTCTCGCCAAATTTGGCTTCCTTTGATTTGATTAAAATGTTGCCGGTTTTCCCTTTGATGTAGCCAATTTAAATTTTTGTTGCTTTTGAATTTTTTTTTTTTTGTTTCCAGGTTTGGTTTTTTTCTCGTGCTTGACGTCATTTTTGTATCATATATGTTTTTTAAGTGGCAACGACATTTGAATCTCTTAGGGACGAAACAAAGTTGCAAAGGTTGCCAACTGGGGATATAAACCCTACTAGCTCCATTAATGAACCCAAGTTTATACATCTACATCTGCCTATTTGAAAAACATAGAAATTATTTTACTTTACTTATTTTTTCTAGTTATGTGATGTCATAATGTTTTGTTTAACATGGTATTTTTTTATAAATTATTTTAATGTATATTTTATTTTATTTAATTTCATAGTTACATCGTTTTTAGTCGATGTTAAATATATGCGGAAATTCGTTAAAGCTAAGAATATCTGCTTAAAAATAAATTTCTTTTGAAAACTTCTTTAGGAACATCCTTATGTATTGTAATGCAAATATTTCTGAAACATAATTACTAATCTCCTTTATTACTATAAGATAACGCCTAAAAATTGCCCTTATTTATGAATATTCAAGATTAAATATAATCTGTGAAATGTAAAATTAATATTTCTTAAAAATTTGATTTATGAATTCACCAGAAAACATAATAGACATCAGTAAAAAATAAAATAATAAGTGTATTTTAAATTCAGAATTAATTTCGATTTAATTATTGATCCTTGATATCATAATTTTTTATGGCATTAAAAAAATAGAGTAACGTAAATATGTAATAAAATACTCATTACCGAAACGTTGTTATAATCTATTGCGTGTATGCCCAATTTTATTTTAAAAGTTTAAAAATCATGTTTTTTAAAAAAATTATCTTTATTATGTCCTGAAAATTTTGAACATTTTAGGAGCCTTGAACAATTGTCGTCAATTTACTATCAAAGATTCTGTATTCGAAATACAACTATAAGTCATGCATTCATTGAGAATTTTGTAAACTAATTAATATTTAACTTCGTAAATAATGCAAGATGATTATAACTTTTGCGTGTGCATTATATAATTCTTACAGTTTAAGCATATATGTAGGGAAAAAAGGAGTGTTAGTAATTTTCAGATTTTTTTTTATTAAAATATATCTAACTTGAGTTACTAGTATAATCTTTGAAAGACAACGAATTGGCTTTACTGGTTTAAATGACAGTTGTATGCATGTAGTATGTAAAATGAAGTATTACCATGTATTTCATTGGGAGTCATTAGAACTGACATTTGATAAATCAGTATAAAAATTTAGTTAATCTTAATGCTCTATAAATCTAAGCTCAGAATTAGTTAGTTTGCTAGTTGGTTGGTGTTTTGTGGCGCAAGGTCCAAAAAAGGACAAGCTACGCCAAAACTAAGATTTGTGTAGTAATATTAATTTTTCACAAAACCGAAGCAGCATAAAAATATTAAAACACAAAAGTGTTTGTATATGATATAATTAAAAGCTATATGCACATAAAAATAAATGCATACAATTACAAGAATTTAAAATGTAAAATATCTATTGTGCTCTTAACCCCTTACCAGTGTCGCCCGAATCCAGTTCGGGAATCTACTACAGACAAGCTTAGAGCTACTCGGTAAGTTATAGATCTATTTAGATCAATTTGTTTTTGTAATGATTAAAATATTTTTAATTATTTAAAAATTTGAAATTTCATATTTCATTAGAATTTAGATACAAATATTACAGGGCATTTTAAATCTAATTAACAGAATAAATAATTTTTGTAAAAGCATTTCATCGTGCTTTCAGACAGAGTGATTTATTTATTTTTATTTAATAGCAAATTTTTGTTGTAAACATTATTAAGAAAAAAAAAAACATTGAAGTATTGTAAAATGCTTTTGAATACTTATAATAATTTGTTACTTTAACTTCAAAAAAATGATTATGTGCTTATAAGAAAAGTTGAAATACTTATTTTTTACATTATAGGCATTAATCATTATCATTTCTCTTGTAAGTGTTATGTGTTGTGTCAGTAAATGATTAGAAAAATTGTAATGAAGAATTTGCATTCTTCTATATTTAAATTAATTGTCCATTTTCTATTTTAAAGCTGTAATAAATAAAAGTTAAAAATAAGTACATAAAAATATTTTGACAAAAATATAAGATTAGAATAAACTAAAAGTAATTATATTACATGAAATCTCAGAAATAACATTAGATCAGAATAAAAATATATATATAGTATCTTTTAAAACGAGACGTAGTCAACCATCTCCTTTTTTAATGTCATATTTAATTTCAATATTTTGAATTTCTGTAAATCTGTTTTAAAATTAAAATATGGTTGTTTCAACACATTTGTAACTCACTGTTCATATTTAATGAGTGCTGAAATCGAATTGTTTGTATTTTTCCTTTTTCCTTTTTTTTTTATTCTGTTGTTAGTGTGACTTGGTAGTTTGAAAAAAATACTTTAGTTATATCTTTGATGATTTATACAACATTAATTATAACTGAGAATGTATATATTTTTCGCATCAAGAACTCTCCGTCTTATCAACTTCGAATTGATTTGGAAATGACACCTATATCGAGTAACGACTCTATGACTTCAACTCTTTGTGTCCTATCAAATTTAAAATATCGTAGAAGTCCATTTTGTTAGCGAAAAAATTTCTTATGTAAAGACCAAAGCGTCGGTTTGTGAGAAACCTTTTTTAAATTAGTTGAAACCATTAACACTTTAACAATAAAACAGAAGAAAAAGCAAAATGAAAAAGACGAGACAAAGCATCCACTTTATGTTTAATTTAAATAGGAAAGGACGATTTAAGTTTTTCTATTTTTTATTTAAACATTCTATTGAAATATTTTTGATAACCGTAAAATACTGCAATTGTGAATTGATAATACTACTGCCAACAGCAATAAAATAAGCTCATATATATATATATATATATAATAGTGAAAATATGTTTTCTACTACTCCTTTTTGTTCTTCAGTATAACGTTACTCATTCATTAGTTTCAATATTCGATTGATTGCGAGATTCCTGGGAACGAGGCTGCCGACTTTTTGGCCAAAAAGGGTGCAAGGGTCCTCTAGAGACCTTTAAGAAGCCTCTGTTTTCATTCGGTGAAACTCATGATAAAGAGAATATATGCCTCTTAAATAAAGCAGAAAGCATTGCTTGACTCTGCTAGTAAGCCAAGGCCTTGCTGCTTAAGAATACACAGTCCATCCCTGTTTTCCCTAGAAGTTCAGTGGTGGCTCTCTTCCGCCTGACTACAGTCTATGACTTCTTGCCCACATATTTGCATAGGTTCGGACTTTGTGACTCTCCCATATGTACTTTGTGCAGACAATATCGAATTTTTGATGCTACTCATCTCGACTCGTGCTTTGCATTTGTGTTTTTTAACTGTTGAGTTCAGAAATATTAGAAGGTTAAATATTGGAAATATTGGAAGGAATAAAGGAGGAAATAATGGCGTCATAGCCAAATTTCTAGGTATTTGTAATAAATAAATATATATTCGATTTATTTATACATATTGAAGAAACTTATTGAAGATTTGATTGCGTTATATTCTACGAATTTATCTAAGCAGTGATGTGAGAAAGAGCGTTTGTGTGATCAATACGATAACTTCTAGTGTCATATAAATTTAATCATTTTGAAATGTAAAAGAAAATTTAAAATTATTTAAAAATAATTATTAACTTAAATATAACTTCAAAAGTTATGATATTAAATTTAATATTCGGAAATGACAATTTTATGGTGAAAAATATTAATAAGATAGGATATTTTAATGAATTGATAAAATAATTTTAGCTGGCTCTCTTTTTTTTCTTTTTTAATGCGAAAAAATAGAATTTTTCCTTGAACACAATGAAAAATTAGTTTATATATGAATTATATTCTGCATTAATTTTTACTTCTGTATTTGACAAGATTTTCCTTTTACATATTGTGACAACAATTTTAAACTACACCTAACAGTTATTGTTTTAGTAGTACGCGTATATACATATAGTATATGTATCACTGAAAAAAAGTTTTTGGGAAGTATCTTATTTATTTGTGAAGAATTACTCAAAATGTTATGCCTTTTTTATATTGCAGCATTAAAATACGTTCATGTTTTAATGCTGCATAATTTCTTTCATAATTTCAATCTTTCATGTTTTCTAAGTTAAAGATATTAATTAGAATAACAAGAAACTGTGATTCTAAAATAATATTTGCAAGCTTTTATAAAATTTGTTCTTATGTTTTTTTCTTCAATGATCATCGATCTATGTAGTTTGCAAAAGCATTGAGGAAAATGTGGTATAAAAATTTTTGTTCTTTACAATTACTTTGTGCAAACTTCTCTCTACATCAAGTCAAATTAACTTTGGCTACTATAAAGTTAAATAGGATCAATAAAATTATGAATTACTATTTCAGAACATTACATAAACAATTTTTATCAATGGTTACTGAGTCATGAGATAAGCAGATTTCAACTATTTTTATGAGATTTTGAGATTTAAGTCAAATTATGTAAAAATTTTATTTGCCTTTAACATTTTTTACAATAATAATTGAAAATGTAAAGACGGGTAAAATATTGATTTCACTACTTAATCAGGTTTTCCTTTTAAAACTGTGGCTCAGTAGATGGTGTTAATATCGTATTCATAAGTGTATTTCGGATTGGATTCTAAACCATTGCCAAAAGCCTAATTTTAATGATAAAGGTTTAAAAAAATGTATATTGCATACACGTTAATTTTTATTTAATGAAATAGACACAGAATCCATGTGCAAACGAATTATAATAAACTCTAGAAATACCCTTTTTCTAAATAATCGGACAGAATTGTAATTTTAGTCAAAATCTATGCCTTTCTACTTGGATTTGAAAAAAAAAAATCAATTAAAATTTGACAAGAAATCTACTTGAAGTAAAATTTTATGATCATATTTTATCGAAGTTTACTTTTCATACAATGGCAACACATTCACATTATTTTGTTAATTTTACTTTTTAACGGTTTACTTTGTATAACCGCATAATTTAGAAGTCCAGGTTGCTGAATTCATCCAGTTATCCTCTCGCAAAACCCCTCCTCCATTTTTTTATGATATCCTAGAATGCAACGACCGAAAAGAAAGAAAAGTGATTTTGTGGTTGTTTAGGTTTTTCCTGTGAAAATAATTTTGTACTGTTACATATATTAGTGCTCTGGAAGGCAACGATTTGAGGTAATCATTCTGTGAAAGCATGCTTTGAACTAAGCATCAATTAGGAGCTTACAGAAAATAAAATAAATAAAAAGAAAAAACTTTGGTTTTCAAGTTTGTTCACAAGCCGGATGTGCCATTGCTCAAAAAGCTGACAATATACACTTTGTTGTCATTAGCTGTGTTGAATTCATCGTCACATTGTGTACACATAAGGTTGCATAATATGCAAGTAAGATCTCAACTATATTCTTTATTATTATTTTTGTTGACGTAATGGTCGCCAGTTTCTTTGAATTGTATTTATGTATTCATTCTGTGATACTCTTACATTGTACATGCTCTATGCACTAAAATTTCGGAAGCTATACGTAAAATGTAATTTTGTGGTTGCAGTATGGACGTGTCTTGTGCTAACTATGAATGCAAGACTTCGATTAAGACAAGTGTGTCTATGGAATAATTGCATTTAAAGTGAAAAACACATGATATTTAGAATTCTCACTTTAAAACTAGAAACATAATACTGTGTATTCAAATTATTTTCATTTCTTTCAGCTACGGCATCTTTTATTCACGTAGCTATATAAAGTGAAATTTCGTCAAAATGTAAAATTGTTCGTATCAAATTCCATACATTTTTCTCTTTTGTAAAATTTGTTCTATGATTTAGATTGTATTAAGCTTTTATAAAAAGTTTGACATGAAATACTTCGTACTAATTTAAATTTTTCTAATTATGCTAATATTTTTAGCTTTTTCAATTATGTTTTCTCTATTAAAATTTTCAACAATTTACTCTCTAATAAATTTAATAATTTTTATAGAGAGCAACATCGTACTCAAGTTTTATAAGTATTAAGAGTAATATTAAAAAAATTACAAAAGGATTGAATTTGCTAGTTAAAAAATTACTAAATATTTATTTTTTACATATTTTGAAATTAGCTGATTCAGTTGAAATGTAAAATACCAAAATCATTAGATTTCATTTAATATAATCTCCAAATTTATTTATCTATCAAATGATCTTCATTTCAATGTCTTATAAGAATATTGATCTTGAGATCTATTATTTGAAAATTAAATTATATATTAGAACAATCTTTAAGTAAATATTTTCTAGTATGTTCGGATATGAAAATTACTACTGCATATTTAGTTAATAAAATTACAATAGCAATTGTCGCTAATGAATAAGTTACAAAGTCTGTTTTTATCAATGAAAATCAAAATTGAGTATTTTCCCTTGAGTTAACAAACTTAAATTTCTTTTTATGTTGGTAATTTAGAATTTAGATTTTATATTCAAGTCAAGGCATGATCAGACAAAAGAAAGTTAATCGTAGCTATTCTTCAAGTTTTATTCTTTATGGATAAATAACTTATTATTATAGATCGTAATGTTAGAAACGCTGTTAAAATAAATCTTATTGAGTTTTATTGAACTTGATACTTTTCAAATTCATCAAATGGAAAATAGCTTGTGAATTTTTAATTGTCTGAAAATCGACATTTGAAAACTATTTCTTCAAACACAGTTAAGTTTGAGAAATTAGCGTTTTTGTACAGAAAGAATGTATTTGTGCTTTAAATCTAGATAATTTGAAGTGTATATATTTGTGTGCTTAGCGTTAATTAGGTTTAATATTGCATTTTCTAGATGTAGTGCGCTGAGTATCAGATTTCAATCAATCGTAAAAACAATATATTTAGGAATATTTTTGATGCTGTGTTTTTATTTAAAATCTTCTATGGAAAAAAAATCAAAGAAAATTTTTAAAAGTGGATATTCAATACTTTAAAAATTTTTTTTTCCAATGAAATTTAGTATCGGTGAGTAATTTTTAGTGTATTTTGTGATTATATAATTTAATATATTGGTGATATCGTTTTGTTAAATACGCATTCAAAGTGCAAAATTAAACCATAATTTTGCTCATAAAATGCCAGATATTAATAGTATATTTTCATTTTCTTAAAGTTTACTGAAAATGTTAAGATTGATTTTCTTTGAGATCATTAGTTTATTTTTAAAAACTGACGCAACGTGCAAAAATAATTTACAAAGGCTTGTTTTGACAATATTTTATGGTCAAAATTTACTCGACGATTTCTTTAACTATTGCTGTTGATTTTATTCTTTAAATTTCTGTCTCGTAAGAATATGCTTTAAATATTACCACAGAAAAGTACGCAATAAATAATTTAAATTTTTTTTAACTAAATTACAAATAGTGTTTTAAAAAGGTAATTCAAATAGTTTTCTCTCCGGAGTGGCGCAAGTAATTTCTTTGTATACAAAATGACTTCCGAATTTGTTTTGTATATGATAAATATGTTTTCTATATTAAACAATATTTTTAGGCATTGTTTACTATTTTTGAAATTTAATACGCATTTACAATTTAAATTTTAAAAGCGTTTCTTATTACATTGCGCCAAAAAAGGCTTATTAGTTATTTTTATAACATAAACGAGTGTTCAAGTAAAATGTCATATTAAAATCGATGAACTGATGAAAATGACTATATTTGGTGGTGACGCAGTGGAAGATTAAATTTCTTATCGTTCAGTTAGATAACAAATATTCATGTATATTTTACAAGACTATTTTAAAGAATGTTGTAATTTTTTAAAAATTTTAAAGCCATGCTTGTTGGTAATTTTTGATATTTTTATATTAAAAGCGAAATTAGTTAAGTTATCGTAAATCACTATATTCTGTAATTATTTGTTTCTAACTTTTTCTTCAAAAATTTTTAATTTAAAATTTGTTTCAGTCAAGCAAAAATAGGAAAAAATTAAAAAAATAATTATAAGATACTTATTAGTTGCATCTGGAAGACCTATAGGCTATTTAAAATCAAAAGGATATCCACTTTTCTGCATAAATCTGGTACACGGATAAAAGTCGAACGTGACATTCGACACTTATATTATCTATCAACAAAAATTTTGAAATCCATGCAAACCAGGTAATTTATAATCCTCTGTTACATACGTATGGGAAAATTAATTTTCTTCGCGTACATAACGTTATACGGTTTCGGATTTTCTGATTTCCAAAAAAGCGATCATCGATTATTATATAAATGGCTGATCAATATATTTCTAGTGAGGTAAAAATTACACAAAATTGACAATATCTTAGTGATTCAAAAATGAAATTTAAGCGGTAACTTTGGCAATATTGATCTGCTGCAATGCTCGATCTGCTAGATGCATCAAACTTAGTATTCGAGATTATAGGAGGTTGTCAAGAGTGATGCAGTAGTTTGTATCTTCCAGGAACTCATCAGTGAAAAGCTTCAACAGGCATTAGAAAATCATGTCAATAAATACCATCCGCAAAAAGCCCATTCTCATGGTTATTACGGTTGAGTTGTCGCATCCAAGCCTTTGATCATTGAATCCAACATATTAGTACTTCTAATTTGTAAAAATCGGCGACATTGAGCCATCGAATGATGGAAACACATTTTCTGGAACAAAGTCTAAGTTCATTCTGTGTATCTTTAGGCTGATGGAGCTGGTATCCGAGTGATTTTTGTTTTGTCCAGCTACTTAACAGTTCATGATATTTTCTTTCACATTGGTTTGGTATTTGTAGTGTTTCGCCATTCCCTTTAAACTCTTGGTCCCTGTATAACATTTGTCTGCAAAAAATGGCCGTTTAGTGATAAATCAAATCTATCACTCGTATAATACAATGGCGAATTTTACTGTTGTCCAAACACAATTCTGCAAGAAGTATTTTCTAGAGAGTTTAAGTTCAGATTCTGGATGTAACCTCTAAAACGGAGTCAGAATCAGAATTTAGCATTTGTCCAAAAAAAAAAAAAAAAAAAAAAGCTTCCTACTGGATTATACGAAGCCAAAATAAAATTTCGGTGGTGATAATTATTACTCTCATGCTCGATTATTACTCTTTCTTAAGTCCCTAGATGTTTGAGAGAATATCTGATAGGTCAGCATTTTGACTTCCAAACCTTTCTGAATGATTGTTTTTATATATCATGGCTGTTTTAAGATGACCGTTATGGTTTTCATAGCAATTATCCGTTCTGTCGTGTTGTGGGGTCCACTATGGGTTTGCCATGCAAATATGGGGCGTCAGCACTTGTACTGGTCAACCTATAGTTCCGAATTCAATTCTATCTGCTACATAGGATAGAGTTGGAGCGTTAGCTTAAGAGATACTCCTACCGGCTGAAATCAGTAGTCAAATTGATTTGTCCTTATTAAATGAAGATAAGTCTATTACAACAGCGTAATACAACTGGTGAAGAGTGCCTCATAAAATCACAATTTGAATTGCTGTTCGTGGAGGCTCTTTCATCTATTGATGGCGACAAATATAGTTAATTCTTTCTATATTTGTTATCCAATTATTGATAGATGATGTATACAAATGCGAATAAAACTGTATAAAAATTTGTAAAATGATAATTGAGTGACAAACAAACCACACCACTGAAGTTGGTAAGCCTACATATTAAAACCTCAAATAGTTTAGTGTAATAGGTATTTTTCTTTCCAATCCTAGAAAATTTCCCTCTATCAACGTTTTTCTTGGAGGTATTATGTGACATCATACATATTTGTTATAGCGATTCAGTGCCTATTTTTCCAAGAGCAAGCTGAATTGAAAATTACTTAGATTTTTATGATTTTTCCTGTTTTACAGTTTTTATAACTTCTGATTTTGTGTCATCATGAGGTTTCAATGAACATTATAAAATATGTTGTGGTTTTCTCTAAATCAAGGAATTATTTTTATTCAATAAACACACTTGCATCTTGGCCTAATATTATATGTCTCTTTTTTGAAGTAGAAAGTATCTGGTTGTTTCAACCTACCCACTGTTAAACGAGAGATAAGTTTTGTATCTTTGTTTACAAATCATTCTGGTGAATGTTTAGGAATTTTAATATTTTCTTTCCTTCTGATTCGAAAACTATGATCTGCTGTTTATTATTAGTCTTGTTTGAAAATACTAATGTAAAATATATTAATTTGTAATTCCTTAATTTACTGTAACCTATTTTTGCAATAGATGATTTTAATTTTTTTGTAGTTTTTTTAAAATTAGACTAATATTTCAATTCAAGCCATTGGGACAGTATAGTTTTTCTTTGAACGTTAACTGTTTTGGCATTTCTTTAACTATATATATATTTTTATCTTAAAAATAGTTTTTCAATCAGTTTTTACTCAAACCATTATCTAAATGTATCACTAATTGTCATTTAAAAGCAGAAAAAAATTTTATTTCGTGAAAAACGCTTTAACAATTTGAATTAAAATTTTAAAATAGTGGTGCTGCTGGATTTTAATTCTAGTAGTCTTTAAACACACTTTAAAAATTGTTTTACGATTATTATTTAAAAAAGATGGTGAAATATGTTTATAAAATTGAAAATTGTGTTAAATTCACTCAGTTCACGACAGTGAAATAAGATTTCAGCTACTGTTGTAAAATAATGAATCTAGCCCTTATTTTGATGTAAAAACCATCTTTAAAAACATAGCAATGTATTGAATTTCAAAGATGATTAGTCCTTATAGAGCAAGACTACCCTAAGTGCGGAAAACCAACATAGCACTCTGGGCACTAATTAAACGCACCGTGAATTAGTGGAATATATTTTGAATCTATAATTGTATCACTTGGAATAGTAACTCTTTCTTGAGCTCTTCTTAGAATTTTCGTCTTGAACATAAGAGTTGATTGGTCGAGTTGATAGCAAATACGACTTCTCTTCCTAGAAAAAGCCTTAGGTATCCAGGTCTTTCATCATATCCTTTTTCCAGGCCCTGCTTCAGAGTTTCGTTTATTTTGGTCAATCAATTTTCAGTACCTGATCATTTTTCTTTTATTGTTCTTTAATGAAAAACCAGCACCAAAAACAAGATGAGAATCAATGAAAGAATAATAACTATACATTTTGTTAACAACGATGAAAGTATCATTTAAATACAACGACGAATTATGGAAAAAAATATTTTCAGTGAATACTTTCCTACTGTAAAAAGTCAAATATATATAAGAATGTTTACTAAACATAAAACTTTTCCAAGTGGCGGTATATTTTTTTTAAATGAGAAAAATATATTTTTACAAACATGCCTAATAAAAATGAAAATTCCTTATTGAAATTTGTAATTACTTCACAGCATTGAAATTTTGATTTAATTTACTGTTTTAATGTGTCCTAAATAATCCCAAGTTTTAATTTGATTGAATTGCTACTTTAATTATGAAATTAAAATTTTCTTGATACCTATGAAGTTTCACAAGCTTCTGATAGATAAAAACTGAGCAGTATTAAAATTTGGAAATATATTTAATTCACTAAAATTTAAAATTATTATAAATTTGTATATTATACAGACACTAGCGGAGCTTGACTTCCAGTAACAAACGTGTGCTTAGATTTTTTTAAAAAAAATCCAAAATAATGGTACTTGTGCAATTTTTAATGATGTATACTATTTATATAATTTAATTTAAAATGTTTACTCCACGGAATGAGGTTTTTAAAACAAATAAAATAAGGCGTGTATGCTTGAGAATTTCCTTTAGTAAAGAAGTTTTTAAATAGTGCAATCAGAGGACTTTTTACATTCGTGTTCCAGTGTATTTCTGATAAATGATATATTGGGAAAACCGAAGATATGTTCACGTATTATAAAACTCTGCAGTCAAAACTTGAGTCCTGAGATTAGTTTCATTGCATTCCTGGCAATTGTTTTCTATTCAACACCGAAAGAAATTTTGGAAAACAAACCCAACGAGGATTTTATTTATATAAATAGAATAAATGTGAACGATATCACTTTTGTAGAATAAAATAATTATTTTAAAATGCTATTCTTCAGATTGCAATAGCGCAATATTCACAATTATATGTAAATAATGTTAATATATATACTTAGTTAGTGTACAAATATAAAACTTTCTGAAATTATAAAGTTAAAAGCAATAATTTTTTTAAGTTTTTATATCAATACAAATTTGAAATATCTTACATTTAAAAAAGCAAACAAAAAATGTTTTATTTAATAAGTTTGTATACTTTTTTCGGTCACAGAAAGAAAGGGGGGCTCCGATGTTGTAAATATTTTGGTCATTTCCCTTCTGTAAATTACTGGAATAAAAATGCGATGTTTTCTGGGTGGAAATAATTTAATATTCATTTCATGAGTTTAAATTTGAAATACTGTATTTCTCAATTTGGTTAAATCGTGATAGTTACTTTATAGAAATATTTCCCGTCATTATCGATGAAATTATCGAAACTCGTCATTATCGAATAAACGATGGAATATCAACTGTATGAATGTTGGGATTTCTGTGAAATCTTGAATCAATAAGTGTTATTGTCTCCAGATAAAGAAAGGCACAGGTACCATGTAATCCTGTATGCCAAATTCTAAATTTGATGATTTTTTGGCGGATTTTTTTTATGTATCTGGCAACCTCGTTTTTATTATTGAGATGGACAGCTATAAGAATTATAAAGAAAAATCAATTTCGGCAACCCTAGTCATCGCGCATGTCATAATACATCCTCTAGGCAACATTTCTTAACAGAAAAATAAAAAAAAATAAAATAAAATTTGGAATCCTGGATTCTTGGCCTAAAGAAGTTATTGGAGAGAAAGAACTAAACAGAGTAGCAACAAGACACAATTTTTCATTTATGTACATTTTTTTTTGATTCTACAAAGATTTTAAAAATAAGCTTAACAAATTAGTGACATTGTAGTAATTCAATATTAAAACTTTAACCTATAATATTTTAGTGTAGCGCACTTTAAGCAGTGATATTAACACAATATATATTTTAAAGGGAAACATCTAAAATTGAATTAGACATTTTGATATTAATAATTTTTATATTGTATGATATATTGAAAAACACATTAGAAAACTACATTTAACTTAAGAGCAGAAATGTTATTTTTCTAAATTCTGAAATTAACTCTTACCATGGGCCATTTATACTATACCTCTTTTTTGTGGCAGTATTTCTATTTATTATCTTTAGTTGTTAGGGGAAATGCTTGAAACATTACATATTAAATTAAAAATCGTTTCAAGGTTGATATGAATTCACATGTATGTCATTACTTCATTTAATCATTCATTATATTAAACAAATCGTAAACGGTTCCAGAGGCAGTTTTCATAAAGAGTAATAATGCGTTGCATTCAGGTGTTTCAATGTCGCATTTATTGCGTTATCGAGGTTTATTTTGCCGCTACTGTCATTCTAAATATGCGATAGGCTCATTAGCGAGAGATTGTTTTGAAATCACTTCACGTATTTTTGCCCATGAGTGATGTAACCCTTTGAAAGAAAGCTTCCGGAATATCTTTTCCAAATTTATGTTATTGCGGAGCTTTTATTTCGTTGTAATGATGTATAAATAAAATTCTCTTTTACATCCTTCATATTGCATCCATTTTTTTAAAAATTATTCATCCCTCGAAATGAAATCTTCCGTTAAATTTTAAAAGTACAAAAGGCTTCAATTATTCTGTTTGTAGAGTAAAAGGGAACAAAAAATTTGAAGTATTTTTTCTCACAATTGTTCGATAAAATTCATTTTTAACGCAGTTTTGGCATTTTATTTAAAGATTGGTTAGTTTTCAAACATTTTTAAAAAATCAGAAAATGCTAAGAGTTTCAAAAATATTTTACTTTTGCTTACTAGAATCTTATTTGAATGAAAGTACACCACTATAATATTTTGGCATCTTAAATATGTCCTCCATTATCTATTAATGTCATGTAATTCTAAAAATATTAATCACTTAAAAAATTTAAAAATTACTTTGAGTTTTTTAACCATGTTTAATATTGTAAGTCATTATTTCTTAAAAACAAGATTGTTAAATCCAGTGAGAGAATTTTAATGAAAATAAACAGTCCTTACTTGAAATTTAAATTGGGCTGATAAATTTAAATATGCTAAGTTTTAATGAAGTGAAAATCTAAGGTTACGTCGAAATAAAATGTTACATATAATTGGACATAAGTTAGGTTCTAATGATAATAAATTTTAACTATTGTGTTAAAGATTATTATGAAATAGTTTTAACAGCTTTTTGCCACATTTTTGACTAATAAAATTAAATATTACAACATTAAAACAAAATGAAATCGTGTGTTCTAAGTTGAAAAGCTTTTGAAATGCTGGAAGGGCAATTTTAAGTTACTTTTTAATTTTTTAAAAGATAAAAGCGTTTGCTTAAACTTTTATTACTAATAAATATATGTTTGAGAAAATACTTCAAAATAAGATACGGAAGTAAAAAAAAAAAAATGATTATTTATGGCTAAGTAGTGAATTTTCAGCTTATTTTTTTATGCCAAAGATTGCATTTCCGAAAATAATCTTTCATATAAATTGAATTAAATATAAAAATTACCGTTCTATAGATATTAAATGGATTAGTTATGCAAATATTGTTTGTGATAATGAACTTTTAACACACACAGATATATATATATAATATATAATTTTTATTTGAAACTTGTAATAAGCTTCGGAAGCATGAAGTAAATAAAAATATTCGAAAATATTTGTTTCCAGGAAGTAAAAAAAAATAATTT
This sequence comes from Latrodectus elegans, assembly GCA_030067965.1. NCBI lineage: Eukaryota > Metazoa > Arthropoda > Arachnida > Araneae > Theridiidae > Latrodectus > Latrodectus elegans. The sequence continues at coordinate 23,333,328 of CM057816.1, forward strand.
TATAGCACGTTTAAAGGAAATTCAATTAGCTGTATGAATGAATTAGTCATGTACCATCAATTAAATCGTAATGCATTGTGTAAAATAATTTGCCTGAGAAATATAAAGCTATATATAAAATTTCTTTGTGGGAGAAAGTTTTTGATTTATTTATTTACCTGCATAAAATGTCATTTTACCAGAATATTTCAAAATTATTTTCTTTATATGAAGCCTGATTTTTTTATGTATGGTCATATTATTTTTGTATTGTGATCAGAATAAGATTAAAACTGTCAAACTGAAATTAAGGTCTTTCAGCATTCAACTGAAGGGAATATTGTCATATATATTGAATGGCATTCTGAATATTCATTTAATCTTAAAATCAAATTATATGCAAGAGGTATAAATCATTGATTGCCGTAGTATTTTCTGATAATTTTATCGTTCTTAGGCACCCATAAATGTCATGGTATTTTATTGAATTTTTTTCTACTATATAAATATAGTAGAAAATATATATTTGAGGGAAAGAAATTTATAGAAAATTATAATTGAATTTAATATAAATCGAAGGTAGTCCTTGATTTATATTAAATTCAAAAATAGAAATATTTTAGTTATTAGTTGTAAAATAGTAAAAATTTCAGTAAAATAGGAATATCTCTCAGTAATATATCAGTCTTTTTATAGAAATATCTCAGTAATTATAAAGGCTGATAGCATAGCAAATAAAAATTTAAATATAGAGAATCTCAATTTTTTAAAGTGAGTTGAAACTATTATATTAAATGAAAATGAACATACACTTATTATATATATTTAATTAAGTGAAAAAGCAAAATATTTGCTATAATGCAAATATACCTTTTTAAAGCAAAAATACCTGAATTTAATTTTTCAACTCCTGTTTTATAAATATAAGTATGAAGTAAATACATTAGGCACATTAGAGTATTAAGCCTATGTGACATCATCTGAGATTTTCCAAGATTTAACCACACACAATTTTTTGGAAATGCATTTACTTTCACTAAATGCTTTCTGTTGGTTCAAACATTCTTTTAAATTAGTATTAAGGATCCCTTAAGACCTGCGCTTTTGATTATAGAAATGTGATTACATCTTGATGAATTTCAGGTGTTTGGATATATCTATAATATTCAATTCCTTGTTCAGATTTCGTGTACAAAAAATGAGAGATTAAGAAAACTGATTTATTATATTGTGAGAAATCTTTTTTTTTTTGTAATAGTTTTATTTATTTAAATAATACAGTCTAATATTTTCTTTTAAAACATTTTAAATGTTTTAGAATTAAAAGAAATGCTTTTCTGTTTTGAATATTTTAAGTATTTTCAATATTAAACTAGGATATGTAATTTGTGTTAATATACATTAAGTTAATGGTTATTTTGAATTTCAAAAGTGATATTTTTATATATTTTTAATTAAAAGAGGTAGTATATTGATATGCTTCTTTCGCATTTAATACCCTTCTGTTAGCATAATGAATGATTTTAAAATATCATATTTTCGTTTAATATCTTAATTTTGCATTTTAATGACTATAATAATATTCATTAAAAGGTTGACACAAGGATTGAAAACATTCAATTATAAGGGATTTCATTGTGTGGCTTATTAATAAATTTATTATTAAAAGAAATTCTCTTGAAAAATTAATACATTTTTATAATATTTATTTCCCTTAAATTTTTGATTAATTAAGCAAAAACTATTTTAATAATTTATAGTAATTTGATAAATTTAAACAAAATGAAATGACTTCTCGTAACATTTTTTGGTGTGTTTCATATGCGCTGATTTATCATAAAAGTTTGGAAACTTGTGTCGTTGATTGAATCCTTTTGTGCATTCCACCGCAATGGCGGCTTCTTTATGTCCAAATAATAGACTGCCAATAATGATGACTACTTAACTGTTTGAAACCTCTGTTCTAGTCCTCTGTCCGTCCCACGTTTCTCAAAACCGTACTTTCCTAGTCCACAGGCCATTATCGTCAGGAACACCAATTAAAGTGCCTCAGCCAATGAAATGGTTGCAAGCAATTCTTTTTTTCACCGTGACTGTTGATTCAACTCTTTCTAATGTTTAAGCTTCGATTGTTGTCCACAAAAAATATTCTCTGCTTCATTTTTACTTCTCTTGAATTGTATTCCAACACGAAAGCTTCACTTCCTATTAATCTATCAGGTAGTTTTATTTATTATATACTTGTGGAGAGGAATAGTTACAAATTAAGTGTCATTTAAATATTTAAAAATAATTCAATTCTTAATAATTATATTTTTTAAAAATGTAATGGATATTTTAAGGAAAATAAAATATAGTAAGTTTTTTAACCCCATACGAAATTGTTTGCTAAATGAGTTATTTGAATACTTTAATAGTATATTTCTCGACTTATTTGTGTTCCATTTAATATTAAAATTATTCTTAATGACTTGTATTTTTAATTTAATTGTGTAAAAATATTTTCCACTTGTTTTCCGTTGCAATGATATTTTTTTCTTATTGTTATTTTATTTACACATTCTTCGTTTTTTTAGTTAAATAATTAGTCGTCATCTATAAATTAAAAATACTTCAGGGTACCATGTTAATAAAAAAATTTTAATTATAAAAAACTTTATTAAAATGTTGAAATGGAAAGTAATTTTTAAGAAATGTGTGTAATAAAAAATTAAAGATTTTACATACATATATGTATTAAACAATACAATAGAAAAATTATAATTCCCGATGTTTCATCAATCCAAATATGTAGTGCAAAAAATTAAAGATTTTTTATTCGTTATAAAATTGAAAGTACTTGAGTTATGAAAGGAACTTCGCATACCATAATGCAGATAAAAAATATTTATTTATTCGAAATTTCTGTTTAAAAAGTTTTAGTTTGTAGACCAAGCATTAAATTTGTAACATACTTTAAACAATTATGCATTCTCTTATGTGTGTGTAATGGGATGAATACTTTAATTTTTCTATCCTCATTTAAGTCGATTACTTCAGTCGTAGAAATGTGTGATAACTTAAATTTCACACACTATTGCTTCATTTTATCTTATTCGAATTTTGTAATCACTCATATTTTTTAACTTCGGTGAATGTAATATATCATTTTACATATATTATGATTGTGATATATATTATAATTATATTGGATGATTAATTTTTAAAAATATATCAATGTTAAAACAGAAAACCAATTATTTTGGAGATAATGAGAAATTTTGATATCTGGTATATAGTTTTGTCCACTAATTTTGATACTAAATATTTACAATATCCTTGTGCCTGAACTTTAATAATTTAATGGCATCATGTATATTCATATGTATTTTTCAAGTGAGTGGATTCGTCTTAAGATATCTATACGTAAGGACATGTGATAAATATTTCAGTGTGAATGATTTATCAATAAGATATCGATCAGATAGTTAAATGGTTAACTTTCAGGTTTTTATTTCTTAATGCTTCCCATATTCTATTGCTATTTTAGAGAATGCTTAGGATTTATAATCTCATTTTATATCATAAATCTGAACCAATCGATCTTCATTTGTAAAAAAAATAACCATTGAGTAGCACAAAACCATACATGAAGTATCCCAATATAATTTGTAAGCAAAAAACAATTCTTATAAAAATAGTGAAAAGCAATAGAAGAAAAATAAGGTATAAAAATGATAAAAGTACAGGCAGTAAAAAGAAATTGTTAAAAGAAAGTAAGTACAAAGAAATTTCTATAGAACATTTTCATTCAATAAATTATTTTGCTTTATAAAACAATTCCAACATAAATTTCCCATATATATATATATGAGTGTGTGTGTGTATATATATATATATATATTATTTATATATATATATATTCCAAAATGGATTTAATATTTTCAAAATACCATGATATAAGATTTATTATATTTAACAAATGCAATAATGATATAGTCAGGAACAATGGATTTAATTTTGAACTATTTTATTTGTACACTCTTATTTTCTTTATTTCTCTTGAATTTTCATTTTTTATAGATGTATAACATTTTGTTTACTGAGAATATTTTAAATTTATAAGTATGATAGAGGGATGTAATTATGTTTAATAAAAAATTCTAATTTTTCTTGTCTATCTGAGAAAACAGAAATGTTTCATTAATGACCCCCAGAGATCCAACTGATGACAAATAATCTTTCATTTTTATTTTACAGCATCAAAACATTATCTTTAATAGTAAACTTAGAAACGAACAAGTTTTCTAACTAGATATTAGAATATTATTTCTTGGATAGAAAAAAGACGTGAAAAATTGGAAACAAGTAATAGTTGTTTTATACGAATGGATATTTTACGACAAAATATTGTGCTGTTGAAGATCCGAAGACTTCGACGTATGTTAGTGAAAGGAAGTATATAAGCGCATGTTTTTAGTTAACTTATGAGAAATCGGAAATTAAACCAAGTACAGAAAACATTTGGTTTTGCATTTGTTTATAGATTTTATGCTTTATCATAAATATTTCAAAAAATCATAACATTCTAATACAGATTTAATTTTCAAAATTTCTTATGCCTTTAGTTTTGTTATTTTACCGAAATTATCTTTCATTTTAAAGGTATTTTTATTTTTTCATGTAAAACACTAAATTTTATCAATGAAAAATGAGAAGGAAACGGCGAGCTATAAATGATAAGGTCTTATTTAATCTCGTTTATTTGCTTGATGAGTTCGAATCACCTGATGGTTGTCATTTAAGAAGAGGAAATGTTTCACAACTAATACTGGCAGTTACATTAAATTTTTCAGTTTAAATTATGAACGTTTTTATTTGGTGTAGTGCATTTACTTCCATGCAGGATTTGTTTTGTCATGATTTAGTATTTCATTTAAAACTCGTTTCATTTTCAATTTCAATTCTATTGAAAGTTTTTGATTCAAGAGAAATGCGTATTAAAGCATTTCTTTCTATTTTTAATTTAGTATTAAAATATAAATATCTCCTACATTTTATATAAATTTTTCAGTGATTTGACTTATTTAAGAGATTTTCTAATTAAAAAGCTGTTGTACGGGATTTAAAAAGCCGTTGCATTAAAAAGATTCTTAATAAAGAATAACCAATTTTCACAAGAAAGGAAACTTAGCTAACTTTTTAACATTCACTCCTGTAGGCGCAAAGAAATCGTTCTCATTTTCTTTTACTTCAGTGTTGCTCGTTCGAGATTCCCAATCATTTTGTATTATAAATCGGATTTTATAACTTTTCAATACTTTTTTCTTGCCAATTATTTGTCACGACTTAAATGTAGTAACCGATGTATCTGTTATATATATATATAAAAAAATAACACCCGATCTGTAATTTCCATTTGTATGTCTGGCAATTTTAAAGACGTAATACATTGCTCTTAATGTGAAAATGTTTTAAATACTTTTTATATGATCATTTAAGTTCAGTGATTATGATTTTATGTTCGTCAATTGTTTCACCAATATTCCAAATGTTTCACTGAATAATGGTAGATGGTTTTGCGCTTCTGCCTTCTACATGCGTATCTGTTTGGATTCTACTTGGTGTTGGTTTGTTAAACAACGGTCATTTTTTTTAATACGAGGGCTATTGAGATCTGTACCGACAGTTTAAATTGGATTTCGAATCACTATTAATATCAGTGCCCAAGATGAGATTCAAACTCATGAACTGTTGAACCGAAGGCAAGAACGCTAACTACTTTCGGCTTGGCAGGATGGTTCTTGGCAGTTTTCTGGATGACCTCTCTTCCGACACGTGACAGCGACAGCTGCTCTATTTATGAAAAGAACTCATGGAAGGCAAATAAGCAGTGATTGCATTAAGAAACTTCTGAAAACCTTTTGTTAGGCTGTCTATTATGCGCTGTCTGAATGGGATATTTTAATGAATCATTTGATTTTTTTTTTATATAGAAAGCTTTGCTCAAAGAAATTTGTTTTGTAATAGTTTATAATATATCTCACACACAAATTTAAGTGAATATTATGTGGTGGAAAACAATAGTGGCCTCTCTAGAGAGGTTTTCGTAACTCTCCGTAATTTCTAATAATTTTTTTTTGCATGCTTTTGCTAATTGCTTATCTAATTCGCTCTAATCTATGAAATTATTCTTTGATGCGTTAATTATGCCTTTTTAATATTATATGGAACAGTCAACGTGTAAACAAAGTAAATATCTCGCTCATTCTACAAACGATATTGTATAGTATAATACACTTATTGCACACTTTCTGATTAAGCTTTTAAATTTAGAATATTTGGTTGTCTTCGTCAATAAAATCATGGAATATTTCTACTTGTTCATTAATCTTATATAATTTCTAATGGTAAATATTTCAAAATTTATTCCGATTTGTTTTAGTTGTCTACTATGTTAAAAATATTTCAATGTTTATAATTTCTGTGCATAAATAGTGATGCATAATTATTCTCCTAAAATAACAGGTATTAAGATGAATCACTTGAAACCTAGAGAAGCAATAAAATATATCCAAAGGTCGTAACAAAACGATTGCCTGAAAGAAAAAGTCTAAACACAGAAATTTGACTAGATGAAAACAACTGCTTGCATAAATAAGAAAACTGATATAAAGCAGGAAATTATAGATTACTCAAAGTAATATTAATCTTTTCTCTGTCTACATAGAACTTAACTGGTAGCAGTATGATTAGCGCTCTTGTAGATTAAAGAGTTTGTAGGTTCCATTTTGAGCTTGGATGTTTGTAGTGATTTGGAATCTACTTTAAACCGTGGGTCCCTATCAAATTAGCCCTCATGAGCAAAAAAGGATCGTTATGCAGCAGTCTAAATTAGATTATGAAAAGAAACTCTTCAAAAGAATTCAAGTTCCCTTAACTCATTTTATGTACCTATTACTGATCAAGCTTTTCTTAGTTTACACAGCAAAGTATTTAAACATTAGTAAGCTTGAAATGCTTTTAAAATTTTGATATAATTAAAATATTTTAATATAACCTATTATTTTTACTGTATTTCAAAATATATAATTTTGAAAGAGTATTTTCTTACTCTCTCACATTCAAACACACATACACACCTTGTATTTTTCTCGATAAATATCATTTAAATTTTTCATTCATTAATTGAGGTTAACTGAACTGTTTTTGATTTGTCATATTTGGCATGATGAAATCATACAAATTTTGCAGCATGATTTGTGAAAGTAACTCAGAATTTATTTCCTTTTATTACTTGTCATGAAATTGTAGAGGTAATAGGTCTTGCTCGTTTTTTTTTATAGAACAATTCAGTAATCCAACGAACAATATAGCTATAATTTTCCTCAACGGATAGGTAAGCTGTAGAATTCGTGATAATTTAATTTTTATCTGGAAATTATTAATATTTGTTTAAACAATGCCTATTTATCTTATTGCAATGTTAAGTTTTTTCACCGAATTTAATGCTATAAACTAAAATACACTATTTGAAATGACGTTTTAAAAAACATTCTGTAGAAGTACATATTATATTGCTCTGCTATTTTTTTTTAGAAATTTTAAAACTATTTTCAAGGTAAAAGAAAGATATTCAACAATTTTTTGTCTGTAATACACTAATTTTAGCATCATGATCAATTGCACTTAACCCAAAGGATAAAAAAAAATTAATTGTGGTTGTAAACTTTCTAAAATGTGAACTGTAAATCAAAATTTCTACGTTAGCTGAAAATGTGTATTTAACATTTCTTAATTTAAATATTACAAGATAACCAACGGAGTTTTAGCTATTTGTTTTCTACCATTGAATGAAATGATATTATGTTTATAAATTAGTATATCACGTTGTTTAAAAACCTGTTAGAGTTATAAGAATGCCATTTTTTATGCAAGCAGGTGTGTCAACTGCGTATTTTCATCAATAGTAACTCGTACCATAGTGAAAATAGACGAGTGTCCCAGAATCTCATTTGATGTTTTCCTTTCAACTTCAAAATAGGCGTATTAACAACTGCATCAAGTGGCCAAATATGTCAAGTATTTGGAGATAGTATTAAGAATGTAAAGATTCTGCAAGAGAGAGTCATTAGTTTTAAATTTTTAGGTTGGGAGATACAAGCCGTGTGCAGATTTGTGTCATTCTCTCGCACATTTTGCAACCAAAACTTCCCGAGTTTTATCTCAAAATGACTGCACAGATTGACAAATGGTAATAGAAGTTGTACTGTTGGATAGATTCTACTTTTAGGGTTAATACTAGGCTACACTGTCTTAAAATAATTTTAATTTTAGTCGTCAAAAAACTTTTTTTAGTCGCCTCTTGTATCACATATTTTGACATGCATATCTTTCTTGCCTTTACATCCTGCTATCTAAAAAACATTAGTTCATTCCTAGGGGCTTTCAATGAATATGATATGTAAAATGTACTTTTGGTACGAATGACTGCCTTGCTCTTATTTTGATGATTTCTTTTCTGTACTTGAATAAGACTTAGAAAATTTTTTTCATTGTTCATTAAGTGCCAAATGTTAATAAATTCATTACAATGTTCATGCAGAATTGGCTTTTTAGAATAAGTTGTCAAAATTTCAGTTAATGCATATAACATGAGATGTTTTAATTAGGCAATGCTCAACATATTATTCGGCCATTATTCAGCGAAAATTACTGATGCTGCTCTTTCGCTTTATGCAGACGCATTTGTTTGGTATAGATGCTTTTGATCCTTTTTTTATTTCAAAAAGCTTATTCTATCACACATTTTATCTACCTTACAGATTTTTAATATTCTAATTTTCAGTCGAATCAAGGATTATTGAACTAATTTCTTCTGTAAGAATATTTTCGTTAATTTGAAATATTTAAATCTTGAGTTCCATTCCAATTAATTCTTGCGCATACAAAATCCAATTTAAGCTGTAATTCTCGGTCTAACTACCCCTCGTGTGAAAGAAATGATTGAATTAGGTTTCTTTTTCAGTCGACAATCTTAAGTGAAGAAAAGTCATAGAGCAAATAAATACTTTCTGACAAACCACTATGATTTTTCTATTCATCTTGCGTCCTATTACTGTCCGAGTTAATATCTAGATCATTAACGCGCTCTAGTCTTCAGATTTACAACTCGTGCTTTTGACTATCACCTTGGGCGTTCTGCTTATAATGAAAAAAAAATCCATGTGCAAAAATGACCGTACAACAAAAAATAAATGGAATCAATTCAATCCTAATAAGCTTTTTTCTCCTAACTTCTCTTATTAAAAAGTTTTATTTCACAAAATTCCCAAATTGTAATGTATTTTATTCCCAGCAATATTTTTACTAAATATCAATTTCAGCAGAATATACTTTAATTTTGCGTGTGTAAAATACTGATACTGACTTTATAAAATCTTTAAAATTGCAAAAAAATTGCTTGGTCCTCAAATTACAATTATTTATTTTGAACATATCGATTAATTGTCTTAATTTTGAACTAGTTATTTTTCATTGGACATATCGAAATAAGAATTCAATCGTAGTAAATTAATAATTTAACTTTTGAAAATTTTATACATCTATCAAATCTTTTAATAAGCATTTAAGTGTTCAGAAGTATCTCTGCTGCAAACAAAATCTACAGAATTTAAAAACTTTGAATATTAAAATTTCAGAAATTGAATATTAATATCTAGTTTCCCGTTGAAAATGATTATTAATCTGTACTGAAATTTTTAACTTTAAAATAAGCATACACCCTCCTTATTTAAGAAATTTAGATTTACTATTAAAAACAAGAATCTGATCTGATTTACATGATATTAAAATTCTAAATTTTCAAAATAGGATGAGATTAATCCTTTGCTATAATAAAGATTTATCTTGAAATTTACTGACAAACTAAATGTATGATTAAAAATTTTCATCATTTGTTTTCGATAGTTGGTCCTTGAAGTCTTTGCCTAAATCTTTAATTTTTTTCAATTTAAAATGTAACTTGGAATTAGAGAGAATTAAAATATATTCCAATCTTAATTTTTTTCAGTCAATAAATATCGATGTTTTTTATAAGCTATCACTGACCTTAGGGATTCGACTTAAACTTGATAGTTGATAATTGCAATCCATCAGAATCTATTTCAAACTTTAGATTTCGATATGTTCGCGCAGAAAATGAGCGCAATGTGATGTATTAATCCTAATGGAAAGCAATTTAAAAATGCGTTGATTTTTTTTTTCAAATCATGATATGTAAATTTTATCAAATTTTTATAAATTAAAAGTTTATTCTAAACGCGCGGTATTTTCATTTGAGTAAGATTCTTTGAACATTTAGAATCGTGAAAAATAATCGAAAATTCAAATATTCAGGAATATTCTTATCGGTATCCTAATAAAACATGGCTAAATTATTGTTGAATTTTACATTAAAAAAATGAGAATATGAAATTCCGAAAAAATAAAATTCTGCTCAATGTATTTAATGTTGTTGTTCTCGTGTGCCAGCTAGGCTGGCAAATTGGGGTGCGCTGCTCCACTTTTCCAACAGAACTGTATTTGGTGTGGAGTCCGACTTCTTTAGTACACACACTTGCCATATGGATCTGTTTATAAGGTAGGCAACCATTCACACCTCATTCATACACAAGGAAAGGACAAAGACAGGATAGAGAGAGAGAGAAAGTACATCCATGCCTGAACCGGGATTCGAACCCAGGACCTCCCTATCCGTAGTCAAGACCGCTGACTACTAGACAAGTTGGCTGGCCAATGTATTTAATAAAAGTTTAATTTATGTGTTACGCATATTGCATTGCTGAGTTTCCAACTAATAATTACCACGTTGATTTTCAATTCAATTCAATAGTTTGCGGATTCATATCCCACTGATTTTATGATAGTTTGAGGTCCATTTAAAACCTTTGGTCCTGATTCAACAATATTACGTTAAAAAAAATTAATTAAATAATGGGGCAGATGGGGAATATATGAAATTATTATTACTTAAATGTTGCTCCAATTTGGTTGCTTAGTCTATAATCATAAAATATAAGCTTTTTAATTCAAAATGTGTTACTTTAATTTTCGTTCGTTTGTGAAATTTCTGGCATGTATTGGAATAAAATGCGACAAAATATGTAACAAAACTTTTAACTTAAAGTAATATGTCATACTATTCACTAATTCTGACCCAAACGTCAGAAGCTGAATTGAAGACAAAGTATAATTAACTTCTAAATGAACGAATAGATAATTTTTTTTGATGAGTCTCACTAATCATAAGTATTACTTATACATTTGGCAAAAAAAGTATTAGCTTTCATGTTATTAAAATCAAGTAAATCGTATAATATCGGTTTATGAATGATAACATTTTCTTAGAAAATTATAACTAAGTAAAAAATAAAATTTAAAAATAATTACAATATTATTGAAATAAAAATAACAAAATTTGCATCACAAAAAATGTATTAGAACAGAAGCAGGAACATGCAAATTACAGCGCTGGTGATGTGTTTAAACTTTCAAAGTTACTTTCAACCGTATCAGTGTCAAGTGTGTTTGTCTCATTCACTGCTAATTTGAAGAAATTCAGTTTACATGGACTTTTTCTGCCATGGCACCTAAAATAAGAGATTTCACTTGCGAAAAGAGAACAAATCATTCACCTGCACAATAGTGACAAAACATGTCGAGAAATTTCCAGTAAGTTGAATGTTTCACTTTGCGCAATTCACAACATTCTAAAAAGAAACTGGGAAATCAAGCAAACTGACTGTCAGAGAAAATAGACAAGTGGTTAAAGATGCTCTACAGTATCCGACAGGAAGTTCAAGGATGTTGGCCGCAAATATTGAATCAATCGCAGGAAAGTTTGTAACACCACAAACATTTAGAAATGTATTGAATAATGCTGGTATAAAAGAAAGAAGGCCAAGGAAAAAACCCTTTATTTCAGAAATCAACAGGATAAAACGTCTAGAATTTGCCAAAAATTATAAAAATAAATAATTAGATTTCTGGAAAAAATGTCATTTTCTCCGAAGAGTGTAAATTTGAAATTTTCAAACCTGAAGACATGGTTTGGAGAAAAAAAGGAACAGATTTTTAGGCTCTAAATGTACAGAAAACTATAAAGCTCGGAGGAAGGAATGTCATGGTGTGGGGCTGTATGGCTTACAATGGAGTTGTAAATATCCATTTTATTGATGATAAAATGGCAATGTCATATTGATGGGTTACGAGATAACTTGGAAGATAGTGAAAATAAATTAGTATTAGAGAAGACATTTATTTTTCAACAAGAATAAGAACCCAAACATACTGCCAACAAAACCAAAGAATGGCTATTATATAATGCTTCCCGAAGATTGGTAACTCCCCCAGACCTTAATCCTATAGAACATTTGTGGCATTTATTGGATGAAAAAGTGAGAAAATTCCCAATAAAAAGTAAAGCAAGCTTTGCAAGATGCCTGGGCCAGAATGTCCTCAAACGTCACCAAATATTTGGTGAAATCTATGCCAAAACGTCTGGATGTAGTAATTTCAGCTAAAGGACTACATACCAAGTATTAGTTCGCGTTTGAATTTTTAGTTATTTTATCTATGATTCAATATTGAAGTCCGATGTTCTAATACTTTCTTTGTAATACAAATCTTTTAATTCTTTAAATCCTATTGATTTTAAATTGTTTCTTACTCCATGAGTAATTATGTAAAAGTATTACATTATGTGACAAATGTCTCATTTTATTACCTTGAAAACTTAACTCTTCCTACTGTTCTAATACTTTTTGGACGATATGTTATAATAAAAAGATGTGTTAATAGTGAAATGACTTCCTATTAATATTGTGAATAAAAATATCAAGCTGGTATACGATCTCATCTCTTGCAGTCAAGATAAAATAAAAATTACAATTTATTACGATGATATGTAAAATTTAGATAATAAAAATACCATCTTTAAAAATTAAATTTTTGTAATAAAAAGTAATTTTGTCTCACATTTCAGAATAATGCATCTTCCAGGTTATGCCTACGTGCAAAATTGCTCCACAATCATTGTATTTCGCTATGCCATTAGTCAGCCAAGAATTTCTGTCTGCTTCTAACCGATCAAAATTTCAATCCATTTAGTATTACATCCCTCATAAGGTGTCTTCTGAGATTCATCTTCATCTGTTATGTGATACTGTATTTAATTTATAATTAACAAGATAGTCTTCACAGTATGTGCTTTCAAGTGCCACTTGTGCTTTTAAGAAAGTAATCATTACTTTTTCTTATCTAAATTAATAGCCGAACTATCAACTGAATGGTTAGTACTCTAGCCTTTGATTCAACAGTTTGCGGGTTCGAATATTACATTGGTCGTAAATGTTTGTAGTTGCTCCAAATCCACTTTAAATTGAATCTTTCTCTAGGCTTCGTGTACAAGAAATTTCCTTTTAGCAACAAACCATCAAAAATGTATTTAATTTTTTTCAACTAATTTTCCACACTTACAATATTTATGATTATCATTGTGTTGATAAGTTATTTTTTACAGAATGACACCATAATACACTAAACGCAATTTTAAAATAATTTTGACCATTTATTATTGTAAGACTTAGCCTAAAATTAAGATATTTTTTTTAAAAAAATCATATATTTTAAATTTTGACTCTCCAATTGTATGATTCAAACTCAATTTAAAATAGTTGCTTTGTTTTTACTACAATAAAAGATTAAAAAATGAAGTGTCTTTATTAGATAATTGTGCAGATTTGATGTAAATATTGAAAATAGAAGTATTAACTACATTTATAAATTCAATTGCAAATATACTGCAACAGGTTTTGTATCTTGAAAATTTGTTTAAATTTAGACAATTAAATGCGCGCGAAGTATTTGCGTTTCAATTTTAATCCAACAATTTCACTTCGAAAATAAATTTGTAACGAGATTATAAGAGTCTTATGATATATTGTATGTTGCGTAGTGTTTATTTTTTTAACGAATTTTTCTATAGTCGGTTTATCTTACAATAAGACTTATCAGCTTTATAAAAGAAAAGCAGATACGTTATGAATAGGTATCTCGCCACCTTTTGTCAATAACCGATTGAATGGCGGAAGTAACATCTTTTGTGGAAAAATGTGTTATTTAGGTGTGCTTTTCATTAGCTTATCAATAAAATCTGATAAATGTAAACTGAATAAGTTCTTTCTGTGAATTCATTATGACGGATGTGTAGATTGTGGATTATAAAAACTGATGCAAACAAAAGTATTAAATTAATGTAACAATTAGACCCCGATCTTTCAATTTCAGGGAGCAAAGACAAAGAAAACTCTTTTAGAATAATTTTTTAAAAATTTGAAATTAGAAAATAAAAATAATAAAAGCGATGTAATATCATAAATATTGTTAATAGCTTTTTAAAAAATGTATTGGTTGCATTTTTTTCTATTGGTTTTATTTTTTTTTAATCTTTAAATTTATATTCATTTTTTTAATTCACAAGCGCTCATTTCTTAATAACTTACTGGTATTCAATATTCTAGTTAGCTATTTCTGTCAAAAACATTTCTCGTATGCAGGTTTTTAAATTATTCTAGAGGACTGCATTCAGTTAAAACTTAATTAAGCATTTGCAAAAATTTTTATATTAAAATTTATTTTTTGTGTTGAATTTATTTGATCTAAAAAGAATTTTGGAATTTTAAGAAATACTTTTAAGATTATTAGCTTTTTCATTTTCAGTGTGAATTTATAAAAAGTTTTAAATATTCATAACTGTAAAAAGATTGCATAATTCACATTGAAAATAATGTGTACTTCGGTATTGAGTAGTTAGTACTCTGATATGCAGCATTCAACCAGCTTTCAAGAGGCTCCACCTTTTCTAAAAATTTGTTTATCAATAAATTGGAGGACGGTTCACGGCAAGTGGATACGATTATAACTTGGCCATGTATACTTTTAGTCATTCTCAACCCATTTGAAACTACATTCCTTGTAGAAGTGATCTTATAGTTCAAAAAATATCTTTAATGACAAACCTAACAAATTTAACAATTCAGAATCAATAGTGTTTTAATGGATCATACAAAATTACCAGTTAAAATTTATGTTTCAAAATTTAAGAAAAAGTTTATTTGATTTAAAAATACTCTTTTTTCCCCTCTTATATACAATTTTAAGTTGTCATTTAAAAGCTATGGCTAAACAAAAAAAATAAGTTTTTCACGTTTGGGTTGAGGTGAAATGTTCTGAAATTTTTTCAGTTCTCTTATAAATTTTTTATATGTGCTGTTTTAAAAAATGAAATTGTTATTTGCATTCACGCTGTTTTTAAAATACTTCAGTCAAAATATTTCAGACTATCAACATTTTCATATGAAAAAAGAAAAACAATTTTTGATGCTTAGTTTCAAAGTTGAAAATTAAATTTAGCTAATGCTAAGTGGATATTTTGATTAGTTAAAAATTTAAAAACTTCATTACTTAACGATATTTACTTTTTCATTTACATTTTATGACAATTAAAATCTAATTTATTAAGATAAAAAAGTACACTGTGATGTGAGCCAAAATTTCAAAAGAATCCATTCTAATAATCAATGTTTTCCTTTGAAATTTTCCTTATTCTCAATATGTACTCTCCCATTATATAATTGTTAGAATTAATTATTTTAATGTCAGTCCCGGAATAAAAAATTGCATGAAATGCATGCAATTTTATATTGGTAATTAGTTCCTTTTCATTATCACTTTATCTCTGACGCGTTGACCGCTTGCAAAAAATTGTGGAACAGTAACAAAGCTGATATAAAATTTTGCATGAAAGCATTTTTTTTCAACTCTTATTGCGTGCTGTAACGTACAGTATTACACAAGTTATTTATTTAAATTCATTTAAATGTTATTAGTTGCTTTTTTGTAACTGTTTTGGGACTTCCCAAAAAATATTTCACACACATGATTTTTCTGTTTCTTGCAATGTTAATAATGGAAATAAATTTAAAGTTTTTTTTTCTCAAGGTTATATATAAAACACTTTCAACAAATAAAAATAATCAAAACTGCTTAATTTCATTTTGAATTTTTTTTCATAGGCAATTTCTATTACGTCTTCCCAAATGAATTTTATTTTTAAGAATGATGTGAGATTATATGAATCTCATATCATTAATATTTCGTGTTTATTGGTCGTGCTGGAGGTAAAGAATTTTACGCTTGGGCAGTTAAATGCGATGATTGAGACATAATCACTATTAAGTATTCTAACGATCAGTATGCAACTGTATATCCCTTTCCATACACTGAATATTAACTATGCAATTAATGTTAGTAACCAATTCCCAGAGCTTCTGTTGTAGTTTTGTGAATCCATTTCAAATCCTCGATTCCAATCAAATAAGCCCTATGTGCGTAAAAGCTGATAATGCAGCTACAAAAAACTGTAATTTACATTTATCATAATGCTTAATTAACAGGGATTTATTATATTGCTATGATAATTTGATTAAATCTGTTCAGGGTAGCTTGTTAGAGGGTTGATTGTCGTTGTGGAACAAAGAAGAAAGTTACTACATATCAGTATAATGCAGGCACACTTTTCAGTGCGAGTGCTTCAGAGTTTTCTATTAAGTCTTGATTTATGAATATGATTCTCTATTAAAAAAATTCTTGAAAAACTATGCGTAAGTAATATCAAATAGTATAAGTAAACTAGTCTTGTACACTCGTGTCCATAAATTAAGGATAATGCAAGTTCAGCAAAGAAAGAGAAGCAAAACAAATGTGACTTATTTGTAAAGTCCATTTATTAAACAGAAGGTAAAGAACGAAAAAGATGTTATATGTTTGGCACCATTAACAAAAATTGCGATTTTTTCTCCCTGGAGCAAATTTCAAAAAATAACCTATTTGCAAAAAACCAATGTAACATGGTTGGTATGATGATTAATACACAGTATGCCCCCCAGACGATGCAACAAAGTCTTTTGCAATCTCGTCATTGTGACGTACTATCGATGCCATCTGTGTCATCATCTATCGGCGCCATCTATCACATGCATCTTGAAGAATATGCATTGTAATTTGCAAATTCTTCAAGATGCGTGTTATAATTCTACGCGTGAAATTTTTTAGAGTTCAATTTCTGTGTGATTCTGAATTATCCTTAATTTATGGACATGAATGTAATCACGTATTGGCTTTCAAATGTATTACACTGATTGAATATACTGTTACGGTGATATTTTGCAACGACTTTAATATCATTACTTAATATTTGGTCAATAGATAATTTTTGATATACAATTTTTAGTAAATATATATAATTTTTTGTATCATTAGCTAGTATGAGGTACATTTTGTTTTATAGACTGACTTGATTTACATACACCGATATGAAATAAGTTTTGGTATATGCAATTCAAACACCTTTCAAAAACTCGTTTTGAAATGTATTTGATCATTGTGTGTCTTTTTAATTTTAAATCAAACAAGTATAAAGTAATTGTTATAGTATAGTAATAAAAGAGCATTTTTAGTATAACAGAAATAACAAGATTTAATTTGTTATGAATTCATCCTTATAAAAATCTTATTCCTTTTCACTTTATAGTGAAAGTGTTACGGCATGTTTATGTAATATTTGTTAAATTATTCATATTTTTTTTTAATTCCTTTTGTTTTATAACTAAACTTAACTCCGTGGCACGACAGCCGATGTGGACCAAGTCCTACAGCGCCCATAACAGTTTTCATGATTGAGGTCACTGAAGTGCGAAGCATATATCCCAGTTAGGTGGTCAGCTTAACGTGAAACCCCCAGTGTTTACTTCCCAAGCATGCTTACTGAATGATGCCTTATCAACCCAATGAAGGGATGAAAGTCTTAGTCAACCTTGCCCAGCCCGAGGATCAAACCTTGGACCTGTGTCTTGAGAGCGTGAAACGCTGCCACTAAATCCTTTTGATTTTAATGAAAATGTTTAATATATAGATTACTTATAACTATAATTATACTAAAGGGTAATGATTATTATAGAGTATGACTAGTTAAATAATTGTAATAAATCCTACCCGATTAAATCTTTTATTTCATTCTCTTGTATTTCTGCTATTCAATTCATGAAGTTCAATTCTCGAAACTATATGCATTCTTACATCATAACCTTGAAATCTATAAAAATTGTATAGTTAGAAATTTATGCTTCATCTTTTCTTTTTCAAAAAAGTTTTAATTTTGAGTAAAAATTTGTATTTAAAAATTGAAAGTATTTTATTTTCTCGAATAATAATTTAAAACTTTTTCGACTCTTTCGCGTATCCGTGTAATAAAATCTCAAATTAAAATTACTTTATATTCTCAAAGAAATAAATGACGTGTGTGTGTGTGCATTATCAATGCATAGTATTCCTTGAATTGCTTCTTCATTCTATGTCGTTAAATAAAAAGGCTTTAATTAGCGAAATAATAAAACATTAGTCTTTAGAAATATTGAATTTAAATTTTTGTAGCTTGTATTAAAGTAGAAATAACAAAAACGTAAATTTTAATTCATTTTTCTTCACTTTAATTTTGCTAAGAAAATAAAGTAAAAATTACGCAACAATTTGGAAAAGAAAATACATAAAAATATTCTGTTATATATTTAGATTATTATAACAAAATATTTTTAAAATTATATTTTGTTTTATTTAAAAATATTTGTTAAATATTAAAACTTTGAAACGCTTTTGTTTTTTAGGTTACAAAAATGATTAAATTTTACACAAAGTATGACTTAATATATTTTTTAATGTACTGAAAAGTTGCATGTGATTTTTACTTTGTGTAAAACCATGTGTAACATTATTTCCAGTAATGATATGATATGATATGAGCTTTTAATTTTAGAAATTATTATTTTCATTTTAATAGACTAAAAAAACTCATTAAAATTTACAGCATTTCAAATATATAGTTTTTATCAAGCTCTCTATTAACCGTGTGAATGTTCTGTGAATTTTACATCCATCGAGCTATCTATATTAAATTTCAATTGAGATTTTTTAAGCCTGATAAACCCTTGAAATATTTTCTGTTTAAAAGGCATAATAACTTAGGAACTAAGTATATTCTCAGACTTGATTTGGATAGAATTAAAAATTTAGAGGTTAGTAATATGTTTTATGTGAAATATATAATTGCCGCTTTTGATACTTTTGTAATACTACTGATATTCAAAATATTGTTTTATTATAGAGGAAATTACATTTTATTTTGATACACATACAACATATATCTGCTGATATTATTAGCATTATTGTTCACTATTACTTCTCTATTGTAAAAAATATCAGACAGAAATTTTTGGGAAATGTCCCGTGTACGTGAGGCAGAGCAGTTTCGATGATAGCGCCGACTTTGCACAGTAATCTGTTTTAATAACATAACAATAAACTTCCGCGATACTGACATTCTTTCTGCAGCGCACTTCCCTTCAGCCTCCCTCCCTGCCCTGTTAAGCGCGATTGCACCACAGCTTGCAATCCCTAAAAGCAATAGGATGTTTTTTTAGGGTCGATAAAGTGAAAAGTGCTCTTTTTTCTCGTTTCGTTTCTTCCTTTTTCCCTCCAACTTCATTGTGTGTCTCCTTTTATTATTCAAGTCTGAAAAAGTGAATGGATTCTGTTGCCACTCAAGTCTTTGAAACTTAGGAAAAGAATATATAATCAACATTCCTGTTTTTATCTTGTTTTCCTTTTATTTATTTGAAAGTATAATTTCTTTCATGACTTGTAATTAAATTCTTGTTTGTAAGAATTCCTTTAGTTTTATCTGAAAATTGATCTAGTAAATGGCAATTTATGATAATACAAAAATTTGATTCTGTAAATGAGTCAACTGGTAATGGTGATTTAATAATTCAAGTGCAAAACATCCCGTCTGGAGTAAAATGGGTTTCGCTACACATTTTTTAAAAAATTTGTAATCACAAAATTAATAATACAAATTTTAATAATAATTTTTGGAAAAAATTGTCTCATTGATGTTTTTCTATTAAAGTCATAAAAATCTTTATTTTTATACAGTATGTTTATATAATAGATTTTTTATAAAATTAATCAATTACTAAATAGAGAATAATAAAGTGAAAATACAGGTGGAGCATATCTTGAATAGATATGATTCCTGAAAAGTCATACTGTGAGCCAATATGGTTACTACCCCATGAAGAAGCTGGCCATGTTGGTACTTGATTCCATTTTCCTTTTATTCTATGTTCCTTTTAAATTTCAAATTATCTATTGAAGATATGTTCCTGTATTTTCACTTTATTATTCTCCATTTAGTATTTGATTAATTTTATAAAAAGTTTACTATCAATTGTATTTTAGTAATTCTATTTAAGTTGCTTTCGCGCTGAATATATTACAAAGCATAATTTTTGTTATTGTATTTTTCAATTTTTGCCTATTTCTAATTACGCTTTATATATATATATATATATATATATATATATATATATATATATATATATATATATATATATATATATATATTACACACACTCACGTGTTATTGAACTTTATTATTGTGAAAATTTTTGCCGTTACTACTTCTTAACAAGAATATTATCTGATTTATAATATAAGAATATTATTCAAATATAGCAGTTTTCCTGTGTCTTATGTTATAATGTACCATTTTTCAGTCATTTGAAAATTTACTTCGTTACTTTTTAGATTATTAAGTCTTCAAAATTTATGATTTTATCAAATAGCGATGGACGAAATTACAAATTCTGTTTACCATTACCATATAACCTTAATTTTAGAATATAATATCATTCAGAGTTCTTATTCGAGAATGATTCTAAATTAATCTTTTTGAACATATTCTATCCTTATGACTTTATTATCTCTTTGAAGAGAAGAGAAAAATCTTTAATTTGATCCCCTTTAATCTGAATAATGGGAGAATAAATATCACTTCAAATAATAGTGTTTCTATCTTTTGCATGTACCTATGGTAGTTTTTCCCAATTTCTTCTAGCGGTACATAAATGCAGTCGACTACTATAAAACTCCTTCGCGAACATACATTACCGGGATGGTTGTTAAAATGTCTATTACTTGCTTAAACAGTTAGGCGTGGGATAAGTTATACTGTTTGGCTCATTATGGTCTTATTTCAGAATCTCGCACTGAGTAGAACTACTATTGAACATGAAAATTAAAATACTTATTGCATCCGTGTTCTTCTAAATAGCTACTTGGGTACTTTTCAATTATTTTCCCCTATTACGACACTAATATTCCCTACTATCTGAAAAATCTTCTTTTAAAGCCGAACATCGTATACCTTTCAAATACCTTGCAAAAGTAAGCTTTATAAGATTTTAATTATTATTTCTTCATATAGTCTGTTTAGATGAAAAAAAGAAATTCTGTTCTCCAACATCCAAAGATTGGCTTATTTTACTTCCTGTATATTTCATTTCTTAAACATTTAAGGGTAAAGTTTGAAAAAAAATAATTACTTTAATTTATTCAGTGTATTAATCTTTCATAGAAATACTCTAAACGTGTGAACGTATATGAAAAGTTAGAAAATTTTAAACAGGTTATCTTTATTCTGATAATTTTGAAATTCACAATAAGATGGAAAGTATCAATGAAGATTTTGGTGGCTGCAAACAATTTGTAATTAATGTCATACCGAAAAATGATGTAGGATATGTAATCAGCATGTAATTCATTATTGATTTTGTAAGAAGAAAATTTGTAGTCTAACTTTTTTTTTCTTTCGTTGCGAATTTTCACATTTATGCGATCACGTGAATTTGTAAGATATGATAGATATTCTGCTTACTAATTTTTATTTCACCAACTAGTTTAACTGTAATAAAATATTTTATTCATAATTTGAATTTAAAGGAAGACCTCTTACCAACAAATTCTTTTATAATCACTTGTTTATGAAATATGTCAATACCAATATAATTTCTTTTTAATTTTTGTTAAATATACTTTTTTATAGTACAACGAATGTTAATTAACATAATTTTAAAGATAGAAACATTAGTAATTTCGGAATAAAATTACATAAGATACTAATAGGATTGCATTCAATTGTATCAAAATCTATTGGCAAGAAACACAATTTTGTTTAAAAATATCCTCCTTAGTGGAGGTAGTGTCAAACATCCAATTTATATTTGAAATACTTTTTATGAGACATGAATCCTGCAGTTTGTTTTGGACCTTGCGCCATAAAACTCAACTTACAGTTTATTTATGATAAATCTATTCTACCAAAAACCATTCTCGATGTTCAAGTTATATTATACTTGGAAAATGTATCCTATTTCAGAGTGAAGTGATTGACCGTAGCTTGTGAAACGAAATAGAGCAGTTATCCAAACACATGCATATTTGTTATGTTTGCGATATAAATAAATTAAAATAAATAGCATGAGAGCTGTGAAAACAGTACACTTTTCTTGCACTAACGGATCAACACCAAAAAATTCCAGAACATCAATTATACATCTTTAATAACTTCCACAATTAGAGTTCCTCAACATTTCTTATTAAACTACATCCCTTAAATTTTATTTGACGAATATTAATAGAAAAATTCTACATTATAACATTTTTTACATAAATATTACTAAAATATAAGAAAGCAATATGAACATTACATTTCAGTGTTTAATGATTAAGAACTACATAGTAATTTTGAAAATATTTTGTACCTAAATTTCTGGTGATTTTAATCGTTTGACAAATCTAAATATAAGTAGGAAAGTTTTTTATTTTTAATTTTGTGCATGCGATTAATAAAACCTAGATATTTTGTACCAGGATGCATTTTGTTACAATTATACTTTCAATTCTCTATTATTTATAATTTTCCACTACAAATATCACGCAAGAAAGGTATGACTTTGGAAATTTTCAAAATAGTAATATGAGATTTCTTTTGCTCTATCACTTATTTAAATGTCTAAATATCTCATTGCAGTTCTTAGAATGTAAAATATTATAACTAAAGAATTCAAGACAAGAATTCTATAATTCATTCAAGCAAGACTTTAATAGCAAGTGTTATGCATAATTCATGCAATCTATATGTATAGTTAAAAATCATTGATAAATATACAAATCTGGTATAAGTACTGTTGTTATCTACAGAAACAAAATTAAAATTAGATTTTATGCAAGTACTTATTCAATAGTTTTAACATAGAGCTTTGAGAGGAATCGCGCATATCAGCAGATATTTTATGAATGCAACTTTAATCGTGATAGTTTATTGCGTATTGAGAGATGCATACGCTTCAGGTACAATATGAAAACTATTTACTTCATTAAAGATTCTTATAAGATATTTTCTGTCAATATATCAATTTCTATAAAACCTCCATACTATGAAATCAAAAATTTGAAATTCTGCATGAAAGGAAAGTTTGTTTATGATAAATTCAACGATAATGAGAATAAATCAGGAACTGGTTAAAATATTCCATTTAAAATCTTCATGTGATCAATTACTGAATTTCGATTAAGTTCTGCATTTACAACTTAAATATCAGGTTTAGTTGAATTAATTGCCGTTTATTTAAGTACATAGATAATTAATCATTTACAACAGAAACCAATAAATACTCAACATATAGTATGTTATGAAATTGAGCATTGATATATGAAAATATTTTTCTAAGAAAATGATCATGGCGCAGTGAGTATTTATTTCCAAAAACTACCTATAATGTTAGTCTCATTAACATTATTTTAAAAGTTAAATAAGTCTTCAACCAAATAAAAAAATTAACAAATTATGAAATATGTATGAGTTTAAAACAACATTATTGTATTAGAGGACGCATTTGCATTAGTTTTATTTTTATGATATAACATCCATTTATTTTCGAATCAGTTTTAATAACTTTTAACAAAAAATTATTTTTTAAAAATCTATGTATTCTTTATAGGTTTCCATCTCTAGATATAATTAAACAAATTCATGACTATTTTTTGTGCTTGCATCTATTTTAGTAAACAAACTGAAGTTTCTTTAACTATAGTGTGTTGTACTTTTCTCTTATAGGTCCATTTCAAATTATGCATTAGCCTTATATAAATACCAAAAATAGTGATTATTAAATTATGTTTTACCTTTACGAATGTATTGATTTTTATAATTTAACTTCGTTCCTTTGAACTATTTTTAAAGGTTTTCTTAAATACTTTAACGGAATTATAATTCTATATTCACCATTGTGAATATCCACTATAAAATGTCTCTTTAAAGTATTTAATATAATTTTCTCGGTTATTAATTTTTATGAATTTGCACTAGTAAAAGAATAGTTTCTTCATAAACAAAAATTAATTTCCGTGTGTAACAGCATCTTTCTATTTAAACGTTCGGTTGGCATATCTAATCAGCGCAATTCTCTCTTTGATTGCACTTTTCGACCATTTCGTTCCCTAATTCTGTCTTTGTGAACTTTTGAATAAAAATTTTGATTCTTTTATATTTTACAGACTTAAAAAAAATTGTAATCGATTTTTTAAATAAATTCAGTATCGTTGCTTAAGAAAATGTGAATAAAATACTTCATAAACAAAGACTTCTATTCTCAAGAAATATCATTTTCCATTTTGGAATTGATTTTAATTATTTTGCAAAATGGTACACAGCGTAACATTTACAGAGCTTGCAAAATGCTATACTAACCTAAACTATCATTGCAGCGTATTCAGAAACTACTGAAAAATGTTTCGACCTTGTCTGTTGTGAGGTCAATGCACAAAAAGCCAAAGGTTTCGGCGTCTTTAACTTACAATGACCTATTTCTTCGCAAGACACAAGGTTACGTGTTATATATATTTTTCCACTTCATTGCACTCTTCTCCCATGCTTGTTTACTTGTGTGCTCTGCATTTACTACTTATTTTATTCTGGAATCTAAGGCAGTAAAAAATGGTGAGTTTTTTTCCTTCTCCTTTGTCCTTTCGCATGAAAAAACTTTAATGATGAGACTCTCTTTTAAATAAGGCCGTTCGAGTATTCGAGTCCATAGAGAATTGGTTGAAGGTTATATTAAAATTCGTCTTTTGAAAATTATATTAGAATCCCTTCAATTCAGAAATTACAAAAACATTTATGTAAATATTTTATATGAATATTTTCTCTTTAGTTTTAGATAATTAGTCACATTTATGTGCAATGGTAACGAGTTCGCCTAAGTTTGTATTTAGTATTCGAGAATATGTTTATTTCGATATTATTACGAATTTAATAGTCTAGAATTGTTTTCTTCCACACTTTTAAACAGCAGTCAAAAGAACATTTGTATAAAAGAATATTGCCGACATTTTTTCAACCGTGATTGTTGTCAGACGTTTAAATTCAAATATATTTATTTGAAGATTTGTTTTCTGTGAAATTTGTGATAAATGACTTCATTTGCTGCATTATTTAAAAATTTTTAATTTAGGTCATTTCTAAATGAATGTTAAATAACATTTATGAATATTTATCACGTTGTTAAGTAATTTTAGTAACAAAAATTAACTAATTTTGGGGAAACATTATGTATAATATTTACAAAATTTTGCAACTGCTGCTATATTATAACTCTGAAAGAAAACATCCGTTGTAGGCATAAAAATATTGTAAAATAGTTTTGTGATTAAGATGGAGTTGTACGAAATTATTCATCTTTTATGATTATTCTTCAGCAATTTAAAAGATATTTTTACTGCTATGCAGGAAAATATATAGAATGACTGACTGGTATGAGGAAATGTTTTTTATAATGCTTCTGGCCTTATACAAATATGTATTATTAAAATGTATTAGAAAAGAGAATTTAAAATAGATTTTGTAAAATAAGGTTTGATTCCCTTTTATTCTTCAGTACTTAATGTTTACCTTAATATGCTGTTGATTATAAATTAGTTTAAAATCAGGGTAACATTATGCATAATAGCAAATTGCTCAGAGTCTATTTCGATATTTGAGTGAGATCTGTATCTTTTTAATATTTTATCCGATGACATGAAACAATCTAATTAGCCTTCGTGTGCAAAAAATGACCGTTGAGCGACAAACAAACCAAACCGATGACATGAAACTTTATGATTTCAGCAGAATGATAAGAAGTAAGAACAATACAAGCTTGTTTAATTATTTATAAAACACACAATTTATTGTAAGTTTAATTAATTGTATTTCAAGTTTTAAGTCTATTTGAATCATAAATTCTGGAATTTGGGTTCTTTTTTTTTATAGTGAATCTAATAAAAATAGGTTTTTCAAGTGTTTCTGTAAGAGTTAAATTCATGCTAAATTATAAATTCAGTTTAGGAAATTTTAGTTTCCAAAAATTGTGCGATCGTAGCGAGCGAAATTATCGTGATTAGAATTACATAAAGCTGTATTTTCTAAAAACCAGTTATTAAATTTTAATATATACGAAATGTAAATTGTGCAGTAATAAATGCCATTTCTATATTCATTGATTAATAAATTAATACTTATTTCGTAAGTATTTCAAGGCCCATAACATTGTCTCACATTTTACAACGATTACAATCGTGCTTGTTGAAAAAAATAATTTGCATATGATGTTTTAAATATGCATATAATTTTGTGAAGAATTAAAAATATTTTTCCTAGATAGCACACAATTAAGGTTTAAAAATGCGTCTTTTTAATTACGTGTTCTTCAGGAAATAGTGAAGTTATAATAGTTATGTGATTTTTATTATATACACTTGACAGTAATCAGAATTGGGCATATATGACGTAAATTCATATATTTTTTATTTCTAAATGCTATCATTATTAATTAATAATAGTCCGCTCAATACAAATTAATATTACTACATAGGTAGATTTTTTAGATTTCCAATTCAGTTTCCATGTATTGTTTACGCTATGAAACCTTATCAAACCTAAAGTTCTTGTCGAAATGGATATTCCACAGGTGTAAATATCGGATATTCGTTTGAAAGATATTGAATTAACATCACATTCAACAAATCTTATCTTACTAATCAGCTTATCAAATGCTAATAAACACGCGATGCGTGATATGTAGAATTAAAATCACATTGAAAGATTAGAACCGTTTGATACTCAGGCAGTTTGCGAAACAGAAAGATTTTCATTCCTATTTGTCACTTTCATACTAATTTAAATTGGAATACGCAAGAATGAGAGCTGGAATAATAAAAAAAATAGAAGGCGATGTCGCGCGTTTTACAGATTCTCTCCAGTGTCCACTCCTGAACTTTTTTGTATCTTTTATTCTTCAGACGAAAATGTTTGATAATATTTAAGTTTTATATTGTTAATTTTATATTTTGCTATTCTCTAATTTTTTGTTAATATTTTGGTATTTCCTAAATGTAAAACTGCATGTTAAAAACTATGGAAATTTAAAGCTTATAGTTTTTGCATTAAAGCATATGTCGAGAGCTATGAAAATCAAGACTATTGGATTGTATTCCCAGCGTAGTGTATAATTAAAAGTATTGGGTTGTTCGGAAAGTAACTTCGTTTTTCATGAAAATGAAAAACGTAGTTACTTTCCGAACGTTTCATGAAAAACGTATAACGAATAAATATCTTGTTTCATGAAAAACGTATAACGAATAAATATCTTGTTTCATGAAAAACGTATAACGAATAAATATCTTGTTTCATGAAAAACATTTAACGAATAAATACCTTATTGCATTGCATATTGTCCATTCTAGTCCAATAGCTTTACCATCCTTCTGGTTTAGCACGATTTCACACTCGTAAAGTGGTTGGTTTTTACTAGCAAATAGCTGATCCATGTGGGTAAAAAGAAATGACTTTCCGAACAACCCAATAGTTGGAAAAACACTTTATATTACGCTATCATTTACGTAAACATTTCTCAATTAGATTGCGAAATTTTTTTTGCATTTAACTGTCAAAGACTGTTTTATAACTAGCATTAACCAATAATATTTTCAAATAATTATGTCAATATACTTTCTCTATTCTTTTGTGAATGTTATAGTTCTCGAATTAGTTCAATTGAAGTTGGTTAATTCTCTCATACATTTCTCAGAGATTTAAAAATATAAATTAATCGTTTTTTCTATTAATTTAGAAAACTGATTTATAAATGTAATTTAAAAATCGGTTTTCTAATTTTTTTCATACCGTAAAGATATTGTGCATTCTATTAATTGTTAAATAACATGGGCGTTCATAATTATTAATCGATAATACGTCAAATCTGACTAAATCTGATAATTGCTTTATGCGACAGTAGTAAATGTGTGTTAATTTGTTAAAAACACCAATATTCAATTAATTTGTAATGTTTTTTTATTTTCTAGGTTTATTTTTTGTTTTATCACATTCTTTCTATTTCAGTAGTCTAGTCAAATAGATAAAAATGCTTTTTTAGAGCTGTGTGTAATGTATATTGTAACTTTTGCCTTGATGGTATCATTTTACATTTTATAAATGTACATAAGCATGTTAGAAATGCATGTCACAAATATAGAGTATTTAAATAGTTTAAATATAGAGTATAAAAAATATTAGCGTTATTGAAAAGTTTTCTAATTGAGCTTTATTTTTCTGTAATTAACATGAGGCTATTTAGCATTAAAAATAGTTTGTTTTTAAATCCTTTAGAACATTAATTTAGATGAAGCATTTTTTTAAAATTATAATGCACAATATTAAAGCAAATCTCTCTGGAAAAGGATTTTTCAGAATGTAAATCATTAATTGGAACTAATAACACTTTTGACATATGTTCCAGTTTAATTAAATTTAACTAAAAATTAACTATCCAAATTGTGCGTGGTAGTGTCTTGAACATTTTAAGGATGATAAAACATTTTCACGAAGAATGTGAGCATTTCCAAGTTTTCAATTGTGTTCAGTTCGAAAAATTTGTTATATAATGAAGGGAAGAAAAATAACGTTAAGGAACAATAATTCATTCGGTGATCACTTCATCTCATTAACAACTCTAGTGTTAATGAGTTCTTTTATATAGTGTTAATGAGTTATTGTTTTATATAGTTTTATATATTGAGTAGTTTTATATAGTGTTATTGTTTTATATATTGAGTAGTTTTATATAGTGTTATGAGTTCTTTTATATAGTGTTATATAGTGTTTGTTATAGTGTTAATGAGATTTGTTCTGAAGATTTTTTTAAATTTTTAATTACATAAAATTTTTTGTGAACTATAAATCATGAAATTTGCACAAATATCGAGCATTCAACAATAAGTTAAAATTGAAATAAATAATTATTACTAGTTTTCGTTCTATAGAAAAAAATTAACATTTGCTTTTATATTTTCAAAAAGACATTTTAGTCCTCTTTCTGGGCTCTAGCTTGCCAAATGTGAATCAGTGACTACGAAATCTATCAATCCATTGAAACCACAACAATGAGTAGATAAATTGGTTGGAATTAGCTTTCCATTTTTCTGTACAAGAGTACGATTACTTCTTCAGGTATGGATATTAATAATGGTTTGTAATTTACATTTGATCTAGCTTATTGGCTGACCTATTGTTTGAAAATATTGAATGTAGAAAAAAATCAAATAATTCTGCATAGCTATTAAATTACATAAAAATTATCTATGTTGCTGAGAATGTCAGCAACAAAAGTATGAAAATTGTATGCAATTATTTTAGTAGTTATTGTTGCACCACCATCATTCTTCCCTGTACCTAGTTCTGAGTTTGTCGCTATCAGTTTGATAGAGGCAGCCGGGTGGTGTCTTCCGTGAAGCAAAGACCAAGCAGAAGCCCCCAATACTTGGCTTGCCACCCTCAAAGATATCTTTTCACTTGGAGGACGTTGCGATCAGTTTTCACATTCCTCAGCCGCCATTAGCGAAAATAACGGATCATCGGATAAGCCGGTATTTGAACTCACTAACTACCCATAATGAGAACGAAGCCCTAATCAACCAGGTCACCACTGCCCTTTTAAAATTAATATTAAATATTCTCGAAGTGCAGAAGGGTGAATATATTGCTTCATCTTTCTGCTCAAATCCCACTTAAATTATAGTAATTTTTTCATAAAGTCTTTTAAAAGTTATGCATGAGCTTAATGCTTTTCAAAGCTACGCATAAATTTGACACTTAATTCGAAAAAGGATTTTCTTTCTTTCCATTTATAAATGATATTTAAGTCGCATATCTGTTAAAATAATATTGATTATTTCATGCTTTGATTCATAAACTCACTTTTTTCCTAGTCAATTTAAAATTATATGTACATAAAAATATTGCATAACTGCCAGAATAACTATTTAAGTAAACGAAATAATGTTGTTCCGACGAATATACTGCTATTCCAATGGAATACTTTTTATAATTCTCGTGTTAAATAAAATTATATTTCACAATAGTAAATTTCTTTCAACCTTGGTATTTAGAAAATTGCCCTTTCCATAACATTTTTATTGCAAAAGGAAAAAAAGATTGCAAATTGAAATTATTTATTTTCAAGGATTCTATAATAATTCAAGGAAGAGCAGTTCCTTGAATTATTATATTATAAGATTATTCATCTTTTGATGATGAATGCATTTTATCAGTAAATCTTTTGTCAGTTATCATTCACATCTCATAATCATTATTTCCGATAAATCAGTTCAGCCTAATTTTTTCTGAAGTTTAAAAATTAGCCTTTGAAAGCCTTCTATTCAGTGAATTGGTGACGAACCTAAAATTTGTCAGCTATTTTAAAGTTAACTATATTTTTTGTTTAAAATAAAAAGTTTTAAAAATTGATTACAGTAATCAGTTTGTAAATATTTTTAAGTGCTAACGGTTTTTTAAAAAGCAAATTCAGCGTATTTCATTCATTAATTGCGAATATCTATAAAGTCACTGGCTTTTTTGGAATACGGTAATGTTAGGCTAGAATTATAATGAACATTAAGAATGAGGGAGAGAATAATACACTAAAGGCAGGACTTTAACTAAAGAAATTTAAACTTATGAATATTTTTTCTGTTTTATGAATGTTTAGTAAATAAAATACTGTTAAGTTATATGACTGTTTTTTTTATTATCGAAAATGGTCAATAAAATTTAAAATAAGCTTTATTTGACCATTTTTAATTTTTCTATTGATTTCAAATATTTTGAGATCTCGGAAAGCCTTGTTTCTCGAAATTTGATATGCTATATATTGAATAAAATGAGAAGTAATTTGAAATATTTATTACCATTATCAAAATACGAATTTGTAAAAATATTCAAAGTTTGTTTTAATGTGTTCTATGTGGACAATGGCGCAGCATGTCCGCTTTTGGACCTTGCGCCATAAAACCCAACCAACCAACCAACCATCTATATGGACAATGTGGACAAAAATTACTCTTTAAATATGTCTCAAAGACAAAGATGAAATAAACTATTAAAATCGTTATTTGTGCTTTTAAAAATTTGGAATTGGATGAGTTGCAAAGGAGCTAAATGAATAAGAAACTGTTATGTTCAATTAAGAAACATATAAAATCCGCGTCGTTAAAATGATTTTTAAAATATCTGATTACGTATATTATTCAAAATTTTCATATTTTTGCAGTATAAAAATCTTCTAAGCTTAAGTATTTTAATTCTAGGTATATCAAAATAATCGAGGTCAGATTTCTTACATTTACAGTCTACAATACACCATTTTTAGCAATGTATATTCTTTAGTATTCCGAGAGTACATAAATTTTATATTTTAAATTATTATTAACTAATTTAAAAGCAGATTAATTTTCACCGATTTTTTTATTATTAGTCCATAATTTAAGCATCAAAATTTAATTTTTCGCGCATGCAGAAGATGTACACTGTTTTCTTAATGATTGCGTGTCAATTCTCTTAAATTTTATCTTCTGAGAAACACTATACTTAATTTATAAATTTTCGACATTTTAGATAAATTTTTAAAGAATTTCAATCTGATTTGATGAACAATAAATAAGCAATGAATAATATTTAATTGCTTCTGAAATTACCTGTATTTTACCTCTGTGGACAGTCTCTTTATCATTCATCACCATTATTATAATTTTGTTGTTTTTTATTTCAGCTTCGTCGTTCACAAAAAAGTTTATTAATATTTTAACGTAATTTATCAATATTAACATAACAATTGTTAACAAATCAAAACAAAATTTAAATTAGCAATTTGATATTTCGGTTTTGTTAATGAATTGTATTATAAAGTTATTTTAAAATATAATTTGTACGAAAATAACTGGAATTTGTAGGAAAAATTTTAATTTGAAATCACAAATTATATATTCATTTTGAATATTTGTATGAATGTGATACAGTTGCTAATATGTCACTACTTTCTTATATTGGATCGTTTATTAAATAAAAATGAAACAGTACTAATCTTTCGAAGAAACACATTTATAAAATATCTTAAATTTTTTATATTATCAATATTTAAAACAATATACTTTAAATATGAATAATATAAAAATTAAAAAAAAATTTTTTTGGTTATATAGTTTAAAAAAAAAACTTATGAATATATTTAATATAATATTGCTTGCTATAAATGAGAATTTCCAAATGTAACGAATTTTTTAATTAAAATTCAAAGTGAAATATATTAGCCTTTAATTACATGTGCCTTAATGTATGAATATGAAATACAACTACATCGTAATTAATACTATGCACATGCTAGAAATATAAAAGAATTTTTTTTTGTAACTGTGTGCATTTCGTAGAAATAACTGACATGTTTTAAACTAAAAGGATACTGCTGGTATGCATGCCGGATATTAGTTCTAAGTATTTGCCGCAGAGTTCATTCCTAGGCATATGTGGTTTAGGATTCTCTGAATAAGTATGCGGACATGTAAGAGATCCCCCATACCGTAAGTGTTAGTAGTTTCATGAAGACAGCAATCGATCTGCATTCTCATTAAATCGGAAAATATCCCTTTTGAAGAATTAAGTGGATAATTATTATTTTATAAACATTATTTGATTTTTAAAAAAAATATTTTATATAGATATTAATTTATGATTACTGATTAGTATAAATAAATTTTTTTTCTGAACATAAGAAGTAGTATCTCTGAAAAATTGCAAATTAAATCCTATATTTTGGTGAATTGCAATATTTTCTTGGAGAAGAGTTGTTGAAAAGAAGTCTTCGTTTTTCCAAAGGAAATAGGAAATAGTCTAGATAAAATATTAAATTTCAAAGGATAAAGTAACACTTCAGTGTAAAGCTTTTTAAGTTTCACAAGTATAAATGCTTTTTTTGTAAAATGGAGAATTTAACCTTAGGTTGTATACAG
This sequence comes from Latrodectus elegans, assembly GCA_030067965.1. Taxonomy (NCBI): domain Eukaryota; kingdom Metazoa; phylum Arthropoda; class Arachnida; order Araneae; family Theridiidae; genus Latrodectus; species Latrodectus elegans. The sequence continues at coordinate 23,366,676 of CM057816.1, forward strand.
GAATTATTAAAATATTTAAGAACACTTATACAAAACTAATGAAACTATTATTAATCAAAACTAATATTGAAATTAGATTAAAAATTGTATTTAAATTTACTAAAAGAGTTAAGAAAAAAAATTGGTCAAATTTAGCAAGTCAATGCTAATATGTCTATAATTTGAATTTTTTTGAAGAAGAGATAAAAAAGTTCCTTTTTTTTCTATTGGTTAATTTTTTAGTGTTTGAAAATATTTAAGTTTGGTGAAAGCTAAACGAATAACTTAGAAAAAAATTTTAAGTGGTTGAAATATTTTTTATAATTAATTTTTTAAGCCTTCAAAAAATAAAATTCTAAGATCATTAGTTCATTATGTTATATTTAAATAACATCTTTTAGAATAATTAAATTGTTTTATTCGATTATAAAAGGTACATATTAGCTAGAGTTCAAAATTTAGGAATGTTAAAAAAGAGTACAATCATCTGATATTAGATGATTGATCAAAATTTATTAAGAATATTAATTATATATTTCTTATAAATAATAATAAAAAATTATCATTTATATTATAAAAATTATTATATTCTTGTAATTTTAGTCAATATTGTTATTTAAATTATAAGTGCGTCGATCTAGTTCAACACTTGCTTTGACAAAAACAAAAAGTTTTTATTTTATTTTATTTTGAATGCTTGTTAAAAATGAGGTACTTTATTCTCTCTCACCAGAATTTGAGCGCATTGAAGTTGTAGAGTAGATTCTAATAAACTTATTATAGCATATTTTAAATTTTCAATCTTTCAGTAGGTACGAATAGATCCATTAAATCAGTTTTATTTTATGATATTTCGAGTGGATAAATGTTTGAAAATTTTTCATTGTTATTATCACCTTACATTTGTATGTCGTAAACAATGTTTACTTAATTCCGCCCCACCGAAATTAAAATTTCTTTAAAAGTTAAATTTAAAATTTAGGAAACAAACTGTGTGTCACTAATTCTTTTCATGCTAAGTATTTCTAAAGATCGCTACAAAATAAAGCATTTTAATGAATATAAGCATTGCTCCATAAAAATAAAATACCTTTGCTCTTAAAAATATTTGCAAAATTTCCACAATATTCCATTTTGGGCATTCGGTATGATTATGCTGGTATTTAAATTAAAATATTTGGGTACCCATTTCTCTTTACATAATAGTTAATACTTACTTTTTTCTCGAAAATGAATTAACCATTCTAATTCCAGTCATAAAATCATTTGTGCACTTATTAATGAACTCAAAAATCACCATATATTACACAAACGGCAATTTTATTTATGCTTATTCATAGTGTTAAATAGCTTGTTTAATATACTAATTTTATCTTCCATTTCTAAATAATGTGCTCCATTTTTTTTTCAAAATATTGAATAATAAAAACAAATACGAAGCTTAAAAATTCTTTATGGTGTCTTGGGACAAAATTGAAAAGCCTAAGCAGCGTTATTAACGAAAGATTTATCGTATTTATTAAATTTCAAGTTAAATATGTGCAGTGTTGTTCTTTGTATGAATTAGTATTTCAAACATTACTCCAAAAAGCTTTTTAGAAACTGGTAAGCATATCTAAACATATTTGTGTTCTATATGAATTTATAATTTATCATGGTGAATGGTATTAAGAGTATGAGCACAATTAAAAACTATCTCATCTCAATTAGGTGTGGTGTCATGGCTCTAAATGCAGAGCATGTTTCTGAAATTTAAATTATTTTGCCTTCATCAATACCTATCGCATTAGGGATGTTTTTGTAAGACTTAATGTACTTTGCTCATAAAATTCAAATAATATTCTATCCTGTCTTAAATTGGTTTTGTACCCGAATATTATGTATATCGTTTTACGTATTCTAAACAAAACAGATTATATTTTAAAATTTTCGCCTCTTGTATGATTTATAGTAACATTTATCGACTTAAAATGACATTTGGCTCATACTTAAAAGATGCATAATAAGTATACTATCCAGTTTGTGCAGATGGGACGTACAAATTTTAAGGCGGATATTAGTACCTCTTAATCATGATTTAAAATTGAGATTCATTCAATGCTTCATTGGAATTCTTTCTTAGAAATACTTCTTTCAGCTTTATTAGTGCCGCATTATATTTCCGTCTTTCTATTTCTTAGTTTTGTGACATCTGGGGACTTAAGGAAATCGCATGAATAAATTTCTAACCTCTTAAATAATTATAAAGGTTGTGTTTAAAACTTATTACACTTCCAATAGATTATTCAATAAAGGGTTTTGAATAAAGTATGTTCTTTTTATTTAAAATTGTATAGTAAACCATAAAACAATTCACCATATAAAATCGCCATAAAACAATAGTAAAGACATATGTAACGCGCGCAATCTTAAAATCATTTGTGTCAACTTTAAGCATTCTTACAAAACATAAATATATTTAAATGTTTTGTAGTTATTAGTTTCCGTGCGTATTGTTGGAAAGATTTTATTGCAAGAACCGTTATAATTTTGATCAAGGCTAGGAGCTTCGAATAGTGCGGCTCGACAAAGTGACAAAAAAGGAATTTAACTATCAACCTGAAAGAAATTAAAAGTTATATGATGGGAAAATGTTACAAAAATTGTGTTGCCCATTTTATAAAAAAAAGTATTACTGTATTATTTTTTTAAATGAATCATTAATTTTTTTGTTCTTTAAGTGATTTTTTTTAAAACTCGTTAGAATTCTGGGATAAATGAACTTGAAACACCAGGTATTCAAATATCTTTATGATTCTACTATTCAAGTTTCTTTGCAACAAAGATCAGTGTGCTTAATTGCTGTAATTTTGTGTCATGGGTCTATGGCATATACGTAAAACGACTGACAGGCTACTTAAAAAAACCCATAAAGTAAGCTTTAATGCTTCTTTCTCAGAACAAATGAGATTGCCTATCTAGGATGCAATTCTTCGACCGCTTTTTTATAGTTCATTAATCTTTGGTTCATTTCGCAGCGATGCATGAATGCTTAATTTGCAAGTTTTTTATAGCAATTTCTGCATTCCGAAATTCAAAAATATGTAAATACGGCCTTACAGGGAATAAAAATATATTCTTTTTATTTTATAATGATTTGTGACAATGTTTTTAAATAAATGTATAATATATGAATGAAATAAACAATTCATAATATCAATAATGTACTTTAATGCTCTTGTGTTAATAATGTTAGTGACTATAATATAAAGACTTTAAGCTAAATGTGTTTCAGAATATTGATCAAAAATACTTCAATGGCTTTGTTAAGAAATGTTAATCAAATAAAAGAACAGTTTTAACGCTATCAATACTTTTTAAAATAAGAAAATTCTTAATTCTACTATCGTTTGTGTCATTTTGCTGATAAATTTTTTATTGAAACTATATGCTATAATTGTTCAACATGTTATGTGTGTTATGCATAAGCTACATGTATGTAATGAAAAGCTTTGTACGACCATTTATTATAATTATTTGCATGTTTAAAAAATTTTGGGTACTTTTGTTTTAAACATTTACCAATTAATGTTTATATATTTAACACTGCGTAATTTGACACAAATTTAATTAGGATTCAATTTCTTGATATATATGTCTACGTGTGAGTGAGTTTTTCCTTAAAATTTAAATTCCTTTTATCTTGTTTTTAGGTAAATTTAGATTCAAAAACAAAATTGGCTAAAATTTTAATCAATATTTCTGATATTTTTTGAGAAATTGGTTAATTTCTGGCAAGTTTTAGTGAAATTTATCCTCTCAAATTTCATGAAATTCTATGATGCAAATTATGTTAAATATTTTCGTTTAATGAGTTAACAATTAGCATCGTAGTATTTAATATAATTTTTTTGTTAAATAATAAGAGATATTAAAGTGTATTTCTTTATTTTGCTTTCAACTTTTTTACTTTTATTCATTTCATTCCAGTAGCTTATAAGAATATGATCATGCAAGATGAGTAGTAAGTCATCATTGACAATGCTTAATTTACAATTTCCTAATTTGCCTTAGCCGTGATATTCTGTCCTAAAATTATTTTTGTGGTTTGTATTCATGTGTTAAAAAGTTAATAAACGAAATAATAACAAAAATAAGTATATCATCATCTTATAAAATTTCATCTCAGTAAAGTGTATCGTTAAAAGCTTCGGAAATGTTAGCAATGTTTTTATATTGTTTTAATCCTGTAGTTTAATAATGTTAATGCAAAGCGCAACATGAAAGAATGTTGTCATCTTTTGCCAGGGAAAATAAATCATAACACACCTTTTTGCACAAAATTTACTCAAAATGCAGCTCGATATTTCTAAATGACATTAACTATTGACATGTATCCAGGTGCAACTATGTACGGATATCAGAGGATTTCTTGAAGTGTTGTACCTGAACATTTGAGAAATAGGTATCCTTTTAAAATAACATTTTAGACAAATCTTTAATAACTCCATCATAAATTCTGGCATTTGTTTCACAGAAGGATTTATGGTCATAAATTTTAGATACTTTAGCATAATTTTCTTCCAAGCTTTGTTTTCGCATTTGAGAATTCTCTGAATGATATTGCTTTAATTTTGCATTGATTTATAATTAAATATTTTATGAAATCTAATAAAAAAAAGTTATTTATGCATTTTTAGTGAGTCTTTCTTGTTTTAAATTCCTTACTTTTTATTTTTAGTGCTGTTTCCTTAAGAAAAGTTTTTTAATACCTGTCTATTTACATGAAAAAAGTTCTTTCCTAATCGAAATTACTTATAATGGTTATTATGATTGTCGGCTGGGTAAATAGAATCATTTGCATCACAATTTATTTATTTCTGATCTCTTTCGTTTGGAGTATGCAATCGTCATAATTTAAGGAAATCATAAATGTTTCATTTTGACGGACGTTGGTCTTTCTGCTTTTTTTCCTTCTTTTTTTTATCCTATGTTACGAAATTTTTCTCGCTAGATTTTCAATGAATTTTTATGTTTAAAATGTTTGTACACATTTTTGAGTCAAATGTTTGTGTGGGAAAATATTTCTTATTAATAAAATAGTAAAATCGTGATTAATAATTTTGAAATGTACATAAATTTTATATTTTAATCGTAATCTTTAAAACTAAATATCATTTCAATTGTATTATCGGTATTTATTATTATCACGAATAAGATCTTATTATTAAAAATTAGATAGCGTAATATGTTTTGTTTTAGCTGCTTTGGATAACACTTTATATTTCAAATTCATTTCCGATTGTTATATTCAAATCAAAGTATAATCAACTAGTTTTAAAATGTCTTATCAACATGTTTTTTACGTTCTTTATATCATCTCCAAAGGAGTTCTTAGTCATTTATTAATAAGTTAATGTGCAAATCTAAAGTGATTAATAACTAAAGTACAAGCATAGAAAAATGTATAATGTATAAATTAAGACTAATACATTGAAAAAAAAATAGCTCTTAACAAAGCCTTAAACATTTATATTTTAATCCACAACACAAGAATTCAGATGTATAATCTGAATAAATTATACCTTTGTTTCGCAGATTTCAAAAATAAAAGCTTCTCAATCCAAAGTATACTTTTTATGATAAATATACTAAATTGTGTTGCAAGTAATTTATAAACGAAATCGCATTTGAATGTGAAACATTGCCATTTATAAAAGCCCCGCGATAGGTGGTGGATAACGAGCAAAATAAAAAGGTTTCTCAGTCAGTCCGTGACAGGACCACACAAAGCGACTCCCACTTCTTGGCGATTTTTATGAGGAGCGTAAACAAAAAATACAAAATACTTTCTTCAAGTATGGAGTGAGATAAACAAAGCGGAGGCAGAAGTTGGTTTTCAAGGCTATCAGATAAAGGAACCTGTAACGTGGGTTAGAATCACAAAGAAAATTAATCGACTTTCATTGGAAACCCTTTTGTCTCTCCCACGCTTCAATTTTGATAGTGACGTCTGTTTTCGTTACAGCCAACAGACAGCGTGGTGCCATATCAAACTACTTGCCGATATCTTCATCGAAAAGCATCGTCCACCCACCCTGGAATTCTTTCGCTGCTTAGTAAACATGCCGTTAAAGGGCTACTAACAATTTGCTTTATATACGTCGATTTAACATAAGACTTGAAAGAATTTGTGCTGTATCTTTTTTTTTTTTTTAGCTAATCCGATTAAAGTTCTTTGTTATATCTAGCTTATATTAAAGCTCTTTGTTTAATAAAACAACTTTTTTTTTATTATCAAACTCTAGATGACTAAACATACCATATGGTTTTAATATTTGCGAATCTCTCCAACTGATTAAAATGCCCTAAGCGTAGAATCTTCAGTATCGTTTAAAAATGTATAAGCAACTTAAGCTTAACTTAAAACTGTAAAATTCGAAACCAATACGTCTATATTGTACAATAAAGTTGCTAATATCAGCAAACAGGAAATTTGCATTTTCTGGATTAAAGTTTATATCGCTCGTCAGTTCATGTAATGCTTATATGTAAATTCATGGTAGATTATTTTTATTTGTTGTAATAACTTGGGGTAACAGAATCATTAATTTTAAATGAGTCACTTTTCATAATTTTAAAGTATTATACCTAAATATTTTTTCATCAAATATGATTCATCTAAGCTCATGAATTCACAAAATTTGACATGATTATAAGTTTTTTCTTCATTAAATAGAATTGAGATCCCGATAAAAAGAACTTGAAACTATTGGGATGTTAACTCCAAAGCGGTAGGTTTTAACCTGACACTTCCTAATTATTACAGTAAAAATCGAAAAAATATTGCATCAAGCAAAGATTATTAATAATTAAATTTGATTTTAATTAAATATTTACTGACTATTAAAATAACCTGATGTTGTGCAACATGAATATTTTATAAGCCAAACCGAAATGGTTGTTGAATAATCATCGTGTTCTGATCTTCAGTTAAACAATTCTGAGTGGGACTTCCGCCTCGAATTTTTTTTTTTTTTTTTTTTTTTTTTTTTTTAAATTACGTTTCAAATATATTTTGAATTATCTTCTCAATCTGATTAGTCATGAAGTGTATAACAAACAAAATTCTATGAATAATTTTGTCTGCATATGAAATACAAAATGCCAATAATTCTGCTATTTACTAAAAAGTAAATCCTTAGGTAATCTAAATTGTATCATGTAAGCGAATAAAAAGTATGCGAATATATCCCGTATTTTTTCTAGTAACATTTCATTTGATTATCTTTTATATCTACCTTCCCAAAAATAAAGAGCGCTTATTGACTATTAACAACTAATAATAATTTGCGATGTTTTAGGATCGACTATATAATGAAGACCATTGTGTGTTTATCCTTTTCTCTCTCTCTCTCTCGTTTAAAAATGACTACTGTGGACGTCTGATTTCATCTGTTTAGGATTAAACTACATTTATCGAAGCAAATACATTTCAGTCAATACTTTCTTCGCGGTATTCGAATACGAATTTATTTTGCATAAAAGTACTCTAAAAGTTTAATGCTTTAAATCATGTTCATAAATTCATGTAACAGCCTTGTAGAATTTGGCAAATATTAATATAGTGTCAATTTTGAAGATATGATCTTACTAAAATGTATTCATCGAAATTTAAAATTTACAGCAATCTTGCGCATAATTAAATAATTAGTGAAAGATTTTGATAACCTGTTAAAAATTTTCCCTGAATGATATTTTGCTTACTTTCTTGCAATGTGTATAAATAGGCATTAGAGTTTAGGAGGACCCAAAATGTTTACTACATTGAAAAAGGATGTGTATTTTAATTTATATATATCGTAATTATTGTATCAAAAATTCCTTAAATGTCTTAGCTTAGGTTAAGGTAATGAAAATAATATACTGAGCAACAAAATATATATTTCTTATTTTTCTATTACTAAAATATACTGAAAATTCCACGCAGTGAATTTTAATAATTTAGAAATACTTAGAAATTTTTTATTTCTTAATACTAACCTCATTATATATAAATTTCATATGTAATACTATGTAATTTTATTTCTTTGAACGTACATTTCTCGGAATAATTTCAATTTATAAAATGAAAATCTTTAATAACAAATAATAAAAATGTGTCCTTAAAATTTTAAAATATTTTAATTTTTAAATTAGAATATTTCTAAAATGTATCAAAATTATTTTTTGAACAATAAATTGAAATTTAAAGAAATATTAGTAAACGTAAGAATATGGTATTTGGGTAAGTTATGAACTTAATTTAATTTACAATGTTTTATGCTCTATACTTAATATAATTTATTCTTGGTAATAGCAACATAATTTGATAATTAAATGTATCAAGTTTTGTTAATAAGTATTACTGTTCTTTTGATAATTTGTTACAGTAGCTGATTGAAAAATATTTATAAAAGAATTATGTAACGTGTATCTTTTTTTATATTTTGTGATGTAATAATACTGGGAATTCAAAGTATATCTATCTTGTTTATTAAACTTTTACGTGATAAATGTACATTTTATATTGTAAACCACAGAAAAAATTCTGTTTTGATCAATTTTGCTTTTTATTTTTCTAATAAAATAGTGCTGCAAATATTGGATGTGGAAGTTATTAAAACTTGTTATTTTCTGCAAGGAACACATTTATCACCAAAAATAAGAATGGCATCGAAGATTTTGTCAACCTTCAAAACTAAAATCTTTTTATTCTTTTTTCCGTTTGCGCACGTTTCCTAAGATTTCTACGCGGAAGAACATTTCAGTAGAATTTTTGTTCTTTGTTTTGTTAAAACAAGCGCATTAGGCTTTTTCTTATTTTTTAAAACTTCAAGGAAGTTTTGCATAAGAAATTACCGGTTGTAAGCGTAAAAGTTTATATTAGCGGTATCTCAACTTTTCTAAAGTTCCGTTAAAAACAGAGTGATTTTATTATGCATGTTTAGTTGTTTTTCAAATTAAAGCTATGTAAGCATTCAGTTAATTATAACGTCTCATATTTAAGTTAAACAACCTAACATAGTTAACATTTTTTTTTTTTTTTTTTTGTAAAACATTAGAAATATTAATGTCTTCTAAATTTTTGCCACTTGTCTAGGTAAGGAAGAGAAATATCTTGAAATTTTCAATTCCAAGGGCTTGCATTCAAAATATTTTTTCGGTATTTTTTTTAGTGAATCAAATTTTTTTAACTACTGATCTTAAAACAATTTAGTATATGTATTGAAACAATGCTATATTTGTCTTCAGTAATTCAACTCAGTTTTTATAATGTTAAATTCACTCTTCTGATGATTAAAATTTGTAAATGGTGATTTTTTTCATGAATTTTATTAAAAAAAATAATTATTTGAAATTTTATAAATAAATTGACTTTTTTTAGGATATTTGAATAAAATGTATATCCGCACATATTTTATGTCTCCTTTATTCAAATACCATTTATTGATTTCAAAATAAATATTTTAAATCATCGTTTTTAACGCAAGATTTGTTTTAAAAATTGTTTGAGTAGATAATTTTGCTATATTTTCAATCCTTTTGTAACTTAAAATGTTTTCGGGGTGTCTTTTCTATAAACTAAAAATCAGATAATTTATTAATATAACATGTGTTATTGCATTAAGCAACATATTGTATGTGTTACCTGCTTACACATTTTTACATAATTTTGTATTTTTCATTTCTAGGTAGGTTGAATTTATGCTTACATGGCGATATTCTATCCCGGATAGCTACGCAAATGAAGGCTATCCGCTTTGTTGTAAGCACTTTTGTATGCCAGCATTTAATGATATCATCCATGAAATGGATCTCAGGATTTCAAATCCTTAGAGAGGTCTTTCGGAAGGTAATATTTAGACTATCCATTTATTCTCGAAATTGATTTTAGGACTCAAAGAAATGAAATTTCAGTTTTGATGCTGAAATTTTGCAAATAACTTATATATTATAACTTTACCAGAATATTTTAAAAAAGATTATTAAAAAAATAGTAGCTATCGTAGAATTTGATTGAAATGATTGCATGTTAATCAAAAGATCAAGTTTTATTTTCATCCCTGAAATTCTCTCTCCGATATCATTTATTATGCTATAGAATGCAACATTATATTGCTGTGAATATTTTATAAATACATATAATTTAAATACATACATTGATTTATAAAATACATATATTTAAATACATGTTTCTTTTTAAAACAAATTCCAAATTGTAATAAATGTAACTTGTTATAATTAGAAACTGTATTAATAAAATATCTTTATTTTGTTGTCACCTGAATCTTTTTCTAGATTTAAATAGGAAAGCTGCACGGAATGGAGGGCTACTTATGTCAAGATGGTGGTATTTGTCTACTTTAAAAACTGCGTTTCACTTCGAAATTTTGATTATACCGTTTGTTGTTGTAGTTAATTTAAAACTACTGCCGCTAGTTTGGATTTCCTTATTTACTTATATCACAATTTAAATTGTGCATAGTTTCGCTCCAAAATTCTCGTTTCAAGTAAAAAGCTTGTGGATTTTAATTTTGTCCCCTTCAAAATTTCCATCTATGCATCATTGCTAAGAGTAGAAACAAAGATAAACGATATTATATCCCCTCCTTCTACTCATCCACGATGTAATTTTGGAAAAAAAATAATTTACTTTTACGATTTTTAAAAATTATTTGTACACTGCAACGTAATCCTCACTCAGTCGAGTCACATTAATGTGACCAAGTGCCAAAAGCCAGAATAATCACCTTTCGCATTGCGAACTGCTGAGAGACGAACAGGAAGAAAGTCAATTATGTTTCCTGGAGGTGTTCACTGGAATTTTGAGACATACCGACTTCATTGTCGTGGCCAGCTGCGCTTGATTACGCAGTTGAGTATCCCTGTCGTGAACAACCCGATCGAGATTCTCCCACAGATTCTCCATTCGATTTAAGTCAGTTGAGTTTGCTGCCCAGGGAATAAAAGTTAACTCACCTTTTGTGCTCTTTGAACCAAGCTGGCCACTGTATGACATTTCGTATTGTCCTGTTGGTAGATGCCATCATCCTGAGCCGAGCTGGTAACTGAATGATTATCACTCTTGCTTTCAGTTTAACAGTTGTTTTTGGGTTCTAATCGATCTTTGTGGTGATTCAGAATCTACTTTGTCTCGGTCGAATTAGTCCGTGTGTGCAAAAAATGACCACTGGGCGACAAGCAAACAAAAACCACCATTCTTAGGAAAAGCAGTGCGAATATAGAGGTGGACATGGTCCTCAAGTATAGATGCGTACTTTTAATTGTGCCTTCCCAACGAGGAGTGAGACCAGAGGATGTCAGATGAAAAACATTCCCCAGACCATAATGCTTCCGCTTCCAGCCTGAACTGTTCCGGCAATGGTTGCAGGGCATTTGGTTTCAGAGGTTTTACATCATATACGCCAACGTCCATCTGTCCGATGAAACATAAACGTAATTCATCGAAAAACGCTACCTGTTGCCACTTAATGGATTCTCAGTTTCAGTACTCGCGTGTAAATTTCAGCCTTCATCGCCGATGAACAACAGTCAATATAGGTGCATGAACCAGGCGTCTGCTTCGGGGGCCCATACTTAGCAACGTTTACTGACCAGTAGTTTGGGAAACCTGTTAGTAGCTCTTTTGTTCACATCCGGGCGGACTGTTGCTCAGCGATAGTACGTCTGTTCGCCCGAATGCATCTCCGCAGCTATTGTTCACCTCTGTCATCGATGACCTGTGGTGCATCCACATTTTGTCATGTCGCTGATTTTTCTGATTTTTAACAATCTCGTTTTGTCATACACGGTATACTTTTATCATGCGTACAGTTCACTAACTTAGCCTTAACGAAATGCTTTACCTTTGACTAGAAATCCAATGATCGTCCTTTTTGACATCGACTAAATTGCTATGTTTCTACATTACGCCAGCTTCTGCAATGTTTTCCGAAGCTCTCACAAACCCTTTATATTCGTTCAATTGCACTGTGATGCCACCTGCCTTCTGAGATAGGTTAATGATAATCGACATCGAAAGTACGTGTTGGTCACACTAATGTGACTAGACTGTGAATATCACCTTTACTAATTGAGAAATCATTTGAACATGGAGGAAAAGAATAAATGCTGACTTCAATATTTGATACCTTAATAATTATGGACAGTTTTTAGGCTGATTCATACGCGAGACTTCGTGATGCAAAATATTTTTCGAGGCACTTTTAATTAAAATATTCTGAAATACGTACTTTTTGTGTTAAACTTTTATTACTTAATATTTTCATGTTTAAATGAAACTTCATAAATAATTTTTTAATTATTTGGATTTTTATAGGAATGTAAGTTACAAAAGTATGCGTAAAAATGAGGTAAGCTGGGATTTTTTTTTCCGAGAAAAAACTCAAAATGTAATCTTAATTAATAATATAATCTTAATTATAATAAATCTTAATATAATCTTAATTAATAATATAAATAAACATTGAGTATGTCAAGTGTTCTATAAGTTCAGTGATTCTAGTATAAAATGACTTAAAAAAACGCAGCGAAGCAGGTAGAATCAGCTGTTTTGCTTCGTTCAGGTAGTTAGGAGTAAGTTTATTAGATTTGTTCTCATTATACCATGCAATTTTTTTTATCAGTAGTGTTGGAATAACCATTGATATTTATCGAATTTATATTCATTATTAATAGTTATTCGCATATTTATTCAATATGTTTACTTGTTTGCAATAGTATTTTATATTTAAAGTGTTTTAATGAATTTTATTCTATTTGTTCGCTTGCATCTTAAATTTATTTCATGATCATTGCAATGGTAGCTATTGAGTTTTGCCTTTTATGTAGGAAAAAAAACCTATGTATGATAGCTTTATAAAGTGATAAACAAGAATTAAAATATTCGTAATTTATTTAAAATGCGTTTTCTTAAATGTTCTTTTGTAGAATTCTATTTTGCAATTAATCTATGAAATATGTGTGCAATGAAGGCTCATTTTTGATAATGATCAAATCTGTAAAACTTTTTTTTTTTCAAATATTTTATAATTGATTTTAAAGATATAACTATTTTTAAGTGTTTTTAAATTTGATTATTCTGACACTGAAGGGACTGAATATGTAAAAAATATTTTCTACTCACAAAATTGATTTAGAATTTCAACTGTTTTATAATTCTTCAATTTTGCACGTCTCTTGTATTTATTTTAGTTTTGAAAATTGGCCATATAGTTCCTTTACCTAATGGCATTTATATATATTTAATATTAATATTTTCATTAAAATCTGTATAATTTTAAGGCAACCTTTCCCTATATAATAATTGAAACTCTTAAAATTTATACGTAGCTGAAAAAACCCATTTTTTTTTTAAATCTGTATCTTATAGTGGGAAATTTTGCTCCATAATTTTAACAATGAAATCTTTGAATATTTTAAAATAAAGAAATTTGGAGATTTTTCATTAAAAAAATGCAATTTGTATCTTAAATATGAAAACTATCAGATAGAAGCTTAATTTATTTCCCGTCTCGAAATAATTATGTCGTTGCACTATGTCCTGTATGTACTGCGAAAATCTCTGGTCTTTTTATAGATGAGTTAACTTTATAAAAATCGTATAAAACATACCTGGATCAGTAATAAGTATTACAATTTATTAAGTAGAATTTTCCATTCAAATGTCGTAAGAAGTTAATAGAATTAACTTATAAGTTCGTGTAGGATTGACTATTTGTATACAAACATAATTAAGCATTTACACAACACTAGGATTTATAAAATTAAAACACATTTATAAATAAAATTTATTCTAATTATATTAAAATATAATACCACCTCGAGCTTGATGTGTACAGGGGTTCGGATTTAAACTGTGGATTCAGGTCTAATTAGTTCTTGGATATAGAAAGTAATCATAGAGAGACAAACAAATTAAATTTAAATAAATGATATTTTAGAATATATTTAAGGAAAAAATGCAGTGAAGTAAGTTGTGTTTTTGGTGTATGGGAAAAAAATTTCTGTTAAGCTTGCATCATATTTCATTTTTATTATTCTTGGAGTATTACGAATAAAGCTTATTTTTTAATTTATCTTATTTTTATGCAGAGACATTTAAATATCTCAGGAACACGTGTTACAATATTTGCATATTCTCCAATTTATAAATATCTTATGATAACGCTCTAATCATAACTATGCTTGCGTGTGAAACTGTTTTAAAATATCGTGATATGCTTTGTTGTGAAGAATACTTGTATTTTAATTCTAGCTTTTATTAATGTGTTTTCACTTTCTTATTCGTGCCCTTTGAACAATTATCACGAAAACTTGTTGATGATTCCAAAGAATGTTTATACTACCAGTTTCTGTATTTTGTTCTCTGTATGAAATTACTTTTTAGCTTAAATTGAAAATTTACTAAAAATAAGCAAAAAGATAATTTTTTGTGATAATTATATATAATCTTAGTAGATTTACGATATATGTGTGTAATATTCAATGTGTTAACTTACAAAAATAAACAACTTGATGGAAGTTTTAATCTTCCACAAAATTTTCTGTTAGCTAAACTTGACTTTACTTTTAATACATTCTTTATATGTATTGCCCAAAACATCTTTTTAATTTTCAGAAGAAAGTATTTTGGCTTTTGATAATTAAAAAATAAATAGTTTTGTGAGAAATCCGTTCAAGTGAAAAAAAAAAATTCCAAAACGTTTCATAACATTAAAAACTTGGTTCATTAACAAATTCAAAGCAACGTAGATTGAGGTTTCAAATCTTTATTTTATTCAAATCATCCTGATAAAATAGTTTTATAGCTTTATAAATCTGCGTTTATGTGTTGCTCTTATGTATACATTCATCTAAAATAATTTCGCATTTGTTCAGTTTGTGATAAAACCGTAAAACTAGGTAAAGTAAACTCGTAATGTATTTCACCTATCTCTCGTTTAGATTCTAAAGGAAGAACAACTTGAGCTAAACTAGATTCATTAATAACTTATCTTATTCTTTTCATCAGTTAAATTATCTGACTCATTACTATATTCCTCCTTCATCACAAATTTTATTAAAAGGCGTATTTAAATAATATTGTGATTAACTAGAAGCAACCGAATCTTTTAATGTAAAATTTTTCAGTATAGGACTAACAATGGTTGTTAGATATAGCTTGCTCTATTTGCAAGCAATTGAATATTAAGTTATTTACTAATAGAAAAATGGAAATTTCTCAAGCCGTACACACTCACACATTTAATAGAATAAGATTAAAATATAATAAGGTTTTTCATATTCTTTGAAGCAAAATTAACAAGGAAAATAGCCTTAAAATAAATAGTCCATGACTTGACAGTACTTTGGAGAATTTTTAATAAGCAATCACACTAAAATATATTGATATGGTGCCAATTATTAAGAGTGGGAAAACAAACTTTTTATTTCAATGAGGAAAGCGTTTAGAATTTATATACAAAATGTTAGCAGTATAATGAAATGAAATTTTTTTTTAACAAATAAAAGAACTGGACATTTTTGTAAATGATGCGTGATAAAATGCGGAGAAAAGATCAAAACCCAAGATGTATATACTCAGTATTTATAATCATCTGGTGAAAATAGCGGTTCATTGTAATCTGGAGAATATAGAAGTTAACAATTCTAATTATATATTAATGTCATGGAAGGCGCAAGGACAACTTATATTTAATTTGATATGAATACCTTAATTTGCGATGTCAAATTCCCATAAATCTGATATAACAAATATTACGTATCTTAAATATGCATATTAAATATACAGATTAATTTTAGTTGGTGCTACTTTTTCTAAATATTTTAATTTGATCACACACTTTTTAATGGCATATTAAACGGTAATTTAATTGCATTTAATTTTTCCTTGCACATATTTTCTTATCCATTTAATATTCCTAAGTTATCAATAACTATGCTTGGTTCATAATTTGAGCAAATGCTGTTAATTGGCGTCATTATTTTTAACGTATAATATATATATATGTATGTATGTTATATATATATATATATATATATATTTTAGTCACACACGCACACAAAGTGATCATTATATGATTAATATTTATACCACACACACACAATAACACAGTACACAAATTTTTTTTTTAATTGCATTCAAGTTATATGATGTGTAACTGAAAAGTATAGCTTTATACATTTGTCTTAAACATTTTGTAAGTTGCTTATATTTTGTTCGTTAATTTTTTATAGCAGTAAGTTGTGCATGATTGCTTAACCTATCGGATTAATGCGTTTTTTAGCATTCTTGTAAAGATGTTTAATACGACAATAATTTTAACTTAGAATAAAATTGCTAGGAATTATCAAGAATCCATGTTTAAAATCGATCGCAAGGTGTAGAATATTTACTTTATCCTTTAACGAGCCTGCAATTTTTTACTGGATTCAAATCCAGGTTTGTTGAAGAAAAATTCAATGGCTTCTATACAAGAACATAATGTGTGTAGACTAGAATTTTGAGCATATGGTATTGTAAGGTATTGGTTTTCATCTAAATGCTCTTTTCCAACACTAAATCGACTTCAAGCTCTTTCCTACCACCTACGAGTTTCATCTTGGATAGAAATTCAATGTCCTAACCTTAGTTCTCTGGGATGTTATCACACAAGGTGCATTTATATTTTCAATTTCCGGAAACATTCTCACCAAACTTTTAAGAGTTGAGAGCTCTCGACCCATTTTTTTGTCATCATTGGTATATTTTTAATGTCTGCTTCTATCACCAAGGTCTTTTCGACTCAGCACGTTCACTTTTAGCTTCAAGATTTGATGATTGTTTTCTTTTTATATTTAGAATCTTCTGCCTCATCTCCGCCTTCGTTCCCTTGTTAATGGAGTTTTTATTTTGAGTGACGTACTTTTTAGAATCTTCATCTTTTTCTGGCTTTTCTTTGATGTATATACAGCTAAAAAATTGTGTAATAGTTTTATTTTTATTCTAGTTCCCTGTTTTTTTGTGTTTATGGTTTTCTTTGTTTGGAAAACATTTTAATAAATGGTGGAAAAGTGAACAGTTAAAGTTAATGAAAAAAAGTTAAGCTAACATGATAATTATTGTGGATTTGTCTCATTTCTGTTAATGGGAGAAAGTAATACAGTTTTTTCAAAGAAAACTTATATTTATATTCATTAAACGGAAAATAAACCTTGAAACTTCATTACTAACAAGATTTGTGATCTGACCCTTATTTTTTTTTGCAAAAGTTGTAAAATTATAAAAAATTTGTTTTCATAAAGTTTTTCTTTCGATGGCTGATTTTCAAATTATTAAACTGTTTTAAGATTCACAATCCTTCACCCATCGAAAACCCTGCTACTATAATACGAAATCTAAAATTACTTCAAATTCTAATCAGCTTTTTCAACCATTTCGGAATTTTGTATTTTACTTCAATTTTCCCTTTGTTTATTGTTCATAAATGTATCTATTAAGGTTATATATAGAATATTTAATAAAGCGTTAAGGAAAAACGTGAAATATCGCCAAATGTTAATTATAAGAGTCATGAACGTTGATTTGCGACTTTGTCCTTCGTACCTATTCTATCTTCGTAGCATGTGTGATTTTAAAACGATCCTTGCTATCCAATATTTATGAAATAAATATAAGAATATCAAAATTTGATTAGTTCCCGTATAAAAAGCAAAAGCACAAAAAGTGTCAAAAAGAATTGTAGTTTCGTTACTCTTCTCTAATTATTAATCTTAAAATCAATTTGTGCGCACTTATTCGCGGCTAATTTCAATACTGCAATGACATTAGTTAAAATACTTGTGTTTTAATATCATTTTATATGCAGTTATGTCTTGATTTAAATGTTTTATTGGTTTTTTATATTATCTTTAATCAAAGTTTTTAATTATCATAGCAAATTTAATAAGTGAAAATTGATTTTTTTTATATTTCATTTTACAAAATTTATGGTATTTTATAACTTATTCAGTTTTTTTTTTTTAAATTTTACTATCCATTTATATCTAGTTTTCCCCCTTGATTATTTTACTATAGTTATTGACTAAAAAACATAAAATGATAGCACTTTTAATTTAAAAATCATTTTTAAAGACTATGATTAACCATAAAATATTTTCAATTTATCTTTAGTGATTTCTTTCAAAAGGGATCATTTATTTCTGAAAAGGAAAATTCAAGAGAAAAAAAAGTTTGTGCTTATTTGAAATACAGAGGGTATTAACACATTTTCAGAACGATTTCGATAATGAATTTAAGAAAAAGTAAATGTTTTAGAATAAAAATGTTTGGCAACAACTTATTATTTGAAATGAGAAATATCGTCTGCTACTTTTAAATTTATTCTTCTTTCAAAATGTCACATATAAACGTGCTCCGAACTGAAGGATATGTTTTTGCGATTTCCGAAGATAAACGTTCTTATTCTACAATTCAAAAACGTTGTGAAATGCATGGTATTAACATTTCTAAATGCAAAATAAGCAACATTATTAATCAGACAGGTAAAAACTGCCAATCATTATTTCTACATAAAAAGACTCCAAACAAATATCCGTAAAAGGTACGGATATTTGTTTGGAGTCTTTTTATGACTGTACTGTTTCACATGTTTCTAAAGTGAAATCGCTGGTAACAAGAGAAAATCCGTCAACACAGAAATCAATTGCAAAGCCGTTAGATACATCTGTAGCAACAATAAATAAAATAATAAACCAGTATTTACAACTTGAAAATGCTAAAAAAACATAATGTTCGCCAGCTTTTGCCGAGACACGTGGCTCAACGCAAAACATTTTGTAGAAGAATGTATGAAAAACCATTTAGCAGGAGATAAATGGAAAACCATTGTGACCCTTGATGAAGCATGGGTTTACTTAAATGACTGTAACAAAAAAAAAGGTCTTTTTACTATAGAAAATGAGAAAAAAATGTACAAACCCGTTTCCGTCAATGTAAAGAAAGTTTCAGTAAGGGGTTTATGATTGTCGCAGGTTTCTCCTACAATGGGAAATTAAAAATAAAAAGAGTGGAAAGAAATGTTAAAATCAATTTATCGGACTATCAGAAGGTTTTACGCCCAATATTTACAAAAGAAATTCCACTTCTTTATCCCAATGACTTTCAAAGAGAGAAATTTCATAAAGACAAAGCTATAAGTCATACTTCGAGAACTACCACTGCATTCTTTGAAATAATGATGAATAATACATGTATTGCATGTATACATTTTTAACATATCCTTACGAAGTCTCGTAAGGTTTCACCTATGGAATATTGTGCCTTTGGTCTGTTAAAAAAGGCTCTAAACGCAAACTCAACACAATAGATGAACTCTGGAAAGTAGTGGAAGAGGAATGAAAAGCAATACCCCTGGAAATATTGCGAAAAGCTCTTCTATCATGGAGAAATCACGATGCAGACTTTTAGTCCAGAAAAAAGCTATCAGATCGAACATTTAAAAAAATAATCTTTACATACATTTTAAACATTAATTAAACGACCGCGAAATCGTTCTAAAAATGTGTTAATACCCTCTGTATTTTCGAATTATCGGATTTCAATGTGCTCATATATCTCTTTGGGGATTACCTTTTATCATTTTAAATACATCAAGACTTACGTAACCATTGCTGAATGAAACTTGCTACATTAACTTTTTAATTCGTGTTTTCTTCAAGTAGACATTTATATTAACTCGAATGATGTTAATTATCAGTTTCTGTTCTATTTAAAAGTCAATGTAAATCTTGTTTGTAAAAATCCATGTAGAAATTTGACTGCTAAAATGATACAGAAGTTTTAAACATTGTCTCTGGTAAAGTTTTTCTCTTAAAACAAGAACGTTATTCTCTGTTTACGCGTGTTTAAGAGTCACGACACCAATGAAAATTTCATCACTTCATCTCTCAAGTTAGAAATTAAACGAAACTCGGGAAGCGGGAATGGGGGGAAAATCGCTGACACAATTACCTTGACCCTCGAGTTCTTTCACCTACTCTCTCTTTTGAATTCCCACCTTAACTTCTTAATCTCCAACTTTTTTTTTTTATCTATGACTAGGTAGTATGTTCGAAGTGGGAAACTAAACCAAGGTGACTTTCAAATTTTTATAGTAGTGGGTGTCAAATATCTAAAGATTATAGAAGTAAATTTTATCCATTATTCATAGAAGATTGTAGTATTCTTAATTGGCAGTATTTTTTTATAGTAAAAAAAATTTTGTTAAGGAATTTTTGAATATCAAAATGATTTCAATTCCAATCATTAAGTTTCTTGAAGTCTACATTACTTTATTACAACTCCCTATACTATTAAGTTTTCTTCTATAACTAGCGATTCCCTTCAATAATTTATACGCTTCGAATCTATTTTAAAATGCAAAGTAGTAAGTTAAATCGTTCTATCTAAGATATTTAATGTTAAAATCTTAGCATTTAAAAAAAATTACACTACAGCCTTATCCTCGCTTAGTTTCTCAAGATTGAATGTCATAATGCAGAGTTCAACAAGTTCTCGCGCGATTCTTTGAGCTAAAAAGTACCATTTTATCCTAGCTTCCAAAAATTAAACAACATATACTATAAAACTGATAACTTTAATCGTATGAATTGAACAAAATTTGTTAATATTTATTATACCATTTCAAATTTATAAACTGGGAATTGTTAAGCAAAGTATTTTTGTATAACAAGAACATAAAATTTCCTAATATTGAACTTACAAATTATATTTTCTAACTGACAAAAACATGGAAAATGTGCTAACTAAAATCCAATTCGTTTCTCAAAGTGATGTATTTTAATGATGTATATCAATTAGCTGCGGAAATATCAATAACCATTATTCGTGTAAAGCAATTATATGCCCAGATAGGCTTCGATGAAGGGATTGGAACTTCGCAATGTTTCTAACATCCTCAGTGGATTGTAAGTCTAAAGAGTGCATTGCTATGCTATTTTGCACTGTAATTTTGTCTTTAACATATATGTGCATAAGTTTTACAGCGTGATTTGTTATCAAAACGAAAGTAGTATGTTCAATTACGAGAGACAGCATTTAAACGAACAATGCCACTTGCATTATTTTTTGCAGCTCAGAGCATTGAACTGGAATAATTTATACAAGGTTCCGAGTCTATCTAGAAATATTTCTCCCCATTTGCAAATGCTGTATTTAAATCCTTTTTTCGCATGTTTTTGATGTTAAACATGGAACATTTGCTTTTCTATGAACTGCCAGAATCGTTCTATCAATTTAACTCAAAAGCAACAGTATACAAACCACATCTTCATTGATTTTCATTTCAGCATACATGATTTTATCTCTTAGTATGCATGCCTCTACAGGCGTCAAATGCTCTCTAAGATAGAGTAGATCGTAAGCAGGCGCACAATGTAGCTTGACGAGAAAACATTTTCACGCAAGCTTTTGTGTATTATTGTGATTAATTTTCTTTTCCCTCCCTGTAGTAGAAATGAGTTCAGTTCTAAATTGATAATTGCGTTGACATTACAATGTATTCTAAATCATAAATACGAGAGCTATTTTTTTAAATAATTTTTGGCCTACCTTCGGTATATACTCGAATGGTTGAATCATTGGTTTCCGATTCGCGATTGCAATACCAATTTTCTATGTAGCTGTCTATATTTAAACAATTTTCAACGTCACATTTTCCTTGTAATTCGAAATGGTTTAAAGCTCTACAGCTAAATTCTGTAGGCAAATGTTATTTCAAAATTTCAAACAAAGTTTTATGCTTCAGTTATTTCAGTTATCTTTAAATTGTTAAATGTGTTATCTATTGAATAACAACTCCGCTTGACTGGATAATTTAAGCTGTGTTACATTTATGTAAAACGATGATATCTTTCTTTGCACAATTCCATGCTTCTTTTTATACCCGAGGTATAAAATCTTAATTTATTTGCAATTTATTTAAGTTTAAAATAAATCAGTTTCGATTTTAACTACCATTGTTAATTTTCTTTCGTTCATATCGTGATCATAAGAAACTATTTATGGACTATCTATAGTTTTTGAACGTGTTTTCCCTTTTTAAATGGCATATATTGAGTTTATAAGTATTTAAAACAAATTATATTAAGCAAGCATATGTAAACACTAATTAATTTACGTTGAAATATTTTTGATTTTTGCAAATCGTTTCTATAAATTGTGCTCATGACTGAACATGTATTGTACTTTATCCTTTCTTAATTCTTATAGATTACCACGAATTGAATCTTTTAAAATTTTGTACGTACAGTTTTTTAAACGAACTTAATTTTGAAGCGATTGTACAATTTTATGATATCTTTTTAAAGAAAAAAATTGTAATTAACTTATAGATTTTAACAATTTTGGGAAAATTTTGATTACAAAATTCTAAAAATGTAATCTAAAATCCCCCACCCCTGATAAATATATAAATTTACCTAATATATGTGAATGTTACAATGTTACGAAATTATGGGATTTTTTTCCTTAATTTTTAGTAAAAGGTCAATAAGTTACTGCTTACACTGTTACATTTTAATACAGTTTTAAACTATTATCAGTTAAATTAATAAATCTTATTTGTATAAAAGTGGATAAAATTCTTTCAATTATAAATATGTAACAAATATAATAAAAAATAAGTCGCAGTTAAATACATTATAAAATCGAGACCGAATATTAATAAATTTATTGATAATACCACTTCTTTATCAAAAATTTTAATATTATTAAAATTCATTTAATGTTTGTTGAATTTAAGAAAAGTATAATTCCCACAGTATAAATTGTTGATATAACAAATATATTTTCATTGAGGTGGCTCCATTTTAATAGCTTTGCACATTTATGCCTTTTACCAGTCAACAATTTTGGGTGCTATAATATTTTACGACTTCTTTTACGTTATTTACTCTGACTGTTTGTTCCGTTCTGTAATATTGACTCTAGTTTGTGCTCGATAGAATCAATTGTGTTTTTATCGATTTGTCTTGAACACCTTATACATTGAAATGGACTGAGTTATAACTATTTTGATGCCATTACCGTCTGTATTCGTCTTGACGTAAGTACTTTTATTTTAAAATCCACATAATTCATTCAGACATGTTTCTCTTGTTACACAAAACAAAAATGTATTAATGTGAACAATAATCTTGTCAAAAATTTTGAAAACTGTTATTTATAACGTTTAATAACTTTAAGATTTTACTTGGAAACGTCATTATCGATTCACACAGAAGTTAAAATCAATTACTTAAAATTTCCTTCAAATAGTTTAGAATTTATAATAATTGTTTTAAAATATTCTTATTATTTTTCGATTGATCTTGAAATGTTCGAACTATTAATTTTGCTTTCAAATATGTCCTCACAAAAAATGCCTTTTTTGTAACCAAGCCTTAATAAACACTTTACAATTCTGCTTCTAATCAGCTTTATTGTTTGAAAAGTGATTAATATCTAATGCGTTTTATTCATTTGAAATTTTATTCACTTATAAGTAAGCTGATAGTTTTTCATTATGATATCAAATTTTTTATATAAACTTTTCCCTTATTTGCTCATTTATTAACTTCTTTGATTTTCTGTTTATTAGGAAGAAATATAGCTACTTATTATTATAATATATATATTTATTTCATTTCTAAAATTTCAATGATTTGAAAGCTTAGTAATAAATAAAAATCGCTCGAGATTAAGCTTATTATTTATACTTCCTAAAGTACGTATTTCTCTTTTTTAATTTAATGGACGCCTATTTTTATATTTTACTAATTTTTTATTATAAACTAAATAAGCTTTTCGTCCAACATTTATTTTCAATTATTCACCAAACTGTCAAGTTATAAAACTTGAAAAGTAAGTAGATTTTAAAATGTGTTTCTTCAACTGACGAACTTTTAAAAGAGTGAAAAATCGAATTACATCTATTTCAAGGTTAAATTATGTGACTTTATTAAGTAAATCATTTCTTATAGAAAATCACGTTGTTCTAAACTAAAATACTTCTAAAATTAATCAAATACGTAAGTTTTTTATTGCGTGATATTTTGGTTCTCAGGTATTTGATTATGTAAACTTTTAGATAAAGTATGAAATGTGATTTTACTTAATTATTTTAGATTTCGATCTATTTGTAACAAAGAGTAAGTTTTCAATATCACGTCTTATAAATACTCTTTAACATAAAAAAATATAATAAACTTTATTTATAAAAAAGTTTATACTATTTTCGAGCAACTCATACTTTTATAACTAATTAAATTTTACGTCTCTTATTTTCTGAAAAATATCGTGTATATCCTTTTGTCCCAAATTATTTGTCTCTGTTTGCTTTGTCGTATTATTTCGGTTATAAAGTGTGCATATAAATTGAGTGACCTATTATAATGATTTGAAAATGTCTGTCATGCTGTATCATTAATTACACTAAGCTAATCATTTCTTAAATTCAAATGTTGCCCGGTTTCGTGTTCAATAGACATTGACCTAATAAAGTACTTATTCAGCGCATGCTTAATCAAATGTGCACTGTAGGTGTAGTATTTAGAATGAGCTTTTCTAGTATATTTTCTTCTCATAAAAAGAAATAGCATCTTAGAATTTGCATTTAATATTAATTTATAGCCGTTTAAAAGTTCTGCTGTTTTCATTAAATATTCTGAATTCAAAGACAAATGTTAAATGTGTTTATGTAGAAGTTTTTCAGAATTTGAAATCCTTTCTAAGCGTGATTTAAAATATTATATACTCAAATCGTTAGCGTATATCTTGCATATTAGAAATTATACTTTTCTAAGACATGAAAATATACACACATAATTCCGGGTATATGTTCAGGTATATTAAAACTAATATATATATATATGTATATAATTGAATAATTTGAATTTATTATAATAATATATCTTTATTTTTTGATTTGATAGAAGATTTTAGTATATAAATCGAGTATTTCTTTATAAACAATGAAAATGATTTTGTAAATTTTTAAGCTTTTTTATAAAATTTTTAATCTTGTAAAAATGATTTTCCTGCATACTCTGCGTTATTACAGTAAAGCCAATATCAACCTACTTAATATGATAAAAATTTCTGTTTTCATGTTGATTTAAATAAGAAATATAAGCATTAAATTTAATGCTTATATATAAAATAAAAATGCTATTTTTCGTACTTTGTCTTCTAGTAGTTTTTGAAATTCCACTTAAAATGTTTTATACGTGGTGAAAAACTATTAGTAATTTATTTCAGACTGACTTGTATATGAATATTTAAAATTATTTTAGTTGAAAAAAGCAATTTATTATATCATCCTTTACCTCCTGTATCAAATTCAAAATTTCTAGGAAAAAATCTATATTAATTATGTTTAGAAATAAAGATAATTTTTCGTTCAGAATGTTTTTATTGAACAATTAAATTTTTTACTACAGAATAATTCTCATTTAATTCTGTAAAAATTTTTATGAAAATTATGAATATCTTAAACGTCTTAAAGTATATTCAGTATTAATGAACTTAATGCTGTTTATTTAATTTATCAGTATCTCACGAATAGCGCAGTTCATATCTTTTCCTTTCCCAGTAAAAACTTGAAAACAAATTTTCAGTGGGAAAAAACGCCATTACCTCGTAAATGAATGGAATTTTAAGCATTGATCATTTGGTACATTAAAGATGAAGGCGTTCTCAATTCGCTATTCAATTTCTTTCTTACGATGGCAAAATAATTCAGGTTTTGTTATTCTAATCACTGGCTCTTTGTCTCATTATAAATGCGCCTCGCTCGTTTAAATTCTTACCTTTCTGTATTTCATTACAAGTGTACAGCTGCGTTGGTGTGAATGTTTTCTCTTCCACTTCTCAATGGTCTATATATTGCTTCGTTTGAATGCATGGGTTAATTACATTTAATGAACGTGGGACGTCCACATAGTTATGAAATACGTTCTCCTTTTTTGTTGCTACCATCACTCGACTTTTACCCTCCATTCGAAAAATATTTACTGTTTAGCTTGTCCCAAATTTTCTTTGAAAATTGACTGTAATACAATTTTAATATCTGAGTTCTCAAAGTAGGCGTTTTCCATTTTTTTTTTTTTATCACAGCATGGCATTTTATTTTTTTTAAATAGGAATTTAATATTTAAAATGTCTTATTTAGAATTACGATAAAAATGCAGAAAATATCGATTAATTTTGTCTAAAAATGATTTAAATACAAGCCTAAATTTTCAATGATATTACTTTTTAAAGCGCAAAAGATTGATGAACTTTAAAATGTAATTTTAAATGGAACTAACTTCACTTGTTTTTATTTACATTAATAAAAATTAAAATTCATGAAATTTCAAAAGGTAATAAAGAAAGCTATTAAATACACATGTTTGTTACAAATTAAAATTCAGATTTGATTAAAAAAGGTTTGATATTTGTAAGAACATTTAAATTGAAGTTTTTAAGGAAAATTATTTCTATTTTCGTATTCTAAAAATGAAACGGTAATAAAATGTTTACAAATTAAAGAATTCAATTATTATTATTTTATTAAAAAGTGAACGCTAAAGAAAATTTTCATTCATTTAAAAATGGGACTGCAGATTAACTGCATCCATTAATAATAGATTGATTATTTATTCAAAATATACTCTAATATAATAATAAATTTTACGCACATCTCTTTGTATTGAACTCATCTGATAATATTTATTTGAATGATTAATATTGGAGAGTTTTATACTTGATAGCGAGCGTCTAAATAAATGTCTGGTGATTTTTTTAAAATTTATCTTGTTTACTTCTTAAATTTATGTGACCTTTACTTATTTCGTAATTTTATTTTGACACAAATATACGTGTGAGTGTATACCAATAAGTTTTTTATACATTGAATTTAATAATTTATTTTGTTATTTTAAATTTACTTAAGGTTTTGTTAAAAAAAATATTTAAGATTATATCTGTAGTTAGCTTCCATGCTGAATGCTACTTAATTATTTTCTTTTCAACAATTGAATTGTTAAGCCATTGAAATAAAATGTTTGAAGCCATGAAACAAGATCATAGAATGTTGCATGCATCTTGAATGAAGATGAGTTGTTTTACATCTTATCAGTTAAGCGTTTCTGTACACACATCTAATGCGATAAGTTTGTTTTTGATGGCCTTAGTACTCAATAACCTCAAATCATTTGTGTTTTGCATGCGTAATAAATTCGTTTAACAAATGGTCATCCGTAAAATAAACAGAGAGGCTAGTAAATCCCACTTAAATTGGAAAGCACCTGTGAGTTGGTGAATGACCGCAAGAAATCCCACATGCGTTCGGGGCGAGGTTTGCCCAGGGTCGTAGGCGCTCTACAATCATGTTTGCTGTCTTTACCAAATTAGGATATCTACGATTATCCGTGGGAATTATCGATACTGACGTTGTCGATGTGTGTTTGTGTTCCTTCCTCCGTGTCTTGAAATGTCACATTTATGACAAGATACATGATTTGTTTTGCATTTCATTTCCAACCTTCTGCCTTGCTTATCTTCCTATATTCCCGAATTTGACATTGCCTTATCTGTTGTGTATTGCAGATATATAAACTTAGTTTAGGCTTTGTTGGCTTTGTAATCCAAACTGATTTTTCACGAGTAATAATTTAAATTTCCTTCATAATTTCATATCTAATATGAGCAAAAAAAATTTTTTTATTATAATTTATCTCTTTTATTAACACGAGCTTCATCATTTATATTAAGCTTCATTATTTCGGACTATATAATTTTGATTTATAAAAATAGAAAATTAATTTGATTATGGAGTGATTAACAGTACTAGACGTCATCTTAAAATTGCCATATAACTGAGTTTTAATATTTTAATGCTTATATTCTTAGCTTTTCTTTAGCGAAAATTACCTTAAATACTGAGTAAGTTGTAAAAACAATGGAATTTGGTATTTATTTAATATAAGTAAAGAAATAAACAAATGTTCTTTTACAGGATTTTATTGTTAATCTAGAAAAACATTTAGTTCATTAATTTTTCAAAAGATTTTTCTTCAGTTGTATATTTAGTGATATCGCGCATTTTTCAAATAATACAAAATATTTTTCCATGTTTTAAAATACATTTTATAACTATTTGAAATATGCTATTGTAAATTATCTCACCTTTATCTCACCTGACCGAGCTGCCAGCCGAATGGTTATCGCTCTTGCATTCGGTTCAACAGTTCATGGCTTCGATTCCCACCTTGGGCATGGATGTTTGTAGTGGTTCGGAATCCACTTTAAAGCGTAGGTCCCAGTCTAATTACCCTCGTGTGCAAAAAATGACCGTTGAGCGACAAACAAACAAACCTCACCTTTAAAAATATTAGGCTGTTGAATTATGCTGATATTTTTGATAAATAAGAGATCATTTAGGAGATTATCTAATCAGCTATTTTCCTATGAGAGTGCATGAGTAAAATTAATTAAAGAAAGTTAGCATAGCCGAATGTTTGTGAGATGCTTTATACCAAAATTGGAACGTAATTGATACTGATAGTGTTTCTCAATCTTAAAATTTTAATGCAGATATCCAAATATTAATCCTGCTTAATCATGTAGTGCACCTTAGCATTTCAGAAATATTGCTTTGTCATACCTGGTATTTATTTCTCATGTTGGAATGCAAGGCAAATTCCAAATGCTCTAATCTTATTGCGAATAAATTAGTATGATATTTTTGAGCATTTTCTTACGACTTTTCTGATCTTTCTGAATAATTATATATATATATATATATATATATATATATATATATATATATATATATATATATATGCACACTTCATTATGTAGAAATTCTTAGGAAGTTTTCATTTATACAAAATCTTATTAAATATTTATACTATTCCAATCTCATAAAATACTTCTTGCTTGGAGTTCTTGTGTTACAAAAATGATCAAAATCCGCATTGAATTAGAATTTGATATTTTGAATTTGGTTTAAAATGGGCAATTTGATTTAACTTAGAAATCATGTAAAACATCCATTTTAAAAGTATTTGTAAGCAAGATTATTAAAATTTAAATCTGCATATTTCCTCCAAAACTTTAAAAGTCGGCTCCTTATAATAATAAACAGCATTTAAAAACATTTGAAAATACAAATGCATATTTTAAAGAGAATATTTTACAATTTTAATATACTGTAATAAATGGTAAAATACGTTTTATTTTATCATCTATTAATTTTAGTATATCAAATATTTTTAATTACTTTGTTTCAAAATGCAAATTCGACCTTTGCTTTATCGATAGTATAATATTGCATGTCCATCTACTGTAACTCGAAATGCACTGTGGAAATAACTATAGTCTACTATTTTAAAAAGCCTTTACTTCAATAAAATTGCATTGATTTGTTGACTTAAGAAGTCTTGTGTGGAATTTAAAACATGATGTATCTTAGTCCACACTAGATACATCATGTTCCATCATCCACACAGATACTCAACGTAGAGTTTTTACTAGTTAAATTTAATAATAAATAAAAAGTACTAACATTCTAGGCCAATTTTATTATTTCTTCAAAAAACATCTTACGATTTTTTGGTGTAATTATACAAAATACGTTAATCCACATACTCTCTCTCTAATATATATATAATATAATATATAAACTAGGATTGAAAGAATATTCGGAATGAGACACCTACTATAATCCTTTGACGGATGCGTAGTTAGTTTTAAGTGCTCTTAGTAATTGGCTTTGTGGGATGAGTGACAACTTGTTCACTATTTAGATACTCTTTACACTTGGAATTTAGATTAATTTTCAGTCCAACGCAGATCTTCCTACTACTCACCTATGCGGGAAGACTGCATCCTACGTTCGAAGCAGAATAGGTCGTGGAACTCCTCAAATCCTCCTCAAAAATTGGAAATCCGCCCATTTAAATATTTTTTGCCAGTATCGTAGCCAGTTTATTCTATAATCTGTCTCATTTTGAAAAAGGATAATCAGGAGTAAAAATTTATCATTCCGATTTTCATTATTGTATTCCTGTAGTTTTTTCAATAAATCCAGATAAAAATTCAAGGAAAACAAATTTACATTGTAATGAAATTACGCAAGTGTTCCGCTGGATATTTTAGAAATACTTGTTTCATTCTCTTTTGCTTTAAATTGAAAATGTCAACCTAAAATTAAAATAAGTCAGTGGCCAACTTTGCAAAATTAATTTTAGAGAGAAACTTACGAGATTTTAATTAAAATTATAAATCAAAATCTTAGAGAGAAAATTACTGTATGAATAATTACACATTTAATTATTACAAAAGAAATTGATAAAATATTCCATCTCTTATAATTGCGGAACTAATTTTATCCGGATTTAAATTGCAAGCATAGCGTGAACCTAATTTCTCTACACAACTTTAGATTAGAGAACTGATATGAATATAAGTGTAGATGATAAAAGAATTCACTTGTGAAAATAACAGTTTTTATTGCTTTATTGTTGGTGCATATGTGTGTAATAAATGTATTTACTGATTTGATAAATTTAAAATTAAAATAACTGTTTTTTTTTATTGAACACCCACACATTGGTAGACCCCAGTTCAGGGCTAGGTACTGGGAAGCTTGCTGCTGCAACAATAGAGTTATAGTGATTAAAGAAAGGCTATTTTCTCTTTCGTAAGACAAAATATTACACAGTGTACTGGAAAATCGTACTCAAAATACTTTCCTAAAATACATGTTCTAAAAGGAAGATACTTGATTTTTCTATACTCTATTTTATTTCATATATTGTATAAATATCAACAGAGAAATTAATTTTAAAGCAAAAACTTAGTGAAGCCTAAAAGAAAGAACAAAATTTAAAACAACTTGTATAAATATTTGGACATACTTAGAACGAAATTTTAGATTTAAATGCAAGGAAACCAAAACCTGAGAAGTTTCTAGCTATCTTTCTTCTCTTGAAATGCTTTACTCCTTTTTTTATATTTATACCTCATTAAAACAGAAGTATTTTGCGATTTAGGCTAAAAATATTTTTGTAGTCCAATGTTTAATAATAAGTGTTTCCACATAAAATATTAAACCTTAAAAATTATCTAATTGAATCAAGAAACTTTAAACATATATAGTTTAATATATTGTATGTATTTATCAATTGAAATTTTACAAAAAAATTTTTTTATTAATCTTACACGCTTACTTACAAATAAAGTGTCGAATTTTCCTTTAAGCATCTTGATTTTTATTTGTATTGTCGTGATTAGTTAGTCTATACTGCTCTTTATATTTTATCTATATTATAACCTCTTTTAAATTAAAAGATTTCATTTCTTAATAATTTTCATATCAAGAAACTATCTAAATCTTATCCTATTTTTCATTTTGGGGACATTTTAATGTAATGAAGTTATACGAACTATTGATCAAGTTTCATAAAGGATAGTTATTTTACCTACGAGTGCTATTGAGAAAAAAAATAAGGTTATTTTATATTCCTTTTGTGCTAAAAATATGTAGAGAGCATTTCATCAGCTCATAGTGGAATTCTGCAATAACACAATATTATCAAAAAACCAACCTAGTATGGATCTAATTCCTTGAAGTGCAATCTTCCTTTGATTTTGGGAGAAACCACATAAGAAGCCAAATTCCATTTGCATTAAAACAAGAGCGTCACGATGAAATTAATATTGCTTTCCGCATATTTCACTTAGGACGCACGCCAAACCCACAGATAATGGGGAACTATTCGTGGCCGAGGTAAAAGTTCAGCTTGAGTGGTCGACATTGAAAAAGTGACTGCCATATTTGGTTTAGATGACCATGACCTACTGAGAAAGGAGACATTAAAATATTATTTTGATGGTATTATTTTTTTCGTTCAACTCTGGAATACAAGAAAGGCAGAGTAATGACGCGTGAGTTGAATTTCAGTTTCAAATAGTTCTTCGAAAATGGCGTGTTGATGTTGTGCTGAGTTGCGCATCTGAAAGTCTGTTATTAGTGTTTGTCAAATACAGAGTCTGCTTTGCTTAAATGCAATAGATCCTTGTGCGAAATATTAATTTGTTTTACAAAGTGCTGAACTAGAATTGTAAACAATGTTATTAGGAAAGAAATTTTACTAACGTGGTACATTCATTATATACTTCAAAGTGTTAAGTTCTATTCTTAAACTTTATAACTGTTAAATAAAATACTATCGGGTTTTTTCATCTTTAACCTAAAATTAATAAAATTTAGATTTATATCAATGATTTGTGTATTTAATTTCTAATTTATTTACTAAAGGTACACAGTGACCATTAATTTTTTAATGTTTAGTTTTTAAGTCAATCTTTGCATTTAATAACTATATATATAGTGTGTGTGTGTAATAGTTCAATAAAATGGATTCTTTGAAATGACATTGTAGTGCCTACTAAAAAATAATCGATTATCAATTACGAGATTGAGCAAGTTTTGGTTAATTTTAAAATAATTACAACTACTCTTTTTGAAATTATTTTAAAGATAATTTTTCATGTGTGTGGTTGTTTATTTTAAAAATAAATTTGTGGCAGAAAGCACTAAAAATAGGTTTACAGAAAAAATTGTTACAATAATTTATTATGAGCTCCACCCTCTCAAAAAATTTTTGTAAAGGGAAAAGCATTCTAAAATAAATAAGGAAGTGTTTTAACACCCCATTTTTGTAAAACAATAATTTTAAGTTTTACCGAAATTGTTATCATTTACTCTTCCATTTTATTTATAAAGTTACTGTTCATTGCTACCAGATTCAAATAAGCGAAGTTAGCATCAATAAGATGACTAAAAGAATGTTGATTCTGCAGAAAAACA
Source organism: Latrodectus elegans (assembly GCA_030067965.1). NCBI lineage: Eukaryota > Metazoa > Arthropoda > Arachnida > Araneae > Theridiidae > Latrodectus > Latrodectus elegans. Next base: position 23,399,579 of record CM057816.1, read on the forward strand.
CTTTATAATATAATAAAGAACTTTGAAAACAAAACAAAAAAAACTGAAATTAAGATCTGCACATTTCGGCGATATTATTTATAAGTAATGATTAAGTGTATACTTATAAGCTGAATTATTATTTTTAAAGTTTAATATTATCCTAATATCAAAGTTTTATGATTTTTCAGGGTTACTCAAAAATATTTTGGGACTCCTTCCAAAAGAAACAATCCAATACGGGAGTGACATGCATACTTTATTTTTGATTTAAGAGAAATGTAAACCCTTGAAATGGAAAGCCTAAAGCCTAACCTTTGCACATCATCCTCGTGTGCAGAAAATGACCGCTGAACTAATTTTCCCATAAGTTTGATAAATGTTGTTTAATTTAAAAGTTTGTCGTAATCTTGTATATTCGCAGCTTAAGGCTATTTTTAATTTTTAGTAACGTGTCAATCTTGATTTTTTTTCATACGTCAATTGTTACAATTTTTGACTAATTAGATATTTAGACAATTATGCGCTACTAATTTCACATCGAAATGTGTTGATATAATAGGAAATGAAGTTGTTTTCATAACATTTTTAAACGCGTCATTAGAAAATTAAAAAATATTGATAAGTCTATATTTTGTTTATATGAATTCGTGTTTTTAATATCAATTGAGCAAGAACAAGAATTTTATTTAAGTGCTCACTATTTTTCTAGACTAGAATCCTGTAAAATAAACAAAAGCATGCAAAGAAAAATCTTTCTTTAAAAAAAGTTCCTCTCGGCGTGTTTTGTTGTGTGACGCTACAGTAAAGAGCTGTTTTTAGTTCAAAATATAATTTCAGGGTTAAGTTGGAACATTCGCTTGTATCAAAATAAATATTAGGACTTCATTTCTGTGAAGCTCTTCAGAGGGTTGCTTACGTCTGTTGATGAATCATCCTTGTTTACTACAATCGGAATTGTTATTTAAGTACCCTATTAGTTTTCGTCCATTCATAAAATTGCTCAGTATAGAGTGTCCTCTGAAGTTATAAAACTCAATTAGGTAGCTTATACTTTATTGCAGCAGTAAATCACATTTGTGAAATATTGGATTATCATTTGAAGAGCGTTCTCTTTTGCTCGGAATCGTGAAAAAGGTGTAAATACTTCTTATAAATCCTGTTTGTTATGCTTAGGGAATTTATATCTTGCGTTAATAAAAATGCTAAACAGTGCATTTTTTTATGAAAATATATAAGAAGCCCTTAAGATATATATATTAAAATAGGCATCTTTAAAAATTTATACGTTCAAAATTTATAATAATTTCTGAATTAGAAAATTGATGCAAAAGAAATTAAGTGCAACTTGTATAGGTATGTTCTCTTATTAGTTTATGATACTAAGAAAGGGTAAAACTTGACTTCTAAAAACTTTCTGTTTAGTGTCTAAAATATTTTAAACGTATTTTTTTTTTTTGGTTCAAAATTTCTTATGATTATTTATTTAAAGTGGTTGTAAAACTCAAATGCAAACTAAAATCAAACCCTTGATGTTTTTTAAACATTCTTTTGCCTTTCCGGCAGTAGAACGGTTAACGCTTTAGCCTTCAGTTCAAGTTTGTTGGTTCGTATCCCACCAAGTTTGTGGTTAGTTGTTTGGAATACACAAAACTGTAGGCATCGGTCAAATTAGCTCTCCAGTGCAAAAAAATGACAAAATATTTAAACATTGGTTTAAAATGTTCCTTTTAAAAAAGAATTTATGGCATACATTCTTGTAAAACATATTAAATCAAACAATCGTTTAGCACAAATTACTTTATTAGCGAATTCAAGCAATTTTTTAAGTTATCTTTTATTTTTAACTTTTTTAAATAAAAAGTTTGATGATTTAACTTATTTGGATCAACATAACTTGTATTAAACTTAATTTTTTTTTATATCTCCCTGAATGCTTTACTGAATTTCGCTTATAGTCAAAAATACTGTGGTAAAAAGAGACACATTTCATTTTTCTCTGCAAATACTGTATTTGGTATTTTTTTTTTATCAAAAGTTCATATAAACTTTCGTTACATAATTTATGTATTTGGTATTTGTTTCAAAATTTTAGATTCAGTAATATTTTCAAAGCCGAATGTTTATAAATTTTTTTACGTGCGCTCGTATTAGATGTAGAATTCAATTTACGCACTGCAATCTTTTGCTTGGAGAAGGCGTCAATGTATTGGAGTCGAAAATGTGTCCCTTTCCATCAAAAGTTAGGAACTGTGCTGGAAGTGAATTAGTGCGAGAAATCTTTTTTTTTTTTTTTTTTTTTTTGCGCGATGGATATCGTCTTCTCGCTGACTGACCGTCATCCCTAACTCTTCCCCGAGTCTCGAGTTTTGCATCGGAACGAGCTCAAAGATTCCTCTTCGGTGTGAGCAACGTGGGCGAACCGAACCGGCAACTTCAAGTTATAAACACACGCACACAACTTTTTTACGTAGGGGTAAGTATGTACTACTGCCAGCAGGGGAGAGGAAGGTGGCCTAGGTCTCTGTAAGGCCGCTTTCTTGGCATGTCTTGCGACGCACTTATTCCCTACCTCTACTCTCTTCCCATACCCCCATCATCTGCTCTGCTTCCTTCTGAAACACGCTGATGTGTTACTACAGCTATTAACAGCTCGCGAATCATCCAGTGAGGTTAGTTTCGAGCTTCTCTCTCTCTCGCTGCATCCCCGCTGTGCTGTAACTACTCGCCCTGTGATGGGCTGTTAGTCAATTCGAAGTACCTTAGTTGGGTTTTTCATTCTCTTGGAGCCAAATCGGATTTCTTTTCGCCCTTTCACAATGACAAGTAAGATGGACTTTCGTTTTTCATTCATTTATTAAAATGTGTAGCAAAAATTTATTTTACTCTAGGAAATAAAACCTGCTCAGTGGGATCTCGAGTTCTTTATCTTCTCTCAACTATATAGTTTTAATTTTCATATAAATTTATTAAATTTTGCCGTATCAATATTTTTTTTTCCTTATTCATGAACTAAATTCTCTAGATGCAGTATTATTCAAATAAAATTTTATGGATAGTTTTTATTTCAACCAATTTTTTTAAAGGAACTTTCTTTCAGAAATGATTTAACCCAGTAATTTTACTTCGCTGTCAAAAAAAAAAAAAAAAAAAAAAAAAAAAAAAAAAAAATTTAACCATCTGAATAAATTATACTTCTTGTCTGAGTTTGATTCCTTAGTTTAAATTTGAATCCCACGAAATTTTAAATTTTCTAATATTGTTATTTTTGAGAAACTTAGCGTGTAACATTATGTTACTATTAATGTGTTATACTAATAGTTGCATATTATTTAATAAAAAGAGTATATTTACATTTTGTATTCTAATTATGAAAACTTTCTAGATAAAAATTATTTGCTCATACTTTAAATATATTATTGATAGAGATATTTTACTCATAATTTTTTTATTCTGATAAAATCACGCAAAATGTATGTTAATGTTTAATAAAAATTTCAAAATATGGTTTCTATCATGAATTATTATAATCGTAGCGTAATAGTTTTAAAATTAATAAATTTCCTTATTAGCAATTAAAAATAATACAAAAGATTTAACACAATAAATGTAATTTGAATTTATGTACACAATCTTTTGAAGTCATGATGTGCCTTTTTCTCGGTAGTATGAAAATCTTTTCTTTATATACCGCTTTTAAAACTTTTATTCTTTCTACTTAAAAACACTTAAATATTATAAAATGGAATATTAGTTATTTTGATATTATATGTTAATAAAGAAATAGAAAGTTAACAATTGCAGCAATTATTCAAATAATCAAATTTTTATGAAGAATATTATATTTAAACCATCCTCGCGCCTTTACTTATGTTCTTTTGGATCTGAAATGTATTAAAATCATTGATAAAAATGTGCTCATTCAAATTGATACATTTGTAGATAAAATGATTCCATTCCCAGATTGTTTGCTCAGTTGCTGCGCTCAGACATAATTTTTGCATCTTTTATTATCTACTGAAATTTATTATATAAATTGCCAACTAAAAAAATTTTCATTTAAAATCAAAAAAATTTTAAATCAATATCAATGTATTATTTAATGAAATTAAACCAGAAGAAAATATAAGTGAAAATACAAAATACAAACAGAATTTCTTAGTTAAAATTAATTTTAATCTATTATATCTATATATATATATATATATATATATATATATATATATATATATATATATATATATAATCTAATATATATATATATATATATAATCTAATATATATATATATATATATAATCTAATATATATATATATATATATAATCTAATATATATATATATATATATAATCTAATATATATATATATATATATATAATCTAATATATATATATATATATATATAATCTAATATATATATATATATATATAATCTAATATATATATATATATATATATCTAATATATATATATATATATATAATCTAATATATATATATATATATATAATCTAATATATATATATATATATATATATATATATATATATATAATCTAATATATATATATATATATATATATATATATATATATATATATATATATCTAATATATATATATATATATATATATATATATATATATATATATATATATAATCTAATATATATATATATATATATATATATATATATATCTAATATATATATATATATATATATATATTAGAATCTAATATATATATATATATATATATAATCCATATGAATTATGACTTTTAAAGTTATTCATTATTCATTCAAGTTATTCATATTTATAAATTTCAGACACGTAAAAAATTATTTTATTAAACTTTGAACTTTTTTATTTATATACTAAAAAATAAATAAATAAAATAGCTTTTTTTATTTTATTATTACTATTATTTTTTAGTAGTAGTACGGATTTTTAAACATAAATTCCTAAACCACATCCAGAATTTTGTTAGCATACTTTCATTGATAGATGAATGAATTCTAACTAAGTTTTTTATTTGATATTTTAAAAAATTTCAAAATGTGGTATCGCAGATAGTATATTTGCTAAATTTTTCATGCTATATTTTTTGAGCTTAGTTTTAAATTTTATCTATCACAGAAGATTTATGATTTAATCCCATAACTTTAACTCTTGATTTAATTCAAAAATTTTAAGTACAAAATCAAACTTTTTCCAGATCTACTTTTAACTTTTATGGACTTGGGAAGATTTTTTTTTTATTTTGCAAGTATTTTACGTCCATTAAAATTGTTAAAATTTTTTGACATGAATTACCTATTACTGCCTAAAAATATTGCTTGGCACGTAGTACTTACATTTCGCAAGAAAAGAAATTTCAAAAACATGGAAATGCCATATTATACTGAAGGTATAAACGTGATATCTACATATATCTCCTTCAATTGCTTGAGATGACTTGTAAATTTTGTAGAAATTCAGTTAATTTGAGGCTATTCCATTTTCTTTTCTAGTTTTTGCACTCAAATTATTGTGTTGCGACATTTAAAGACCTTTTTAATATATAAAGTCACGAAAAATAATTGTTTTGGTAAAATGAACTTGACAGCTATATTTCATTAATCCCTTACCCAAATGCTGTAAATGATTGACACGGAATTAAGAGTAAAACAATTATCAAATAAAGCATGCTGAATCTGTGTATTGAAAGACACTTTACTAACAAAGTTTTGAAATTAAACCAAACTCACGCTGGCTTAGTTTTTACTTTTTGTATGTATAAATTGTAAAATTATACATTTACGATTTTGTTGGACTTCTATTTTAAAGTGCTTACTATATAACTCTTATGTAGACCAGTATTCAACTTAGTTTCTACAACCCACTAAAATATTTTATGATTGAGAGCTTATAATAAGTCAAACTTTCATAATGGGACTTGTATATAATGAAGCACACACACACAAAAACTGCTGTGTTTGCTTACCCTACGTGATACGTAGCCGAGCTGGTAGCCGAATGGTTAGCGCTCTTGCCTTCGGTTCAACAGTTCGTGGGTTCGAATCCCACCTTGGGCATGGATATTTGTAGTGGTTCAGAATCCACTTTAAGCCGTAGGTCCCGGTCTGATTAGCCTCGTGTGCAAAAAATGACCGTTGAGCGACAAACAAACTACGTGATACGTAGTGCGCTGTGTTATTATTTTCATTTGCTTAATTACATATCAGCTAAATGAGGGAGCAGTGCAAAAATGGTACAATCGTGTAAAAATGTATCACTATTTAAAAGAAAATTCTATACTAGACAATAAATTCAAATTGAGATAATAACTATTGTATATAGGAGAAAATTTTTGATGGAAACCTTTTTTTACTTATATTACGTCCCTTGCAACTCCTAAATCGCTTCCCAGTTTTCGGACTTGGAACCGACCCAAATTTCGAGGCAGACCCTTTTTTACCGGCGCTCTCTTCTTTCTTGTGTGAAAAGAAAAATGTCGGTTGTGGTCTAGGTGTTTCTTTGAAGCACCGGCTTTTGAAATTGTTTTTTCTGACATCATGGTTGAAATCTGGATCTCCTGAAATAAGAGTGTAATACATTACTCAGATTCGATCGAGATGTTTTCGGAAGCTTTCATTCACCTTCCCTTCTCCCAACTGTGCAAGTTTTTATTTCCGGAAAAAAAAATTGAAATTATATACTTGCATAGTCTTACTTCGCAGGGAAAAAACTTGCAAGTAAATATCCGTTTTTTTCTTAAACTCATTATGTGATATTTCTCAAAAGGAAAAAGTGTTGTAAAAATACCATCAAAATATACTTTCTTTTTTTATTAAAAAAGTGGGGTAGATATAAATTATAAGTAAAAAAACTCAGGAGGTATTTTTAACTTCATAAGTTAAAAATACCTCTTGAGTTTTTACTTTCAAATATTGTGGAAACCTTTGCAAAAATATGATAAGAATATTATAAGTAAGTTCAAAACTATTTCTGTACGAAGATTGTATTAATAATTTGCAAAACTAATATTTTTAGGCAAGATTTTTAAATGAGAGAAAATTTCGTAGTTTTTAATAATTCGCGTTTAAAAGCAATGACATAATTTTGGGTATCAGTTTAATTCTCTGCCTCTAAGTAAACAATTTTAAAAATCACTTAATATTTTTCATTTACAGGAAATACTAATTTTGTATAATTATACAGGTTCATTGATAGAAACGATTTGTGTTTTCGATTATATCTCTTAAAGATCTTAATACTTTGAAATAAATTTTTGTTGATTTTTACTAAAGTTCTATGAGAAATTTGCTTAATATTTTTAATAAATTGTTATTTATAGTTAACTTTATTGTTTTGGAAATAAATTTGGAAAAATAAAATTTTGAATTTCTTTTTTATTTTTAATTAAAGGGCAATTCAGTACATTTTATGTCTATTTAAAATTTTACATTTGGAATGATAACTTAAATTTCTTTATACTTTCCTATACTTTTATGCCTTTTAACTTATTTTATACACACATATATTTGTGAAAAATAGTTATCTTAAATTTGTTAAAATATATATTAAAACAATATATGTAATAAATTCATTTATGTAAGGAACATAGAATATTTTGTATTTTTAACTTATAAATTGTTAATTGTGTGAAATGATTTCAGAAAATTAATAGATTCATTGTTAATCAGAATTAATCCTCAAACACAGTATTAGATATTTTAAAATAGGAAACGCAAAAGTATTGAAAACTGGACAGATGTGTAACTTGAAAAATGAAAGCCATTATTTCCTTCCCACAGGGAAAACATGGAGTGACCGGTTTCACCGAGGAAAAACGTGGGTTTAATAATGAGCACTTCGTATGCATACCTTTGAGTTTCTTGTCAACAAACTGTTAATTTGAAGTTTTTAACTTTTGGCACATTTTCAATTCTATCATTGTAAAAGTGACTGAAGTTTCGCTAATTGTATACGAAATATATATATATATTAACATTAATCATAATTTTGCTTTGCTTTAATGTATTCGCCAACTTTTAAGATCTTAGTAAATATATACAAGACAATAACAGTAATATTACGTTATATAGCATGTGATTTTTTTTTTCCATCTAAATACAAATTTGCGATAACTTCTATGTGATCCACAAACTTGAATCTTGAAAAGAACATTGTTTTCACTCAGATAAACAACTCGATAACTTTTCCATAAATGTTTTGACCCTCTTTATTTTTTTTTACTTTTCCAAATTCAAGAGGTGTTGGTTTTGTGTAGGTTTCAAGTGTTTACTTTTGCGGCGCGATGTTGCATTATGTTTAGAAATAGATTTCAAGCGAGATCTTTTATTGTTTATTTTAACACTCGACCCCCCTTAATATTATTGAGAAAGGTATCTCACTTTTCCTGAATTATTGCAATAGGTATTTGAAAACATTAACGTAAAATGTTATTTAACGCATTTACTATCTTCTCTAAAATCGACATTCTGCATTCTACTATGATTTAATTAGACTTTTTGCATAAGATTAAATCTTAAATGTTTGATTATTAATAGAATATAATGTAGCTTATAATTGCGACTTAAATTTTTGCGTCTCTGATTATAAGATATAAATTATCATGTTTAGGAGATTTATATTTTGTTTTTCGTAATATATATATTACGTGCATAGATTTTTACTTATCGTAACTAGAGCAAAAACCGAACTTAATATAGGAATATCAGTATCATCATTCTTCACTGAAATTTTATATATAAATAAAATTACGATATCTTGTATATTTATATCTTAAAATTTTTTATATATATTTAATTATATTATCACTTTAAATCTTGCAATGAAGTTATTTATACTGTCTCAATTTCACTTATTTTAAGTATTTACACCTCATTGTATTTTATCACTTTGAATATGCATTTTATCGATTTAATCGCAAATTGAGCACTCGAAGATTCTAAGAGGACAAATCTAATTGTTTAGTCGGAAAAGTTTTACGATAACTTTGAAATATCTGTCATAGAACGCGCGTCAAACCTACATCATTATATGTGGAGGCTTTAAATGTGTACACATTTTATGGAGGAAAAAAAGGAATAAAAATGCATGATGAAGATTCTTTTCTTCGCCCATAAATAATTTGGTATTGAAATTTTCTTCTAAACAAAATATAAAACTGAATCGCATCTTGTTTCTAGGGCATGTAATTTAAATGATTAACATTTTAAATGTCCGAATTATATATATATAAAATTCGGACATTTAAAATATATATATATATATATATATATATATATATATATATATATATATATATATATATATATATATATATATAATAGAAAACTGTGAAATGCACATTCCACATTCTTGTGTTTTTCACAGCCAAGCTTGTATCCGAATGATTATTGTTCCTGCCTTTAGTGCAGCTGCTCGGAGGTTCAGAATCCACTTAGATCCCGGCCTAGTTTGCCCTCGTGTGGGGAAAAAAATTTCAACTAATAATGTTTTTCACCTATTTTCTCCCATTATATAAATTTTGCAATTCTTTATAATTACAATATATTTTTCCAACAATAATAATCGGAAAAACATATTTATTGAGGCTTTGATTTTGTTGATTACATCACATTAGAATTATTCATCTTGATACAAAACATGGTTAACATTTTAAAAGAAAAAACGTTTAAAATTTATACAACTTTTTTCTCAGCGACTAAGTTAAATATTCTGGATTCGAATCTGAAACATGTACTTATGTCTGTGTACATACAAATTGATGCAGTTATTTTCAGTTGGAGAAATAAGGATGTAATTTTTTAACTTGATATATTTCATTCTTAATATCAATGCTTATATTCAATCTGTTTTGAAATATATCTGGATCTATACTTTTTAAGTGCTTAACATACATTTTGAGGATTAAGGAGTTCATAGGTAATTAAGAGAGAATTTTCGAGAAGTTGAGAACTTGCTGCTAAATTTTCAGTTTTGATATTCACTTCAACATTTTGTAGATTTCATTCCCACCTCATGTGTTCATGGAGGTTTGGGTTTGGAACCAATTTCCATTCTTTCGCGTCAAGTAATTCTCATATGTTAAACTTTGAAGTTGAAGGAAAAACTAAAGCTCAGTTTACGCCTGATTTTTTTTTCTCTCAGAAATTTTAAATACTATGCATCACAATCCAGCTTTTAGTAAACATCAGTTAAAATTGTATTACATAAAACAAAAAAAATTAATGTAAAATTTTAAAATTGTGTGTGTGAGAGTAATTAGGGCTTGATTTAATATAAAGGTGTAAGTTCATCGCATTTTGCATCAGATGATATATGGTTTATCTAGTTGAATGGTTAGATCGCAGTCTTTCAGCATTGAAGTTTGTGGATTCGATCCTCTGTTTATTCCTTGCAGGGATACATATAATTATTGGAATTCAAATGAATCTGTCGTTCCCTTTGAATAAGCCCTCGTATCCAAAAAGTTATCGTAGAGCGGAATCGAGTCGGAATACTGTGGAATTCCTATATTGTTATCGTTCTCTAGTAACCCATAAAGGCAACCTATTTTCGTTGAAAAAGCTCCAAACTACAAAACGTATCAGAAGGCACTCTGCAGTTTGGCTATTAGATGTACTGTGTCAATTCAGAAAGTGTTAAATTCCAAAGCTTAAAACTATCATTTGATATTTTGTTAATTATAACATTCATTAACTTTTTTCTGTCGTTTTCGTCGGAGAGGAATTTTTTCTCTCGATTTTTTTCAGTATAAGAATATTTTCCCTTTCAACTATAAATGTTATTAAAAGTTCTGCGCTTAAGACATTTTATGATAATCTGCACCTGATTCCAACATTAAAATGATTGACTTCAAAGATAATATTTCTTATAATTTGCATAAATAATGTTCCCCTTCCACACACGAAGCATGTAAATAGCAAAGCATTTATTTTTCAATTATGTTAATCGATTAACATACAAATATTGCATATTTCTTAATAAATTCTCATATTAGTACTATATATATTAGTTTCACACACACATACACATATCTAAAAGCAAGAATAGTACGAAGTTTCAAGTGTTCCGTAAAAAAATTTTAATGTTTTTAGTTTTTAGCAGAACTTGTTATCTTACAGACTTCAATATTTCGGGGGCTTTAATAAGTGAAATTTTTGTTAGTAGCACCTTATGTTTCAACTGTCAAAATAATGTATTTATGCGTCTTTGCTAATTGACACAAGAAATACCCCAAAACCATAAAAATAATTAAAGAGTTTTTCTAAAAATTAATGTGTAAATTTCACATATATGTGTCCTTTTGGTTTATCTATACTTGCAGATATTGGAAAGTTAATTACCAATATCTGCAAGTATAGATAAACCAAGTGAAAATTTTGTCTGTGGCTGAATTTACAAAACCATATATTATGTAAACTGAAATTAATAGAAACGAAAGTAGGCAGAAGCAGAGATCGTCTTGAATAATTGGACAAAAAATAGAAAGTTAAATTCAAGGATTTTTATTTATTTATTTTTTAAATTTAATGAAAAGTCGACTTACTTTTACTGCCCTTTTTTCCCCCCTGTACGTTGATATGTACATTTGGTAATTTATCGATCTCACTTTGTATCAGGAAATATACAAATATAAATTTTAAATGTGTTTATTTTATTAACGAAGAAATGAATAAATTAATGAAACACAGCACGATTTTACTGTATTAATTCGCTTCAATTTCATATCTTCCGGAATTACATTTTTAGGATTAATGCAGTAATTTATTACTATACGTGTATCTAAGTTGACAGGAAATTGCCCAGTGAAAGTGATTGCAATCCGAGATGGCTTTCTGTATTATCACTTTAGATCAGAGTTCAATGAACTGGTTGCTTTAAGTCAACGTGAAATATTCATCCCCACGCTTTTTTGAACTTATTTGGGCTACCGTGTCAATGGGTTTGGATTTACGGTATTTCTTTCCCGTAAAAATTCCACTTTCGTAGAAAAAGGATAAATGCTTGAAAGAGAAATTTTGTAACTCATTTCCCCTTTCTCGCGTTTATTCTTTAAGTGTCACATTTGTTGCAATAATTTAACGAAACATAATTGCGCATTACAGTCCTCTCATTCCTTTTTCTTCCTTCTAATGATCAACAAAAAGTCAGTTTTTGTGGAAATACTGAAATAAATTTTAAACGCTTGAGTCTGTCAGAAACATTGCAGGGGAAATGAACGAAGTAGGCAAGAGGCGTTTTTTCTCGATCTGCTTTAATGTCGAAATTCTGTCGGAAAGATAAAAAGGAATGAGTTTCTTTTGTTCAATTCGATTATATCAGATTAACTTCGATTGCGGTTTTTTGATATCTTATTGTCACAAAAGCGCCTAGTAACAGTACCTTGTCTGTTGATTAATTGCAAATTTATTTTCATTGAAATCCTTTCTCGCTTACATTATTTCTTAAAATATTATTCATGTATGTATTGCACCTCGACTTTGAACCTTGCAAACAAGTATTATCAATAAATTGTGGGCGTATGTTATCGGTGAATATCGCATTGGTAAAAATTATTTTTTATTCACTTGAAGGTTTCGAACTTGCAATCCTGCACGTAGATTCTAGCAACAGAAATACAGTCATTTCATTGTTTTATTTCTAAATTAAACCTTCAAATTCAGGTTACTGTTTTGTACACAAAACTCCTCTACATAATTTAGACTTCAGACTCTTTTCATGTGACGTTGTGGTGCTCTATCTCGTACTTCGATTAATTATCAAATGGAAATCATGGCACCAGATTTCTATAGTTTTTTCCTATTACATTTTGCCAAATAAATTTTTAGAATGATTTGCTGTGCTAAGAACAAGTTGACTTTTTTATTTTACATCGAAAAAAGATCTAAATTGTAAAAATGTATTTGAACACTTTATGACTGTAATTATTAAATGTGGCTTTATACGCAAATGATGCTGATACTACTCTTTTTTTTTTTAATTTACAACAAAATATATTATGGAAAATAAAATGGAGTTTTTTCTTTTAATTTTCATCTCAAAGTAATTTCGAGAATATTAAATGGTATTATTGAATTTAAATATATATTACGTATGTTTTCTGTGCCCATTCTATATTTTGCTGAATATTTTCTTAAAGAGAATTAAATTGCATACTTGAAAATATATTAAATTCAGTCGCTGTAATCAGTCTTCCTTAGATATCAGAAAGTTGATTCCGGACTATAACAAGATCAGTTGTCCAGAGTAGCAAATTCTGATTCATATAGAAAGATAAAATTAAAACTCTATTTGGTCCAGTAAAAAAGCATAGATATAAATAAATATTTATCATGTTTTGCACTTTTTTACTAATGTTAGAAAATTGTTAACACAAGAACTAAACTAATACATTTTCTAAATGTTTTCAATCTGTTACATCATGCGAGTAATTTTATACAATTTTATAAACATAAATTTTCTGTAAAATGTTTGGATCTTTGATGCAACATTATTTTTAAAACAAATTTTCTGAGAAAAATGTATTTTTTATATATATATATATAATTTAAAGCATTTTAAATGCTTCATAGTTTTGTTTTTTTTTTTCCTCATCCAATACCCAATTTTATGATATTCACTTTTAAGTTTTATTTTTTAGTGCATTTACTGTGATACTGAATCTGATTGTATTCTGTACTTCAGACTACAAGCTCTTTTATTATTGAAATTATTCTTCTTATTAACTGAAATAAGTTATTTTGTTATTGCAGTTAAAATATGTTAGATTTATTTGAAAAATAATTATTTCCGTTAAAACATAATTATTTTGGTGACAAAAAATTTTTAAATTAAGAAAATAAGTAGTTTTATTCCAAAATTGATCTTACTTAAAATCGAAATTCTGCTTTTATTATCATATATAAAACGTGTGAAAAACAGCACATTTATTATACTTAAAGAGCAGTGCGTATTCCGTATTAACATACAAATTACGTTTGCTAATGTAATTAATTTTTCTATCACGACTATTTCAAATTATGGATAATTTAATAAACTAAACTATATTTTAGACGAAGTATTACACACATTCTTGAAACTGCATGAAATCAAAGTTGCCGTTCGAAGCTTACACCCGATATCGAATAGACTGATCGTCACTAAGAAGCTACAAAACACGTTGAAAATATCTAAGAAGCATGAGCGTCATTAAAAATTTAGCGATTATCGATTTATATTAAAATTGTAAACTATCACTTTTAAGAGTTCCAACAAAATTTAGCATAGAAAAGTTATTTTGAGTAATGTTTCATAATAACCGGTAATAGCTGAAGTCTGAAATAGAAATCGCAAATGTGTACCATTTATAACAATTATATTAAAATTTATTACTATTTTTTTTTTACTTATAGTATTGAAAAATATTAATAAAATTTTTTATTAGTGTTTTTACTAAAATTTTTATTGAATAATTAAAATTGTAGTTAAATGTTTGTCAAGATTACAATGAATTCAATTTAGTAGTTATTTGGTGACAGATTGTTTTTTTTAATCTACTAATGATTTTTAAATTCTATGATATAAAAATTAATCTCTTGTATTTGGATGAGGATGAGTTACAATTATTTTTAATTCATTTAATTTTCTGTTGGAAGATACTTTAACATGTCTGTTTGAACTAGATTGTAGAAATAGAGAACTCTGATACCATAAAATGTTTAGCAACTCTTCAGATATCAAATTACTTATAATTAGAAATATATACTTGATACATTGATAGCTAGTTTAAGCTCTTAACTTCATTTTAAATTAGAAAATGCTGTAACTCTGGGGCAGAAGATTTTCATTATTTAGTTCAGAACATACATAAATCACATCTTAATTTGAAATTATTCGTGAAAATCACATAATAACCATATTAAATTATTGACAAACTAATCTACGGCTGTAGTCTGAATCTAAGAGCTTCTGATTTTAATATTTTTCTTATTTTATTGTAGTTAGTAATTTATCAAAAAATGTTAACCTACTTCGACTTAAAGTTTTTTGCCATGCTTCAAACCATGGATAACCGAAGTGTAATTAAAAGATGAAGTTGTATTATTTAATTACTGCTGAAAATAACACGTGCGCAATATCAAATCTGCGTTTTTTTAATGTTATCTTCATGGCCGTCGTGTGTTTTGCTTCAAAAAATGGAAAAAAAGAAATTTAAAAGATTAGCAACTTCCTCGTATTGACATTTTTTTTTTAACTTTATAGTGTCAGAATATAAAGGTAAGTATTTCTATATCGTTTATTATAAAAAAAATATGAGATAAAGCAGGGTCACCATTATAATATAATACAGACTGTTTGTAGAGTAAACAACTCAAAATAGGAGATATTGATAAGATACATATCTCTATAAAAAAAAAAATTACACAGAACTTATCTACCTTACAAATGGCACCTGAAAAGATATTCCTTGCCGTATCTGATAATGATTGACAAGTTAACTAAAAAGTTGATTTATATCCGATAACATTTAAAAAAAAAAAAAAAAAAAAAAAAAAAAACATTTGGCGCAGAACTGAGAAATCTGCATTGTTCTAGACTTATGCATTTAATTAAAATATGCAGAGTAAGCAATTTCTTGTCTCAATATATTTTAACGTCAATTTTTTTTCAATCACTATTTTTATTCAGTATAACAATATTTGTTTTGCTATGAGAGACAAGGGTTTTATGATAAATTTACTCTAATGATTTTTTAAAAAAAATTCCAACTCTTAAATTTCGAATTTATAATTATAAAAGCAGATGCTACGTTTTATTTCACTAAATCACTTTTATACTGTATTCAAAATGAGATCTTAATGTCCATAATCGTTCGAAGCGTTTTTATGTCTTAGAAATGATTAGAAGTTATTTGGCAATTCATTGGTAAAATGTATTATATATTCTTCAGAAAACTATCGCACTCCCAGTCTAATTAGCCCTTATGTGAAAAAAATTATTATGGAGCGACTAATAAATCAAAATAAATATTCCACTTCATATAATATAACTCTTACTTTTATCTTGAAAGAATATTCCTCTTTGTATGAGAAGATTACACAAAACAGTACTCTTACTATTACCAAGCAAATTTCAAATGCATTCGGATGACTTTGTAAGTCTAAGATCTCGTACTGCCTGTGAAATATTTAAAATGTCCTTTACATGTGGAGCTGTTACTCTTACCCTTATTGTTTACTCCCTCTCATCCATACAAAACAAGTCTACATCGTCAGCTGTACAAAAGTATCACGTGCCGCATTAAACATCTTGGATCATTTTCATAAAAAAATATATTCTCTCATTTACATTTTATTAAATTGTGTTCGTGAAGCATCTTTTCTTATTCTTTTTATCGCTTAAAAACAGTAAAGCCTTTCTACAAATTTCTGCGCTTAGTTTTGGTATTGCACATTTTTATATGTAAATTCTCTATTCTGTGCCAATTATATTTGTTGTACACTTTTTACTTCATTAATTTGTTTGAGCAGTATTCATCAACCGCCATTTTCCTCATTCCTCTAAAATGTTACTGCAAATTTAAATTCAGTCTTAGCTCCTCAGCTATTTACTAGAATCAACTAATAAAAAACGTGTGTTAATATTACCGAAATACTTCAAATAATTTTCTTTAGTTTAAGTTTTCAACAATTTCCGTGGGAGTAGTTTCTTAGATTTATACATAAAATAACTATATCATTATTTTCAACACTCTTTATCTTATTGCACAAAGAGGAAACTTGCATAATTGTTAGATAATTTAAATTATTAAAATTCAAACATAAAAAAAGACCGCGTTTCTTATTTACATTGGGACTATCTCAAATATAATAATGAGAACATGTTCTTATTAAAGCTGCCAGGTTTGATTGTAGTCACTTTTGAATAACTAGAGATGTTGCGCTTCAGATTTCTAAAGCACATCAGTTGGAGCTGCTATTTTGACACTGTAGAACCAATATCTTAACTGTAAAAACTATTGTAAGGATTACATTGTCAACGGTGTCTTTTCTTCATAGAAGACATTTAATATACTGTGGTCCATATTCAGTAATTTGATAAAATAAACCGGAAGATCTCTACCTCAGAAGAAATACATGTGAAAAATGGAAAGGTAACATTCATAAACTGTCTTAAATGCATATACTGTGCAAAAAATGATCGATTACCAAATCAGTCGTTGTTCAACAGATTAAGATCAAGTTCACACACAGGACTTCTACCTTCGAATAATATGGTTCTACTACTGTTCCGTGGTACTTGAGAATTTTCAGAGTGTCCCTTTTGCGTCGCAAAGAAATTAGAAATATAAATCGATGAAAGATTTCTATATGGTAATAAGTGATGGGTGTTCAGATTTTATAAAAGCAATTTTAAGAATAGGTTGTCATAATCCTAAAAACATTTCTTTTTAAATTAAAAATTTCATTACAAATTCAGAGTATTACTGAGGTGAAAACTTATAAAAAACTTATATCCTTTTCCTAGACCCTCTACAACATAATTGACTTTTATATAATTATTTTAAAGAAGATATATATAAGGAGAAATTATGTATTGAGCATTGTGTGAATTATACTCATTTACAAAAAAGTTCTTTACAAAACTGCTATCTGCACTATTTAAAAATAGGCTTCCCGCCTACAAGAAATATACGCTTTGCAATTGATCAGCTGTACAGCACATGTCTGTTTTTCACTCTACGTAAATTGCGTCATTGAACTGTCATAAAGTTACGTAAAACTTTCTTACGTGTATGACTCATTCTGGTGCAATAAAACTAAATTTATATGTACTAAAAATTGATTAAAGTAATAAAATTTTGTCCAAAAATAAATTTAAAAAACCGTTGTTAATAATGCAAAGCAATTATCTGTTTAGAGGTTTCATTATCATAATTAATATAACGTATTTCACAAATTTCAATCTTATTTTTCATGCTTAATAGAAAAAGGAAAATTGCTATGTATTTTTATAAAATAAGCATCTGAAAAAGATTCTTTTTAATATGTTGAATATTTGGTATGATTGCATTTTTACACATTTGAATATACGTAAATGTATTCAAGTTACTTGGTTAGAAAAAACTGTAGAGTACGGGAAAAGATTGAGTTTTGGCCGTTAGCCGAAGCTTTTGCAAAGTTATTTAAGTAATGTCAAATTAAATAACTTTTTTGTTATCTGCAAATGTATTAGCTTTCTTGAAAACTATGTACTCAAATTATGAAAATTAAAGTTGTATTGCAGAGCATTATCTCATTCTTTCATTTCAAAGAATTCAGTCTTTATTTCAGATGCAAAACATATTTTGTAACAAAGTAAATTGCCGTTTCATGTAAATTTAGTGGCTTATTTTGAATATGTATTTTCCATGCAGAATTTAAATAAATTTTTTGCTAAAAGCATAACAGCTTAAATCAAATGTTCATTTTGAGATTTCACAAAACTCTCCATTTTAAAATGAGTTACACAGTGTTAATATATTTACTATCTCATCTTTTCTTTTAAGCTTAGCAAAACCATTATATAGTAGTGTAAAAAATAGATAACTATATTGCTTATTGTAATGTTTAAACAACTTAAAATTTTGGCAGAGAATTTTTTGAAAAAGTATGTAAATTTTATTAGATTATTTTATTATTATTTTCATAAGTTTAAAATAAATGTAATAGCTTTATACTTCGTTCTTTAAATAAAGTGTTTGTGTCATTCTGAATCACTAAAATTCCTTTTTTTTTTTACTTGAAGTGCGTCAAATTTCTTCATCCGTGTATAAGGTGCATTTTTTTGGAATTTGCGATAGCTGTATTTTGTGTGCATAAGTATTCCAACAAATGTATTTTAACATGTAATAAATATATTGAAATTTTATCTGGCTACCTAACTTTGAAATTTATAACTAATCAATTTTTTTTATTTTATTTATCACAAGGTACGATGTCAAAATTGTTTTCGTACCAGTATGAGAACTGATATTTTGTGTTCTCTACAAATAATAGTCACTAACTTTAGAAAACTCTGAAATTTATTTCACTTAAACTGACATTTACGCTTGTCCAATATATAAAGAAATAAAGCATTTTAGTACTTTAAAATCACATTAAAACTTAAACCTTCCTTACCTATATGGAATCCGATTCTATTCATGTGTGATTCAAATCTTTATGAAGACAAATATTTAATAACAGTTTGTGGGTTCCAATCCCACCTTGGACATAGATGTTTGTAGTTAGTTCGGAATCTACTCGTAGATACCAGTTTAATTAGCCCTCGTGTGCAAAAAATGACCATTAAGCAAAAAAACAAACAAAAATAATTTATTAATTCTTGAAGGCAATGTGGATTTAAAATTGCCCTACCTTAAGCTTGTTTTTACGCATGAGGGAATATATTTTAACTGAGCTGATAATCAAATAATTTGTGCTTTGACCTTCCCTTCAAAGCACGTGGCTTCGATTCGCAATTCAAAATCGGATATTTTTAGCGAGTCAAAATTCAGTTTAAACTATAGTTCCGGCCCAATTAGCCGTACCAAAAAGTGTCTTTAAAGCGACAACCAACTAACTTGGAATATATTTTAATTACATTGAAAAATTGAAGTTACTCGTTTTGAAGACACTTGCAGTCACATAATTTAAAATTTTATTCACAAATCTGCAGCTTAAGATATCTGCGAATAGGATTTTTATTTTTTTTAAGATCGTGTGCCTCAAGGAGTTAACAAATCATATGCATCAAATCTAATTTTTAAGCTAGTTCTTAATTTAAGCCAACATTTTATGAATAAAATTTGAATGTTCATAGATTTATGATCTAATAAATTAATGCTAAAATTAATGTGTTCTTCTATTAGTGACTGGATTAACATGATATGCGCAGCCATAATTAATAAAAGTTTAGTAACCCTGCAATACTTTACAAATTATTTTTATCAATTTTAAAATGATTCTGGAAAAATCCAGTTCTTTCTCGAGAACCAATCTGTTTTAAAAAAATGTTTTTCTTTGATAAGCGTTTGTTTATGAGAAGATATTAATAAAAAGAGGTGTAACCGCTCAAAGATTAGTGTGGCTTCCTATGTCAAGAAATTAGCTAATATATTAGTAAGTTGTGATCTGTTGATCTTTCAACTGGAGATATACTAGATTTAATATCAGTAACGGAGAAACAATTTAATTGCAAAATATTTCTTGACTGATAAAAAAAAAAATGCATCTTTGAGTAGCTCATTGCAAAATATTTCTTGGAAAAAGAAAAAAAACAATTTCGTTGCAAAATAATTCTTAACTGATAAAAATAGACTCATTTCTTTGTCTCTATGATTAATAATTTTAAATATTTTGAATATGCTAAAATTGAAAAGAATAGGAAAATTTCATGTAGTTCATTTGAAATTCATCATAATTATTCTAAGTTAAATTTTCAAATGTACTTGAGTAATCTGATCTATAACGATTCCTGGTTACATTGCTATTTTTTTATTTATTTAAACGTTTTTAGAATTAAATTTAGAAGAGAATAGGAAAATTTCATGTAGTTCATTTGAAATTCATCATAATTATTCTAAGTTAAATTTTCAAATGTACTTGAGTAATCTGATCTATAACGATTCCTGGTTACATTGCTATTTTTTTATTTATTTAAACGTTTTTAGAATTAAATTTAAATACTTTTTTTAATAAGTGAAAAAATTATTTTTAAAAGTATCCCCATTTTTGATTAATTTCCTGTAAATGTTATCAATAAAAAGAAAGAAATGAAACCCCCTTCCTTTTTGCTGCTATAAAAAATTGTTATTGCATTATTAATAATTTTTAAATGAATGAAATAATATTTGACCAATAATTGATTTACTGATTTGACTGCATAAACCGAAAATTGTACTAAAAGTACACAATTATTAATTTTAACATTAAAATAAATTATATTCGTCTCCATTATTTATTTCTTGCTTTATATTTTTATTCCATTATTTATCTCTTGCTTTATATATTTTCTGTAGTCAATTAAGAAATTTTGGACGTTTTCCAATAAAGCATAAACTGCCTAATTTCAAAATACTTCTGAAGATGCATTGGTTTATTTAGTTCACACACATCAAATGTAATCTCTGTAGATGAAGATTCCTGACATTTGTCTTGCTTTATTTCGTAAAATTCACTGGTTCTGAGCAAATTTTATAAATTCTAAATTGTAATTTTTCTTTCTTTCTTTCTTTCTTTCTTTTTTTTTTTTTTTTTTTTTGTCCATGAATATTATAATTTTCATTGCGAAAATGCTTTTTCACATTCGAAAATATAAACATTCATTTAATATCTAAAAGCATTGAATACCAAACTAATTCTAAGAAACCGTATAATAAGAAAAACGAAATATTTCTTTTATTAGTTTATCTTTTTCCATAACAAACCCTTTTCATTGTATATTTCATGTTACATTACCCTGAAAATTTTATTATTTGTATATTGAAGTGCGATAACTGTTTCCCTTACTTGTGACACTTTACTGACAGCCGAATAGTTAGCGCACCCTTCAATATATCGGTTTAGTTCGATTCCCATCTTGTGTTTGAATGTTTGTAGCGGCACCAAATCCGCTTAAAATTTCAAGTCCCGGTCTAATTAGTCATCATGTACAGGAATTGACCGACCATTGAGTGACAAACTTTGTGACTATTTATTATTTTCATAAAAATATTTTAAAAAAAAACATGATTACTTAATTTTTAAATAAATGCAATTGTTTTTCTTTCATCTATTCTTTTTGTAATACCACATTTTAAATATATTTCTGCGAAGCTTTAACGAAATAGCTATTAAATATCGATTATATATGATCACACCATATTCAGTGCATATGAAGGTTTCTCATTAATAATTATTCGCTGCGTTTGCTTTTGATTTTTTCATAATGCTCTCATGCTTACATAATCGACCTACAAAAATCTACGTTTTGGGGTAAAAAAAATGATTTGTTGCAAATTTTCAATTAAAAAGAATGTATCACATCTTATTATAAATCGTTTTTTTTTCGTACAATGTATTTATTTAAAGTTATTTTTTCCCCATTACGCATATTCAAGTTTCAGATTTCAATCTCTAGTTAACAGTGATTTAATGTGTCCAATTCATTAAACACACTTCTTTTAAAACCCACATCAATTCGAAGTTTCCTCTTAACTCTTTAATTTCCAGATTAGATGAAAAATTATGCTTACTAATTGTTTTAATATTTTAAATTTTACTGTATAATTAAAAGTCGTTGGTATAACTACATGTAGATACATTTTTTGAATTTTCTTATATTGTTCCTTTTGTAAATCTTTCTTTGGTAAGCTCTTAAGCATATTTTGACACTAAACTTGAATGCATTTTAGTGTCCACATATTATATGAGAATATGTAATCTAAAAAGGGAAGTTATATTTAATTATACATGCTTATTATCTCATAGCTCTTAATTTATAATTGCCTTTTTAGTTATTTTCACTGGTTTCCTAATTATTGTTTTTCTGGCTTATAAATTTCATTTTTTTATTGTTTAAAGGAATCTTAATTTTATTATCATATGCTGCATCATAAACAATGTGGTCGCGTATACTGGATTTTCAAATACACGCATCAAATTTTACTTTAATCATGAATTCATCTATTGCACTATTTTATAAATATCAGAAGCTGTTACATAGTATAAAATATTCCAAAAATTGTTAGCTATGCGTCAACATAAAATAATTATTCAAATATTGCAATAAAATTTTACTTTGTTTTTATTTATTATAATAATTAAAAAAAAAAGTTTGAAAAAAAAGCAAGATGTTTTTTTTTTTTAAGTTTCTCAGAAAATTATGCAATTTGTACACTTTAATTTATTGGGGAAATAACTTCCATGATTTAAAATTTAACCTTATGATGTCCTCCTCTCCAGTCTTATATATAACGTTCGATTATTTTTTGAATTTTGTTGAAAATGTTTTCTTGTGTTTAAGATTGTATCATTATTTTAGCTTTCCGATTCAGTTTTGGATATAAACTCGTAGTTAACGCATGAAAGATTTTTCTTGGATTAATTTGATTATCGTTTCATACTAATCTCGAAATTATGATTTCTAGAATTAGCATTCAGTTCCAATGCTCTTTTTGTTATCAATTATTTTCATCAAAATTCCACTGTTAAGTAACCAATACAAATATTTATCCAATCATTATCATAACTTTGTGTTTTTAACTTTCTTATAGATTGGCATTGAACTCAAAATTGTAACTCGTGCTCGAATTTTAAAAAGCCCTTTTAGACACTACGATTGTACATTCTCGGAAAGTCTTTAAAATAGGAAGATCTGTTAACTAAATCGAATTCTGAAAATTTTGAGTTTTTGAGAATCTCTTATTCTGTTTGTAATCTTAAAAAATTCGACTAACATATGATACATTCACTGCGTTATAAAATGTAACAATTCTTTCAACAAAAGCTTGTTAGTTTTTTATAATTTTTTTAGTAATTATTCATCTCGTAGTCCCATTTCATAGGGAAGATATTTTTTTCATGTTATTAATGGCATACTCATTTGATTTCTTTCAATATCTATTTAATTAATTTGGAATAATAGATTGAAAACAATGAGATATATAATAAATTATACAAATTTTATTAAAATTATTTTTTTCTTTTAGGGCAAAGCGACAGACGGGGTTGGGTGTATTCACATCTGAAAAATGTCCGTATCCACTTATGGAGATTTCACTCGGTAAACAAAACATTGTTTCTTTAAAATAATTTTTGTGTTTGGATTTAATAATTTTTTAAATTTATTATTTTTATTATTATTATTATTGTGTGAGATTATTTTATTTATTGTGAGAATAAATAAATTTAGGTCATTAGATTTGCTGTAATGTCAGATAATAATTTTTAGATTGAATCGGGAAAATAGTTTGTTTATTATCGCATTATAATTTTGAATACTTACTGTTAAAAAGGATGGTATTGGTAACACTGAACGGTTTTTTCTTAACGAATCTATATATAATATGCATATAATAAACATCGGAAATATTCTTGTTTGTTGTACATGGATACAACTTTGAACTAATTTGTTCATGACTTAAATAAGAATTTCAATAAAACGTTTTGAGCAAATATTTTCTCATGTAATTTTATTTTTATTTTGTATTGAGAAAATTTTTAATACCATAATCCTAGCAAAATTCAACACAATAAAAAGAATTTTCAATGTGAAAATCTCAAAGAAAATGTATATTCAATCGAATGATATTACTCAATTATTACCAATTGGCATCATTTTTTTTCAAGCGACTTATCATACAAAGTATTTGGCAATTTAATATAATACATTTTATTATTCTATATCTAAAACGCGTTTTCTGAATCATCAATGTAAAAACGCCTTATCAATATAAAAAATCTTCATGACTGAAATTTTGACTGTCAATACTTATGGTATTCATTAAATAATAATTAATTCACAGAATATTTAATGCAATGATTTGAAACGAAATCACTTTACCTCATCTCAGTTCTTATTTTTAATAAAGATTTAAATGAAACACAGCTTAATGAAAATAAAATGTTTTATAAATACTCATTCTGTGTTTTGTATTACGTTATCATGAAATTCAAAACAAACGATTTGCACAGATTTATGAGAAATGTATTAGTTCAATTTTTCACATTAAGGTAAAAGCCGCTTTTCCTTCCTTGGTATCGGATTTGACGCGAGTGATGAAGTAAATGAAAATTTCTACGATTATAGTGACGTCACAATTTCCGAATTTCGAAACGTTTCTTTTCGACGTATGTGTGTGAGATAAAGAGTATAATAAAAAAATGCTTTGATAAAACTTTGCTATGATGATTACAGCTTTGCAGTCATTGGTTCTTGGTTTCTGCCAATACTGTGCAAATCTTTATCTGGTTTCAATTTAGTATAAAAGAGAATCCATTCTACCTGGCTAATAATACATTGACGAAAATGGATTGGTGACGAGTTGTTCTCGTTTTTTATACTTTTGTTACTTTTTTATAAAAACAAAAATAATTTAAAAAAATCGCTTTTATAGACTTTATGCTTCTGTGATACTTACTTTTTGTGCTTTCATTTATTAACATATTTAGTGTAATGGCAGTCATGCAGTTTTTTCTCACAGTTCCTCATGCCAATATGGCATCTTTTGTGGTTTTGAAAGAATTTTTTGAAATTCTGCAGTAAGTTCCTCAATATTTTGTTTCACATTCCAAAGAATTTTGTTTCCTTTTTGCTTAATAATTAATATTATTAAGAGTAATATTTGCTGAAGAGTTTTTATTACATAGGTTTTATAAGTATTTTATTAATTTTTACAATATTGCAGCTAAGAAAGTTTAAATCGGGAGATTTTTTTTTTAAATTTTAAATATTTATTTAAAAGAACACCATTTAATTGTAGGAAGCTGCTTGTCATTTGGAATGAAAGGGCAGATTCATTAAACAAAATGAGTTCACAAGTTGTTCCTCATACTTTTCATGATATGGACATGTTCCCATCATCATCACAAGGTAACTATATAGTCTTCTTCCGCAAAACATTGTTAGATCTTACATGCTTAAACTCTTAGCTTTATTATTTTTTAATTTCTTTTCAATTTTCAAACTTGATATTTAAGAAATATTTTGATTTAAAGTTAAAAATAAGTGATGCTACTTATTTTTAATTATAATATTAATTAAAAGTTAACTTTTTTACTCTTCGAATAAATGTAAGCTTCCACTTAAGCTTTAAATTTGAACTAAAATATTTTATACTTTTACATCATGAATTTAGTTTTTTTACTATATATATATATATATATATATATGTATATGTATATATCAACTATAACTTTGGTGTTTTAAAATACAGTAACCTTAATTTCTAATGTATTCTTATATTTTTAATGTTTAAATAAATAAAATTCACTTTTGATTTTCTATTAAAATTTATGATACATGTGAAAAATGTGATTAGTTTTTTTTTTATTTTTTTATTAATATATTTATCCTCAAAAAGTTAATTAATTTTATCTTATTTCTAACTTCCTTACCTTGATAAACTGTGAATTTATTATATTGATTAGGAAAATCAAATTGGAAAAGGTTCATATGCACACCAATTTTAATAAATTGATGTATATTATATTAAATTAAATTAATAAAATTTAATTAATTGATGTATATATGAAAAGATCATATTTAAAGTGGTAATAAAATTATGTGCATAATTATTTAATTGCTAAATTTTTTGGTTATATATGAATTTCTTAAATTATTTGGCAATTTACACCAAATTTATCTGTATGATTATGAATGAACCTATTGATAAGAATTTATTCTGTCCTGTTTTATGAAGAAAATTAAATTTAAACTTATGATGTTTATTTATAATATCTATATTTGATTAGTCTATGACCAAAAAATATTGAAGCTTATTTACATTTAAATTATGTGTAAGAAAATTAACTATACTTTATTAATAATTAAGGGTGGTACTTTTCAAATTTATGAACCAATTCTGCAAATTTTTTTAAAAAATTGATCATTATTCAGCACGAAATGGTAATTTAATACTATTATACTTGGTTGGATATAATCATTGGTAATACAGTGTTAATCAACAGCTGTGCTTTCCTAGTTAAGATTTGAACTGAGACCCAGATGGTGAATTAAAATTCACCTATTTAATATTCCATACTAAGTGTATATTTACATAACAAAATAAACTCAATATTATAGCATTATAACTAAATTGTTTCTTGCGACAATATTTATAAATTATTCAATTTCAAATTGCTAACTGAAATTTTAATTGCTCTTATTCTTTATTTAATTAGGAATTATTACTTTAATTAAAAATTATGTTAATTATCTAGTACACACAAAATTTACTTAAATAACAAAATTAATGTTTATATTTCTATTTTCAATCCGTTTTCAGTGTATAAATTTTCTATTTAATAGTAATAAATTTGTTTTCATTTTTAAATCATATTTATTATCTGTGATTTGATAAAAATATTTAAGTAAAAATGCATTCTTTATTTTAGTTCATGAAATGTTACAATGTGCTAATGAATGTTCTAAAAGACATAATGGTGATTACATTACATTTGGAGAATTTTGTGTTTATGCATCTGAATTAAAATCATGTTATGAAAATAAGTAAGTTTAAATTTACTATATTTGGATAAATTATCTATGTAATTATAATAATTAGATTAATATTTATCAAGTTATCAGTTAAGATAATTTTATCAATGCTAAAAATATAAAAACTCACTAACTCACTACAGCAATACGTATAATACTGTATATTTTTGAGTTTTCAATGAACTAAAAAAGAAAAAATAAATTGAAATACCTTTCAATGTTTTAATAAATATAACTAACTTGAGAAATGTGCATTAATTGATGTTACTTCAACAATTGTTCCATAATATTTTAAATTCAGATTTGCAATTTGTCCTTCTACTGAATGAATAGAATTTATTCCTCTAGTTTATTGAATTATATAAAAAATTTATTAATGTAAAAATGGATGTGATTGCTATATAATATTATAATTGTATATACAGTAATCATTATTTGTAAATCTGAAAATAACGACATATACTGTCTAAATAATTTCATTTATTTACTGATTATTTTAAAAATATTTTAAGATTTAAAAAATACTTGTACTGAGTAACTTTCATATCTATATTAATGAAATTTTTACCATGTATGCATATTTCAGTCATTTTTATTATGAGCATTATTTTCTATTTTTAATTTGACCAAACTAACTGATTGAATACTTACAAATAGCACTTTCTTAAAGTTACATTATTTTAAAATTTGTAAATATTTATCTCTGAGCTATGAAGAAGTTAAGTTTATTAATTAGATTTCTTAAAAAATATGCTTAAATAATAAATTTGCAAAATAATCTATAATTTTTAAATATAAAATAATAAATATGAGCAAAACTCTAAATTTTTTTTATTGTATACTATTTCTGTAAACTATGCTAATTAAATTTTTCCATGTATTTTTTGCTCATGTTAATCAAAAATTTTGCTTCAATTTACAGTTTACATATAACAAGGAAACATTATTCTAATTCTTTTGTTTTAAATATTTTATCAGAATTCCACGTCCCACACCTTTATCTAAGACTGGTAAAGAAACAAGACGTTTAAGTAGGCGTAGAAATACTATAACTCGTAAGTTTTTTGCGTTTTTGACCATCAAATGTGAAAAAAATATTAAAACTGTTTCATTGAATGGTTTCTTTATAATACTAAACAGCTTTCTTTTCTGTTTTAGGCTCATCTAAATATCAAGGTATGATCATAATTGTTTATTAAAACTTTTTCAATAATATTTCTCTGTTTCAATTTAAAATCTTTATTTTGAGTTTGTTCTCAATTTCTTTCAACTTTCTAGTATTTCTTGGTGGCTCCTGCAATCCCACAACATGGCGGAAAGACATTGCCA
Organism: Latrodectus elegans; assembly: GCA_030067965.1. NCBI lineage: Eukaryota > Metazoa > Arthropoda > Arachnida > Araneae > Theridiidae > Latrodectus > Latrodectus elegans. The sequence goes on from CM057816.1 coordinate 23,428,100, forward strand.
TTCCTACATTTAAAAAGCTGGAGATAACATATTATAATCCTGTAAGTTATTTGTGCAGTTTTTAATTCTGTAAGTTATTCATCAAAAAAAGGATCTAACATTGATAAAAGTTATTTTATAATTTTGCTTATAGTTTGTATTGAGGCTTTGTTTCTTAATGCAGAAATTTCTTAAATCACTTTAGCATGAATCTACATAAATTTAAGATTATTAATTTCCTACAAATGAAGTTTTAATTGATTTTTTAATTTCCATGTTTTTATTGTTTATGTCATATCCAGATTAACATTATTTTCCTACCTTTTAAATGATCTCAATATTTTTAAAACTACTGTCTTAAATATTTAACTATTGCTGTTAAATTATTTTTAAAAATGGTTTGAAAAATACTAATTTTTATTATTTGAGTAATATATATATAGTCTGAACTTCAATGAATATTTAATTTACATAAAATCAATGCAGTGATGTATGAATTTGTTATGTACCATTTTTCTAATATATGTTTTAAATATGTATTGTTAAATAATCTGTATGAGAATAATAAGTACATAATTATAATTTATATTATTTAACTTACAATTTATTTTTTCCAGCAAGTTGCTCAGTGGGGTCCAGAATTAATAGAACTTGAAAACCAAGCTAAACAAGTGGGTGTTAATTGTTCTTGTCATTTATATTTTAAGATCAGTTATTATCAAGTAACTAAATTTAAAATGCTTTCTTGATATTTTTTTATAATTGGTTAGATTTGTCTCACAATTTCCCTTCTTTCAGAATGCAGAAGTTATGTTTTTTGTTATTGACAATCAAACAAGATCTGTTGCATCAATGATTGAAGCTGCACAAATTGCTGGTGAGTGGAATTTTTAATAAATTATTCCCATTAAGACAAATAATTTGAAAATAATTAATGTTATAATACTGTTTCTTTAAATTCCTAGAATGAATAGGAATTTAATTGAAGTATAAGTTCAATTTTATAATTATTTATAGTTTATTATTTAAGAAGCTGATTTCTGTGTGCTTTATGTTAATTTTCTTGGTGTTACTCTTGAAATTTTCTTTTATTTCTTATTTTTTAATAGTTTTGTTTTAATTATGTAATTGCATTTTCATTGTTTGAAATCATTTTGTAATCACAATTGAATAAAAGAATCTATATAGATACAACATTCTTTAAAACCATCAGATTTATGTCAAAATTCTTATATGAAAATTAGGATCTAACAAATTATATGTTGAAGTCAAAGAAAAGGTTGAATGGTTTTACAAACATATTTTCATTTTTCAACATTTTTATTTGAAATTTGAAATGGCTTTTGCTTATGTTTTTGCGTAAGCATTTTATACAATGCTTTAAATTTGTTTGTAATCAATCATTTAAATTGAATAAAATTTAATTTAGACTCTTTATTAAGCATTTTACTGTCTCTCATTGATGCACATACACGCTTCTCTCTAGTATTCACTATATACTCGTATACTAAAAAAATTTATTTTCCAGGTACACAACGAAAGTTGATTCTTGTTGTGCATGAATTTGAAAAACCAGGATCAGTCGTCATGGGTGAAACAATTACAGAGAAGTAAGAATCAATATTTTTCAAAGATAAATAATTTTTAAAAGATTGAATAGTATTAAATGTTTTGAATTTATAAATATCTTAAAAAATAAAATATCAAAATGTATGTTTCACCAGATTTGAGATTATTCCTTATCACTTAAGGCTTTCTTTTGTGTTCAGATAAAAATGAAAGATGCATTTTCTTCACATTTCACTTTTAATTAAAATAACTTCTGTTACTTGTGTTTCAGGGAATTTAGAGATTTGCAACAGGGCCAACGATATTTACAAGATTTGGTTGAACGACAGGGTATACCAGTATTTGATAATATTCATCATGCTGTTCAGTGTACTGCAACGATTCTTGAAAAAAATATTAAACCTCAAAACCTCACTATTCAAGATGCTGCTCATCCAGTCAAAATGGCTTATTTACAAATTGGAGATAAATTGATGTAAGAGTTAATATCACTAATGGCAAAATTTACAATTGAATACTTTTATGCATCAAAAGAAATTAGACATTAATAAAATTAAAATGGATATTTTTTTAGAAAACTACGAGAAGTGTTTGATGATTTGGATTCTGATAACCTTGGTTATATCACGTTAAAAGATGTAAGTTTGAGTTATAACTATATTTCTTAGAATTTTTGAGACTGAATATTAAAAATACAACTTATTTTATCATATGCTTAAAAATTTTTATCATTTTAAATGTACATTAAAAAGTATATTATAATAAATACATTCCATATTGTTATTTTTACTTTAAATCAATGTGTGAACTACATTATTAGAAAATAGAAGTGTCCTGAAATTTATCTTGATAAAGTATTTTATATTATATTTAAAAGAACTATTACTAAATTAATTTGTGTACTTTAAATAAATTCCTCACATACTCAAAATTTATTCACAACATAAATATCCTGTCTCCTTTGGTGATAAAATTCCTCTAAGATCCTTAGAGAATACTTGATCAATATCTCAAATTATAAAATGTATGTTAAATTACTAGATAACTAGTTATGAAACTTTATTTTCATAGCATTAAAAAATAACATTCAAAATATGAATTTTCTGTATGTTTGCATGCAGATTTATTTTTGTACAATCAGTTATTGAATACATTTGGAAGTACATTTATTACATTATTATAAAAAATAGTTCACAAACATGGAAATAACTGATTAATTCATTATTTCTCAGAATTCCTTAAAATTCAATAAAGTTGGTTTTAAACATTTCTTTATTCCTACGCCCGACCTCGGTTTTTCAACCATCAGTCTCTGTCGAGCAGCCTAATGCAATATTGAAGCAAATGAAAAGTTCTCTTCCAAAGAATTTCTAAATATGACATTAAAAAATTCAGGGTAAATGAAATGGTCACTAATCATATCGTCAAGTCCACTGAAGAAGCAAATTGGAGAGTCTGTCAAAGCTAAATGGTGAAGGTGCTTTTACTGATGATCATGTCCAGCTCTCAGGCAGAAATTTGCCACAACCACAGCTCTGTGGGGGTTGCACCGAATAGGCTTTGTTAGCAAAAAATCCCACTTTTTTTCTCATATATCCTTTTAAATATTTTTGCAATATAAAATAAAATTTTTCTTAATAAGCTTTTTAACAGTATGGTACTCTAAAGCTGGACAAGGTTGCTGTTGATTTGTGCCATCCTTTGCCAAATCTCAGCTGAATCATTACTAACAATATCCTAGTTTCTGGATATTCACTGCAGCACAATTTAAAGTCTGTTTTCGAGTAGAAAACTATTAACGATCTAACAACATACCTAGTGTGGATGTTCAGAAAAGGATAAGTTGCTTCATTTATTAAAACTATTTAATTATTCTATAAATATTTTTAAAAAGAAAATAGTTGATAATTATGGAACTTTTTTAATCAATGAAATTAAAACTACTTTCATATTATTAATCATTGATTAGATTGGAATTTTTCACTTAAAAATAAAATTGAAATGTCTTGCTTCATGATATTTTCTAACTTTTGAATATTTAATTTTGACATCTGGTACAAAAACGATTTACAATTTCAAGTATAATTGGAAACTTTTCATGAATTGCTGATTCATTAATTGAAGAATCTGAAGTATTATTTTTCTTATCAAAACATTGATTAATTTTTAAAGCTTATTATAGATGTTTTACTACCAAAAAAGAAAGCAATACAATTGTACACAAGTTGATCAAAGCCCTGGAGAAAGTCATTTTTTTATTTTCATTCAAAATCCTATTTAATTCAATTCAAAGTCTTATTTCAAAATATCGCCACATGAAAATTAATACAAATGCTATCAACAGTAATGAAATTATGCATTAATCAATGAACTGAAACATTTCCTTTTGAAATAAATCAATAAATAAACTGCAGCAGGTCCTGAAAAAGAAGCTTCTCAAGTTTAAATGTTATTTTCAAAAAATGTATATATCGAAAGAAATTAGCTAAAAATGTCTACTGTTGAAAAAATACTAACTTCATGTAAATTATACAAATAATAAATAAAGTTTCTAAAATTAAATAAGAAATGAAATACAGTGTTAATGACAAATGCACAAACAAAAAAATTTGGTAATATTTATTATACCACTTATTTGTTCAAATAAATGTTCTAATATTTTGTTTTTAACATAATTTATTGAATTCAAACATATAATTTTAATCACTGAGAAATGTTTTTACATTCATTACTCCCAAACAGCTGTACAGGCTGCATAGGGATGCGATGTCTTGTGTTTTTGATTGTAATAAACTGCATGGTGTCAAAGCCGATTGATTATTCAAAAGCATTTTAAAGGCTGTTTAATATGCCTCTTGAATGTATTCTATTCATGTTGATTGAGGTTTTGGTCAAGTGTAGGCTGGGTTCGTTATTTTCACTTTAACTTCTGTTCTGTTATTGTGGCTTATCATCCAAATGTCTAACGAAGTTCAGACAAAGTCCATCAGACTGTTGACCCGTAGGAAATCAAGGATTAGAAGGGAGGTGAATATATATCTTCTCTGGAAAGTCCCAAACAGTCCAGGATGTGATTAAGAGAAGCCTGCTCAGTTTTACATTTAGAGCAGACCACGAAGATTTTCCTGCCTTCGAAATAAGAGACCCCTAGTGTGACAGCTTGCTAGTCTGGAAATTGCAGTTCTGTCACAATTGAGGGTGAATGAAGAGCCAGACTCTTTTCCCATATGCCTGTGATGGCAGGGAGGAAACCTCCACCCTTTCCGAATTTCAGAATTAACTATGGACTGATGTTTTAAAAGGGTAAGTGTTGAAGAAGGATTATCGTGGTAACAGCCCTTCTTGTGCAGTTTATCGGCCAGCTCATTGCAGTATATGTCTATATGAGAAGGAATCCATTGAAAATAAACTTCATGAGACTCTGACACTAACTTCTTCTGGGCATAAGAATGTTGTACAGATGTGCAATAACTGCTTGGAATTATTTCCAACTCTACCAATATATGTCTGTGGTGTATGTCATTATATTGATAATAATTACCTGTGGTATAACGTATACCACGTGATGTATCCGGTATACGTCATTTGTACATTAAGAGTCATGTGATAACACAATTTTATAGATCCATATAAATATATTTTTCCTCCTTGTACATTACTTCCTGCCTACATATCCTTTTCATGTATATAAGTTGAAATTGATTTTGTATATAGGTTGATTGTGTGTGTGTGCTTCTGAATTTTTTTCCATTTGTATGTACTTCAAAAATCATTTTGTCAAATAAATTGACTCGTCTGTGAACTGATATCCAATAATTTTCAATTCAAGTTATATTACTGTGTTCTTAATCACTCTTTTTTTTTTTTTTTAAGTGGTTAAAGATAGGCTTGTCACCTAGTATACAGAACAATTTCATGAAACTGTATACACATTATCATAACTAATATTATCCTTTTCTTTCTTTTTTGGGTATAGTAGTTTTGTATAAATAGTTTTTAATTGGAGTTAAACTCTAAGACAATATGCATTAATTCTTGGCTGACTTTCAATAAATATTCAGAAATCTAAACTATCAGTTAGAAATTTAATATAATTTATAATTAAATGCATAGTAACATTCAGCATTTACTATTGCTCTCAATGGCAATAAGTCAATGAGCAGAATATCTTCCCTGTCCCAAACGATCATGGCACATCAATTTCTGTGTGGTTACAGTCTGATTGACTTTCATCTAGTTCATTTCTTGTTTGATTCTGAGGTACTTGGCACCCCTAGGCAATTCCGGAACAACAGGTATTTTGTGATTTCATGTAGCACAGTTTGAAATATTCTTGGAAAATTGCTACTGAGTTCCATAATCATAACGTGATGATTCTGCTGAATGCCCTATTGTACCTGCTCCAAAAGGCCGTCATTGATGAAGGTTGATTGACAGCTGTGCTGTTCGTCATGCACATTTTGTCTGGCTCTGGAAAAATCTCAGCACCAACAATGAACCTTCTACTTGTTCATCATTCCCAGTCTATACATTAAGCACAACTGACGATGGATTTCGATCGGTGCCTCACCTTATTTCGCCGAAAAGAAATAATAGCCAATATATTTGCTCACTATAACGACTTTAATGTAAGCAATCCAAAAATTAGGATTGCAATGGTAGCCACACCCACAATCTAAAATAAATGTATGTCGCCATTTCAGTCATTTTACAGCATTTTTCTTTTTTCCTGAATCCATGGAAAACTTTTCTGATCACCCTTCTACATGACCAACTCTTAAACATCTTTTACTTTTAAGTGATCTTTTAAATTAGGGTTTAAATTTTATTATGGAACTGTATAATTAAATTAATGCCAATGTTCCCAAAATAAAGCAAACAATTCTAGGATATTAAGTATGCAATTTTGAAAATATTGCGCCCATTTTTCTTTTGCAATTTAATTATACTTATCAACTGTCCCTTACTTACATTTGCCAAATATTATAAATTGTTATATTTGTTTTAAATTAAGGAAATAAATTCTTTATGTATGTATTTAATTTCTAGAATTCATAAGCTCATTTTATAATACAAAATTTCTCCCCATTGATTAATTATTAATAGTATTAATAATTGAATTGAAATCAAATGATACATAAATTGAATAACTCAAAAATGAAAAAAAAAAAATCCTTTAAAATTGTAACTTCTGCAAATGAATTTAATATTAAATATTCATTAGTCATATGCATTTAGGCAATTTAAAACTTCTATATTAATACCTACAGCATATTGTTCTTTTGAAGAATTTTTTGTATATAGTGAGTATTATACATATGTTACAAAGGATTAAAACTGGGAACTCTATTTTGACAAATGTGTATACAGAACTTGCATTTCCCATTGTTCAGTAATATTCAAATTGAGTTGGGATCAGAAGAAAATCATTTTACCACTAAATCTTACTAAATCTGTTGCAAGTGATTTATTTTTTATACAGTTTCTGTAAAGTTTTAGACTTTGAAATGATAAATAATCATATTTGATGATTTGATAAATTTTTAAATGTCAATATTGTCTCACTTTTTTCTTGAATGTATTGATAAAGCTATCATCTATTGCATTATATTGTTAATTCATGTAGATTTAATATAGCTTTATTTTACTTTAATAAGATTTTTTGTAAAGGAAAAAGTTTTCAAGATCATTTTACTAAAATATGAAAAATTTTTCTAATGATAATTTAAGCAATGCATTAGTTTGAATAAAAATTGATGAGGGAATTATTCTGATTATAGGAAGCCTTTATTAGTGAAATAGTATTACTTAAGAAATATTTTCTTTCAAAATATTTCATTGTTATTTGAAATTTTATAATTATGGCAAAACCAGTTTTTATGAGCATATAAATAAAAACTTACATTGTTAAGTAGTTCTTCTTTCTCACTCTATCATATATATTACTACTTAAAAAATGAATATATTATGAATATAAAATTAACATGAAAACAATCAACTTGGTGACATTAATTTTTATGTTCTAATTTTATTTGCCACATTCCATGTTATCATAGACCTTAAATTTGCTATTAAATGTTATTATCCTTTGATCTGGAACAAAAATTAATTCATATAGTAAATTATGTTCTAATTATACTATCATTTTATTAATTCCATTTTGAATCATTTTTTACAGGTTTGCATGGCATTCAAAATACTTACAAATTCAGAGTTACCATTGGATAATTTAAAATCCATAATGTCGCAACATAATCTATCTAATATTGATACAGAAGAAAATTTTACAAACTGCACGGTAGATTTCAATCAATTTTGTAGCATTATGACAGAATTCAGAAACCAGGTTTGTGAATCTTTCATTATTAATATTTGTTCTATGTTAGTCTTGTTTAATACGATGCAATTTATGCATACTTTTAAAGAGACTATTTAATTACTAACCTTACTGCAAAATCTTTCAGTACTTTAAAAAAACATTAAATATTATTTCATTGTTTTGAACTGCCATGTATATCATTGATTTTTTCTTTCAATGTATGAAAAGTAAAACTCGTTTGTATGATTTATAATAACTAATTTTTAAATTGACTTTTGTATGATTGTTTTAAATTACATATTATATTGGATTAATGTTTACATTTTTAATTTCACACAAATGTGAAAAATATTAAATCTAAATTTAAGTGACAAAATAATAAACTAGTTAACTGATGAATTCGTAATTTAATATGAATTAAATGTTTCATTGATATGTTTGTAATAAAAATTTATTTACAGGCTGAAAATCAATTTCCTAATTTATCAGCTTTGAAAAATAAAGCTTCTGATGTCATATGTTCTGTTCTTACTCCATTATCAAAATTAGTAGGTAAGTAAATTTAATACAAAAAAATGCATCACTTATTTTCAATATAAATTTGTGAATGATCGCAAAAATATCACATTCCACCTCTGCTAAAAAGTACATTATCATTTTTAAATTATTCCCTATTTGAAAATATATAATTTTAAATATGCTTGAAACTTAAATTTACAAATAGATAATTCATCTTTATTTTGAGTTCTCTTATCTCCATATCTAAAATATCAATGAACATGAATCATATTCAACCTATATTCTATTTCCCTTTAGGAAATAAAAATCTGAAAGCACAGTATCAGGAAAATAAATGTAATAGAGAACCTCATTAACACAATGTTCCATTCTGTAAACATTTCGTTTATAGTTCTCATTATAATTTTATGCAATATAATGTAGAATTGCTTGTTGTAGAACTAATTAGGTATTGTAACCAATGATCACTGAAATATCTGGAAAAAAACATCCCCGAAATATAGCTTCACTTCCTCTTTGTTTTACTACTGTACAACAGTCTTTAGAAAGTATTCTTTTCATAGACACCAAACTGAAACTCATACAAACAAGAGAGAAATCTCTTTGACTTTCCATGAATATCCATTTTTATTATTTTTTAATCTGCTGCCTCTGATCTTTGCACCACAATAGCCAAGCTAATATGTTGGATTGTTAATGATCAAAGATTGGCTGGTATGATTATGATAAACGAACCGATTAGCTTTTAAATGGTACTTATCGACATAATTGTTCTGGGTCCTTGTTGAAACTTAGTGAAGTGAGCCATTTATAGTTTAAAATTCTGCTGGACCAAACTGGACAACACTTGTCAATTTAAAAAGTCCTTTTTCTAGTCAACTGTATCAAGCTACATTTCTACATTACTTTTCACTTACAAATCAGATATGCTATTGTAAATTTTATTTGCTTAAGTTTGCAGGAAATTGCCAAAAAATGAGATATTTAGATGAAAATATCATATTATTTTAAACATTAATAGCTTTGAACTACATGCCATCATACCATAAGTTTTATCTTACGTAACATCTAATGACATTTGGGTCAGGTCAATAACTTATTGCAGAATTGCAAGTTATTTTGTTTGTATAGTGGTCGAAATATTTATTAATGTACAGTGCATTATACAAGAAAAAAAAAAACAATGCAAATCTATGCACTAAGTGATTCTGTTTGCATTTCTTTATTACATGTATAATCTAATCTAACAATAGTAAAATAATATAGAAATTTCAATACTAATAGAAATTCCTGATGACTATTTTTTCACAATGCACTTCTAATAATATACCAAATTGTTGCAACTAAGAAATTTTACCTCATTTTTAATCTCATCTTGGATTTAGTTGCTTATAGTGGCTCACATTTTATTTAAAACAGCAAATAATCAGCATGTTAGCTTCTGTTTTTAAAATGTGTCTTCAAAATGACAAATTAAGAGCTTTCAGCATAACAAGTGAACAATGTTAACCATGATATAAATGTGTAATCACTTTAATTGCTTAATATGTATACTTTTATGTAAAGTGTTATTTAATTTAGTTTAATGAAATATCACTAAAGATTTAATTTTTATTATGAAAAAGTATGATTTACTTGAATTTTACAAACCTGAAAATATTTTTTATTTGTATATGAATCATCTTAATTTAATTTACATTTGAAATATCATACATAATTAAATCGTCAATTTCATTATTATAACAAGACATTCTCATTAAATCTAACATATTTATATAAACATTAATTCATCATAATATTTATATATATTTTTAACATTATTTTATAATTAAATCAAAATATTATTCTTAATGAATATTTTCTACAAATATTTGCAAAATTGTATTTTTAGACTGGGTACGTCCTGAAACTAGGCCAAAACTTGAAAGTAAAAGTAATGGAAACGATATAGTATATGCAACTGCGTACAGAGATGTGTACTTGGGAGGTACAAGAAAGCCCTCTACTTGGAGAGAAGATATTGCCATTCCATTGTTGAAGTAATTTTTAAATACTTATCAAATAAATAAAATGTTAAGTTACCAAATATTCCGGTACAAGAGATTTCTATATTTAAATAAAAAAATAATCTGTAAAGAGTATTTGAGAAAATTTAACGAATCGCAATAAATTAATATTTCAACATTACTAATTATAAAAGTATTATATTAATCATGTACTTGTCATTATGTGACATCTGTACTCTAATACATAATTTTTTTTTCACACTCCATTAAATTTTCCCCATTAAAATATTTCTGCAATTAAAAACAATTTTTTGCTGTCATTTATTTTAGAGGGATTTCTTATCAGACTTCTTATTCATAATAATTACTTTTAAAAGAATTACATATAAACTTTTTTATACTATAAACTCTCTAAAAACCTCTAAAAAATACACAAGTTCATCAGCAATTGTCATGTAACTGCTACAAAATTTTATTAAAATAAATTCACATTTTTTTCCATAAAAAAAATATATAAATATGCTTATATATGTTTTATTTTAATGCAAAACAACTTATTAAAATATTTATAAAAAAATCCAATTTTAATTTTTAAAAGAAATATTTAGTATTTCATTGTAATCTAATGATGTTTCTTACATCTCAATACTGCTTGCTTTGAAACATTGCTTGTTGTATATATTATATTTGAAACTTCTTATATTACAATTCTTTATAGACTTTAAATTTGCCTGACAACCAATTTTTAAATTTTTTATCATGTTAGTTATAAATTAATTTTTATTATGATGGATGATCTGTATTACAAGGAAATCTCCCTACATATGTAAAATAAGCTTTTTATGAAAATGATTATAAAAAAGTACCAATATATATAATTATTTTTGCACATTCTCAATAAACACTGTATGAAACTAGAAGTAAAAGAAAGAAATGTTGCATTAAATGTACATTTGTATGACTCGGTGCTTAGATAAATAAATTATTAATATGATGCAAATGATTAGTGTTTCTTATCCATGATGCTTAATTCCAGTTTTATACATAATATTTTTAATGACACAATAAGGACTTAATTAAATTAGCATAAAACTATTAATAATAATATTGTAACATGATATATACAACAATAAGTAAACAATTTATACACTGTACAAAAATATGGGTGTTTTTTAAATATGGGTCTGAAATTTTTTCATATATAAATTTTATTATTGTATGAAATAGAGGAATTTAAACAAAAAAAATCTTTATTAGTGTTTCATTTTTACAGTGTATAAAATATTTAAAGTTATATCTAAATATTAGTATCAGTAGTAACTAATCTATAAAAAATTTGTGATCATTAAAGATGAATTTTTGATAAACTGTTAGTTTATTGCAATAATTTTACCTTCAAAATTCAATATTATTGTTTACATGTTTGAACAAAAAACTCAGGAATTAAAGATTGTAGAGTTACAATAAAATGTTACTTATGTAATATTTTATGTCCATTACAATCCTTAGTGCACAATCCTAGCATAAAATAAAATATTCTATATGCTTAAATCAAATATATAAAAAGTTTTGCTTTAATTGCTACTCTTTTTTACAGGAAAAAAGGACTTACCTATTTTATACCTCAAGATGGTGTATGGAGTGAAAGATTGATACCCATGGAAGCAACAAATATGGAAAATAGCCAGGTTTTGCTATTTGTTATCAAAAATGATTCGAGATCATTAGCAGATATGATTTTAGTAAGTGCTCTATTTTCTATTAAAATTTAATTCACAGAATTTGCAATGTAATAATAAATCACTTCTGCTGTTTATACATAAAAGTATATGTATAATTATTGGATAAGCTATTGCAGCGGAGTACAGTTACTTTAATCATTTCAAACTATAAAGATATAGTTGAGAAAATTTATTGTATAAATAATAAAAATAGTTGAAATGGAATAGTTTTCTTTTTTCCTCCTAACTGCAATTATTACCATGTACTCTGAAATCATACTGCTCAGTTAATTTACTTTTCCCAATTTTTGGTCTTGTATAAAAAAATTTACAAATCCTAATCATTTAAATAAAATTTCAATTCAAATATTTAATCAATCTATTGTAGTTTTTAAGGTATGTATTTATTCTGAATTTTAAAATTTCAGATTTTTATAATTTGTGCATCTAAGTTTCATAAATTTCAGTGCTTTCACATTCTACTACCTCTTGTATTTTTGAAATATTAGGATTTATTTTTTAGCATATGTAAATTATTATTCCACTTTTATGTCTTAATTAAAGAATAAATGCTCGTTTTGTGAAATTTTTGGGGACGATAAAGTTGTTTAAATAGAAAAATTGTTAGAGCAAATTAATTAAAAAACAGTTTTAAGATAAAGTATTATTAGAAAAAGATTAATATGTATTTTAAAAGACTTGCATACAAAATAAAATTTGTGCTTAAAAATTAATCCTTCTTTCATTTTATTGATGAAAAATCAGGCAAAATAATTTTTTTGGTTTCAAAATCATATTTTTAAAAGTATCTTTCTGAACTAGCAAAGTATTTTTTTTTTTCCTAAATATGAACCTCAAAAATGAAAAAAGTAAAGGCAGTAATAAATGTGGTAATCTTGTTAGCCATTCATCTGCTTGTTTTATAGACATTTGCAGCACTACATCATTTTCTTATTACTTGATATCTGAAAGTTAGTTTTCATTCTCATTCATTTCATTCTAAATCATTTAGTCTCAAAAATTACATCTGAATTCACTTTCAGAGAGTCTTGAAATGAAATTTTTGATAGCTGAGGAATTTTCTTTTGTCGAAATTCATGTCTGAGTAACTTGTGTTCACTCAAATTATCTGGTGGATGTTTTTGGTTTTCTTCTGTTATGGTGGTAATAAAGGCTGCCTGTTAAAATGACCTTAGCCTTGCTCTTTGTGTAGCATCATTCTAAGATAAATTGTCAAGTGATATGCACCTGAAAGGCCTATTTACAAGGTAATTTCAATTCATAATCACTTCTTGCAGAAGTACTTCATGACATTTACAATCTATTGATTATATTCGGTTGCATTATCTTTAATGTGGGATTTAGGTTAGATGGGAGAAATTCCAAAGGAATTGGTGAAAAAATCTAGGAGTTTAATATTTGCAAATCTGTAATTTAAATGAATTAGGATTCTCCAATGAAAACGTTGATCCAAATGTCTCAGCCTTAAAAAAATTAGAAAAAAACATTAAAAATAAATACAAAAAAGCCATGAAAATAAGTTTTCATAAAATAGATTTTTCAGAATTTTAGTTTATACATGGGAATTTAATTTGTCATTGCATCTAAAGGACTCTGTTAAGAACCAACCAATAGTTCATAAAATCTTGAGTTTGTAAATAAGATTTTTGTTAAAAACGAATGTTTATTGTATTTCTGTATTTTACACATGCAAAACTGACAGCAGAATGGTCAACTCTCGTGTCTTCATTTCTACAGCTTGTAGATTTTAATTCCTTAATACCTACACTTGATAATTATTGTGGCTTAGAATTTACTTTAAACAATATAAGTTTTTGTTGAATTAGACATTTAGTGTAACAACTGTAAATCATCAACAAAATAAATAAAAAATTAATCTTTGATTCTATATAGCAGACACATTAACAACTTGAGGCTGTTATGGAATTTAATAACTAAAGCCTAAATTATATTTATGAAGACTTCTCATAGATAATGGATTTATTTACATGCTCCAATGTAAGGAAACTCAGATAACTCCAAATACTCCTTCAGCAGATGTGTATACAGAAGTGTAATGTTCATGTCCTAGAATAAGACAATGTCTTCCGAACAAAAGGTTCCAGGTTTGATCCTAGCTATTGTTTAACAATAAATGTGATTCTACTTTTTGCATACATTTTGTTGGATTAAGGAATTGGGATTTTTTGTGTGTGTGTTTTGTTCGCAGTACATGATATAGCCCTCGACTAATAGCTACATAAACATAAATAACTATGAAAGTTCTTCCTGGAATGTATACAATATTAATAAATATTAAAATAGTCTAAATTATATGTTCACATCACATAATCCTATCTATTATGTGATGTGAACATCCATTATTCTACTGTAACTTAAGTCAACCCAGGATATTTTGCTCTGAAAAGCAGTGTTACCATTAAACAATAGTAACTCTCTGAATATTTATAATATTCTGTGAATACATACATTCCTATATGATTTAACTGTATACTACAATATAAAATTAAATGACAACAAAATATAGAAAAAAGGAGAGGATTTTAATTTACCTTTGATTGCTTAATTTTTCTAGATTATATTTGTTAGTATTGATCATTATAGTCATGATTTAGTATTTATCTGCATAATTAATTTCAGTAAAACTATAAGCTATAACATTTATCAATTTCTGCGATATTTAAAATGGAAGAGGCTAGGCATTTCTATAACAACCACTTAAATTTCCATAATTTTTATGGTCAAATTATTAATATTAACACAAGTATATTATTTAAATTTTATTGAAAGTATATTAACTATTTTCATATTCTGCAAGAAATTTTAATTCAATGAAAAACACTTAAGAAGTTGAAGGAAGCAATTTTTATTAAAGTGCATATATTTATCATGATTATTAACTTTAATTCTTAATTATTTTTTTAGGCAGCTCATTATGTTGGACTTGGATGCCAAGTAGTTCTGTGTATACAATATATTGCAGAAAATACAGAAATTGATGGCGAAAAAGTAAAATATATTCTTATAATTCTTGTGTACTCTTTGTCTTTTAAGATATATATAAATATAGATTTTTAAAATAAGTGTTAATATTTTTTGATAAAGCGAAGTCTTAAAAAAATATTTTACTTATACTATTGTTAATAAAAAATTAAGTTAAAGTTTATTTAAAAATTTTTTTTAAAATTAATAAATATTGAAACAAAAGAAAAGGAATCATTAATATTGTTTTTTATAAAAATAGTCTTTAATTCTCTAAATCCTTATGGCTTATTTAAAAAACTGGTAGTTTTATGTTATATTTTCTATCATTTATAAACTGATTAAAATGTTTATAAATCATTTATGAGTCAACAAATTCATATTTTAAACAAAATTATATGAAAATATGTCTTTCTGCATAGAATATAATTTTAATATTTTAGTTGACTCAGGCTTTTTTATTATCCAATTCATAATACTACTTGGGAAAGCAAATTTATATATATTTAACAAAATGTTCATACTGAGTGCATGTATTTTTTGTAGTTTTGAACTTATCCATTTTTCTTTACTAATAAACTGTATACTCAAATATAATACTATATTTAGAAGTAGCTGAAAACATTTTATATGTGAGAAATGTTAATCAATTATTGATATACATGTTTTTTTTTTTCATTGTTTACTAGAAATACCGAAAATTTTATTAAATTTCCTAAACGTTTCAGTTAAATTTTGTTATTTTACATTTAAGAATTTTAAAATTTCTATTGTACTTTATAAACTTTTATTGTTGATGAATGTTACAATTTTATGACTTGAAATATAATAGATGTTTTCTTTTTTATGCACAGCTCTCTGAACAAGCTGTTAAAGATTATAACAGAGGTCGTGTATATCTTTCCGATCTTGCTACTAGAGCTGGTGTCCCAGTTTTTGACAGAATAGATGAATCTGTTGAATGTGCTGTTAAATTGTGCCTGCAAAATTCCTAGTTTATAAACTTGTGGAGGGAATCCTCGAAACTATTTCTGTAAAGATCTGACATTGTTCCATGAACTTATACCATTGGAGACATTACCATGACTGTCCGTTTGAAATCATTCAACATCTCATCTGGTCTTTGTCTTGATGGACATGAAGAAAAACGCACACAGATTTTAGTTGTTTCGTTGTGCACACTACATGTGCCACTCATGTTTTTAGTTTTTCCTTGTTATGTTTTTTTTATTCAAAAAGTTGGACTCCTCGTAAATATGATAAATTATATAAATAACTTTTTAATATATTACCATATTAACTTCAGCTCCCTGTACCAGAGATGCTCCATTTAGGATGTATATGAATGTACATATTACTATAGTTCAAATGTTATTCTTATGATCTATATGAATGTTCAAGTATGCAATATTTCAATAGCTTGTGGAAAGAAAGGCTCCATTAAGGAATGTCTTCTATTAAAAAGCATTTTCTGGTACTAAGATTGAAAATAGATTTGTTGAGGAAAATGTGCTGCAAGTGAATTTCTTCAGCAAAAATACATTGTATATTTATTAACAGTATTAGCAATACTACAAGAGTTATGTGTCTATAATATGTTGTATTATTTTTTACAGCTTGTCATCAATGTATGTGTTGTCTATGTGAAGCTCATGGGTAGAAATTTTTATGCAATTAGTGGGTAGATATTTGGAATACTTATATCAAATAACAAAATAATTCGCATTACCATTTTATTAGATTAAAAGCAAGATTGAATCCGATTCTTTTTAAATCTTTATATTAGTTACAATCAAAAGTTTCAAAATATCTTGACGAATATTTAATCTAAATTTAAACCTATTAAGAAATTGTATTAGTAGGTTTTAATTAAAATGTTTAAAATATAAAATAATAGTCATTATAAAGTTTAAGTGTTATGTTTTTATCAGCAATAATCTGAATCTTCAAATTGTCTTATGTTATGTGAATGTTTTGACTGGGACCATAAACTTGTTATGCTTTTCACAAAGAGCTTCATTTTTTCACGGAATTAAATTATAACTGTCAAACAAAGTTATATATTTTTCCAGTAAGTGAAATATTTCCTTTATTTTTGAAAAATTACATTTTAAAATATAAATTCATGACATCCATTCTTTATTTCTATTTTATGCAGAAATATTTACAAATGTAATTGAAAACAAGTATTATTTATACCTGTAAAATTTTGTTCGGTATTAAACACTTTGTGATAATGTAAAATAAAATTACTTTTATTCAGAAATGTAGGAAAATTAAACCTTAGTATTTTTGTTGTAATTTTGTTATTCATTTCTTTGATTCATTTTTTTGTTTTGAATGAAAAAATGATATTTTTTAACATTGTGAAAAAATTTCACTAACAATTCCTTATTTGTTCTATTTTTAATAGTTCTTTAATAAATTTATAATGAGTTAATTTGTAACAAAGAAACAATTCGCAGCTACATTTTATTTAATATATTTCAAATGAAATTTTATGATATTTATAATCTTAAATATATTATTTTTTATGAACAATCATTTTTAAATTTCTTATTTCGTATTGTACTTTCATTGTTAATTTTAAATTAATCTCAAGGTATCTGATGTTTAAAAATAATTGAAAATAAATAAATGCACATTATGCAAAAAAATTAATTTTTGTTTATTTTTATTCACAATGAGCATGTTATACATTTTAATAACTTCATAATAACGATACTATAAACCTTAAATTAATTATTTTTGAATTTTTTAATTGGAAAAAAGAATTTTAAACTGCTTTATTTTATATGCGTTCTAGAAATTTTACAAACTTAGATATTGTAAAAAATACAGCATGGCTAAATTCCAAAAATACTTGTAGTGCAAAATTAAACCAGGTGTACAAAAACTGACTGAAGATAATAATAATTATTATTATTATTTAAAACTTTTACTATTTATGACGACATTTGAAATCGGATATCGGTTTAAAAAGCATTTCAGTTGTATAATTGTTTAGGCAAACAAAATAACCAGTACAAAAAATATAAACTTACTAATTTAATATAATACTGCACATCACTAGACATGTATACAAATATTTCTTTATCTATTGGTGTGAAGTCATTAATTACAAAATTGAATACAAGATAAAATGTTTTAAAACTAAATCGTGCAATATTAATGTATTATAAATTTTGGACAATTTATATAAACCTTATAATTGAAAAGTACATTTTTTTCAACATTTACCATTTTGCAATTTTTAAATGCAACAATATTAATAAATTACCGTATTTTGCTGTATACAATCCGCGGCAATTATTCCAACGAATAGTCGAAAATATATACTTGCTGATTATTTTGTGCCGTAAAACGAGAGTAGATATATATTTAAAAAATATATTTGTTTCGTTAATAATTAAAGAAATGGATCATTTTCAATTTGCGCATTGGATAAATTTTTTTCTTTTGTACCGCGCATGTTTTGTTTTTCATTTTACATTAATATATTTGTTATATGCCTTTCCTATAGCTTGTAGTTTAAAATGTGCACTGTAACTTAATAGTTTTTTGCTTCCACATGACAATATACTATTTTGAATGTTTTCAGTGCGAAACAGCTAAACACTAGATAGAATGCGAAATGACGTTAGCCTAATTGCAGTTAATATCGTTCCGAATAATTCCTTCTAGAGCTCAATTGAACAATGCCAGTTATCGTAGAAATAAGTTGGTCTTACCGTGGCGCCATCTATTGTTCATTTTACGAACGGCATTTCTTTCAAAACTATTGTAAGCTTTTCTGATTTTCTATCGGATTATCCGTGGTGACATATAAACCACGGACTATTTACAGGAAAGAGCTTAGATTGTGTTTCCCTGCAAAGAAATATATAATCCTACATCTGATTGTATAATAAATCTGCATATATTTTGTCGTTTGGAAAAGATGCCTAAGAAAATTGTACAAAATGTATATCTACCTCTTCATTTATTTTAAATAGCTTGCTTTACCTGCATACCCAATTCATTCATTTCTACCTCTGAAAAGACTTTACCATTTTCAAAACGAATATTAAACTGAAATGATCAGGTAGGATCTACGATAGAAAATAATAGGAAAAATAAATCTTCTAGCATGTTGCCTTATGAAGCAAATGTGAGACTGCGAAAATCAAGTATACGTGTTGTTGAATAAATATTAGCACCTCTACTAACATTAATATATATTATGCAACTCTTGATTATCATTTTATTACTACCCTTTATTTTGCAGTTAAGGGGATTTATCGACAAGAAAACAATTTTACAAAAATAACTTTTCTTGGTGGTTGGAAAAAAGTCGGAAATTCGAAAAATTAGAGTTAGTTGATCAAAAAAAGATGTACTTGAAATTATCCCAATGCGTTCTGTACTTTTTTTTTTCCATTTATTAAATATTGAATTAGTTTATAGCCAAGATTGATATCAATGTTCAGTAACTTTATCCTGTCTTTTCCATTTTCAATATATTGAAAATTATTTTAAATCATTATCTTTGTAAAAAAATGCTTGGATCTGATGCTATGAAACCAAATGATTATATTGTATTTGATTCGCTTTTTTCGTAATTTATATATATGCAAATTGTCTTTTAATGATCAGTTTAGCCGCTTAATCAAAAAGATGAAAGTGTTTATAAACTGTCGGACACATTTTGATGTTCAATGATTCATAGTGATTACGACAGATTTAAATTGATGTCATGGATAGGTAGATATGAATTCAAAAAGTTTTATGACCTTTGTCCGCGGACTTTCACGTATGTACCTTGCATCCTTCAGAGAACATCAATTTCACAGCAAGTAAGGGGAAAACATGTTGGTTATTGCTGTTTGTAATCCTGGGCTTACTATGTAATCAGCAAATTATATTACCCGCAGCTTAGATTATTTATCGTTGTAGGTTCTTTTGGAACGCATGTCAATTCAAATAGAATCTACTGTTTAAACTTAAATTTCAGATCAGCATTTTAAGCAACAAACACCGATGTGTGAATCAAACCTACTTACTACTGAAAAAAAAAAGGTCGCAGGGCTAACAATTCAAATATCAGCTTTATGATTTGCTCATGTAATCACTGAGTCACATGATGTGTTTTAACATCATTAGATCCATGCTAACTGCAGATAATCGTCTTGTACTAATGTAACTGTTCGTCTCTTTCACAAATTAGAAAATGCAACTACCATATCGCTTCGACAAACAGCCGAGCTGGCAGCCGAATGGTTAGCGTACTTGCCCTCGGTACACCAGTTCGTGGGTTCGAATCCCACCTTGGGCATGGATGTTTGTGGTGGTTCGGAATCCACTTTAAACCTAGGTCCCGGTCTAATTAGCCCTCGTGTGCAAAAAATGACCGTTGAGCGACAAACCAACCAACCAACCAACTTCGACAAACAACTTGTTGTTGAAACGATTCATATCTTGATTGACATACATTTGGGGAAAAAAGTATTAGAACAGTAGGAAATGTTAAGTTTTCAATTTAATAAAGTGAATTATTTGTCACATAAATTTTTTATATAATACTTTTATATAATTACTTATGGAGTAAGAAACAAATATTTAGAATCAATAAGATTTAAAAGAAGATTTGCATTGCAAAAAAATATTAGAACATCGGACTTCAATATTGAATCATACATAAAATAAAATAACTAAAAATTCAAACGTGATACTAATACTTGGTATGTAGTCCTTTAGCTGAAATTACTGCATCCAGACGTCTTGGCACAGATTCCACCAAATATTTGTTGACGTTTGATGACATGCCAGTCCAGGCATCTTGCAAAGCTTGATTTAAATTTGCCTTTCTTGTTATTAGGAATTTTTCATCCAACAGATGCCATAAATGTTCTATAGGATTCAGGTCTGGGGACTGTGGGGAAGTTACCAATCTTCGGGAAGCATTATATAATAGTCATTCTTAGGTTTTGTTGGCAGTATGTTTGAGGTCTTGGTCTTATTGAAAAATGAATGTCTTTTCTAACGCTAATTTCTTTGCACTATATTACGACCTATCTCGTAACACATCAATGTATGACTCCATTGCCATTTTATCATCAATGAACAGGAGATTTCCAACTCCACTGTAAGCCATAAAGCCCCAGGCAATAACATTTTCTTTTCTGTGCTTTATAATTTTCTCTACATTTTGAGCCTGAAAAGCAGTTCCTTTTCTTCTCCAAACTGTGAGCACATGTTTAGGTTGAAAATTTCAGATTTACTCTCATCGGAGAAAATTACATTTTCCCAAAAATCTAATGATTTATATTTTTATAATTTTTGGCAAATTCTAGGCGTTTTTTCCACGTTGATTTCTGAAATAAAAAGTGGGGTTTTTTTTAGCCGTCTTCCTTTTTCATACCAGCATTATGC
The DNA here is from genome assembly GCA_030067965.1 of Latrodectus elegans. NCBI lineage: Eukaryota > Metazoa > Arthropoda > Arachnida > Araneae > Theridiidae > Latrodectus > Latrodectus elegans. Next base: position 23,449,627 of record CM057816.1, read on the forward strand.
AATACATTTCTGACTGTTTGAGGTGTTACAACCTTTCCTGAGATTGATTCAGTATTTGCGGTCAACATCCTTGCACTTCTTGTAGAATACTATCCGGCATCTTTAAACATTTGTCGTTTTTCTGTGGCAGTCAGCTTGCTTGGTCTCCCTGATCTTGGCCTATTATCTGCAATCTCCCAGTTTCTTTTTTAGAATGTTGTGAATTGCGCAAAATGAAACAGTCAACTTACTGGAAATGTTTCGCCACTATTGTGTGTGTGTGTTCGTTCTCTCTTTGCAAGTGAAATCTCTTTTATTTTATGTGTCATGGCAGGAAAAGCCCAAGTAAGCTGAATTTCTCCAAATGAGCAGTGAATGAGACAAGCGCCCTTGACATTGAAAATAACCTTGAAAGTATAATGACGTCACCAGCGCTGTAATTTTGTTTCTGCTTTTATTCTAATACTTTTTTTTGTGGTGCAAATTTTGTTATTTTTATTTTAATAATATTGTAATTATTTTCCAATTTTATTTACTTATTTTTAATTATCTAAGAAAATGTTATCATTTACAAACTGATTATACGAATTGCTTGATTTTTATTAACTTGAAAACTACAAATTTCTCATTGTTCTAATACTTTTTTTTGCCAACTGTATATTTGCGGTTGACGTGAAGCAATTAGCGAAGAATTAATGGATGTAAAATGTGTTCTTTTCACCTTTGAGCATATGAAAACAGAAGATTGAAATTAATGAGCAGCATTGGACAATTTTTTTAAAAAAATTATAGAACTCTATAAATTTTTGACCATAAATTAGGGGAATTTCTGTATAATTGAGAATTTAATTGAAAAATTATATTCTGCAGATATATTAAGCTACGTATGTCTTCAAGGCGTCTTTTTAATACCTTTTTATTATTTTTTTATCATACACCAAGCCTTGGCCAATCGGCCATGCACTGTCTTGCTGACTAGTAAAGATGCGAAGAGCTGAAAGGATAAACATTCCCAATGTCTATATCTTTTACTCCAGAACACTCCCAAAGATGACGTCCATCCATAGAGCCACGATCGCACAATTTGCAAGAGACAGAGGAAGCCAGCCCAATTCTATGTAGATGTTGTTGAAGATAATCATGGCCTGTCAATAATCGGCAACACCAATTCTCCTGGGAAAACCCGGAAGAACTCTATTTTTATGCTGTAGCAGGCACTCCCAACTCTTACCAGCAGCCAAATTAGCATAGTGTAGCTCCCTAGATGTCTTGAGCCCCGATGCCACCAAAGACTTGAAGTTACGAATTGGGATAGAAGAACCACACTGGGGTAAACCCAGTGCAAATTTTACCAAGGAGGCAGCCTTCTCATTACCTGGGATCTTAACATGACTTTGGATCCACTGAAGTACAATTTTATTACCATTTTCAATAAGATTACTTAGGGTACTTTTACACCTAACTTCTTCAGATGAGGTAGAAACACCTCTATTTACCAATGCCTAGATTGCAACCTGCGAATCAACGAGAAAAACAATTTTCTTATGTCTAAAGTTCAGCAAGACCTCCACTGCAAAAAGCACGGCTGAGATTCACCATCAAAATTATCTCGAAAACCCCCCACAGGTTTACTGAGTTGAAAAAGTTTACAGGAAACACCAGCGCCAGCAATCTTCAGGACAAGATTAGCGGATCCATCAGTATATACATGGAGCCAATCAGGCAGAGGATACCTCTCATAGATAGTCGCCAAGGCAAAGGCTCTCAGTTCAGGTTCAGAAGAAATGCTCTTACTTCAAGGAAAGTCAAGTTCAAGATTTATCTCTGCTATTTTAAGGTACCCAGTTGCAAAATTGTCAATAAAGGGTTGATCATCAATAACAGGCAAGTCAAGAGAATCACCAATTTCTTCAATACGATCAAAAAAGGTAGATTGCGATTTAAGTCTTCTTACAATAGGTCTACAATTACTCCAATAATGACTATTACTTCCAATCAGTTTTTTACTAAGAATTAGCCAGTTTGCTACGACGATCAGACGAAGGCTCAATGCCAGTCTGGAGCTACATGGAAGCAATAGGTGTAAATTTAGCTGTACCGGTCATTAACCGAAATGCATAATTCTGAACAATATCTGGTTTTGAGAGCACACTATTAGAGCTGGCAATCAATAATGCTGAACCATAGACAAAAGTAGGCCTAACATAGGATTTGTAAGCATTAATGAAGACATCTTGAGACGCATCCCAAATAATTCCAGGAAGTCGCTTCAAAAGCTTCATTCTATTTAAGGCTTTGTCACTAATCATATTTATATGATTATTCCAAGAAAGCTTGGAATCCAGTACAATACCAAGGTAAATAGTATTAACAGTTAAAAGCGGTAGATCTTTAAGTTTCAGAAAAATGGAATAACTTTTTGTGCTCAAAGTAAAAAGTTGATAGGTAGTCTTATCAGGGTTGATTAGCATTTCATTATCATCAGCCCAATCACCAAGTCTAGATAGTGCCTCATTAAGCAAAACCTCAATATTTTGTATATTAGAATAAATTGACCAAATAACAAGGTCATATGCATATAGTAATATCTGCATACCATTAAGTACCTTCAGAACGCTGCTGATCATGATATTAAATATAAATATGGACTCAAAACAGAGCCTTGAGGGAGGCTATTCTTTGTTTTCCTAAAGCCTGAATACACAATACCATAACTAACTCTGACAAAACATTAACCAAGAAAGGCCTTGATCAAATTGAACATAACATACGGCCAATAATACCCAACTTTAAAAGCTTGATAAGCAGTAGGGATCTCCAAACTCTGTCAAAGGCAGATTTAAAATCAACAAATACGGCCATTGTACTTTGCCTTAAATGAAATCCATTTTTCACTTCTTGAGAAAAATGAATAACTTTTCAGTAGTACTCCTATACCTCTCTTAAAAAGCGTCTTTCAGCAATAAAATCATTAGTCTCCAAAGAGAATGGTGGTAGAAATTTAGTCTTTCCATCACCATTATCTCCATAATTTAACAAAAATCTGAAGTAAGTAAATAGTCCTAAAACTATCAACATGCCGAGGGTCTTTATCAGGTTTCAGCAAAGGTACAATATCGGCCTTTCTCCTGGTACTCGGGAAATGACTCTCAAATGAGATGCAAAACAATAGTCCTACCTTTTGGGCCAAGAAAGATAAAAAAATTCCGGCAAATTCATATCTTCAGGGCCAGCACATTTACCTCCTTTTGCATGTTCATTTTATATATATATATATATATATATATATATATATATATATATATATATATATATATATATATATATATATATATATATATATATAATGTGAAAAATAACTTGGCCCAATATTGGCAGTCTTGTCAAGTTATCCCCTATAAAAGATTAATAATCGGCGACAAGTTTTTTCCAATATACAACATGCCAAGAAAGCTGCTTCTTTCGTAAGAGTGTTTATATATATATATATATATATATATATATATATATATATATATATATAATTTGCAATGACATTATTTAATAATCATTAAAATTTGTTACCTGTTTGAAATTAAAATTATGTTCTTAACCAAAATATATTTCTTATTTTCATGTTTATAGAAACATTACATTTCCTTTTTAATAAACAAATTTTCATTACAGTGAAAGTGAAAACTCTTTATTTTCGACACTAACTTAGAAATTAATCCTCAAGCCAAAACCATTTTTGTTAATATAAATTAATAATAATACACAATTAAAACAGTATTTATTTTTATTCGCGCATTTGAATTACTTTATAAATGTATTTGTGCATTTAAAAAGCATTATTCAAAAAGGTCTTATTGACTTCCGCCTTCATATAACTTCAGGAATGCCAGTGGAATTTATTAATTTGTTTTTTCATTTAATATATTGCGATTGTGTGTATACTGTTACTATACTGTGCTACATCCTAATATATTGATAGTTTTCATTCAATTTATTGGTAAACATTTTTCGCAAAGTTACGTTTTTCATTCAAAATTTTGATTAAAGCAGAAAAACGTAGTTTAAGTACTCAGGTATACATACTGGTAAATTACTTAATATATATTTTTGTAGAATAGATAAATTTATTAATCTATAACCAACAAATTTTTATAGATAAAAGTATATTAAACAATTAAAATAACTAAATATTATTGAACTATAAATCACTGGTTAAACAATCAGGATAAATGAAATGTTAAGAAACAATAACTGGTTTGTATTGTTAAAAAGAGCTATCCTGGAAAGGAGCATTCACATGTTAGTTTGAGAACAGAATGCTTTTAATATGACCAGGCTGAAAAAGTTCTTAGGTTTGAATATCCTGATTAGCAAATACTAATAAATAAAATCAGTTTATATATATATCTATAACAAAATAACTTATAAATGAGCGCCAAGACACATGAACAAACTAATATACTGTATTCAGAATTGTATATTTAATTCAAGACAATGAAATATAAAATTGCATAAGAGAAAATTAAGTGTAGTATGAACAGACGTTATTTTACTTATAATAAGCATCAAACGAAAAATTACATTGTGCTTGATGGTCCACAGTTATCTTTACTAATTCCACTTGTTACGCTCACTAGTTGAAGGAAATTACTTATCTTTTGTAGTTTTATTTTATAGAAGTAATTTCTTGAACGATTAATTAATTTAGAGAGATCTCTCTTGGGCCGAGGTAGCCTAGTGGTTAAGGCATCGACTTTTCGTCTGGAAAGGATGCGATAAATTTGTGGAATAGAAAGTCTTAAAAGGTCGGTCGTTGAGCAGTTACCATAGATGTAATGGTCTGGAGAAATTTTCCTCCCCCTCTAGATCAAAGTCAAAACTGAGGGAGTGACACCTCTGGATATATATATCTCAGTAGTCTTAGAGCAAAGCCGCACTTTCACTTTCGTGGTGCTCTGATTAAAACGAAGGACGCATCCTTCTGATTTAATTTCGCATAGCCGTTGGCTACTGAGCTTGGCTTGTCCAATTGTCATAAGTAACAATAGCAAACAGAGGTGCATCAAATTTTCAATATTCAGATAACGCTTTACTGCTATTGTCTTGAATGTATCTTGCCAAAAAATTTAAGCTGTCTTTAATCTAAGTTCAGGTTTTGAGTTGTCTGTTTCAGCGTTATCGGCTTCATCTCTTATAGAGCTTTCAGTTGTGGCCACACTCTCAAAATCGCGCTCTCTCTCTCTCTTTTAAACTAAGAGCCTGAATCGCTTTTATCTGCATTTAATACGAAGCTTTGTTTTTCATAGTTCCATCAGTTTCTCCACCTTCGTGTAGGGTGATGCGTTACTTATTGGTTGCGTGTTTTATTTCATTAATAAGTCCTGTTGCCTTTAATATTTTATTTTAACAATAACAATTAACAAATAATAATTTTCATTACTACATTCCATAAAAATAAATTCCACACCATAATACACTAGTGCCAATACGATCTTCATACAACCGCATCCAAATAACAACTGTCCAAGATTCCCCATCGAATAAGGAAGATGCGCTTTTCTTTCCCCTTTAAGGATTTACTGTGACTGAGTTGCCACATAGGGTGATGTGAAAATTTTCAGCTTCAAATTCAGCTATTTCTGGTTACATTGTTGTGTTTATATTTATAGGTTGCCTTTTATTTATGTAGCATGCACATACATATGTAGGAATGTACATTTAAATTATCTTTCGGATTAAGCGAAGAGTCTTGTTTAATATGTTCCTTTTTAACGAGAGCTTTCTGTACGTATGTATGGATACATACATACATGTAGGGAACTCCTATTACCGTCTACATTACCATTACCCGCTTGCCGATACTTGCCCAGATTGCAGTTTAGAACCTGCAGAAAGGAACCAGATGGATTGTCACTGGCTCTCTCTCTCTCTCTCTCTAGCACGTTGATCTAATCTTGTTTATTCTCTCAATCTGTATAATTTTGTCTATTAAGTGTACTTGTTAAGCTTATGTTGCCTAATTAAATCAGTGATCTAAATATTTAGTAACCGTTACGTATTAATTATATTCATCGGTAACTACACAGACACACACACATATATATATGAAATATTAATAATTATAATAAATATTTTCATTATAATTTATGTATCCGAAAAAAATATTTACGTGTAGGAATTATGAATATTAATTTAAGTTAGTTTATAAAAAAAAAAAAAAAAAAAAAAAGTTTAGGTGAGAACACGAAGGTTGAGCTAAGCACTTGTGAGTTGTTTCAGTTCCATATAAAAAATATAATTTAATGACTCATAATCATCAAGTGATTATTTATGTACTTATGATTCTTCTTATCAACTCCTTTACACTTTTATCTTTCTTAAGACATTTTTGGAACATCTATAATACTTACCTGTCAGTTAAGGTGAATAGATTAGACATTAATTTTCATTCTTTTACGATGCAATGATTCTCGTAATATGTCAGAAAATTAGAAAATTTCTATCACTGTTTCCAAGATCCGCTGTTCTCTTAACTCCAAATTCCCCGATGCCGAACTAATCTGTTCTCAACCTAATGGCCTCGATTTCACCCTCATTTATTGTACTTTAAAAAACTCTTAGTTTTTAAGTAGTGATTTAACTGGCCTCCCAGACCTCTTAATTAATTTTTCCTTTGCTTTAAGGATTACCATTAGAAAATAATTCTAAAAAAAGCACATGTTGTGTGTTGATTTATCAGAACCGTTTTCTGACGTATTTATTATTCGCTATTAAATTTAAAGAATCACAAAATGAATATATATATAGAAGATCTGCTAACAACTTCACATTGATTTGGACTTTCATAAGGGTATGGTTGAACTAGCAGTATATTGTTTAGCATTCTAAATTTCAATTCAATAATTCCTCGATTTGATTCTTCTTTGAGCATTTATTTTTATTTTCCGTGATTCATGTAGTATCCCGTTTGAATCATACTCTCTTAAATATCACAAGACTTTTATTTGTAGCAAATTCAATAAGATACAAGAAAAATTCCATTAGTATAAATCATGAATTACACAGCTCTAAGTTAGTTAATACTACAGGAAACAGCTTCTAGTCTCAGAAGTCTCTAAATCTTCAAACAGACAACCATTTTTACTCACTCTTCTATACCGGGAGGCAGTAATTATACCCAACTTGGCTTGAAATCTAAAAGTATCTCAAAATTTCAGTAGGTTTCTAGGCTTTCTCGCTTAACATTGATCCTAGAGCTTCGGGGATGCATTTTTTCAGAAGTATCTGTTTCTCGCCAAGTCATTAGATCGTTAGAGATACCATTTTTTTAACGTAGAATACGTCTAAATTTTGAAATTTTTGCTGAAAATCTGAGTATTTCTGATCTGTCTGAGATATTTTAAGACAAATACAAATAATATTTCTAAATTTGTAACAATATTATATATATATATATATATATATAAGGGATGAAAAGAAAAAGGTACGAAACGACACTGTGAGTACAAATGTAGACTTTATTCAAAATATACACCATAGGCTGGAGCATAACGATCCCACTGATGAACAAGCCGCAGGATTCCTTGTTCCCAGAATTCCTGTGGCCGTGACGAGATCCAGTCCTTCACAGAGTCCTTCAGTACGCCGCCCGAACTGAAGCGCTTCCCTTTCAGGTGTTTCTTTAGCGGACTAAACGCATGGAAATCGCAAGGCGACATCTCCGGTCTGCAGATCGGATAGTGCAAGGTTTCCCACTTAAACTTGGCCAGTTCCATGTGTGTGACTCTGGAGACGTGTGGACGCGCGTTATCATGGAGCAGAACCACACCCTTTGTGAGCGGACCCAGTCTTTTGTTCTTAGTTGACCTGCGTAGGCGTCGGAGTGTCTCCCAGTACACATCGGAGTTTATGGTTTTTCTATGCTCGTGGAGTTCCACAAGTATCGGACTTTAAACGTCGAAAAATACGGTGAGCAGACAACATCTTTCCTGCTACCGGTACTGTTTTGAACATTTGAAAGGGAGGTGATGACTCGTGCTTCCACTGCTTTCTCATCATCCGCTGTCAGATATAGGATAACACCTCGCTGCTCCTCACTCGTCGAATATTGCGACGCGAACGACATCCTGTCCTCATACTAATATATATCCGTGCAAGAAGAAGGTCTAATTGGCAGTTGACTATTGTTAGCTCTGTGGCTTACTGTTCAAATGTTCATGAAATTTACTCATAAAATAGGCGAGATATTTGTAGTGGTTTGGAATCAATTTATAATCTGAATTTTACTCTTATTGCGTGAAATGTATAAAGTTTCAAGCTATTTTCCTTTTTTGATGACTGGTTGTACAACATTAATTTCGAGAACATGCCAGATGTTCATTATTAAGCCCGTTTCTATTCATATATAAGCATTTCGAGTATGTTAAGTTGCTGTCAAAGCCCAGAATACAATTAGGTGGATCTATGTAGTCACAGAGCTAATGACATTGCAGGAATGACACTGTAATTATTCGGAATAGCTCCATATTCCAAGTACATACTGAGAAACCATTACTTTTAATATTATCTATAACTATTTGTGTGTTATATATAAAGATGTCTTCCTTCACATCATTTCCTATTATGACTTCTCAGTTTATTTTAATCCCATCCTGAATTCCTTAAGAAATTATTCAAATTAATAGTTTAAAACTACGTTTTTAAAAAATGACATTAAACAGTATTAGGATGTCATGGGGGAGATTAAGATCAAGAAAAATTATTAAACAGAACAAATGAAGGATTAAATATGCAATCGCAACCTCAAAGAATGTCATAAAATGTTGACTGCTAAAGATTAGTAAACCATAAAAATAATTTTCGTCAAGCTGATAAAACGTGCGCATTCTGCTTTTAAGAATTATTTTTTAATATTTTTAATCAATCAAATTCTCTCAAAATTTAAAAGCTTCAAATACATTTTGAAGAATATATAATATTTTTATATTGAAAAAATATATATTATAATATTGCAATAACACATATTATCTTAATGTTTTAATAAAATAAGAAATTATGCTTCCAATAAAAAATAAATAACGAACTGTCCATATTTCAAATAAGGCAAACACACTCAGAAATTAATACTTCAACTGACAATAAGTTCTAAGAAATCTGTTTTTTATTGTATTTTTTTATTTAAACTAAAAATGTAGACCGTAAAATTCAGCTTGTTAATGTGATTGACAAGGTAAGAAGACGGGCAATTATATTAATTGTATATTTGTAAAAAAAATTCATATTTCTCAATATTTTTAACATACATAATTTATAGTTGGTACTTCGTTTTGTTGATTTACGTCAACAAATAAAATACCATGGAATAAACTCTAAAATCTTTCGGCGCAAATTGAAATATGAAGTCACATTTTAAATAGAAGTAGTGCTGTAAACCATATTAATGCAAGTTTCACGATCCAATTTGTTGCTATTTTCCTCTGTTACTATAAAATTCTAACTTTGCCACTTCTTTATTTCAGCAATATGAGGGGTATTCTTCTTTTACTTATTAAAAAAAATTAATTAATTATTTTATAGCTTTCGTAGCACAAAATACTAATCTCATTAATATTGAGGATTTTTTTTTATATATTTTTAAGCACTGAAATATATAAAACTGAAATATGACAAATGTACCAAGTTAAAAATTTCCCGATACACTTTTAAGGTTCGAGGGTTTGAAGTTGATCTCAAAAGTGAAAATTGTAGACGCTCGGAATCCACTTCAAGTTGAAAATCCTGATCTGTGATTGGTTCTTAAAAACAAAAAGTGACAATAGAGTCATAAACAAACTACAAGCGAATTGATTCATCATAAATTTGAATATTTCGAGAAGCAGGTATACGAAATCTAGGAAATTGTGTACTTTCGGTACTTTTTTTACACTCAAAATTCACATGAAAAATTTTTGGTATTAAAACATTATATCCAATTACTACACTAGAAAACTTATTTTATATTATTAGAAGCTGTTTAACGGTGATTAGCATTCATATAATGATATTTATATGGAAATATAAAAAAATTTTAATCGTGTGGTGTTAAATGAATATATATCATGAGCTATTTATGCAAAAAATTAGAATTTTATCTTATAACGAGAAACAATAATGTTGTTCTTTCCGACTTTAAATTAGCATGACAAAATCGAATCAATTCCATAAATCCAAAAATTTCCATAAACATTAAAAAAAAATCAAAAGGTTCGGAAAACACCTCTTCTTATTTAAAATATGTTTAAGTGAAACTTGAGCAGATTTACACTTGGTACAAGTCTTAAGAAAAAGTTTCTGTTTCTGCTCAAAGCAGAAAGACTTTCAAGTGTCCACTGGCAAATCGCGAGCGATATTGTTTCCTGGTATCTGTTTTGCCCCCGAAAAAGATGTCATCGCCAGGGCTCTTCCTAGAATACCAAAAGCGTTCCAGAGGAAGTTTCCCCAAGTCTCTATTTAAATTCTTTTTCTCTGAAAAAATATGAAGGCAGAACGTTAAAACAGATATCCGCCATCTCGATGCTCGAAACACCGAAGTGAGGTGGTACCACCAACAAGAGACGGACTTCAGAATCTTTAGAGAGTCTGTTTCATAAGAGCTGGAATAAACATTCTAGCCCTGTCATAAAACTCCCTCCAAAAGACAATAATACATTAGCTGTAACTAAATTCAGACTAAAATATTGTTTTCGATTATACATTAAGAATGTAAGTTTTTTCTCTAGAAAATAGAAACTTTAAATAAAAAACCTTTTCTCTGATTTTCATAAAATTCCATTTGTATATATTTTTAATTAGTTTTATTTTCCATACAAGAGTTATGATCTTTATCATCATTGAACAATCAATCATCAAATACCAAGTCTATCAACCACAAAATTTCTATAAAGTATACTTTTTAATCTCCAAATTAAATTTCAAAACTTTGTTTTATTAGTATGCTGTATGTTTAATTGCTCATTTTATAGGATGAAATATTTCATATTCTATGGAATGAAATTAAACTATTTAAATTACAATCTTTCAATTGAAAAACATTCATATTTTATACAGACAATGTTTTAAACATTATTTTTTTTAATCAAATATACAGATATTTTATATTTCGATCTCGAAAGAAAGTAAAACGAATTTCACCTTTATATTTTTTTTCAATGGCAGATTGTAGACAGTTACAACTGCAACAGAGTCTATTAATCTATTTTTCCCTGACACCAAGGAACCGGCCAGACACAGCGACCTCTCATACGCCGAGGCATTGCCCCGGGTGATCCACAGGGGGTGGGCCACCATCGCACCCTTACACATGCCATAGGGACCCGTTTATAGTGTAGGCATCATTCATACTTCATTCACACACACAAGGAAAGGACAAAGACAGGATAAAGAGAGAGAAAATACATCCAGGACTGAACCGGGATTCGAACTCAGGACCTCCCTATCTGTAGTCAGGCACGCTGACCACTAGACAAGTTGGCCAGCTTTTATCTTCATATAAACAAAGTGCTTTTTACATATAGTTATACTTATATAGTTTTTGACAACTTATTCAATCTGTTTCGAAAAGGAAAGTAAACTAAATGGGGCAAATAATTTAGCATCAAATGTTTATTAATTTAGCTCAAAACATAATTAATTTTAAAAGCAAAAGTATAATCACCCAAAATATTTTCCCGTATTATGCACGATAAATATAATATTAACCATTTTGAGTGCTATTTTATTGAGCAAAATGAAACCGTTTTCTTCTTCTTTTTTGAGATAATTATTATGTGATTCTTAAGTAATGATTCGATTTTATATATAAAAAAAAAAAAAGCGCCCAATTTCTGCTTCTATTGTAAGCTTATTATGTAGTTGATCAAATTCTCTTTAGTGCATGACATTATCAAAATAAAAACAAGAAAAGAAATGTGAGTATCGTCTTTAAAATATTTCCAAATGAGTCTAATTTGAGCGAATGATTTTAAACTTCAAAGCAAAGAAACAAATGGTTAACCATGCGGCGCTAAAATCGTTTTTAGAAGAGAAAATTTTTTTTTTTTTTTTTTTTTTTTTTTTTTACCTGGCATCTTTCCCTTTTACCGAAAGCTTTGATTGCTGTTTCTTTCATTCGAATGGTGTCATTCTTAAAAAAATTTACATTGTTTTGTATTTTTAGTTGTTTGCTTAGATTTTTATTATATTTCTAAATGTTTATAAATTTTGCCACATATTTTTAAGTCTTTTTTTTTTCATATTTAACAATCTTTATTGAGATTCATTTAAATAATTTCTAAAATATTTTGGGAATAAAGAAAGGGTCAACAGACATAATGTTATTTTGATGATCCACTAAATTTTATATACAATTAAAAAGTTTGAATACTTAAAATGAAATAACTTATTTCCTAGAAAAAAATAATTAAATTCCGTTTATATTTCATTTTTAGTTGTTTATATTATGAAGTTAAGTATTTTTTGCTTTTTTCTGTTTTGTTACGAAATTTAAGCAATTACACTTTTCAAATTTTATCACACATTTCTACTTTTTTTTAATAAGCAATTATTTTGAAATAATGCCGATCGATGGCGGAGTGGTTAGCGCCTTTAACTTAGAAGCAGTTGGTCCCAAGTTCAAAACCTTGTTTGGGCATGGATGTTTCTTTCTCTATGGGTGTTTCACTTTGGGGCAAAGATGCCACATTTACTGGGTACCCCACTGTATAAGTTGCCATCACTTTCACCCCTTGTAGAGTAAAATGGATTAAATCCTAAGATTAGCCAGGCATTGAGAAAAAAATTTTAGAATTACAATTTTTTTTTAATTGATTCATAACTTATGTAGCAATGTGAATTGAGAAAAATTTCAAATATTCGTTTGAAAATCAAATAAACTTTATACACAATGAAATTATTTTCATGGATGTATTGATTTGAAAATTTCGTTTCCTATTTATTTTTATATATTACGTATCTAATACAAATTTTAGGATAAATTAAATCAATAAGTTTGGACTTATGTTACTTACTTAAATCCAAAGTAAACCTAAAATTTCACGATTGTATAAGCTACAATGAGTCAAAGTTAAACTCGTACACTATGTCATTTTTCGTTCAATTTGAGATACGAAACGTAATTATCAAATATTTTCGGTATGTTTTATTTAGTAACAAGTAAAATACTTTATATTTATTTTACAAAAGTAATTTTTGAATTATATATAATCATTTTTTAAACAACGGTTTACTTAATTAGACGAATATTCGGAAAAGATAGTCAAAATAAAACTCGTACGCATTGTAGTCCCGCAGTGAATGACGAAAAGATAAATGAAATCAGCATTTAAAATTTCGTACCACGTTGAAACAAAGCTCGGTCAGTCACAAACTAACTATTTTGTTTGGATTTTCACCATGGGACTTCAATGTGGACAAGCATCCTTAAGTGAACGAGAGCTGATTGTTCACCATTTCAAATTAGGTCAATCACTCCGTGAAATTGCCAACATAATCAACAGAAGTCATTCTATAAATTAAAGTATTATTTAGCGATACAAAAAATGCCCAAGGATTGCAGAAATAATCCAAGGTGAGCAAATGAAAAAATTTTGATTCTCATGATGAACGTTGGATTATTCGACATCTAAAAAAATTTTCACAATTAGCTCTCCTAAATTAGCTTTTGAAGTTAAAACATTTTTAAATAAGAGTGTTCACCTGGAGACAATACAAATCATTTTAAGAAAAAACAATTTTCACAGTGGATTGCAAGAAACAAACCATATATAAGCAAAGAAAATTGATAAAAAAAAAAGATTATGTTTTGCCAAAGAATAGAAAAGAGAGACATTTACATTTTGGAATCAAGTAATTTTCGCTAATGAATCCAAATTCGATTTGTTTTCTTTGAATGGAAAGGTAAAAGTATGGTGAAACTCCAATAAAGGACTAAATCCTACAAATACTTAAAAAACCGTTAAGCATGGAGGAGGAAGTGCGATGGTATGGGGGGGGTGTCCGCAGCAGGTGTTGACCGATTGGTGTTTATAAAATCTATTATGAATCAGTATACCTACATCAATATGTTAAGGAATAATTTAAAACAATGTAGAACACACAGTTTGGGATAGCAAACACTTTTCAGTTCTATCAGGATAATGACCAAAAGCATACTGCTCTCAATACTCGCTTGTGGCTACTGTACATTTGTCCTAAAGTAATTAAAACTCCTCTACAATCACCAGACTTAAACGTGATAGAAAATTTATGGCATCGGTTAGAAGTTGCTGTAAGCAATCATCAAATTTCTAACAAAAATGACTTAAAAAAGCATTATTGGAAGAATGGAACAAAATCAGTAAAGATTACTGTGAAACTCTCGTTCGATCTATGCCAAAACGTTCAGAATATGTAATTAGAAATAAAGGAAATCGAACAAAGTATTGAAATGAAGATATCTTGAAACTATTTTTTTTAATATAAAGATTTTGTACAGTGTACGAGTTTCATTTTGACCTTTTTTGTTCGAATAATCATCCTAAAAGTGATGTGTTGTTTAGATAATGTATAAATCTAAAATTTATTTTGGTGAACCACATAAGAGGTATTTCACTGTGTACCAAAATGAGAAAAAAAAATGTGTTGAATTTCATTGTATATGTTACTTTCTATATCCTAATTTAAACAAGAAATATCACAGTGTACGAATTTCACTTTGACTGAATGTATACTGAAAAAAAAATTAATTCTCACATTTACTTACTTTAATACTTAAAAATTACCTGCTTTTATTGAATATTGGTGTTAATTTCAAATTAATTTTTAAACTTAAGAAATGTCGATAAATATCTAACATATCCTCATATTAATTAAAGTATTTCAATGAAATTTTAATTTTTTAAGGAAAATTTTACAAATTGTGCTTAAGTAAGTCTGCAATTTTGTTTTATTCTAGTATAAGAATCATTTTCAACTGCGAAATATATTAGAAATGATTCTTATATTTTCATGATATACATACTTCAAATATTTATTCTTATTTAGTTCGAAGCATATGAAACTATTCTCAAATAATGTTACATTCAAAATATAATACCACGAATTATTTGTTCATATATATGAGTGGATTTTTGTACAGAAAAATTATGTTGTGCAATTATTTAATTAAATAAACAAAATTGTGTATAAATTTAACAATCAAGTTCATTCTTTACATTAAAGTTTAAATATTAATTAAATATCCATCATATATATATATATATATATATATATATATATATAATACAAGAAAATTAGAATAAAAAAGATTATTGTAAAGTGAATTCTCTCTTATTCGTTATTCACTAAAAAAAGAAATAAAATAGTGTCCTTGAACTTGAGCCGCCGAATGAGAAAGTTCCTTTTTGTTATTGCATTCAAAAAGAGGTTATCTAACATAAATAATGTATTATGTGAAAACTTAAATGAATTGTTTAGAACAAACGCTTAAAAAGCCAAGAAAAAGTTGCTTATTTTAGGTGCGTGTTCAGAATAAAATTAATCACTGAAATATGAGTTATTGAAAAATAAGTAACTACTTTCTCGTTTATATTTTAAATGAGGTCAAACATTCCATGTTAAACGCAAAATTTCGTTTTCAAGAAATCAGTCAAGCCTAAGAATTTTGCATGAAAGAAATCAAAACAAACATTAAACTGTTATGTAGTTTTCTTATATGATTCATCGCCAAATCTTATTTATTTAGCTACACACTGTTATTGAATTAAATTTTTTATTCTGTTGGTATTTCATTGTTGTCTGCTAAATGTTGTCATCAAATTACATCATGTGTTGTGTCTTCAACATTCAGAATATCTTTTTATGGAATGTGAATGTTTTGTTGCTAAGCCTAATAGAAAAGTGGCACCTTTTGGCGTTTATTTTATTGCGCCAAATCTTATTTATGCAAATTACGTTAAAATGATATTTATTTTAAACAAAAAACCTTTTATGGAATTATCTTTTATAAAAATATAATTATTTTATTTATTATAAAAAATATTTCTTAAATCTCTTTACCACTTCAAGTTATAAATAAGCAAAAACTGCAAGAACAATCGATTATATTTATGAATAAATGTTTTATTACTGAAAAATTATTGATAATGCAATGTTAAAGTGACTAATGTTTTCATAATCACAGATTATTTTAAACATTATTTTTTGCTAGAGTCTAGTCACAAAATTTTATTTAAAAATGATCAATTTAATTACAAGAAGTTTTTTATTGAATAAACACGCAAACATCTATAAATGCTACACTTTCTATAAAAGAATAAATTTAGTTTTTTTTAAAAATTAAATTAGTGTTTTTACATTTAAAAGAAAAATATTTTTTTCTTTTTCTTTTATTATTTTCTTTAATTAAAAGATACATGTATCTTTTAATTGATGTATTATTTTTATTATATATTTATAATTAGTATTTATTTTCATCATTGTATATAAATCAACGCTATTTTTATAATCTTAGGAGACAGGAATTAAATGTCGGGAATTTTAAAGAAATAAATTACAAAAAGTGAAAAATTGGTTTAATATTTTAAAAGCTTCATGTGCAATAAACAAAAAAGATATGTCCATTTAATTTGTTAAAATGAAAATCATTGATTTGTGTTAACTTTTTTTTAAGAATCTTTAACAAAATGTCAGACACTTTTAATGTTTAAAATTTTTCATTTACAAATAAATGTATCGTGAGAAATATATATGTAATGTTATATTAATTTCTGCATGTTTAATTGTTAAATTAAAAAATACTTGATTAAAAATGACGTTTATCATAAGGTATTTATTTATACAAAACTTATCCACATTTAGAAGCATAGATATTCATTAAATGTTGGATTTTGAGATTATATGTAACATTTTTATAGATATAATATTTAATGACAGATTTCACAGTAATTTAAATTGAAAAAGATTATTAAATGAAAAAGAATATTTATGGCTTTACTTTCGATAAATTATCTTATCAAATACTTATCGTAACAATAGAGGCATATAATTTCACACAGGAAAAAATGCCTTTTTTATTCTTTTTCATTAATTCATCAAATAAAAAAAATTAAGATTATTAATAATTTTAGTTTTTGATGCGACATTTATCAATAATAACATTAAAATGCTGCAGGAAGAAAATTTTTTTGGTTTTATTCTTTTCTAACATTATTGCTGTTAGCGAAATGGTCAATTTGCCGCTACAGGAAAAATTGCCAAATTAAGATTAAATAGTTATTGAATTTCGAGATGCGTATTTTAATGTAGTTTCTTCCCGTGTAATTATAGTGTCCTAAAGGGACATCACTTTCGATCCCACAATATATTTTTTATTTCTATATTTAGTAACAATAATTTTATTTCTATCACATATTGAGATAATTTGGCCGAATAAATGCATATAAAAAATCTATATCAGAAATAATTTATCAATAGGTTTGTTATTAATAGTATCACAATCTTTATTTTTATCTCTAAAATTAAATAATTTTTTATTAGTGGTTTACTCGATTTCGTTCCTCTCTTTTTTTATCTATTTTGTTTTCATTTCAGATTCATGTAAAAATATTCCCCTTTCCTGAAATTGCAACGACCTCTGTATTTGTTCTTACTAGTTGCGACATCCCTAAGATGACGGTAATTACTTCTGTCCTTAATGATTTCATAGATTTTCTCTACTTCAACTAAAAACTATTATTGGTTTTCGCGAAAATTTTTTATGGATAATGCAAATTTAGAAAAGAAATGCATTAAATGAATTCCTAAAATTTTTTTCACGAAATTATTTTGTTTAAATGAATAAAGGATAGATCCAATTCAATTTTCTCAACGGTATTCTTCCGAATATAAAATAATGTGTATAAATAATACACTCGTGTCCATAAATTAAGGATAATGCAAATTCAGGCAAAGAAAGAGACAGAAGCAAAACAAATGTCATTTATTTGTAAAATCTATTTATTAAACAAAAGGTAGAGAGAAAAAAGATGCTATATGTTTGACATCATTAATAAAAATTGAGATTTTTTACTCCCTGGAGCAATTTGAAAAAAGAAAATATTTACAAAAACCAATGTAATATGGTGGTATGAAGGTTAATACATAGTATGCCTTCCAGACGATGCAATACAGACTGTACAACGCCTAGGCATGCTGAGTATCAAATTATCGATCTGATGTTGGGATTTTTCACCACTCATCAAGCAATGCTCTCCGAAGTTCCTGTAGAAATGTGGGAGGGGGTTGACGGGCTGCAGTTCGTCGTCCAAGCATGTCCCACACATGCTCTATTAGATTCAAGTCCGGTGAGTATGCAGACCATTCCATACGGGAGATATCCTCCGATTGAAGGCATTCATCTACAATGTTTGCATGGTGAGGACGGGCGTTGTCATCCATAAGCAGAAATTCTGCACCCATGGCGCCATGAAACAAACGTACATGTTGTTCCAGAATGACATACCGATAGATGTAACCTGTCATGGTTACATTTTGAACATGCAGATTAGTTCTGGAACACAGAATAATTCCTCCCCAAACGATCAATCCTGCACCATCGTAACGGTGTCGTTCAATGGTGTTCTCTTGGTGGTAACTGGTACCCGGCTCTTTCCATATGAGTCCGGCGAGGATCAGACCGAAAGCTATACCTGGACTCGTCGGAAAACATCACACAAAACCGTTGTTGCGGTGTCTACAATGCGTGCTCTCTACTCCAGGCTAATCGCTGGCCAAACAAAATCAAAACATGAAAAGTAGTCCCCCAACTTTCATGCAATTGGTTGAGAAACCCCTAAATATATGACTAATAAAATATTGTATGCCTCATAAAAATAAATATTCTTTTCACTATATTTACAACATTTATTTTTACAGTCAGACAATGCACTAAATTCTGATAAACGCATCCCAAAATTTATTCCATTCGTCCTGTACACAGTCAACAGATAACTTTTGGTGTCCAATCGAATAGGCCTACCACGTAACCAACATTCCAACTTATTTTAAAAGTTTTACATATTATTCATGTCTTTGTTTTTAGCAAGTGATGTAAATACTTCCACCTGATTATTGTAAAATCATGATAATTCGCTGGGCTTGTAAATATAGAAACTAGCTTCTTCCAGTGCATTGTGTCAAAAACATTCTGTTATGCAAAATAACTTCGTAAACATCAAAAATCATCTACCAATAAATTCAAACTACCACATGAAGCACAAATCAGAATGAACAGCCACAAACTATGACACTACCACAAACAAATTTCTCCCTTTCTAGACCAGATTCTACTAAATATCTTTCTCAAGGTATTTGAAGGTCTACACACATCTATCATGGAACTAGATCATGAGTTGTGATTCCTCAATCTACATGATAGTCTTCATCTGATCCAAAGTCTTATTATGGAACTCTTTGCTCCACCTCAAACCATTAATGTAGGTGATTCATGTCTTACTGGAAGCAAAATTGTCATGAAATTCAATTCGATCATCTCTTATAGAATCGATCTATCATTGGTATATGTTCCTGAGCTCAGAGCCCTGCCTGAGTACTTAGGTGGGGGCATACGGGGCATTTGCCCCAGGCCCTCATATTAGACAGGATCCCAAGTTGAATCGAAAATTTGTTTTAAATTTCCTCCTTTAATGAACTTATTTAAGCGAAACATTAAAGCAGTGTAAAATCTGTTAGCTTTTTCATTAATCCATCGTAGGAACACAAAAATTCTATCTTTCATAAATCCATGGCTTTCTAGAGCAGAAATTCGCTAAATTTTCGCAATTTGGATGGATAAATTTGGTAAATCAAAAACTTGTAGTTATATTACAAAATGTTATATGTTTACAAAAATATTGACTTTTGATTGGCTTGATTGCGTCATCGTAATTGGGAAGATTTAGCTGAATTTCGCAAGGATATGAATTCTTCACAGCTAGATATATAACAAAGTTAACAATTAGAAAATTACTTTAAAATAACCAAAAATGTCCACATTTTTAACTATAAATTTAAATACCATTTTTGTCAAATTTTGGCTCTTCAGGTGTGCTATATTCTTTTAATGATAGACATAGAATTGCCAGGAAATCGATGAAATCGGCAGAACGATATTTCGTCTGACCTTTAGAGGGGGCAAATTATAGCTATTTTAGGTTTTATTTCTTGTTATATATCTATAATAAAGAAAAATTTATATGCATCTCAATAAATTTTGGTTTTTTAGTACTAAAGTAGTGAATCAGAGGAGGTCCCTAAAGAAATTTTTGCCCCAAACCAAAATTAGGCTTAGTCAGGCCTGCTAGATCTAAGATAGAAGTTCTGTGCAAACTCTGATTGAAATATTTGCCAGTTGCTACGCGCAACATGTTTCAAAGTTTACTAATATCAATCAAATAACGATGTTAATATTTAGTAGCAATTCAACATTCTATAATGTACTGCTCGGCTATGACAGCGTAAAATATTAACAGTTTTATTAGTTTCACGGGTTAATTGTGCGTTTATTTTTATTAATGTTATAAATTCGATATTTTATTATATAAAATATGCATGAAAATAAATTAAACATAAAAATAGGTGATATGGTAAAACAAAGTTATGCATTTTTTTCATATGTCGCTTAAAAAAAATTAAAATCGACAATTTGCTTCAACTAAATTCATCAGCAATTATATGAATTAATTAATGTACAACGTAGAGTTAGTACTTCCAAATGTGGCAACACCTTTGAGTATGCTTTTATGCTTGACGATGTCGAAAAGAACGAAATTTTACAAAATTAAAAAATACATAAAATGATAAATGATAAGAATTCAGAACTTTTTCAGAATTATAAATTTGGACTTATTGCATAAATTTAATTTTGATGTAATTATTCTAGAATTTGTTCGTATAAATAATACATATAGTGTCTTTAGCAAATTATGTTTTGAAGTATATTTTAAAATATATAAAAATATAACATTTATTTCTGGCAAGGTAAATTAATAAAAACCTAGTATTAATTCTTTAGAGGATATTAAATTGTATTTATTATGAATAATTTTCTTTAAAAATTGTTACTAAGCAGTAAGTTTTGCATTTAATAATAATTGGAATTGCTATTCTAAAAAATTATTACTAGGTACACATTAAATTGCTAAAAGCTGTCAAGAAGTTAATTGCAAGAAATTTTAAAAAAAATTGTTATCAAGAAAACGCATAGTATATCTTGCAAAGAATTTAGTAAAAAAGACAATAAATGACATATATTTGCATTTATCATAGTTAATATAAAGAAAAATCAATAAAAAGAAAATAACTTTCCTTTTTTCTTATAAGTCAAGTGAATAATATTTTGTTTGTAATGAATTGGAGACAAATATTTGAAATAAAAGATGAACAAATGTTTTAGAATTTTTTAGAGCTATATTATAGACGGAAGTGTCCATAATGTTTAAGATATCGGGAATCTTTATCCGTCATTAAAAAACATCATCCGTTTTTGAGTAAATATTTTCGTATCCAATGAAGTAATTATTGTTATGATTCGTAATCAGCATGTAAAAAAAATTAAAAAATTAATAAAGTTCCAAACAATATAATTAAATATTATCTTTTACTGATTTCGTTATTTTTCATAAAATAAACAAACATAATTTAGTTTTTTATGTCCCTAAAAATATATACAACAGCAATACAATAAGTATTATTTTATCAACTAGATAAATTTAACTCATAACTGAATTCACCTTCGAACTCGTATTTAAACTTCATTATTAATTTTATCTTAATAAATCATGAATAATAATAACTTCCCCTTCTTAATTAAAATAATATTTATAAAATTTTTGAAAAAATTATGCAAATTACATTATTGAATTTAAAAATATTAAGCAACAATAGAACATCATATTATTTTACATTTTGAGAATAATTGTTCGTTGCTAAGCTTCAAAATAGGCTACTATCATGATTTCATTCATACTAAAGGTATGCATTTAATATAGAGTAAAATATATATTCTATTCTTTTTCATTCTATTATAATTACATTCTATTTACTGAGGTATTCTTAAAAATTAGGGATCTAAGCCGATGTTAAAAATAAAAAGATTTGAAAAAATACATGAATTTAAAGGAAGATACTCACACATTATAAATATTATATTGAAAACGTAATAGTCAAAATATCTTCCATTTTTCATTGACAATTAAATTAAAAGTTCCAAATTTTATGACACGCAATAATAATCACTCTATTTCAGCTTCACATCTTGTTTATTTCTTAAAAGGACGTGAGAATGATTTTTTCATTATTTGCATTAATGTGAACTGAATGAGTACAAAATGTAACGATTGTTCTATTTATAGTTTCGCTTTGAATTTTTGGCACTTTTTATTTGTAGTTTCCTAAGGCATTCAATACGAAGCAATGTCCGTTTTTCAACAATCAGTTTTTTTCTTCATTTTTCATTGTTACATAAGCGTGTCGAGGATCAAAATGAAAGAAATGCCGAGCCTTTGACAGCCGTTTTTCACCAGTTTCAAACGATTTTTTTTTTTATCACAAAATTTCTTTTCTTTGAATAAGTTCGCCAAATAGAACACTACAAGTTCATCAGAGTACTAATCATTACAAACTCTAAACACATCAAAACAGAGAAAAAAGTTTTTGTAAAACATGTTATTATATTAAGTAATACATAAATCCATTCAAATATTTTTTTAAAATAAATGCCTCAGTCATTTTATTATTTGTAAGTTTGAAGGTCATCATAAGAAAAAAACTTATTACTTCACTTCAGAATAAAACACAGATTTAAAAACTTTTAAAAATAATTACAATGTATATTTAGTTTTCCTCACAAATTAATTTTAATATTAATTTAACGACCAAAGGTTTTTTTTTAACTAAATATTTATATTAGTTAAAATAAATATTTATGGAATATTTAGTTTAACACCAAAGGTTTTTTTAAACTTAATATCTTTTTAAATTAAATTAACCAGTTAATAATTTATATTTTTAATAAAGTGATATTATGCATAGATCTTTGTATTCATATATGCATTAAAGCAACATGTAGCAACTGAAATATAATGGAACCTTTTTTTGTGAAATATGAAATATTTAGTTTAAAATAAAAAAATTAAATTTAATATATTTTAAACTAAAATTGATAGATGATAGAATACATATTTTAAGGAAAGCCCAAAATAAGAAAATTTATCATTTAAATATATAAGTAGTTGAAATTTTTATTGGGGTTTTACTCAAATAATATCTACAATTTGTGAACGACAAATTAAAGGATGTCCTTTTTCAATTCTGATTAATAAGATTAATTTGGCCAAAAGAGTTAATTTTTCTAAAACTAATTTATTAGTAGTAATAGCAACAACTCTAGAATTAATTTTATAAATTTTAAGTAAAATTTCTTTCAAATATAAATTTTAATCTGTACGACCTACAAAATTTCCATTGAATATCAAATTAAAGTTATTTCAATATACGCATGTAAACCTCTTTTAACAAAAATAAAATTACTATTAGTTGCATTATTATGTTATTCAAATTAATTCAAATTACTCCTTCGATGGTTTCAAAATCGCTTAAAATGGCATAGTATATTACCAACTTAATTTTCTTCTGGATATTGTTGCAGTTATATTTTTAGTGGGTATTTAGCCAAAGAAAATCAAGACCAATTGACTGTTTTAAAAAAATTCTTTTGTATCAATTTCTATCCCAAAAAACAAGAATATTATATTCCATTGCTAGACGATACAATATGTTTAAGACATGCGGCTTTGAATATCATGTGCTAAAACATGGAGCTGTAATGTAAGCCTCTTTTCTTGAAAATTTTTCTAGAACAGGTACTCCAAAAGTACTTATAGGCCTGTCTGTTATCAAGGAATTGGCTCCCTATAATCCATCTGAAGAAGCAATCAATTAATGAATATTCTAGAACGAAAAAAAAATATACAGGCTGGTTGAGGATGGATTAATAATAACATTGCAATAGATCACTTCATATATTTATCTAAGATCTTCACATTGGACACTTTAACACACCATTAAACTTACCTTTGAATATATGTAATACTAAAGTCTTAAATCATTTTATAAACGTTTGCTGTCTGTAAGTTAAAAATAACATCGCCTTCTACAGACAAAACTACAACAGAATTTGATAGCAGACTGCTAACTTACTGGATTATCTGAAAACTCACATTATTCTACTGTTGGTTTCCTGGGTGTCCTTCATCATGGAAGCTAAGATTTCAAATATCTTTATGAAACATTAATACAGAGCTAGTATTTTGAATTGGTGATCTTTCTCTGCCATACTAAGATTGATTTTCTTTAATTTATTTTATATTTGAATTCAAAAACACATCTAGCAACAGTTTGTTGTGAAATTCGTCCTATTATATGCTTATCCTCTCTAAATGGATATTAATGTCAATGTAATCTAATGCAGGATTTGTTTGAGGAACATGAATAAGATTTTACTTCATTTAGATTTACTCATCTTTTTCATCTGTTACTCGATTCTAATCAAATTTAGAACATGTGGGATGAACTTTAAAATATCATAAGACATTTAGATTTAGTAGTATTAAATATTGGCACAGATGCCGTATAATACAGGATGCCAATATCTGAGTTGGGTGATTTTTTTTTAGCGGATTATCTTATGTATCTTGCTACCAGGTTCTTATTACGTCATAGAGATAGCGATCTATAAGAATTATGCAAAAATTCCATTTTAGCAACCCTAGTATATAGTCATCTAATGCATCACAATACGTCAGCTTTGCAACAAATCTTCCTCGCCAAAAAATTTCAAAATGTTGCCTCCTGTATTATTCGTCATCTGTGCCTAATTATTTTGACAGCAGTAAATGTTGTGCAAAGTAGTTATAAGATTTTTAATGAGCACAAAATATTTCTAATAGTGAACTTACATGCGGAAGAAAAACAATCTAAGCTTTCACAACAACAAATGTGTGTGCTGGAAACAAAAATTTAACATCTGTTTTGTATTATGCAATAATGTCTAGTAGCATCAAAACGAAGACCGTCCATCGAAAAAAGAGCTTTTACAATTTAGCCAGTAAGTTCTCCAAATGAATATTAATTTTATATATGGTTTTAGATTCAACAGTTTATCTTATAAATCTTATACAAAGAAGAAAAGATATAATAATAACATCGGATCTCACTCAGAGAAATATTAATGTAATTTATCAGTTTTGTTGTTGTTACTTATAACATTTGGACAAGCCTAGCTCGCTATACTTTGGCTATGCTAATTTAAGTCAGTAGGGTGCGACCAGAGCACCACGAAGGTGAAAATATGATTTTGCACTAAACTACTCCGGCAGATGACACCACCAAAGAATCCACTCCTTCAATTTTGACATTGATCTGAAGGGGAAAGAAATTTTCTCCAAACTATTACATCCATGTGGTAACTGCTCAGCAATCGACCACAGGCTTTCGAGTCCACAGATTTAACGAGCACGTATATCGCTTGTACTCGAGGGGTCTTTGAAGGCATTGGGAATCGAACTCCATCATTCCGAACGGAAGACCGATTGTCTAACCACTGGGCTTTTATAAAATTTTAAGTCACTTAAAATATCTGATATGTACTGAGATACTGAAAACTTAGGTTTTAATTCACTACATATTTTGCAATTCAATCTGACGAAAACGTTTTTAATATTTACTGCAATTATACATAGTTATTCATAAGAAAACGAGTAATTATTGATATATATACTGACACTTACGGTATTAAAATGTTAAATGTTAGTATTGTTGGCGCATGCGCATCAATTGCGCATGAGTTCAGTGTTCAAACGGCATTTGAATGCCAAGCAGGAAGGGCGTGGGTAAATAACTCTGGTAAAACGACACCCCCAATATTATATTAAAATTCCTGCTTTAACGTTTAATTGTTTTTATTTGTGTTATTTATAAAATAAATGTTGTTGCTATTGTCTATAACAGCTGGTCCGTCGTCTTTTCCTTATTAGTAATCTGAACTGTTGACAAGTATATTTTAATAATCTCTTTGTAACTGATACTTTAATTATTTTAAGTACATTTTCGGATATTTAAAAAAAGAAGTTACTTCGTTTCACAAATTTAATTTAAATATTTTACGAAAATATATTGTACATAAAATGCTCAAATTAAAACTGTCGCACCAATAATGAGATTTCTGCATTTTAGTACTGTAAAATAATTATGGTATCATTTACAGATGACATACAATTAAAACAGAACACATTCTAAAATTACTTTTGTATAGTTATTTAATATTTATTTCTTATTCAAATTCTCACAATCAAACTTGTCGACATTTTTTGAAAAATTGTTGCCTAATTTCTAAAATTTAAAAATTAATGGTTAGTTATAGTATTAGACGGATTAGAATTTTTAGAAAGGAATTAAAAACTAAAAAGTAATGGAAAAAAAGACAATTATTTAACAGATGTGTCTACGTTTTAAACTTGCATTTCAAGCAACTTTTGAGAGTACCAAACTAGATACAGGCAAAATATTTGATTACACACTATGTTAATATTAAGATATTTCAAAACTAGGCTTTATTATTACAGGAACACAATTTTTTTGTGTGAAGACCAACCATGACATCTGCAGCATCTGCTCGATAGGAGAGCTCAACCAAAAAATCTCGAGAAAACTTAATTCTCTCAGAGGGACATAGCATACTGGTCACTCATTGGCTAGTATTCTAGATACTGGCCAATGAGTGACCAGTATGTAACGCGAGATGACCTCATCAGTCTGTTCGAAATTCTTTAACCCTATTTGGTAATGTACATTTTGGATTTCCACAACAGGGATGGTGTAACTCAACATTTGTTAACAGGGGCCATATATACAATAAAAGCAAACATTTACTATTAGATTGTATCTGAAAAAAGACGTAATTATGCCGGTTCATTGGCGCACATATTTGGCGTGAAATTCTTTTAATTGGAGACAAAGAAATTAGATCGTCTGGTAAAGAATCAGGAGAAAACGTGAAGAGAAAAATCTGAAATTAAAAATTATCAGGAGCAACGATCCATCACTCTGAGAACAAGAGAGCAGAACTCACCCTACTTTTCTTCTCCCTTTCTCATCACCATGGATACTAAGATGCGAGAGAAGAATAAGGAATTAAGAAACTTTTTCCAACACAAGGAATGCTGCAAAACAAAAAAAAATCTTCTCTGTCGAATGCTGTGGAGCATGCATAACGCATCTTTATTTCGATTTGTGGAGCGTTCAGCTAGTGAATTTCGTTTGGATACCGAGGGAAATTTCGGTACAATTGACATTATTTGCATGTCATGATGCTGGTTCACACAGTTTGAGTAATTTCTTTTATGTGAATCTTATCTGTTAATTTTACCAGTGTATACGTGTTCAAAATTTGCAAAGTTGTTATGCATGAATATTATGAAATTTGTGACGAAAATTTATTGACACAATATTTTAAAATCACGTGTACTGATACCCATTAATGGGTGTGGAAACTATATTATCTGTTATTTTTCCACAAATTTGTTTTTAGTTTGGTATACTTTTTTTTTATATACTTTTGTCTTAGCTAAGCAATTTTAATATAATTTTGTTTGAACATTTAGTTTTACTATCGTGTCTAATGTACAGAAATAATCTATGCAAGCAATTTGTGGAAATTCAATTAATCAAAGTTAAAGACAAAATTATGAATAGTTTATTAATGAGGTATAAATTTATGAATAGAACATAACCTGTTATTTTCTGGTTGCTTTTTTATTAAAAAAAAATAATTTGTGTTTATTTCATTTATTTTTTTATTAAAGTTGACTATGTTTTTTAGCTTCTGTGTTTGATGTACTTGTCTAATGAATGGATAACTAAGAAAATTGAAAAAATATGCATTGTTTATGACACATATATGTTTATTATATTCAATGAAGCTTTGAAATTATCTACACTGACAATTTATAGAAAGTTCATTAATAAAAATGTATGAGTAGAAAGCAACTAAAACGAGGACAACAATTTAAAACATCATCTGTTACTTTTTCTGAGATTTTATAGCTTATATTATTTCGAAAAACCCTTGAGATTGATTCATGTTTTTTCATGTTTAATTGAACGAGCAAAGCAATTTCAATAAAATATTTTGCATTGGTACATCTTATTTTAATATTTTCATAAATACAATTGAAATATCTACTCAGACAATTTGAGTAGAGTAATCATATCATCGTGAGTAAAATTTAAAAATAGAATTAATTAATATTTTTATTTTAGTAATTTTTTATTAATAACCTTCACAATTAGTTTCAGTGCACCTTTGAGTTACATAAGTTGAGAATTACTGAAAAAAAAATTTTTTTTTAAATTCTGATAATACTTTGATATTTTCTTATAAATATTCAATGAAGTTATGAATTTATCAAAATATAGAATTAATCTAAGTATTCTAAAATCAATTGGCATTATTTCTGAATAAAATCTTATTGTGTACGTTACGTATGATTATTATTTTATGAATATAAAATATTTCGAACAGTTCAAATAATCATTAATTTATCACTCACGTTTGGTACTATGTACAACACTTTTACTTTTGTGTTTTTTTCACTTTTAGTACAAAAAGACTAGAAAAATCATTAAATATTATAAATTATTGGTTTGACAAGATAGAATATATTTAAATGTTTTTTAAAGCTAAAATTAATTTTACAGAACTGTTGTGAATTGCTTTGCAAAGAAAACATTAAATATCCCTTCAACTGCAAAAGTATAAAGGAAATTATTGCACAAATTATGATTATTTAACAAAGATATCTCGGTTTTAATGCACAATATTTTGTTAAGATGTTGCACATAATAACACTTGTTAAGATGTAACACATAATACATAATGTATTACATTTTTAAGTATTACATCTTAAAAATGTAATACATAATGTATTATGAATCAAATTATATATTATGAATCAACTGTAAAATTATATTTATGGTGAATAAATTTTACTTCAGCAAACTAGGTTTAATACTCACATTTTTAAATTTTTATTGAAATAAATTCTATTAGATTCAAGAATAAATTGCACGAATGTATGATGTACATGTTTTAAATGATTAATGTTTCAAAAAATAATAATATATCAATAAAACTGTAAAATTTTTGTATACATTAAAACAAATGATCCTTCATTAATTACTTTAGAAACTTAATGAAATTTTAACTTTTAAAATTCTTTCGTTTTAATTCTATAGCATTAAATATACTTTAAAAAAGAAGAAAATAAAAATCTTAGTTATTTAAAAAAAATAGTTCGATAACTTATGAATTAGTTACTGCTGTAGCTTTTGACATTATTTCTATTTTCAAAGAAGTAATATTCCTTGTCTGTGAGTAATTGATTATCATAAATAAATTACTAAATTAAAAATCTTAAACCTAAAATCTAATTTTCATATGCTATAAATTTAAAATTATTCGATGCATTAAATTTCTTACTTTTTAATTTTAATTATATTTTATTAATATTTTCTCTAGATCAGTTTTGATACTTTGTGAAATTTTAGAAATTCAAATGATTCATAATAATTAAAAAATCTATTATTCTCTATCCAAATCATTATACAACAATGATTAAAACATGTAATGACATATAACAAAAACTTATTATTTTTTAAAAATGAAGATGTTTTCAGATTAACTGAAACTTTTCTGTGAAAACAAAAAAATTTGTAAATCATGAACACAATATCAAAATCACAAAAAACTCAGCTGCTCTAAAAATCGTTACATGGAATAAAACAGACAACCATTGGTATTACAGCTGTTGAGCAAGAAGCATAAAAGTTCTAAATGTTTTATGTAAAAAACTTAAAATAAATAAATAAATGTTATGTAAGAGTGTTTCTCAAATTGTATTTTTTCATCCATTTTAGTTGAATAACTTCTTGTAATTCGATTATTTCATGAGATACTGAAAGAAGTTCTCAAGCACGATACTATTATTCCCTAAAGCAA
The DNA here is from genome assembly GCA_030067965.1 of Latrodectus elegans. Lineage (NCBI taxonomy): Eukaryota > Metazoa > Arthropoda > Arachnida > Araneae > Theridiidae > Latrodectus > Latrodectus elegans. The sequence continues at coordinate 23,479,706 of CM057816.1, forward strand.
GATTAGTCGGATTTAAATTTCATAAGCCTACATAACTTAAGCTTTAATTATGTCTCACATCTAAGACTTATTCCTTTTCTTTTACAAACATAGAATATTTGATAGAAAAACAATAAATTCTTAATAATTGTGCTACAAAATATGCAGTTGCAATAATTCTTTATTATCCATATTTGTATCACTTGTTTTCTTTGACTGATTCCATAATAAAGCACAAATTTTTAACTCATTGGTTCAAATTTGAACATATTTGAGTATATACACTGATGTTAGAATATTTTTTTCACATATTTAATAATATAAAATGTAATATTAGGACAAACCTTTCATTTATAAAATTGCATATCTTTTCAAATAGAATATTGATAATAATGTATTACTATACATGTTGATTTAAATATTAATTCTTATAACATAATAAAATTTACAAATGTTGTAACTTGTGTTCCGTGGAGCAGACAAATAGATACATGAAAATTTATTGCAGTCATGCTTTAAATCATGAGTTATAAATTTAGAAAATTTGGAGAGATTCAGTGTGAAAAACTTACAATATCCATTAAACACCCATTATAAAAATAGTTTTTTCCAAATTAATTTTGGTTTTTCATTATAAGTATATATTTTCATTAGAAACCATAAAATCCATTTTCTCATTTTAAATGTATTTTTATTAGAATCACAAAGCTAACTTACATAAATATTTAAAATTATTATTTAACAATATTCAAAAATTTTCGATTAACTAATTCAAAATAAATTTTTCTTTATTTTAATTTATTACTAATGTAAGATTTCCAAATTTATATTAACTATTAAAACCATATGTGTGTTTATATACATATATATATTTGCATTTTTTTATATAGGAAGTAATTAAGAGAAATGATAAAGAGTAGTTTGTTTTTTCTGTATTATTGATATTTAAACAGCCAATTGTTAAGTTAATTCACTATAATAATTCAAAACAGCAAGTCCTAAATCTGATGTATGTATAATAAAATTTTTTAATATCAAAACGTAGTATTCACAGTGACAAAATCATTTCATCAAGTAGATTTTCAATTCAACGATAAGATTTCATTTATGTGTGTTCACTTCACGTATGCGAAACATAATTTCTTTAGAACATAAGCTAGAAACTTGTTATTTCTCAAACTTAATTATTTTTATAGCTGTTGCATATTTCTACAATGCGACATGATGCCCATATTAGTTCATCAGACTTCCAGATCTAGAATTATATTTTTGTTTTGCTAATAAAGTTTATCATCTTAGTAACTAAATATGAAATCCTATATTCATATATTTAAAAATACAGACCTAGAACTAATTTTTCTATCCTACGCTTGTCTACAGTATTACTTCACAGCAGCCCTTAGTTGACAAACAGCCCAATAAAATGATGATGAAGCTTGATAAATTTAAAATTATACTAATTTAATAAATGAAAATAATTTTTTGTATCTTTTCTTTGAAGAATTATTCTGCAAAGGACCAAAAATCTAATATGACATTTTAAGTATGAGCACATCATCCGGAATAAAATCTTTAAAATATTGTGTAATATTTATCAATTTGAATGGATAATCAACGTTTTCGTACTGAAATCTTTTAACTGAAGCACTGAATTACGATAAAGATAGATATAATGAAATCCAAAGTCATCTAATGTTATAAATTAAAAACGTATCAAGTTATTCAAAGATTCAGACTTGAGATATAGGCAAAGAATTTCCATTGCTTAAAAAAATCACATAATATTTCGAGATTCATTTAACTGGAATTTATTATTTAGTTTGCTTATTGCTTATTTTGAAATTCATTTTTGCATTCATTTTTCTATTTCGCTTATAACTAAAAGTAATTAATATCGATTGCATGAACAAAAAGAAAGAAAAATTCTTTCATAAAATTAAATTAGATATTATTATTTTATAAGGATAAAAATTCTAATTTATTATTTCAAATTAGCACTATACTGATGTGCTATATAAATATTTTAGTTTACTTGAAACCCCGAATGATTTTCAGACATAGTGATCTAAAACTGAATACATTACAAGAAGAGTTTCAGATGAACGTAGATCAAAATTGATACGAAAAATAATCATTCCTATTACAAAGCAAATCCATAAATTTTCTGCTGGTAATTTTTTTTAATTTCATTTCGAACTTATTTATTCACATAGGGTCTTATAGGTTTGAAAATTCTAATTTTTTACGGACATTAGGCTCAAGAACAATTTTACAATCTTGAATTATGCGTTAATTGGAGATATGTTGCCAAAAGACGAATAAAAGATCTGTTTTAAAATTAGAAAACCATCACGAATAAATTCAATCAATTGTTTGCTTATTTTAATAAGTTACTTATTGATTTAAAATCATTCCTTTATTTGAAATTTCTGTTCCAACTTACTGTTTTAATAATTCATGTAACATTTTTATTTCAATCCTTTTTTTAAAAATTTCAGTCGTTTCAAGCAATTTTTAAAATGATTTTCATAAATTATTTTAATGAATAAAAAACTAATGATTAAATTTTGTACTGTTGATAATTTTCAATAATTTTTACTAATCTCACTGAAAACATTATATACATATATATATATATATATATATATATTTCTGATTATAAATAAAATAAATGAAAATATCACATCCGTAAATTCACTTGTCACATTAAAAGTGATATTCCATGGTTTAAAATTGCATTTATCAGCTTTTACTTTAGAAATATAATTTTAGTATGTGACTTGTTATACATAGAAACCAAACTTGTTTTTATTCGATTTACGAAGTTTTCTTTGAATAAATCCTAATGGAGTTTTATTGTGTTGATAAAAGTAATCATTCTTTACATCAAAAACTCAAATCCCAAAATGCTTCAACGTTGTTGCCATTTGAAAGGTAGTAATTTCGTCATAAATAAAGCAACTGAAATAAACAACTTCAGTTTTCCAACTTTCGGAAAGCTATACTTTCCAACATTTTTTTTACCGAAAATTCTCACGGCCGCTCTCTTTAAGATCCGGTAAATAAAACAATAATAATAAAAAAAATATTCCGAGATGTTTGGAAGGATGTCTTTGGCTGTAACTGCTCAAGCGAAAACGAAAAACTAGTTCATTTCTCGATTCAAGTGCTTCAGGGTTTTCAAACGTCTTGTTCTGTATATATCCTTAAACACATCTGTTCTAACTCATTTATTGAGAACCGTTGATCCGCGCTTTTCCTTTCCCTCTTGAGATCCCTCGAACGCCTTTCTTTTCAGATTGCTCAGTAGCTTCATCGGCTCCTGTTCCATCGGACTAACACGGACACCAGTTGATTCTTCACTAATTAAAAGATCGTCGAAGGATTGGGTAACGTTTCAACTTCTTTTGGCATCCAGCTAGCATAGAAAAATATATATTCTTTTTTTAATTAAATTGATTTATTACTTTATATTTTCTATGTATAAAACATGTGATGTTCAGTTAGTATTTTATATAACCGTTAAATTTTATTCTAATCCTATATAAAACTTGTTTAATCTAATTATTTATTGTCCAAATCATTAAGAAACGTAAGGTGAGGCGTAAATGCTTTTAATTAATAATTTTTACTGATTATTAATGATGAAGTAGTTTATAGAAATTAAAAAGTTAAAATATTTATATACTTTTAGCAATTTGGTTACTTTTGATTTCATTACTTTGATTTTGATATTAATTTTTGTATAAATTAATATGATATCGATATTAATTTTTATATAAATTAATATGAAGCAAAGATATTTTTGAACAAGTAAAATTTAAAATTGTTAATAAATACTGATGGTAAGAGAATGAGAGAGAATTATCTTTATAAAATTTATAATATTCATATAGTTTTCTAAGAAATTTAGATATTTGTGAATGCAATTTATATTATTTAATGTTAATTTTTATACCAAACATTTTGAGAAATCAATAATAAATATATTTTTATTTTCCTTTAATTAAAGAATTGTCACTTAAATATAAAAATGTAGACAAATAATGTCTTAAAAGAAATGCCTTTTAATTATTTCAACCAAATTTAAAAAAATGCATGAAAATTTTGAGCGAAAATCTTTTCAACAACATTTTTCTTTTTTCTGAAAAAAAAAACATTTATTTAAAAATTGAAAAATTACTTTTATAATTAAATAGGCTGCTTCATATTTACATAATTAAATTAAAATTTAATAAAGTAAGAAAAAAATAAATACTAAATTAAAATAAAAAAATATGTAAGAAAATGTTTCTTTTCAATTTTATATCAACTAATTTAACTAATCATACAAATTGCGTTGAAATAACTAAAGTAAACTTAATTGCAGAAAACATTTCATTAAAATTGTAAAAATAATTATACTACGAATATCACTACTACTTTTTTTCTAAAAAATAAAAAGAATATTTCAAATTTCAAAACTTTTGGATCTAATAATCAGTATCCTGGTTATCACAAACTTTGGTTTGAAACTCTCTTAGATTTTAATTTCTTAACTATATTACTTTCATTTTACTTAATTATTACTTAAATTTTAAATCAAAATACAGAAATTAGATGTATTAATAAATTTTATTGTTTTCTATATTATTTATAGAATTTTTATGAATATTTTGCTTACTTAAAATAAATAAAAGCAATCCATATATTCAAATAAATAAAAAAATCAATTTAACTAAGTGAATTGATTTAAAACTTTAATCTTCTGAAGAAATTTGTAAAAAATATATTTGCAGTACTTAAAAAAAAGATAATATTAATAGTTTATTCATTATTCAATGCATATTTTCTGCGTAATTACTGATTTCAGCTTAATAACGCTAATAAAATATCTTATTAGCCCTATTAAGTTAAAATACCTAATTGCAAAGATACAATAATGTATTCAAGTGCCTTTTGCCTTTATTATAATAATTCTTTAAATAAAAATATTTTCTTGAAATGATAGGATATTTTATTTACATGCAAAGTAAATTTATTTTGCAAAATTGCACTTTCTTATTTAGACCTAATTCAAACGAATAAGACAACCACCATTTGCAATTAAATTATATTTTACTTCCATTATCTGTCATAATTTTTTGTCATTGTAACACATTTCCTTCACTGAAAACAAATCGTAAAAAAAACCTAAAGGAAGTGAAATTAAGGTTTTTCGACTAAGTATCGTGTAATTTAAAGTAATTTGCTCATATCAATAGGTAAATAACAGTTATTAATTTAAAACAGGAAGTATGAAATGTTGTAGTATAACGCAAAACTCTTCAACGTTAAGAGGCATTTAGTTTGATCCATTTAGTTTTCGTTATTTTAATACTTTAATCAGACACAAATTATCACTAATTATATTAAATGACTTAATTTGTATTAATTCTAGTATTTGGTGGCATTTATATTTATTTTGAGTTTGGAATTATGTTAATTTTCATGAAAATAACGTTCCTATATTCATTATAGAATTTTTATCTTATGTCTTCAGGGCCAAAAAATTTCATATTGTTACTTAATATATTTATTCTATATCAATTACAATTATTTGTTTTTCTCAATAAGTCAGAAATCTTTGCAAAAGATATTTCCAGTTAATTTTCTTAAATTCTTTTTTATTAACGAGTCTCAAATAGATGATTTTTATAATTAATATTCTTGGAATTCGTTATAATTTGAAAATATTTTGATTCAAATTACAATAATACGCAAAATAAGTTTTTATTTCAAAAATTTATTTATTCAAATATGATTAATTTTTTCCTAAAATAAAGTATTGATAAAAATAATGAAAAATACATTAAAAATTTCGGTTTATGTTGTTTCAATTATTTATATAATTTTTTAATCATATTTCTTAATTTATATTTCTTATTTACGTTATAAGAGAGATATCAGATACATATGTAAATAGCCATTGTACATTTATATCAGTTTCATTATATGAATTATATTAAATTTTGAAAGTAATAATATTTAATTCAATTGAAAATACTAAAATTAGGTATTCAGGATTTATTATTTATGTATTTAAGAAATTATATTTTATGGTTTAATAATTACATATTTACGAAATTAGAATATTATACATTCATGAAAATTACATAAAGATAGATATAAAAAAATATTAATTTTTTGGTGAAACGAAATAAAATATAGTTTATTTTAAAAGTCATACCTTCATATTCTGAATGATGTTAAAATTCGAAGACAATTCATTCGTTTGAAACATCGAAATAATTATCAAGATAATAAAATTTAATCCAAAATTATTCTTAAATGGAAATTAGATTTATTTCTTTGATTTAAAAAAGTGGATATAAGCTATATTTTATTGAAATTCGATCAAATTTTAAAAACTTTTCATATTTCTCTCTCTCTCTCTCTCTCTCTCTCTCTCTCTGTCTCAACACTTTTAAATCTCAATTCCTATAAACTCATCAATATTTAAAAAAGGAATTTGAAAAAAAAATTAACATTTTTCCGAGTTGTGTAAGTGTTTCCAATTAATTTCTATTTATTAAAATTAAGTGTATTACAATAAATACAATATTTTTAAGCAATATATAGTAAGATATTAAAAATAGTATGCTGTAAATGAAATGTAAAATTCTTGAATTGAATAATTTATATGAATTTTGCAATTAACTTAAATGTAATATAAAATTAAATTAATATAACTTATTGATCCGACAGCATAATCAAGAAATTAAAGCATTAGTTTCAACAGGCACACAGACATTAGGAAACTTTTATAAATTCCTTTAGACACATATGTGATTCTTCTATAGATATTGAATTGCATCACTGCAATTTTAAACATAAATTTTGCAGCATTGAATACTCCCAAGGCACAGCTCCGAGTTTCGGTCCTCGGGTTGGACAAAATCGATTCAATCTTGGAATCTAAATATTGGGGGTTTCGCGTTAAGCTGACCACTTAACCGGGATATATGCCACGCACCCCATGGTTCTAGGTGAGGAAAACGGGTATGGAAATTATAGGTTTTGGCCCACAGGTGATGCCGTGTCCCAGGTTTGTAATTATTATTTTATATCATATTTCTGTGAATTGTTTTTAAAAATTTGAAATTGGCACAGTAATTTTTATGGATTATGATTCAAAAAGTTTCTAAATGTCGAACTCGAAAATTACATGCTGTGTAAATAAAAAATTTTTCAAGTATCATAAAAATTCTGGATTCAAATCTTTAATAGTAACTCGCTTGAGTGTAATCAAATTAAATTTCTAACTTTGAATATGTTATCTTTTATCTCAATTTTGAGTCTTCAGAAAATCATTGTGATATTTCGTTATTAGAAATCCCAACTAAATATATTGTGACATTGAGTTATAACAATCGTGATTTTTTTTCCTTAGTTAAAAAAATTTATATTTCACGATTTCCTTCCCCAAACTTACTATATCTATGTAAATTAAGTTTTTAGTTTAAAAAAATTGTATTTCAAGATTTCCTTCACCAAACTTTCCAAATCCCTTTTTCCAATAATAAGGTGAAAATGTTTTTGAAAAAGAAACTTTTTTCAAATAATTTTACTTACCCACACTAGTAAGAACTGCATTCATTTTGGGTACGAAAACTAAGATTAATTAGTTATTTCAATACTTATTTCCCTACATTTTGAAAACGTAACTGAAATGAATTTTAATCACCATGTTCTCAAAGTATATAAATGACAGTTACTCTTATTTATTTTCACTTATCATAAAAAATTTAGCAAACCAAAACCCTCATTTCAATCACCGAATGCAAGAAGAATAAAAATCTCAGCTATGTCATGTTAATCTTGATTTGTGTTAAACTGTATTTATACATCATCTTCTTCCTAAACCCAGTTGATAATTGCATCGCATTATAAAATCCATAAAAAGAAAATCTTGTATGCGAAAAACAAAAGCATTTTTATATACATCAGAAATTAAAAGTTATAAAAAATTTATTTTATTTCAAATTAACACGGCTAATTTCAAAACTAATACAAAGGTTATTTGACAGAATATTCATAATATATCTTAAGATTAATTATCGTATGTCTCACACAAGAAATTTTTATATCTATGTAAATTAAGTTTTATTCCTTTATAACAAGCATTTTTATTGTTAATAAGTTCATTTTTAATAATTATATTCAATTATGAAAATAAGTGGAGTAACGTAAAGCTACAAATTATATATACTTTAATAATTAACAATTATTTCTAACAATTTTTTGTATTATTTTAAATTCTTAACCAACTAATATTTCTTGCTATTAATTACTTTTTGTCATTTTTGAAAATAATTTTTTTAACTTAATTCACGATATTTGAACTATTGTTTCTTTTTTCAACTAATATACAATCGAGTAATATTAATCATATAGCTTCTCTGTATAATTTTACTATAATTTTGAAATAAATCATGTTTTAAACTGTTTTATACAGTTTACGCTATTAAATAATTTAAACTTATGTGATGTGTGTATGGTACATTTTTTAAATTTCTTTAAATTAAACTAATTGTTTATAATTCTCTAAAACTTTGTGGCACGACAGCCCATGTAGGCCAGGCCCTACAGTGCCCATCTCTGTTTTCGTGACTTAGATGCCCTGGGGTGCGAAGCATATGTCTCGATTAAGCTGTCAGTCTAATGCGAAACCCTCAGTGTTTAGTTCCCAAGCATGCTTGGTACTCAGTTTATCGATATATGAAAAACTGAGTCGACCTTGCCCAACCGGAGGATCGAATCTCGGACCTTGTGTCTCGGAAAAGTGAAACGCAACCACTAAGCCACCGAGCTTCAATTGTTTATAACTAATTCCTATTAATTCCTTAACTAATGCTTTAAAATTTCGATATGGACATGCTTTTAAGTATCATCAATAAAGATTATTTAAAATGTTTATAAAATACTAAAAACTTTAAAATTTTTGTTCTTGTAAAAACGTTATTAGTTTCATAAAATATTGTAAAATTTTGAATAGATTATTTAAAAGTTATTCATTAAATTGGTTCTGCGACCTCACTAAATTGCTTATTTTTAAGCAAAAACAAGCAAAATTTTTTATCATTAATCCATTCAGTTAAATGCTTCCTGAAAAGATTTAATCGCATTAATGGGAGCTCATTCAGACCGAGACCATTAAAAAGAAAAATTACTCCTCAGCCAGTTTTAATGATCCCAAATCAAGGAGATGTCTTCGGTACCATCCGAGATGTGCCGTGTCACGTGACATCAGAAATAGATAGCAGGTCTCGTTACATTATTTGATGACAGCGGTCGCGTGTTACCTAAAAGCGTTAATTGCTGATGTGATCTTTCAGATTGTCTTTATTGGCGCCATCCGACACAATGTGGTGATAAGAATGGAACGATAGAACTTTTGGGAAGCTTGTATTGTACCTAGAATGTTTCTTTGCATATCTAGACCACAGAGGACAATTTTATCTTTCATTCCACATATAATTCTACTTATAATTCAGAGAATAATTCGGTAAAGCATTTTAGTAGTTCCGGCTTTTTTTTCTTTCTTTTGTCTTTTTATGAATGAAACTGTATCGTTTTTTCTCTTGAGATTCGTAAAATTCAATAAGCGAAATTCTTATATTTTTATTCATTCTTATAAGGTTTGCTCAGTTGCTTTAGGATTAATTATTGAACAAAAAATGGTTATTAAACACTTTAATGGTTATAAAACATTTTAATCTAATTTAAAGTTATTTGTTTCTTTAACAGCACGTGTTAATTATATAATTAAGGAATTCTTAATACAAATATCTACATTTCAAATATACAAAAAATAAAAATTAATAAGCGAGACAATTTTCAAGAAAGAGTGAGCTACCAAAACAAATTTATCATGATGCCAAATTTCAAGCGAGAACTTTTTGGAACTCAAAATATATTTTAATTTAAATTAATAAAATTCTTACGTCTTAACAATAAGAAAAAATATTTTTAATATGCATTGTTTGCTAATATAAATTTTAAAATATGAAATTTTAAATAATTAAATGTAGATATCAAATTTTTGATATTTAATGCTAATTCTAACAAATATATCTATAAAAACCTTTAACAAGAGATGTCCATGAAGTCATTAAAAAATCTCCCCAGAAAATAAAACAAAAAACGAAGATAAATTACGTTTCAAAGTTTTCTGGGAAGATTCTGTAATACTTTTAAATAATTCAGTTGATATTATAGGAAAATAAAATATCCCGCATATATTAAATTTTACATAATTATTATTATAATCCGAAGTACATTTTTACATTTATCAGTTTTATTCCGTTTACTTATAAGCAAAAATAGACCATACCATTCAAATTAAGTTTAATCCGCTTAAATGATACACAAACCTCAATCTTGAAAAAATAAAGTTAATTTTATGAAAATGTTAGTAGAAAAGCTTACGTCGTCAGCATATATCAAAAATTCTTAATACTTATATCTAGCACCAACTCAGAAAGAAAATGAAACTGATTATCTATTATCTCTGACGCCATTTTTAACATTTGAAACTGAGAGATATATGATTTTTATAGATGCTTTATCTTCTTGGTCACTTGTATGATATAGTTGTTAAGAATTAATCCTTTTAAAATTGTTCAAAGTCCATCAATACTACCGGCATGGTTCGCTGGCCTTGACATAGATCTAAAATTTTGTCTCTTTATCATCTTTACGTTCTGCACCAATGACTTTTACCCATTGCCCTGTTTTCGCCTTGTTTTCGTTTTTATACGACACTCATTTCTGAAACTGAATACAGGTATTTGTAAAAATTCTCCAGTCAAAGAAATGTTGTTAAAATATCCAATTTTATCGCCAGAAATGGGTGCAAAGTAAAAAAGTGTTTTGTTGGCGAAAACCATGTAAAGTTTCTACATTCTAGGATACTTTATTGGTTCAGGAGAGATTTGTTGATAAAATGAAGAAAGGGACATTATTCTAGCTTGGTATTATTGATAATGATGTTTGTTGCACAAGCAATATTGTTTTTGATGTCATTAGTGTAACGAGAATACCGTAACCAATTAAATTCCACCAAAATTCTACATTCTAAAAAATAAAAATTGATTTATTTGAACTTTAGTAACAGTTTTTTTTTCTGAAAATGTTATGTAACCTGTTACATATTTTTTAATGTTGCTACTTTCATATAAAAGTTTAATGACCTTAAAATGGTGACCTAAGTTTTTTGTAATCGGAATATATGATCTTATTTATATTACCTCCTATTGCTTTAAAGGCTCTGAACATTTATATAATCTGGATCAAAGCACGAATTCAAAAGTTAATTTTATATTTTAGAACTTTCGATGTCAATGTAATAAGTTCAAAAATACAATTATTCGCCAGAAAATTATTTGGAGGCACGATCAACATACATTAAATTGATACACTCATAAAAATACAAGCTTATTTTACAGCCATGTTTTCAATTAAATGTGCGTCGAATAATATTTACTTTTTAACTCAATACATAGAATATTTACGAAAAATCTAAAATTATAACATTATTAAATGAGATTTTTTAAGAAATGTATCCTATTTTCGAAATTAAATTTTGATCTTTAAATTAAAATTTATAAAAATATGTCCTTTAGAGTTTCTTAGTCTGCAAAATTAAAAGTTTATTAGTTATCGTTTAGTTTTGACATGAATTTAAATTATATTTCAAATGAATGATTAAATAAAATTCATTTTATTAGAACATTTTAAACTAAACAAACAAAAGTATTAAAATTTACAAACAAACAAAAAAAAGTATTAAAATTTATTTTTAAATCTGTATATATATAATACTAATTGATAACTTTTGAAATTTATTTTTAAAATGCTAGATAAAATCTTATTTATACTTATTTATTTGTTTAAAAAAAGGATACAAAAATAAATACATAAAAATGTTCAAATTTCACATTTACTGCATTTTTTATCCATGTTTATTTTACATTTTTGTTGCAGAATTCATAATACAATTAATGAAGTTAAGAAAAGTTTGATTTTACTGTATATCAATCACATATAATTTGTGTTCATTTCTGAAGAACTAAGTAAATGACACATTATTTTTTTAAAAAAATATCTAGCAAAATGAACATTTGTAACAAATATTTTTTTTACAATTTTTTACTATATTTTAAGATATTTTTTCCTTTATCTTCCCATTAGAATTTCTAAAAAGAACTGTCCTAAATAAAAACATAGGTGCAGTCAAGTGGGCTAGTTCTCATACGTTTCATCTCCCCATGATAATCTCAATAGTTTTATTGAAAGTTAACAGCCATCGCTCTTAAGATGAGGTAGAGGTTAATATTCCAGGTCATTTCCAGCTGGGATCCAACTGACGAAACTAATTTTATACCCGGAAAGTATGAATCATAACCATGCAATCTTCTAATAATTCCCGAAGTCATAACACCGCTCTGTTGATCATGTTTCATTAAATTGATTTTCCTGGCCTCAATGCTTTTTCTGTTTTTAAAATAAGAATTTCTTTGAAAAAGAAAAAAAAAAAAAAGTAATTGCACATAAATTTTGGAACGTAAATTATTTTAAAATTTAAAAGTTATTTGAATTTTTAGATTTCAAAAGTATTTTCTTAAATCTTAAATCTCCCCAAATAATTAATAAATTTTAAATCTTAATTTTATAAATTAATAAAAGAATTTAAATTAAGAACGAATATTTGGGTAAAATAAAAATGATAGTTTTAAAATTTTATAAGAATAAATAATTTAAAATAAGATTTATATAGTTCTTGAATATATTTGATATTAAATATTTTATATAAAATAATTTTCAGACAAATAAAATTATTTAAAACTTATTAATGTAGGAAAAATGTAGATAAAAACTTTAAAGCAAAAAACTGTATTTTAAAGAGATTTCCCTCAACTCTTCTATCGAGCGTATTTATAATAAATTATTAATGAGTAAAATACATTTTTAGATCGATATTTCATTGCAAATAAATTTACTTTGTTATATTTATTCAATGTATCATACAGGAAATCTGGAGAACTTAATACTCCGTTACACAAAATTTGATATTAAAATGGAAGGGCTGTATATTCTGAAAAAAACATTCTAAATATATGCCTTAAAATATATTCGATTCCTATTGTTCTATTATGTAAAAAATAGCTTAATATTTTCAGTATTCTATATCCTTCTGTGATTAACAAATACAGAAAATTATGGGAATTTTATTGAACACTATTTTATATTTTTCTGCACTTTATTTCAGAATAATAATATCTGAACTTCCTAAACGTAATTGCTCATGACAAATTGATTATAAATATTTGTTTATATTATTTTAGACTTTGAAAGGGACAAGTTAGTTTTATTTTAAATAATGCTTCTGTTGAAGATAGAAATGCAAAACATTAACTAAGCGAAAACTAAACTGTCGAAATTCCAACCCTCATATTTATTGTGTGTGTGTGTGTGTGTGTATGTATTATAATTTTTACTTAATTTTGCAATACAGCAAATTTTTATGAAAATGAAGTTTATCATATACGCTTGTTGAAATTTAAAATGTTTAAATTTATATATGATTGTCTTACAACTACTTTTCATTTTACCGTGTTCGTATTTGCATGTATCTTAATTTGAATTAATTAATTAGAGTCTAAAACTAATTTGATTATTGATATTCGTTATAAAGTCTCATTATTTCGTTTTTTTTTTTTTTTTTTAAGATAATTGTTTGTTATTTTTAGATATGAAGTTAATTTTTTTTTAAAAAAAATAATGTTATATGTTGTAAGTTTTTTTTTTTTTTTTTTTTTTTTTGAAATATAATGTATGTTTATTTTTTTACAAGAATAGTTTAACGCGTTATTTTGATAACCATCAAGGTTAATTATTTGTTATGTATTAATAAATGATTTTTAACATCACCTTTGAAATGTTAAAATGTTTTTATATGCCATTCAGAACAAAATCAAGGATAGCATGCTCATTAACTGGAGTAGTTTTTGTTATATATAACAAAATCAAACGTCCTTGTGTCCAGTTATTGTTTTAATGTTTTTATATCAGCTTCAGTGAATCTGGCACTTATTATGCATCTTGTAATTTAAAAATAAATTCTATAATAATTGCATGTAATTTAATCTACTAATTTACAGTTGAAGGATATATCCTTGAAGATATCTGTATAAAAATGGTTTTAAAAAATTGTTAACTAGTTCACGCGTTTTGATTAGATAATAAAGTAGAATGAGATAACCAGCTTCATTCTGTTTCAAATATATACATTTCATCAGACTTATCATCAATATCTATTTAGTTTGTTTGTATAGATGCACACATAAGTCGAATTTTGCAGGAAATATCTTTGTATTTTATAAATTTATATATGTTAAGGAAAATATTTGTAAAATTTATAAATTTATAAATATTTTATTATTATTATTTTATTATATTTATGTATTATATTATGTTTATAATATAAATACTATAAATATATATAAAAATTATAAAATAAAAAAATTTAAAAAAATAAAGAAAATATTTGTAAGAAAAAATAACCATACACCGATTTCTAATAACTTTCTTGTTGATTTATCAAATTCTCTTAAAAATTAAAATCTTAGAAATAGTGTTTAGTGATTTTAAAGGAAATATAATTAATGTAAAAACAAATATGAAATTTTTGCAGTCACAATTACTATGAAATAATATAATATAGAATTAGCCCATACTGATTCGGTCAGTAACACCACTCGCACCCACATACATGCAACCAAACTATATCCTATCTTTAAATATAAATATTTGAAAATGAAATTATCAAACGTTTACGATTACGATTTGAATATTTATAATTACTATTTATTATTAAAATAGATGATGAATTACAACATTAGCTATATTTATTTAAGGAATAATTTCATATTGAAATTATTCTGGCATCAGCTAGTTTTGTTACAAAGCTTATAATTATATTGCTTTCAATACTAAAAATGCACGTTTAAAAGACACTAAAATTTTAAGTCTTTTCATAGTTATTCAAAATATAACATGTCTAATATTTTGTGTAAATAAATAAATAATTTCTGTAAAAATTCTTATCATTAGGCAAAAATATTTATGGCGTATTTAAAAATATCAATGATGGTTAAATTTGAATTTTAATTCATCGTTATAATTGTAAGTTTTTCATTCAAACACCAGTAAAATGAAATTCCAGTGATAATAACACTTCTACCGTTATTCAAATTGTTCAAGACATATTCTATTCTGAAGAATTATTTTAATTAAAAACATATGTCGCTAATATATTGGTGAAATCACATATTTTCGCTATTAGGGACAGTTTCACAATTGAACAGTTAAAACATATTTATAAAACAAGACTTAATATTTTACCAACTTTAAAATTAACTCTGTTATGACGCCAAAAGAGAGTTATTAAGTGATATCTTATTACATTATTTAATAAATATTAAATAAAAATTATCTCATTCCGTACAGAGAAATAAATTTACTCTTCATAGCTGCTTTTCTGAAATTGCAAACTCATATCAAGTCGAAATCATCAAATTGTATCTTGTAAGTTTTGTTCAGTTACGAACTAGCTTTCAACTACAATTCCCTTTTTCTTATTCTATATTCGAAAAGGTAGTTACTTTTCTTTATTTAATCATATCTTTCAGGTTTCAATTTATCACAGATTAAATAATCTGCTTCCCAAAATTAACTTAGCCATTAAATTCTAACACCTAAGGCAGTTCCATCAAAACCAAGGATTATAATTTTACTTGCATCACTTAATACGATCCAGTTACTCTGTCAAATAAATTAATGAGGGGAAAATCTCATTTCACTTCACTTTACAGGAAGCTCAACCTTGATTTTTTCCCACTCCGTTCAGACTTAGTTAGAACTTAATAAAATGCTTAATGCCTCGTAATGATGGGAAAGGGTTGACGTTACTAATTTATTTATGGAACTCTAGAAAGGATTGTCTCTAATACTTTCATTTAAAGTTTAATTTAAAACTTTAACAGACTATTCCTTAAAAGTGTTCTAAATTTAGGTCAGCAGACGATTTGGATTCTTCTCTAATGAGTTTTTATTATCTTCGTATTAAGGGCGAAACAATTTTTTCAGTCTACCCTCAATTACTCTTTTTTCGTGGTATTTCCTGACCGTGAAAAATCAAATTTAATTCCTAGGTTACGCAAGAATTCTTTAGATAAAGTTTACATTTTAAAATATAGCTTAGACTTATTATTCTAAGTATTCTCAGACATAATCCATCAATTGGACAGTAAAATTACTTTCAGAGGCTTTGTAAGAAAAACTACGTAAAATGCGTTTTAACGAATTAATATTAAAGTTATCTGGGAAATGACAACTTTTCATTGAAATGAGTTAATATCGTACTTTATTTCTTAGGTAAAATATTACTATTTAATTTCTAAATATATAAAATAACTTATTTTTTAAACAAAATTTTGAACAATTATTTCAAAAATTTCATATTCTTTTAATATCGTATTATTTTAAATGAAATAGGAAACTGTAAATATCTTATTTTATTTTTAAAGTAATAATTCAACTGGCTTTTGCTGTTATTCTCGTGTGCCAGCTAGGCTGGTAAATTGAGGTACGCTGCTCCACTATTCCAACTGAATCGTATTTGGTGTGGAGTCCAACTTCTTCAGTACACACACATGCCATAGGGACCCTTTTATAGGGTAGGTGACCATTCACACCTCATTTACATACAAGGAAAGGACAAGATAGAGAGAGATAGAAATTACATCCATGCCTGAACCTTTATTCGAAACCAGGACCTCCCTATCCGTATTTAGGCATGCTGACCACTAGACAAGTTGGCCGGCCACCGGCTTTTGTTAATTATAAATTAATTTTTACAATTTTAATTTTAAAGTATTAATGAATATAAATTGTTTTGGTACACCATAAAAAAGTAGCAATTTAGCAGTTTTATAAAAAGTTTATTTTTATTTTTGGACTACGATCTTTTATAATTTGTGTAATGAATCTATATATATATATATTTATATATTTTATATATATATATATATATGTATATATATATATGTATATATGTATATATATATATATATATATATATATATATAAAAAAACATAAAGCACTGTAATTCATTTTTTAAATATAACAAGACTTATTATCTTTTATGAATAAATTTGTTATTCTATTCGTAAATAAACCGGTTTTGTGTATGCATAAAATTCAATACACGTAAGGCTAAAATTTTAATTAAAAACATTTTCTGCTTTAATGTAACGTAAAAAACAATATTTATACAATGTTTTTCTTCAGCAATTGTTTGTAAAGAAATTGCTAATGTAGTAGCTGTCATTTTCAAAAAATTACTTGCATTTAATAAATCAAGTATAATTTAATAATCTAAAATAATATCATACAAATGAAATACTTATATAAAATGACATTTATATTTAACAAGAATTTTTCAAATAATTATAGTTTTCTCTTTTCTTGCAAAAGAAAAGGTGAAAAAAACAATTTTATAAATTTTGCATAGTAACTTTGCAGTTAAGCAGATATATTAGATTTTAAAACAGTTTAAATAATAATATCCTTTAACCAGATAAAACTGTAGAAATATTTCTTAAGAATTTTACGTTGAAAAATGAAAATAAAAAAACGAATGTTTATGTGTATTTTTACTATTCACTTTTTATAATCTGAGTTCTGATTTATGTTCTCTCTATCAAACACAAGAAATTTATTTACGATGCCGTCTAATGAGTAAACTTTTGCGAACATTTAATATAAGTTACTTTGGGAAAAATATATTTTACGCTCTGTAGAACTTAGATCTCTGAATTTTAAACATACTCTTCATAAGTTTCCGTTTTTTTTTTTTTTTTTTTTTTGTTTGTGTGTTTCATTAAATGATGAATAATGGATTTATGTTAAGTAATTGCTTTAAATTTACATGCTAGTCTATATTTTTTTTAAAAACGTATAATCTCTGTTTAAATGTGAAAAGCAAATATAAAACAAATTTATATTTATCAAAGATTTATATTTTTCTAATAATTTCATCCTTATTATAATAACTTTTCACTTTCTTGACAGGACTTCGTGAACTGTTACGAAGATTCTATGAGTGTGATTGTGGTGATATACAGTGTAAAATTGCCATGAGTTGCATATCATAAGAAAACAGAAAAAAAACAGTCATGGCTGCCACAGGACTTGTAACACAGTCTTTAATCATCTCTATCATCATTGGTGAGTTAGTTTACCAAAATATTTGAATGAGAAATTTTAAAATACCAGACTAAAGTCAATTTTTTTCAACCTAATTTTAATATAAACATTTCATTTTTGAGGTAATAATTATAAATAATAAAAATTAAAAATTAGTGTACTAAATATTTGCTAATATAGTACCTCACTTCCATGCTTATGTTCTACATCACACACAGTTTTTATTAAAGCAATTACAAATGTATTTAGGCTTGCTATAACGATAGATAATTGAATCACTGTTTTCAGATTTTGAAACCATTTCCGGTATCCTTCACAATGTTAGTAAATATTTTTAAATATGATTCAACGTCGAACAAATATTTTAGAAAAAAAATTTACATTTGAATTAGTAAAATTACAAGTATTTTATATCGCTTTAGAAAAAAGATGTTCACAAATATGTATATCAAAATTTTCCTCAGCATTTATTAAACTACTTCATAGCTTTTAAATTTAAGACATTTTCCATGTATAATATGATAAATTATAAAGCATCATAAAATCATATTATAATTGAATTATTTCCCATATTTTTGTATAAATACGTAAAAATATTACAATATTTTATTATTAATTTTATTTTAATACAGATATAAAATGATTTAAAAACTTTTTTATATTTAAATTATCAAAAATTTGTTGACAAAAACTACATTTTATTCTATATATATTTTTTTTACTTGTTAAAAACTTTTTATTTTATGTTGTTAATTTTAGATATATTACTCTGTTTCGCGACTTATTTTATTAATGAAATCTAAATATAAAACATAATTTAATAATTTTAATAATTCTTTTTTTATTTTAAATTATAATTTTATTTAAAAAAATTTTTATAAAGATGTAACTGATTTAGAAATTTTTTAGTAAGTGTTTATTTGTTGTACTAAAATTTTCCAAACTTATGATATCAAAATATCATATTTTTCTTAATATTAAATTATCGTCATTGTTTTTGAGGACATTTAGGTTGCAATTCGATTGTAGTTCCGAATTCTTACTCATATTCAAAATTTGTCCCATTTTGAATAGAAAAATGGTTGAATGAAAGAAAATGTCTCAGTTAATGAATATGGATGAATAATTACGAATTTCTATGCTTTGTTTCCTTTCGCGAAAAAGAAACTTTTTCTACTTCCGGTGGTTAATAATAGTATAATTTATTTTCTTATTGTGCATTGACATTATTCTGTTATGGAGTCGATTGAAAAATGGTTTTGAAGAATGCACTATTGAAAATGGGTTTTTCACAAGAAAAAAGGGAAAATATTTATTATTTAATTATCATAATGAAAAGTATTTAAATATTATTTATGCCGAATCCTCGCTGAATTTTTGAAACGATCAAATTGTGTAATATTAGAATTACAAAAACTGGCTTTTTATTGTATAAACATTTAAACCAGCATTTATAAAAGTGTGTGAATACAGATATTAATATATTAAAAAACTGCATTTATGATAATTATTTCACAATAATAAATTAATAATAGCAAGTAATAAGTTTATTTATGAACTGAAGAAGAATTATAAGATTAAGATATAATAAAACTTAATAACAAAAAATATAAATGTCAAAACTATTATATAAAAATCTCTTTACGAAACACATTTCTTCATATATACAATATTTAAGTTTGTGAAGATAATTTTCAAAAAGATATAAATTTTTTTATATTTTGCTACACATGAAACCTTTTAAATTTTTTTTTTTTGTTTCAAGAAATCTACTTTCAAATTCATTTAATTATTTTATGAGCATTAAAGATGGTTAATTATTATTCACTATTAACATAAATAATATATATATTTCCAAAATTATAATTTATTGATCCTGGAAGATTTATTTATGAGCTATACATTGGAAGTTTAAATATTTCCAATTTTATTCAATGAGTTTTATAAAATTTGATTGAAAAATTAACTTTCAAGGAAACATTAACATTTTGTCCTGTGTTTCTAAAAGACATATTTTCATTTCGTCAGGATAGACATGCATAAACTGTGAAAACAAACAAATTTTGTTAATGGTGAAAAGTTAAAATATATGTATTGATAAAAAGTTACAATTATTGATATTTTGTTTAGAATTGTAAATTCTGTTAACATTAAGCTGTAATAATAATTAAAAAAATAATTAGTGGCCACCACACAGATGGCAGTAGTTAATATGTCATGTTAAGATTTTTGTATATGTAATTGAGAGAAGAGAGAGTGTTTGTGAAGGAGCTAGCTAAAAGATGTCTGTCTAATAATCCTAATTGTAACTATATATTTAAATACTAGTAAATTTAACAACTTCTTCCTTACCCCCCCTTAGCTACTAGACATCTGACAAACAAAAATGAAATAGCTAATAGTTTTATGGATATTTTTGTTTGCATTTTTAAACATTTTACACAAATACAATGGAATAAACAGGATATAGAATATTTCTATGCTAAGAAATATGTAAACGTTATATTTATTATATAATTTCCATCACTCAATATTCGATGTGTGCAAGTCATAAATTTATACGACCTCAATTCAGATTTCAGTTGCAATGGAAGGTTTAATATAATAT
Organism: Latrodectus elegans; assembly: GCA_030067965.1. Taxonomy (NCBI): domain Eukaryota; kingdom Metazoa; phylum Arthropoda; class Arachnida; order Araneae; family Theridiidae; genus Latrodectus; species Latrodectus elegans. The sequence goes on from CM057816.1 coordinate 23,500,585, forward strand.
TGTATGACCACTGCCTCAATCAAACTATTCGTAAGTTGGAACAACTCCATAAAAGTTTCCTGGTTATAATTTAATATGTTCTGCATCGACAGTGAAAGAAGGGACAGTTATGAGCACCATGACTAATTGCAGGGACACAGACCAATGAGTGAAATCAGGAAAGCGAAATTAACGTTTATTGGAGCAGAGCGTCTATTGGGGGAATGTAGACAGTGGCCAGTGTAATCCTCTTTTAATGAGAAGAAAAGGTGACGCATCAGCTCGTGTCACACTTTCACAGTTGTGTCCAACATGGCCACTCAATGGGAATGCTTACTGATGTATGAAGTTCGTTGCCAAACGCCAGCAGATTTTGGGGCATCGGCAAGGACGTTGATCTTGGGCTGAAAGATCACTTTCTCCCAAATATTAATTAGATCTAAAATCGAGTAAATTAATTCTAAAACAAGAAAAGCTATGCGTGCATGGTGAAATGATATAGTTGAGCAAAAAAATAAAGATATCTGTGTTTCGTTTCCTGGTAACATTTCCTCTACAGCAAAAATTTAATAGAAATTCCTTTCGATGGTTATAATTCTGATTTAGAAATTAAAAATAACATATAAAATACAATAGGAAATTTCGCCATTGAGAACGTAAGTAATAAAACGCATTTAAGATTGTTAATGGAACTGGGAAAAATAAAAATAATGAAAAATTCAAAGGTGTTTTATTCTAATTATAATTTAATAAGTGTTTTATTTCAATATATTTAGATTCAAGAGAAAAATATAATTAAAATAATGTATTATATAAATTTTTCAGTTATTATTTATAAAATATTTCTTAAAAAATTTTAAAGTATCAAATTACAAAGTTTTAAATTATTATTTTTTTTTTGTAAGTCATTTATATGAAACTTTATTACTTAAGAAAGAAATTGCAAAAAATAGATGATTGTACGAAAGCTATTTCAAGCACAAAATCTTTAAAATTCAGGACATTTTTAACAGTGGGCGACAATTACATTGCAGATATTTGTTTCAAAAAGCCACATTTTCCAGTTTTTTAAAATTTATGGTACAAGTATTTTAATTTGTTGAGAAATTATTAAACACTCTCTTATTTCGACTTCATTCTTCGTAATTATCTCATGAGTTTGAGGAAAACAGTATGCCTTTGAGGAAGGCATTTATTTAAATCTAAAACGTTATGTAGTTAGTATTTTTGGCAGTTTATGATGTGAGATTTTTAACTGGATTCCAAAATAGAGTAAGAGATTCAATTTGAGAAAAATATTTATGATTGCAAATCAGTAAAAAATTCAAAATCAAAGGTATGTTAAAATTATCAGCTATTCATTATAACATTTATAATTATCGTTAGAGTTAATTAATTAATAAGATAAATTATAAGGAAACTTAACTTTTTATGCAGTAAAATTAGGAAATTGCGCAACATAAATTCTATTAATGGTATTAAAATTTTGAGATTTTATACATAATTTGACTAACCTGATTAATTTTAAAAATTACGTCTCAGCTTAATTTCCTTGATCTTTTTCCAATTTAAGACTTTATTTCAGAACCATATTTAAATGACTTCAAAATAACGACATATTCTTATAAAAATGTCATTATTCTTCTAAATATTTTTATAACCAAAGCATAGATTATGCATACATTTGTAATTGATTTCAGTGGAAAATCTTTTTAAAAGTTTCAATATTATTTACAGTATAATAGCGTTAGATTAATTTGAATTTGGCCGATTTGACTTCACAGTTCTAGAGTTCCATTCGAATTTGTAGATTATCAAATTATTTTCTTGATGACTGGCTAACAGGTTGCGTTTTTATTTTTAAGGCCTACATTTAATTTTCATACTTTGCGAATCACATGTTTCTACCTAAGTAATTTAAGGGTACTTTGCGAATCACATGTTTCTACCTAAGTAATTTAAGGGTACTTTGCGAATCACATGTTTCTACCTAAGTAATTTAAGGGGTGCACATCAAAAACCCGGTTTGTTTGTTTGTCGCTCAACGGTCATTTTTTGCTCACGAGGGCTAATTAGACCGGGACCTACGGTTTAAAGTGGATTCCAAACCACTACACACATCCATGCCTAAGGTGGGATTCGAACCCACGAACTGTTGAACCGAAGACAAGAGCGATAACCATTCGGCTGCCAGCTTGGCATCAAAAACGAGGAATCTGTCGGACTTGAAAGATGCCATTAAAACAGGAAGTTCTACATATTCCTGCTGCTATGATATGTCCGTCTTTGTTCTCGACTATCTCCCCTCATACAATAGTCTGCGAACGTGGTCAGTTGAAAACTTTTAATTCGAACAAGTCTTTTCCCTCTGCTCTCTTTTACAAAGCTCTTCTTTGCAAATGTTTTTATGCCACCAGTATACGTCATGCGTGTCTCGTTCCAACGCCATATAAGGCTTATCCATGTTCTGATCAATTTGCACACGAAAAAAGTGGATGTCGATAATCGAAAATTTCGAAATTTTGTAACCGTAACTGTGACAGGTTTATTCTTTTCAATCATCACAATCAACCCCATACATTCACGTAACTATACCTAAACTTTCATTTCGATTGGTTGACCACAAGGGAGTCACATAATGTGGAAGTTTCTTTTAGATTACCCACGGTATATGCAAGAGCAAAAGTTCTTTTCCTGGTTTGTTTAAAATGTCTGTGTCACTTTGATATTTGAAGTATATCGAATCAAAACTTCTCTTTAGATTTTAGTGAATGTTTTTACAGATTAGTATTTGAGGCACATTTATAATTTAAATCAATATCTCTTCCCATTTTTCTTTACCACACATTTAAGTTAATATTTCAGTATTCAAAATAACACATAAATCCTCAATCCAAATTTTTAACATATAATTTAAAAGGCTTCAAATTACGCCTCCAAAAGTTGATAGTTAATTCATAACGAATCAAAAGTCCTTTTTTGGCTTTAAAGTACTCATTTACAAATTGATATTTAATGCATACAAAACCAAATCTTAATTTTAAAAAGTAGGCTTTTAAAACTATAGATGTTTGAAGCATATTATATGAAATATCCCTTTCTTCATTTTTTAAACATGGGCTCACAAAATATATTTGGAAGTACATCAAATCAAAAATCCTTTTCTGGATTTAAAAATATGTGCTTACAAGTTAGAGCATCTATGCTATGAGATTCCTTGAAGCGCAAGTTTTTAACTCAACTAATAGCTCGGCCTGTTATTACTTATCTAGAATTATTATTCACATGATTTCATTTTGAAACAAAGTAGTTAGATTAATTAACAGGTGATAATTTAATTAAAATATAGCATAAATTTTTTCATTTTAAATTTTGAGAATAATGAAAAGTGTATAAAGATATTCTATTATTTTTCTTTTCAGTTCTTCTGCTGGTCAGAGAGACCAATGCCACCGAAAAAACAACACAGGTAACGTTCCTTCCTTCTGTTTGTTTGTCAACAGAACATAAATTAAAATTTCCTCCCGACAAAGAACTTAATAATTGTGGGCTGAATCAAAAGTTATATTCAAGAAAACAATCCCATTGTTTGTTTCTTTTCGGGGCTAATTTTCCGCAACGATAACCTTTTGCCAACCTGTTGCGGAAACCTTGCAACTGGCCCATCCAAAGAAAACAAAACTTCACCACCGTTTGATGGTAGAAAAGTGGGTTAAGAATGCCAGCCTTGAAATCCAGTAGGGTGGTCGCCAAATGACACAAAGGTCTTTCTTTCACCTAAGTAGAATAAAGAAAATTAGATAACTAAGATAATAACTGAAAAGGGACATTTCAAAACTGCTTTTCAATGCTGAATAGATCATTTGGATCAAATTAAATATGTGGCAGCACTTTCGCCCTTTTCATTTCTGATTTATAACAACGAATCATCCAGTTAACTTTCGAATGATTCGTTAAACAATACAACAAAAGCAATTAAATCAGATGGAAATGTTATGAAAAAGAAATGGCAGATTTTGCATTGTTATTTGTTGTTTCACACACACAAAGACTCTGTGTTTCTGAAATGTTGAATTTGATGTATGAGTAGTTAAAAATTCTTTTCAGCAGTATATACTTTTTCTTCAAAATTCTAAAACATTTATATATGATTTCTTTGTACGTGAGGTTCAATGAAAATTAATGTTTAAATAGCAAAACCCTAGAGAGAGAGGGAATTTAACTTGCAAACCAATCTGAATCTAAATAATTTTTTCAATACCTTTGAAAATGGTTAAAAAAAACATTAATCAAAGAAATGACACGCATAAAACGCTTTCTAACACTTTAATCTAATAAATTAAAATTGTACTCTATATATTTCATTGTGATTATGTATTTATCAATTTAAAAAATTCTGAAAAGTTAAGCGTATTAATTTCTTCTAAAAATATTTTACAAAATTTTCACGTATTTTAATTGAACCATATTGCATTAACTGGTGAAAAATTATTTGTCATTTAATTTTAAGAATAATCCCAAAGATATTTTAAACGTGTTTGTAGCAAATGCAATACTGATTGATAGCATTATTTTATCTTGAGTTTCGAATCACTGTAAAATAAAGTTCATCGAGGAAGATCAAAGATGCTTAATGTGACAAGCCACGAGAGTTAATGAACAGTTAGTACTCTGGTGCTTTGTTCCATAGTTAGTGGGGTGTTTCTTGTCGGACTATTTATAGCTACCAATTAAATCAATATTCATTGGTAAAAAGAATTAATAGTGTGACAAATCAAATTTTTCTAATCAGAATGAATAATATTACGACCATTTTACTTGTTAACAGCTTACCACACTTATTCCATTTTATAAATACATAATGAAAATAACCAATCATCTTTCATCTAATTATTAAATTATCGATAGTAATTACACATTTTACTTTGATTTTTATTTTCATGACAGTAAAATCTTTAAGGATGGTACACGAAAAGTTTTGCAAAGGTTGAAAGCAAATTATTTTTACTTCTAATTATTTAATTCATATCACTAATTGATAAATTCATTTCGATGTTTTTAGTAAGGTATATATATATATATATATTATGTATATACCTTATATATATATGTATGTATATATATATATATATATACCTTACTAAAAAACATCGAAATGATATATATACATATATATATATCATTTCGATGTTTTTTAGTAAAGTATATATATATGTAATGATATATATATATCGAAATGATACATACATACATACATATATATATATATATATATATATATATATATATATATATATATATATATATATATATTGTCTTTTTTATGCTTTGTGAAATAATATTATTTAAACAAGTATTTTACATAGTTTATTATTCAGGAAATGAACATTTCCCTATTATAAAAAATCATGACACATTTCTATCACGTTCGAAAGAATCTTTTATTGCCCCTTTGCCAAAAATATCGAAAATCTTTAGCATACAGGAAAAATATCCCTCAATAAAATATATCATAAGATCAAAATTATTATGCACACAAGGCTTACAAATAGACAATTATATAACGCTTAAACATTTCACGCTGTATCGGTTTTCCCTTGATTTATGGTCTTTCCTCACGTCAGAAGCTCTGAAAGTACTCCAAGTAGGATGGATGAGAAATAAATGAGGAGATCTTAGGATAATCAATGCCTGTCGACGGATTTGGCTATTATGGAACATCCACGGAAAAGTAATTTCAAGGACAGACATGTCGCCGCAGGTGAAATTGCTGCTGAAAATGAGACTAGGGATTTAGAACAAAAGAATTTGATTCGACACATAAAAGCATTAGTGTGCTCAAAGATGGGAAAGTCGTATCTTCTTCCAAAATGATTTGAAATTTTCGATAACGAAGCTCGAACGCTTCGGTGGACAGTCAGTTCAAAACTTTCTGTCACACTTTGGGAAACTGCTTTATTTCACTTGGGATTGTAATTATATTCGCTTGATTAAATTTTTAGGTGTTGCTAAAGAAAAATTATGTTTAAAATTGCTTTCAAAAAAGTATAAAATAAGAAAATTCTATGATATGTCTATGTCAACGCAGAAAAAAGCTAACTTTATCAAAGTTAGAAGTATTTTTTTTTTTTTTTTTACTTTTTACTTTCGCGGAAACTATTACAGACACGTTAATAACATTAAAATATATTATTATATATATAAATGGATATTTATATATATAACTTCTGATTTATAATAAAACCTAAAATTCATCTTGTGTATATAAACTGACTTCAAAAAATTGGTATATATGTGAAATATAATTCTAAAAAATGATGTTGTAAATTACACGAAAATCTACTGTTATTGTTTGATTTTTACTATCCATTAAAATTAATTGTTTTAATTCGTGTTACAACAAAAAGTAATATATCTAATCGGACCAAATAGCTGAAATAATTAATTCCTGTAAAAATGAATTTTATGACATTTTATAGGAATCATTACAACTCAATGCATTAACGTCTTTAATTGACAATTGGATTTCATTTCATTTGGAATTTTGGGACATCATTTGTGTCGGTAACAAAATTTTCCCCTCGGAAAATATTGTCACCTTAATCTTTTGATGCAATATATTCAGATATTATAGTTGAAATTTGAGGGTAATCAAAAAAGACAACATATAGCTTTTCTTTGCAATTTTGAGCACAATTATGACTTTAGTAATTCTCTAAAAATATTTTTAGATGATCCATTGTTTTGCACCAAGAATTAGATGTTTTTGAATATTTTTTTCAGTTGCTATAGAAAAAATCCGTTTTAATTTTCAATTGACAAGGATTATGCAAAGGATTATGTTATTAACCAAACCTTTAATCATGCTTATGCCAACTTTTAATTTTTATTGAAACTGATAATCACCTTTGAATTTAAATGAATTAGATGTGAATGAAAATATTTGATTATTATTTTTCCTGAATGGTTTGTTTTATTGGAAAAATAATTATTATCTAAAATTTCATCAGTCTTGTCTGTGAATAAAAATATTAATTTAAACCCCATTCGGACTGCATTTTTACAAGCTATTTTTTTTGCTGTGAAATAATTATTTTCAAAAAATATAGTTAAATTATTAATTTTAGAAAACGATACACGCGGCTTTTTTTTTAAATCAAAACTTGGAAGCATTAAAAATTTCGCCTCAAAATTAATCAAAAGTGATTAAATATTTCCTAAAATGTTTTTAGCTTCAAATAAAAACAATTTCTAAACTTTATCCAAAATATCAATTTTCAGATTTTAAAAATATTTCATATAATCATCTTTTCTTAAAATATTTTTCAAATGTATCGTAAATTAAATCGATTTCAAATGTTTCGTCAAGCGTTTTTAACGAAAATGCTTGACGAAAAAGATATCTTATTATATTATTTATATCCAAATTATCTTAAAACTTTAATAATTTTTACTCCCTTTATGTTTCAAATGGCTAAAACTTTTGAAATTTTGTACTTAAATGGTTAAAATTTTGAAGTTAAAGAATTTAAGCATGCTTTAAAGAATACCAAACTTAAATTGTGCATAGTTAAAAAAAAATTGTTCTTTCTTTTGATTTCTTTTCGCTCATTAATAATATAATAAACATGTTTTTTCTTCCATCATGTTAACAAGTATAAAATGTTAACATTTTGTTATTCTTTTGTCTAAAACCATTCTTTTTTATGAAAAATTTAAATAATGAAGGAAAAAAGAAATGTATTAACAATATAAACATTTTTGTTTTTTGCTTAAATATTTGCTATTCATATAGAGTACGATATATTTAAATCGAATCCTATTTAAAATTACAGGATTACGGGATTATTTAAATATTTCTCAAATGAAGCAATTAAATTATAGAAATTAACCCCTGTTTTTCATGAAAATTTATTTGTTCACATTATAATATCACAATTTTCCCACTACAATATCTTAACTTGCAAGTTGTCATAATTAATAGCATTTGCAATGGTAGTGACGTTTTGTGTATAAATATCTTTAATGATATTTACAATCGATAATTTTCCCTTTTCATTATCATGTTTTAATCATTTTCAGTCAATGCCAGTACAGTCAACCAGTCCCTGGTTTCCATCTGGTCCCCCACCCACAAAAGTTCCAGAAGAGCCATCTGAAGCTCTGAAGAAAATTTTGCCGCGAGTCACATTCGATTGCAGAGGCAAAACAGGCTATTTCTCAGACTCTAAGTTCAATTGCGAGGTTTTCCATTACTGTAAGCCTGATGGCACCAGAAGCAGCTTCCTTTGCCCCGCGCAATCACTTTTCAATCAGCTTACGATGGTATGTGAGGACAAATCCGCTGTTAACTTCAAAATATGTAAGGGAGGATCAGTTGGAACCAAGAAAGAAACAGTTTTTAACTCAAGGAAAATTTCGAGGCACACTTCAAAAACCTCTCCAAAAAAGAAGTACGAGGGGGACTTGAGCAATCATAGACCTCATAAAAAGCATTCCGACAGGGTCAGTGCCACAACAGCATTTCCAAGCGTATCCATGCCCTTGGAGCATCTCTTGAGTTACATGAACAGTGACCAACAACCCCAAGCATCTTTTGTCTTGCCTGTCATTAGTAAAGTGGAATCCAATCCTAATAGTGTACCAAATATCATTACTAGAGACACTCCCAGACTGTCAAAGGAAGGTAATAAATTTAACAAGCCTCTGACAACTGTGGTGTCACTCGGTACGAGTTATCAAACAGATTGGACTCCTAACTTTAAAACTGAAGATGTGAATGCCTCAAAGCAAGTGGACAATCCAGAAGACGTGTCTATTGAGTATGATGCCATTGAAGGAAGAAAGCTTCGAAACCACAAAAGAGTAGGAAGAGTTCTACACATTCAAAGCACACCATTCCCATTCCATAAGGTAACAAAATTTCTTAACTTCTTGGTGAAGGGAACTCATGGTTGGGAAGGGTGATATTGAAAGAAAATTTGGTGAATTTACTGCAGGAATAGGTCAGTTTTTAACTTATAATTTAGTTTTGACTGAGAAATAAAAATTGTTTAAATATAATTCGATCTCAGTTGGGTATCAAAAGTTCAATCAGCGCACGTTTCTGATTATACTTTCAAAAAAAGAGTAAAAAAAAGAACTTTTTAATAACGACTATGTGATGGGTATAGCAAAGTTATCACCTTCAGCTAATGGTTTATTTATAAATTAGTTTTCTCTCTTAACCACAAAATTTTCTACTTATATTGTCTTTGTGATCGGATTTTTCAAAGATATCTTTACTGATGTGGTGATGACTCAACAGGGGGAAGCTATAACTAGATTTGATAGCATGAATATTCATATCTATCTTGGATGTAAAATATACCATTTTATTTCATGCAAAATCATTGAGCAGCCTGATTCAACTCAACAGAAATTGCTTATGAATTAAAATGTTTTAATTAATTAAATTTAGTTACTTAATTAAATTAACTACTTTTCTTAATTAACAGAAACAAAAACATTCTCATGTGTCAGCCCGATCTCCAACTGATAGTCCACCGGACGATGATATTTCGAAAATCGATTCTGCCATCACAACCACTACAACGGCGAGTCCACCATCCAGTGCTCCTAGTTTATTCAGTGCCGACCGAAGCAAGGCTAAAGACTTCAGGAAGAGTCGCCGAAGAAATCTGAACAGACGATTTAAACCTAAAGTAACTTTAGAGACACACAACAGCACGGAAGCAATTACGGAAACGACGACGTCTACTGCACCACCAGAGGAGTCGAAAGTCCACTCATCACGAAGGTAAAATATTTTGAATTTTAAAAAATATATATATAATTTCGGCACAGATGCCGTATAATCCAGGATGCCAAATTCTCAATTTTTTGGCGACTAGAAAAATGTTGTCAAGGTTACTTATTATGACGTTTGGCCAACGTAAATAGGTTAGGGTTGCCAGATAAACAAAAATATCGCTAACACAGAATTTAGCATCCTGGATTATACAGCATCTGTGCTAAATTTTCTGAAGAGAAAAATGAAAAATTATAAATAGCACTGTTAATAAATGAATACTTAGGAATTAGTATTTTCCCCTATTGATGACCATTTCAACTTTTTTTCCTCTCCAAGTTAAGTGCATGTTTTTTAACACGGAAATTTTTCCCAAGTTTCAAAAATACGCATTTTAGAAACTTTTAAATCACATAATATCATAAAAAAATATTTAAAAAAATATCGCTAATAAAATGAATAAAAGGTTTTTTTTTGTTGCGTTTACCTTTTTTTTTTTTCAAAACAACAGATAAAAGAGATAAATAAATAACAATGAGTTACTTTATATGACGTCAAATTCACATGTCGAGAGAATATGCTTGATGATATTATGGAAAAATATAATAATAAATTAATAAAAATATATAAGAAAAAGATAATAATAAATAAACAAAAAGACATTGGAAAAAAAAGATCAGTTTATGACGTTGAAAATATAAAAGAAATATATAATAATTCATTTAAAAATATATAAGAAACATATATAATAAATAAATAGAATAAAGAAGATATAAATAATAAATAAATAAATAAAAAGAAATTGGAAAAATGAGCAGTTTGCGATGATTTGATGCTGGTGACAACGAAACACAACAATATAAACGTAGAACAAAAAGTTCAAATTAAAAGTAAAACGAAAACTTCAAATGCTATCGCCACTGAAAAGAACCATATATATGACGTAAAAATTATGAAAAACACGAGAAAAAAAATTCTGACAACAAAAAAACTGAAAAATAGCAAAAACATAAATTGGAAACAGGATAATAATAATAATAATAATAAAAGACGCTACATTTGGCAAGAAATCACTTACACCAATACGTATTATAAAATAAATTTTAGAATTTTACTACTGAATTAATCCATGTTAATAAATTAATAATGTACAAAGAAGTAATGATGTTATTATAGTAATCCCCGAGAAAGAAATTAAGTTTTTATACAGTCAAAAAACCTAATCCGTGTTGTATGGAAATTAATTACAACATTTACACTAAAATGCTTTTACAATATATATATGGTTTTTTAATTAAATTATCATGAATATGTATTGATAATATTATAATTTTTTCTATACAAAGAAATAGTAATCATTTTCAGAAATATCCCCACGAAGAGCGAAATGTATTTTTGCACCTAGATATGAAATCATATGAACAAATGAGATACAGCTGATTAAGTTTGAAAATATACTTAATAAAATTAAATTGAGCTAAATTAATTCACAAAAAAATTAGTCAACATTTGATAATTTACCAGACATTTATTATATATAGAAAATGAAAATTTTTCACCAATCCTTCAATTATATAAAATAAGTTTTTAAAATTTTCACCAACTTTTTTTGTTTTAAAGACTAATATTTTCATGAATCACTTGTTTAGTAATCAAAAACACTTCTCAAAAAGCAAATATTAATTTAAGAAGAATGTCAACTTAATAAACGAAAATTAATAAAATTTTCTGTTAAAACTCTTTCTCAAATTTTCATAAATAAATCATCTATAATTGTTAGAAAAAAATTATTTTGGTACACATCAAGTTAAGAAGGAATTATACGATTTACTCAAAATACGATTTCCTGATATTAATTTCACTTTAATATTTTAATAAAGCATGGACTCTTGAGGCTGCTCCTTCGTACACATGATTAAGATTAGAATAACTCATGTATTTGAAACTTTTTAAGCTTTATCGAGAATTTTTGGCTACTTTAACCTTAACAAAATTTTGCTTCTAGAATATTGAAGATATTTAATAATACCTAAAGCACATTATTAATTTTAAAAATTAAATTCTACTGTAACAGATTGTGTGTTGGCGTCATTAATTTAGTACACTTCTATGTTAACATTAAATGATTCTAAAAGTGTTATTTTATCAACGTACACTGGATCAAAGTTATGCAATTATTTTATATATTAAGAGAATTATTTCATTGCTACAATCAAACATTTTGAACTTCGTTTATGACCTAAAAGGAAATTAGATTTTTAGATTGATTAATTATTTATTTTGCATTTTAGATAATGTGCATACCTTTTAAAATACAATGGCAGTTTGGCTCAGGCTATATTCTAAAATCTTTTATGGTTAAAAAATGTTAAAATAATGCCTCTTTTTCGCTATAGTTAATTATATTATTAAAATCTTTAAATATATTTCTTTGAAAGAAATTTTAAAAACAATTTGAATGCTTGTAAAATTAACTAAGTTATTTCAAATGAAAAAAATGTTCTAAAATATTTTTTTAAATTGAGATTGGCTAGTCATTGTTATCAGTTTCCTTATTATTTAATAATATATCTTCTGCAGCATTAAAATGGGAAAATGAATTAATGTAATGGTGAAATACTGATCTGTATAAAATCTAAATTATATAGGTATAGTTGTTTGAAATATTCTCTAAGTAAAAATAAATAATGCTTTATTCCAAGAATTATTACCAAATAACTCATTAAAAAATTATAAAAGGTCTCAAATTTATAATACAATATAAGCATTATATATGATGTTGGGAACATTTTATCAGCACATGATCAACAAATTAATAATCTACAATAATATGAAAGCTTAAATTCTATAAATTTTTGTTTCTTCAAGTTTGATTCTTATATATATATATACTCATTTGTCAATTGAAGAAGAGAAAAAAATCATAATTATCTTTAGTGCTGCCATCTAGTAGTTCCTTTTAAAAAGAAATGCTTAATTACATTGAAAATGTTTTGTTTTAAATTATGCTTATATATTCAGTGAATTCACAAAAAGTATTATAAAAATATATTAAATTAGAAGAATAAATAATCTTTTATTAATTTAACTTACACTTAATTATAATCTTTGCATAATTATTGTTTATTTTGTCCGAAAACAAATGTTTTAATTTTAAATAATAATAGGATAGTTCAAAGTCAATATTTACATTTTTCTGCAGTTTTTTTTCAATGAATCATCTGCCTTTAAAGCTAAAATAGTAAAATATATAGATTAGATTCTATAAAAATTAAATTCATCATGACTAGTAATTATATTCTTGAATTAAAATTTATAAAAAATTAAAAATAAATTTGTATTATTATGATTTTTGAATTAGTGATATTTTATTTTCCATAAACGAAAGACAAACAAAATTATTATTAACTTTTCCTAATCTTATTAACTACAACTTTGTGCTTAAATTTTAATAGTTCATAAACATCGTTATCCGTATGTATTTATTTTAAAAAAATTATTAAATTTTCAAAAAAATAATTTATTCATTTTATTACTAAGAAAATTTTATATAAAATTGTAGCAGTTTAAAGTAACAATATAATTTAAGTAGAAAAAATATAAAAATTAAAAAACGAAATTAACACAACAATGTTTTACAATAAGTTCTTTTTATGCCCAGATTTCATTCATATAACTTTAATTGTGTTCACATCATAAAATCTTTTCGACATTTTATTTCTTGGGAAATATGTGATATAATATATTAGTCAATAGAACAAGCAGAATTTATTTACTATGAATATAACTACCCAGTATATGCAACAAATAGTTATTTCCTATAACCTATTTTATTGGTGATTTCATTTGCAGGAAAAAAATTGGCAGAGATGGATTGCACCAAAGCGAAAGCAAAATATCCCAGTCTTGGTTACCTGAGCATGCGAAAGTCGAACCTTACACACTTCCACCGTTGCCAACATCGGATTTCGAGATCACTGAGCCTTCTGCTAAGGAAACCGTCGACTCAGAGAAGTCTCTTGAAACAGAAAATCGAAATCCCTGGTTCACACCATCCCAACCCAGTACGGAGGAATATACTGAAGGAAGATTTGGTGAAAAAATCACTGGTAATCAATTTTCCTTATGTTACATTATCTTAAAATTATAATCATAGATTATACTCTTATACAATTATAAATCACTACAAGGAATTACAAGCATGGTACTAATGGAATTACAAGCATGGTACTAATGGAATTACAAGCATGGTACTAATGGAATTACAAGCATGGTACTAATGGAATTACAAGCATGGTACTAATGGAATTACAAGCATGGTACTAATGGAATTACAAGCATGGTACTAATGGAATTACAAGCATGGTACTAAACTAAAGAATAGCGCTCACGGATGAAGCATGCACTTCAAAATAAATTTTTAATGAAATAAATATAATACATATATAGTGGGTAATCGGTTAACCAACAATTTGGACTGCGAACAAATCGGGCAACAAACACTCTCATGAAAGATTTTTGTGTTCGGACACAACGAACACACATATTTGGATAAGGTACTAAAACGAATTCTAACGAATACTTCTTGGAGCATGATGTGCAGAGTTGCCAAACCCAACGGACCAAAATTCGTTTTTCATCTTTCTTGAATTATGCTGCTTGCCTCTTAAATTTGTAAGTTCTATAGTAGAAAAAAAGAATTTTCCAACAGAATATTTATAACCAAAGTAGACCCTCAATTTTGGTTTTAATTTCATTCAAAACCGAAACTGATTTCATTTTGTACAACCCGTTTCGTTTTTTCGTTGAAAAAGTGGGAGAATGGGTCTTAGATTGGCACCCAAACCAAACTGGTATCAGTAATGAGAGGGAAATGCTATTAATCTCTTCCGGAAAGTTTTAAAAAAAAGAGAGAAAAGCAATCGATGTTGGACACGTTCCTTAATGGCCCATAAATAAAAAATAAAAAGAACTGTGTGTGTGATTAACATGCAAGACTATACGTATGTATTATTTTTCAATAAACTTAATATACCCTTTTTTAAATTTAATTTTTAGAGTCTTCAGTACGAATTAATCGATTTCCCGAAGTAAATCGGCGAACATAATCCGATAGTACACGAATATAATCCGATAGTAAATCGATGTTCGGTTAACGAACAATTCAGATAGCGAACATAGTCTTGTAACGGATTATGTTCATTAACCGATCACTCACCATAATTTAAACCAAATATTTTACATATACTATACCTAAACATAGAATTATCATACTAACTGGAAATAAATATGTATAATAAATGTAGATCAAAAAGAGGAATTTTTCTTGTATCTAAAGTAATATATGTGTAAGAAATTTTTAAGAGTTGATGATTTTGTGCTTAGAACAAACCTGACATATCTTTTAAAAGTTTCATGTTTACATTTAAAAAATTCTCGAGGAATGCATTTTTCCCCTTTTCATTTCGTTTAATCTTCATTGAAAAAAAATTTTTTGTAATTCTTGTTGATTTTCTTAATAATTCTTTCATCTTCTTATTAAATTAAAATAATTTCTTCCCCTTCATTCTCACAATCGGAAGATATTAAAGAATTAACTGTTTCTACTTATATTGTTCCTCTTCGACTTCTTCAAGAGAAATCTTTATCAGCAATAGCTTTTTAAATGTTGTGAGTGATGATTTTTTTTTTCGGTTTTATTTTAACATAAAATTTTTTAGAAACTAATAAAATAAGTACGTCTGACTGAAGTTTGTGCAGGCAAATGATGAAAGCTGGTAATTCATTTTCATTCATTAATCATTTCTATAAAATTATTCATATATAAATTTTCTTTAAAATTCTTTTTCACAAATATATATTGCTACAGTAACAAGGTTAATTACTTGTAACAAATCTTACGTGAATAGATTTCTAACGTTCGACAAAATAATCTGAGAGCTTCAATTGTTTGTCCGAATGTAACTTTTTCATCAGAACTCTACTGAAACCAGACCTATTGATTAATTAAGGACAGATTGCTTCATCTGTATATTGAAAAAATACAAAAAAAAATGTTATTGATTTATAACCCAATTGGCAACTAGTCAGGATTTCATTGACACAAAAATCATAAATATGAATCACATGAAAAAAATCATGCTTCAAGCACTCTACTTCTGTCGCAAAAGTCAAGATGTCTTCCAGAATTCTCACTTCTAATGGTGTGTTAAATTTCATTCATTTTTTCTTATTATTTATAACATTATTACAAGGCGGCGGTTGCCTAGTGGTTAGTGCATCAGCCTTCCGGTCGGAAGGCCATCAAAAATTAGCAATATATATTTTTGAAACACAATACCGCCAGTGTCTCACCTAGTACAAGCGATATATATATGCTCATTAAATCTGTGGAATCAAAAGTCTTGTGGTTGATCGTTTAGCAGTTACCAAGATTTTAATGATCTGGAGAAAATTTCCTCCAACTTCAGATCAATGTCAAAATGGAGGGACCACTCCCTCCATTTTGATCTTCTGGTGGTGCCATCTATCGGAGGACTTTAGAGCAAAGTCTTAATTTCAACTTTCGTGGTGCGGTCGTTAAAAAAAGAGATTCACACTACTGACTTAAATTCACATTGCCAACGGTATAGAAATCTTGGCTTGTTCAAGTGTCATAAGTGACAACAATAACATTATTTCATTAAAAATTTGATAAATGTTACTAATTTGCAGTATTAGTGTCCTTCAGTTTTCCGTATACAAGTTTTATATTAAATAATATAGATATTAAGGAATATAAATAATATAAATCTATCTAAATATCTCATTTCTGTCATATGTCATTCTATGACATCCGCATTCAGTAGTCTTACAACAGAGCCACGGGATGATTTTTGAGGCTGCAGTTGAGTGGCTTGACTGACCAATTTTTTCAAAAACAAATAACATTTTTATTTGTACTTTTTAATTCTATATTGTGTGTGTGTTTCGCTTAGTGTAAATATTTTCAAAATTATGCACTATATATTTTAATGTCACTGAAACAATATAATGTGATGCTCTTATATAACCTAATAAAATACATAATTTAATTTAAATTCGTTAAATAATAACCGTGATTTCTAAACATCAAAAATTTCTCCTTTCCATAGTTTAAATATACAAAAATGAGTAAAACTAAAATAGAAAAAAATATTTTTTTTATAAATGAATTTATTATTAAACAAAAAAGTAGACTATTCATATTTTATTTATCAATCAAAATCTTATGATCTTAAATTAGCAAAATTTCGTATATTTTGAAAATTATTTAAAATTAAAAGTTTTCGTTTTGAAAAATACTTTAATTGAATTTTTGCATAAATACATGCCACTAAATATCTTTATTTATCAAGCTATATTCGAATTAACTAAAGCTGAAGCAAATTCTACATTGTTGCTTCAATTTCAGATTTTACAATTTAAAATCAATGATTTCTTTACTAAGATGAATGATAATACAAATGTAATTTTTAAAGTATAACAGTCTATGATTTATAACATTTTTTAATGAAAAATTGAAACTAAAATGTCTGATTCCATGTTGCATTTTATAATTTTTTTTAATTTAACAACCAGTATTTCTTTATTCAACAAATCAGGCTAATCAAAAAAATCCATTTATCTCTTTAATAGAAATTACCATCATTTGAAAAGATTAATTCAATTCCCCAAAGCTCGTAAAATCAAAATTAAAAATTAATTCTAATTTTTAATTTTGATTTTACAAGCTTTAGGAATTTTTATAAGAAATCTATGATTAATTTTACTGTAAAATGTATACACACTAATTTATCATTTTTATTCGTAAGGAACGAAAAATAGAGTGACATATTGGATAAGTTGACGATGCGTTAAAAATTAAATAAAACTGTATGGTGAAAATCCGATAGAAAAATAGAATAAAACATTTTGTTAAAACTAACAATAAAGAATTAAAAAATTTTAAGCATGGATTTTTTCCTCTTAAAAGGGAATATTTGTGTAATTTTTTAAATTTATATCAAAAAATTAATTTTCACTTAAAAATAGCATTATATTTTGATTTTGGTTAGTATTTATAACATGAATTTAATTTTTAGATTCCGGGCCTTCACAGTTTCAAGTTAGAAAGAAGAAGAAGAAGAAAATCCAGGCTGAAGTGTCTGGTTTTGAAGATCAATCACCCACACCAGTTGCAACGGAAGAGTTCCTTTCCGAGGAATACAGTGATCGACTCAATATGCAGCCAAAACAGTTAACCAGGAAAGCTCCTGCTAGGAAGTCGAGATTCAGAGCTCCTAAGAAATTAGCACAAAAAGACACGAGACTTTATGATGGTCCAGAATCTTTGATTACCACCAAGCACTCAACAATAAGGCCAGAAGATCTGTTTCCTCCTCCAAGGGCAGAACCTAGAGAGCAAAACACTAGGAATAGACAGCAAATGTTTAGTTTTCCTGATTCCAGTGAAGAGACGAATCCGTTTAAGAAACCAAGGGTGACAACTGAGCAGCCTATTAAAGCTACAACTTCTTATATGAGGAAATACAGGAAAGGATACAGAGGGTTGGATGATTCAGATGAGCGCAAGTGGAAATTAGTCGAAGACAAAAATAAGAAAGTAGACGTGGGTTCAATATTTTCTTCTCACACAGCTGTTGCCAAAATGACTGCTAAACCTAAGCAGTTTTTATCCACCACTACTCTTTCAACATCTGGAGATGATGCAAGCAATAATGGCTTACCAAAGCATGTTTTGGCCCATCAACATCTTTTGAAACTTATGAATGATTTCTTCGCCACTACATCAGCGACTAATAATTCTCCTGATAAAATATCTTATTTTCAAACTGTAAATGAAGATACCGTCACCCCAAGTTATCGTGTAACTGAAGAAGATATTTTTGAAGGATCTGAATCAATCACGGAAGAAGTGGGGGATATACCGCATGAATTGTTAGAAGTTGTTGATTTCATCGCAGAGCAGTCAGAAGAGGACGATAAAAAGGAAGATAAACCTGAGGATAGTCATGAAATCATAAAAATTAATGGCCCAATTACAGACACTCATTTGAAAGAAATCCTTGCTGAGAATGGATTTGATGGGATTAAGCAACGTAAGAAAACACGTAAAGACTCGTCACAAAAGATTTTAATTGTTCCACCTGGAGAGAAAGATGGCATGAAGGAAATAACTGAAATTTCTAAGTTTACTTCGTTAAGACTGGAACCTTTAATGAGACAAATGAGAGCCAAACAGTCAGTTACTGTTATTCCTTTAAAACATGGTCATCCAAAAAAGAAGCCTGCCATAGTTTCAGCAAAAAAAGTTCCTGTCAGAGTAATTTATAAAAATCAAATGAGTGAATCTACTCAACAAAAAGTTGTTGTCCCAAAACCAAATGTTAAAATAATACGATCACGCTTGCCAAATCCAAGTTTACAAGTTATACATAATGGAAGAATGAAATCGCAGCGTACTTATAGCCAACCACACCCTAATCCTCAACCAGCTATTGTAATACAACCTTCCTCTTTATATCCACCACATCCTCCTCCAATTCGAAAGAAATCATCTCCATTTAAATTTGGATTTCCTTTTTCCGCAGGTAATAAACTATTATTTCCTAACATGGGACATTTTCAAGGCAGAAAGAAAAGATCAATATTAAATAGGAAACGCAGACAAATACGTCAGAATCCTAATTTCTTACCATTTCCCAGATCTATTTTCCCAGGTTTTAATCCAAAATTTGCTCCAACCTTTTCTCCATTTAAGACTATTTTCTCTCCCAATGGCTTACACACATCTGGCTCCACACTAACACCATATGCTTTCCCTATGCAAAATCCGCACTTGAGAAGCCCGTCACTTTCGCAAACTCGACCAGCCCCAGTTCGTCATGTAACGCAGTCTGGACACCAGACCATCATAGTTGAAGAAGTGCCAGTCCCAATTCACGTAGAAGTTCCTGATCCAAATTTACTAAGGCCTGTACCATCTGGCACTCATCCGTCTCCAATTCTTTCCAGATATCCTGACAATCAGTTCCGATCTCCAGCTCCACCTGCAATTCAAACTCCGCCTCTTGTTCAAAGACCTCAGGGAAGACAACCACTGCCTAGTTACAGACCATTAGGTATGCCTACTGAAATGAGACCGCCAGCTATTAATTATCCACATTCCATACAGTTTTCAAATATGCCTCAGCATTTAGGAAATTCCGGGCAACAGTTCTTATCTGGACCACAACTGTCTCCTGGAGGGCAAAATAGCATTCAAAGTGCTTTAGGAAATTCTCCTCCTCCATTCAGTCATTTTGGGGTGCATGCTAACAGTTATCCTAATTTTCCCTACTTTCAGGGTGCTTTTACTACACCAATATCGAATGAGCCAGTTCCTGGTAGGATCATGTATAGTGGATATAAGCCTCCAAAATCAACACCTGGTACAAAAAAACCTAGAACTACTCTAAAACCAACTAAAACGAGAAAAGAAAGACCATCAGGAAGTACAAAGTCTATTCCTACAAGACCAAAACTTTCTACTCCATATTACTCAGTAACACCAAGTACTGTAAGGGAGAGATACAATTATTACCAAGAAATACCAAATACGAGAGTAATAACACCACCCAGCCCTATTCAGGGAAGTTATAGAGATCCTGATTCAAATTTCTCTCAAAATGTAAATAAAAGACCTTCAGAGAATAACGCTCCACCAAGAAGGCGAAGACCAGGTAAAAGACGGAGACCAAGACCACATACTACCCCCTCACCAACAGTATCAAATGCAAATGATATCTCTCCAACACCACCACCTCTAGAACAAATTCCTGCTCCACCTGCAGACTATACAATCCATCCTTTAAATAAGGAAAATTCGAATTTCTCCCCATCTTTAAAAGAAAACTTTAAGCCTCAAGAAACAAGTAGCATTTTTCCGCCTGCAGGTTACTATGGTAAGGACCAATTAGGACAATTTTTTGATGCTTCATCGAAATCCTACATGAAATCTTCAACTCCAACATCAAATCTAAAGAATGAACTTAGAGAAACCACTGCTAGTGCAGAAGTAGAGGAATCTGTAAGTAACTTCTCAGGCGAAATTAATGATCAGGTAGCATTCGGGACAAGATTGAAATCAAATCCGCGAGGCCAACCGAAAAAAAGGAAAAGACAACCTATTCCTTCGCCAACACAACAAACAGAAATGCGTATGAGGCCAGAAAGTAAACTACAAGATACAAGAGAAAAAGAAAACAATAGATATTCTCAACCCCAGAGTAGAAAAATCAGTAGTCAAGAAGAACAAATTCATAAGCAGAACGGACAAAATCAACGCCGTCGGCGACCACCACCTAACAAATCAAGGAGCAGACCATTACCTTCAAAGCAACATGAGACACGTTTCACACAAGAAGGAAATAAAGAATTTTACAGTGTACCTCGTGGGCTACAAAGTCTTGTTGCTCCATCAGAAAGGCCAACTAAGGCTCAAGGTGGAAGTACTGACATGTTTGGCATACCACACCCGGTTATCGATCACAGTATTTACTCCTACAGACCAGAAGGAGCACCAATAGATTTTAAGTCAAATTTTTTCAGTGTGCCACCAGAATTAGCAAAGCAGCATGAAGCTTCTGTGCGAGAAATGAACATGAAAGCGATTCCAGAATCAGCAAGAAATTTCTTTTCAGCTCCTCCAGACGTAGCATCTAAATTTCGTGACATTGATACAAACGAAAAAATAGATATGGTAGAAGGTAAACCTTCGATTAGTTCAGAACAAAATAAAGAACAACGAAGTCCAACAGTGCGTAAAGTAAGAAAGCCAAAGCGAAAAAATCGATATAATCCTCGTAACAAAGAGGAGAGAAATAGTACTGAAACTAGTTTTACTAGTACACGCGTGGAGACAACACAGCCTAGCACATCCTATAAAGAAAATATACCTGTGACCACAACAATGACTACGACGTTACCTCCTCGTCCTGTGTATTCCCCAAAACCAACTCAAGGTATTCAAACTACTACTCAACAAACTGGACCTATTTTTAAACCAAGATCACCTTTATTACCAAAAACTTTACCTGATGTTTCCAAATCACTTTTGAATGGTAAAATTGATATCAAAAAATTGAACGCGACTATATCAACATCAGTTTCAGTGTCAGGCCCATTCCAGAAACCTAATAACACCAATTCAGAAGAGTCATCAAACAAAAAGATCTTCTCTTCACAAAATGGTGGTTTGGCTGTGGTCAGAAGCAACCCTAAGCGAAAAAGGAAACAAAAATTTGGATCTGATGCAAATGAACATTTTGGTGCAGATAGCGATCCTAATTCTAAAGCAAAGTATGAAATCGCAGCTAGTGTTTTGGACATAATTAAAGCAACAACAGAAGCTGAGAAACATGGCGGATCAGGTTTCTATTCAAATAGTTACGATTTTGGAGAAAAATCGACTAAAATACCGAATTCCTGGACGGACATCCCATCTCTAGCAAGTTTCGAAAATAAAAGGATCGGCATGAGTTGAATACTTCAACGATTGTCTTGAATGCGTAATTCAATATTTGTAACTCATTTAGAATTTGAATTCATTTATTTCATTGTTATCTAGTTATTATTTTCATAAAAGACTATATTTTTTGCGCCATTAGTAATGGACGTTAGACGCAGAACACAATGTGTGTGTGTGTGATTTGAAATATTCAGAGTGGACAATTTTTCTAAATCAAAATGAACGTGATTGTTATCCTATACCTAAGAACTAATACAGAGGCATCATAAACTTTAGTGAACCAATGTTGCTGGCAATATGGGAACTTTGTTGCATTATGACAATAAAACTTGTTTTTATATGAAAATTATTTTGTTATTTGTGTACCAAAATGACATCAAAGACTACAATGAAATAGAAACCTTTCCATTCCCATTTTTTCACAGATTCGGAAAATATTAGATCTCAAAAATACTTTACTGAAAATTCAGTTTATATATTACATATACAATTACAATATTATATAAGTGTTAAAGTTTCCAGAACAAATTAACTCATCCAGAAGTTTCTTATACTTTTTTTAGACAAACAAAAACTATTAATAAAAATTATAACTGATAAAGAAAAAATCCTCAATTATTGTAAATAGATTTTTGGATAAATTCATGCAATTATTTTAAAAAGCATCTTAACTAAACTAGAGGATGAATTGTTCTTCCAGGATTAATTAAAAACTTGCCACAGAGTTTTAGTTTCTCAATCTTTCATCATTTTAACTCGTCAGTGAGATAACAATGTGATAAAAATGTTTTAACTCAAAAATAAATATTTTAACTGCCCAAAGTACATAATAAGAAATATTATAATTTTTTATAGCAAGAAAAATATAAAACATTATCTTGATATCGAAAAAAATTGCAGATGAAAATAAATCTAAATTGTAAACTATGTATAGATGTTGTCCAAAACTTAAATTTCCATTTGTGGTCATAATTCAAATAAAAGATATCAATTTGTAAGAGAAAATTTACTCTTACCTCATTCATCCTGGGATATTCAATCTAAATTCTATATACATGATCAAAGAAAAATTCTTTAATATCTATAGTTATCGATTTATTATTAAAAGAGTTATAGGAGGATAACATGGGATCTCAACCTGAAGTCATCCATGATCAATTGGCAAAGAGGGTTACATTATTTTAGATGATCGCTAAGATTTTCAACATTCATATTAACAAAGACCACATTATTATCGAATTACCTCATTTTGTTCCACTGGCTATCATGAAATCAAAGAGCGTAATCATCGATTAATGCTTTTTTACCGTATTTTTCTACGATTGCTAAGTTCAATTCACATTATGAGTAATAATTCTATTCATTGAAATTAAGATATATTTAAGAGAAAAAAACTCACAAAAGAGTATTTGTTGTTGGAATAATATTATATTGTTATATATTAAATTAATGTAATATTATAAAAGGAATTACACAGAATCAGGCTTATTTTTATTGTGTATGAGAGGGATTCAATAGGGAGTACTGAAGATTTCATTAATGGTAAAATCTATATAAAATTACTGATATTTTTTTCTGGTATTTCTAAAGATTAAGTAATTTATTTTTTAGTATATTAATTTCCATTTTTGAAATATATCCATTAAAAGACAGTAAAAAAAAAGACATTTATTCATTACACATAAAAATAGTCCATGCAGCTGACGAATCACCACGGTAGTAGCTACAAGTTTCTTGTTTCAATCCTTTATTAATAAAATGAAACCCGTGACTGGTTCACCTAATACCAGGCGCACACTTCTGCGTCTCACCGCAAACACAGTTATTTGTCTCACGCAATCACCAGTAAAGATGAAAGAATAACTCTGTAAATATTATAAATCCATAATCATAGAAAAATTTACTCTTTCATCTAAAAAAATTGGAACCCATTCAAATATATTGCTTCAACCAATTTGTCTCATTTCATATGACGTTAAAGTCACATGTCGAATATGCTAGATGATATTTTTTTATTAACCATAAAATGGTTGTTTCTTTCGTTTCACTTGAAATTATGACTACGCCACTTTATTACAATACTCATTGGTTTAAAATGTCCATGACGTTTTATAACATTTCATCAACGTCACAATATATTGAGACGGCGCCGACCGATGATTGTGTGGTTAGCGTTCATGACTCCTGAGAAGTGGGTCTCGGGTTCGAATCACAGTTCGCGCATGGATGTTACTTTCTTTTTGTGTTTCTCTGTCCGTTCTTCTAAAATGATGTATGAGTGTGGCTCACCCTATAAACGTGCTTGTGGTGGTAGGGTGTGGGTATTTAGTACTCCTTGACTGGTTCTCAGTTGACAATTGGGTAACGACAAATGAGTCGCAATTTCCGGCCTTCCTGGGGTGAAGGATTCATCACACAAATGCCTGACGTTGTTTTAAAAAAAAGTATTGAGACGTCATAAATCAACGCTCCCAAGGTGTCGCGTAAATCCGACTTGTCGATGGATTTGCTGCTTACCTTCAAATCACATTCTTCGAGTGGAGCAAACAATGCGAAGTTCACCATCGAATGTCTGAGGATATAGTCGACGTTCATTAATAAAACCATTTTTATATACAGATCAAAGCATCGGTTTGAAAAACCGTTTTCCATTAATTCAAGCTATTAACACTTTAACCATAGAACAGAAGCAAAAGCAAAATGAAAAAGACAACACAAAGCATCCATTTTACGGTTAACTTAAATCGACACAAGGACGATTTACACTTTCAAAAATTTCATTAAATAATAAAATTCTAGATTAATGGTTGCAGTATTTGAAAACAATCTCTTTTAAAACTTAAGAACAAAATCTTGCCTTCGTCATCATTAATTTGAATATTGGGAAGAAATCTGTCGAATAAAAAACACTGTTTCCTGGCAATTCATTTTTCTTTTCTTTTTCTTTTTTCTTAATTTGAATTGAACAGTTTATAAGCAGTTTTGCGCTGATATTTATTTCGCCATTTTGTGCATTTGTCTTCGGTTTGTCTCCAGTGTTGTCCATGATAAGCATTGCAGTGAAACTAAATTTTTTAAAACGTTGCAATCTACGCTTAACTGCTTGATATTTTTATCCCATGACAAATACCAAGTGTAAAATCGGCACCTGGTGATCATTTGAAAATGTTATAAAGAGATAAGTAATACTGAACTTACTTAAAATGACGTCAAGCTCAGATGTCGCAAGCCCTCGGTGATATATTCTGTTCGATACATCCGTTACATAAACTATGTTAAATATGAATATAATGGATTAGAAGTATTTCTGGGGTGATATTTATTTCGATATTTTGTTCGTTTGTCTCCAATCCATGCATGTTAGTTTCACATCTCAGTGAAACTAATTATGTAAAACTTTACTATGGTCAAGTAAAAGGGTGCCTCTAAATTTAAACTACCTAGTTATTTTGAAAAAAAGAAATAATTTGGCAGCCATCAATGTTACAATATTCGATAGATTTATTATTATGCATATCATTCCTTATAAAGCAAATCTGACCACAAATTAGTCTTTTCTTCGTCAAAATATTATTTTTTATTTATTTCATAAATACTCAGTTTATTCAAACGTAGAGGAATCTGCAACGGTTTTCTTATTATCAAATGTGAGATTGAAAAAAAAAAAAATCAATGTTAGATTATTATTACGATTTAATGTTTTTTAATTTGATTGAAAAAAATTGATTAAAAAATAATATACAGGATAGTTGATTGGTAAAATCCTAGGAAATCCCACACTCTTGGCGACAAACTGAAAAAACCCGCTAAGCCAGAACGAAATTCCAGATATAGTTTGGTTTACCATATCTAGTGTATCTAAGTAGGGTTATCAAGAATGGCGCAGGCCACAATTATCGCCAACCAAAATCATTCATGCCAAGTGTGTGAGCTCTGTAAGTATTTAACCGATTGATATTTTAAAAAGTACAATTTAGCTAAGAAGTATATATAAAAACTACGAATTTGGAAAGTAAAGCAAACATGCTGTTGCCACTGAAAAGAACCATATAAATGACGTAACATATAAAAATAATACAAAACAGGAGAAAAACCAAATCTGTCAACGAAAAAATCCAAAAAGCAACAAAAACTCAAATTAACAGCACTAAAATCAAAACAAAGGACGCTAGATTTGCCGAGAAATCTTCTTGGAGAAGAGGTATGATACTTATACCTATCATAAAAATGCATAATATGAAAAGAAAGGGGAGAAATCCATTATAAATATTCATTTGAATTGTTAATATATGCATTTTGAAAACTTGGCTACAAACGAAATTCCCAAATAAAAATTTATCATGAAATCTGGAATCTACTAAGTAAACTATGACAACCTTAAAAATTTGTCTCAAAAATGATAAATCTAGTAAAGCAGTTGTTTTCTTACAGAAAACCTAATAGAAATCTCTAGCGTTCATTAGATAATGAGTGAGAGTTACAGCAACTCGAGCTCTGACCTCACATAATGTTAAGTGTATGACAGTTGCTTGGACGGATACAGAGACATCTCTAATTACAACAACTTTTCTAATCAATGTACATTGATCTTAATTGATTGAGGTTGACTTCACAGCAGTTACGAAAACATTTTAATCACTGTACTATTACTTTCTAAATTCGTTTCTTTTCCCGTTAACACTTATTTTATGTCAATATTTTACAAAAAATTAGTTTATGCATAGTTACATACTGAATAAGGATGCATTTTTTAACAATTATAATTTGCTTTCACTTTAATCTAAATAATGTATTTGAGAATCAATTCTACATTAAGTACACTTTGCTTATCGGAATTTTCAACTCCGTGAGTAAATTTTAAGAAAAAACTGAAAATCATTTACGTTTTGTGCAACAACTCACTGTGTGGATTTAAGACTTTTCTTACGAATCAATTAAAGACAAGTTTATTATCAAATAAATTAAAATTTTATTTAAGTACTAAAGAGTAAAGACCGCTTCTCTCAATAAAGACCGCTTCTGAAAATAGTGTGCCCAGATTTCGAGGAAAAAATGCGATATGAGAAAATAACGGTATTTACTTTTAACTCACCTTTATTTGAAATGTTATTTTACATTTTGAAATAAATCCTCACACATAGATCAACTAAAATCAAATAGAATGTAGTATAGACAATTGAAAAAATTCTTCTCAGAGTTAGTTATTAAATGCTAAATCATTTATATAATATGTATATTGAATCCATTGATTTACAACATAATTTATTAGCAATAAGCAGTTGATGACAACAAACTCAAGGCAACGATAATTTCCGAAAAACGTTTTACTTGAAGAATACTTGGAATTGTTCCTCTTTAGCGTAGATTGAACCTCACTATAGCAGAAAATCTTCTGATGCCTATATCGTAATGCATTGTTTATACGATTTTATGGTGTTATTCAAAATACAGAAAAAAAGGTATATATATATATATATATATATATGTGTGTGTGTGTGTGTATATACATATATACACTCATATCCTTCAACAGGAAGTAGTACCCATGATAATACAAGATAACGATGTAAGATTTTCATGGATAATTATCCCTAAAGTTACTTTAAGCAAATGTGGATTAGACTAAGTCTTACAAAATAAAGTAGATCGAAAACTACGAAAAGCTTCGAGTTCCGATGTGGGAATAAAGCACAAAAACTGTTGAACCGCAGAATGCTA
This sequence comes from Latrodectus elegans, assembly GCA_030067965.1. Taxonomy (NCBI): domain Eukaryota; kingdom Metazoa; phylum Arthropoda; class Arachnida; order Araneae; family Theridiidae; genus Latrodectus; species Latrodectus elegans. The sequence goes on from CM057816.1 coordinate 23,528,601, forward strand.
ATTATTCAGCTGGGAAATTTGCTTTAACAGATACTATATTTATGCATTCTTAGCCAAGGCATGAAGTTGGAAACTAAGATTTTTGCAATAACATCAGAAATAGATATGAATATTAATATTCTAATGAGCAAGTAATATGAGCTAATTAATCGAACATAACAAGAAACAGACATGGTGAGATTTCAAGTTTAAATTAAAAAATGAAGATGGCTATTTATTACATAGTTAACCAATTTTAGGTTGGTCCTAGCAGGATCCATACCCTTGGAGGGAATTATTTTAGTTGGCGTTAATTGTGGTTTGCATCACTCATGGTAACCCTATTTCGATACACTAAATGTGTTAAACGAAACTATTTCTGAAATTTCGTACTGGCTTGGCGCTTTTTTTCAGTTTGTCGCCAACGGTGTGGGCTCTCCTATGATTTTACCCACAATTTTAGTTTACAAAAATTTTAATGCCCAGCAAATTTGATCACCATCTAATACTTTCGTACAAGGAGATATGATATGCAATAAATCAATTTAATAATATGAAAGGCAGTCTCTCTTTTAAATGTTTTATTTATAAGCCCATGAAAGATACAAACACTGTAACTTACTATAATGCGCTTGCTATTCTTTCCATTCTAATAAGTAAAATTTTGAATATTGCTCATTTGACACAGATGCCATATAATCCAGGATTCCAAGTTTTGGATTTTTTGGGAGATGAAGAACTGTTGCTAAGATGACGTATTGTGATGTGCAAGATGACGTAAATACTAAAGTTACCCCCAAATTGAATTTTCTGCATAATTTTTATAGGTTTATATCTATGACGTAATAAAAACCAGGTTGTCAGATATATATCTGTCAAAAAATCACTAAATTCAGAATTTGGCACTCTGGATTGGACGACATCTGTACCGTTCATTTTATAAGTTTAAAACTATAGATACTAAATTCTTGCTTAAATATTAAATATACATGTAATATGCCTGTATCTGATATCTAAATATGTTAGTATATATATATATATATATATGAGAATGCGATGGTGGCCCACCCCCTGTGGTGCACCCGTGGCAACGCCTCGGTGGCTAAGAGGTCGCTGTTTCTGGCCGGTTCCTATGTTATCAGGGAACAATAGATTAATAGACTCTGTTGCAGTTGTAAGTGTCTACAATCTAATCCAATTTGCATAAAATGCTTTTGTGATTATTTCTGTGGTTATATTTTCTAGTGGTATCACTTCTATCCAGCAAGTAAAACGATCGATATTTAAACAATAATTATTCATATTTGACAGTGGCTATGGTGCAATTACATCGATATGGATAATGCTAAATCTTTCATCATTTTTCAAATGAGTGGAATTTAATCTGTGTGTAACGAATAATTTTATTATTTTTTTGGCAACTAGTGCAAGATTTAGTCCATTTTGTAACATCTTTAATATTCTTCTTGATAAATTTTGATGTTACTTGTTTCACTGTTGACTTAATGCCAAAATGGTTCAAATCACGTATTTTGTGAGTCATTCATTCGAGATGATTGTGGTATGAACATCATCTCGAATGATCATATTTTTGTGAATTCCATTAAATACTTCCACAAGATATTTTTTATTCTTTTCTTCCGTTTCGGACGCTATTAGGATATTATCCAAACACAGAAAAGTAAAATACTTGATTAATAAATCTTTGAAACGTGTAACGACCATTTCTTTAGATAAAATTCATTACGTTAAACTCAAAAGTACAAATGGTGTTGTTATTGCATTTTTCAGTTTGTTTTCTTTTGCAATTGGAATTTGGTAATAGGCTTTAAATAAATAAAGCTTAAAAAATATATTTACCTTTTAAAATATAATGGAAGTCTTTAATTTTCTGGGTAACGATCTGGTAGTGTGCTATCATTTAAGCGGTGATAATCTCTACATGATCTTAAAGAACCATCTGGTTCCGTGACTAAATGGAGTGGACTTGACTATGGTGATTTTTATGGTCTTGGAATATCATTTTTCTAACATAAATTTCAATTCTTGTTTAGATATTTTTAATTTTTTTAGAATCTAATTATCTTACTTTCGAATGAACTAATTTGTAGTTGTTCTTTAATGATCAACATTATGTGTGTGTGTGTGTGTGTTTTGTTTTAGAATTTAATGAATCAGGTTTTGTCATTTCCAGAAATTGTGCCAAAATCTCAGAAAATTTGCAGAATTTTTCTTAAATTATTTACATATGATTCATTGGCTGACAGTGGAACTTCTCACCACCAATGTTCAGTTCAATTACACCGTCTATTAATTTTTTTGCTTTTAATATCAATGAGTAAATTAAATCGATTAAAAAAATCTATGTTTAAAATACCTTTATCGACTTCCGCTATTATAAATGGCCGTAGAAAATCACGACGAAGTCCCAAAACAAGAAATAAAATTTTGAGCTCAAAACGCGCGTGGAATTTTAAAATATAATACAAAAATTAAAAGTGAACACGGGTACATTTATCGAGAGCCTCAAATACTCCTTCAAAGAGCCGCATGTTTGCCACCCTCTCTCTACTGTATATTTTTTAAGTTAATTTATAACGTTTTCCAGAAGCTTCTTTTTCGATTTTTCAGTTGATCAATTTCTTCAAAAAGAGTATTTCGCTTTCCTTATTTCCTGCTTTTTTTTTGGTACTTTTAATTCATTTAAATATAATTCATACTTTTATCAGGAACCAGCAGTAAAACTAAACAGGTCTTTGTTAATTATTAAATTATTGACACCTCGTATGCAATAATGCTCCTAATTGGACAATGCTGATTATAGTTAAAATAAATTTTTCAAAACTTTATTGTAAGCTTTTCAGATGGAAAATACTTTTTTATCAGGTATTTCGCGGAAGCGTATAATACGCGCAAGGAAATTCGAAACATTTTTAAACATAAGGGGATTATATATACAAGAAAATACAATAACTACTTTCCATAACTGACAATATTTTTGTTTATTTGAGAGTAAGTTAAAATAAAAAGCATCCATTCCGTCTTTAATAGGATCAAATTTCTCATCAATACAGTCAGTTGAAAAGTAATTTTAATTCTGACACAAAATTACAAAATCTTTTCTTTCTTTCTTTTTTTTTTTTCTTTTTTCTAAACAACGAAAAAGCCAATCTTTTTATAGCTTTTCCAAAATCTCCTCTTTGATTATTAAAAACATTTTCCCACAGGCATATTAAATTACTTATTTCAGTCTTTATTTCATTGTTTAACAACAAAACATCCTGATTCACTGAAATTATATACAATTTTCACAAAGAAAGATATAGAAAGAATATTTTAAATAAATGTTTTATATATTTAAAATATTAATAGTCAATGAATTTTATACAACATAAAGGACACAGAGACAAATAGAAAAAGAATCAATTAAAATCGCGCCAGTGATTGCACCACATGACAATTTTATTCTTAATTATTCTTCACTTCACTTTACATGCATAAATCTAAATACAGTGTTCCCTCGCTACTTCGAGCTTCATGTTTTGTGGCTCCAGCGCTTTGCGGGTTTTTCCAAAATATTCATGATCAATAAAATAGTACCATGTCGGCAGCCACATTGAAGAAAGGAACGTTGTTTCATGTTGATGCGCGAGAGAAAATGATCCCTGCATGTCAAACAAAGAGATATGTTGACTCAGAGTACATACAACAGACTCTCATAAAGGCGTTTGATTGGTTTCCGATGCCACATTTGAAATATGAATTTTAAATATTCATGATTAAAAAAAAGGCATGTTTCTTGTTACAAATTTCAAATAAAAAAAATTAATAATATAAAATTTTAAAAATTCAATTTAAAATAAAAGTTTAAGTGTGAAATAAATATTAATAAAATAGTTTGTAAAATTATATACACATCATCAATGTATATAATTACAAACTATATATTTTATTTTACTAAATAATTATTTGGGACCTTCAAAACAATTTTAATTAAAATTCCTATTAATTTTACATTTACTTATCAAATTAATTAAAAAAATTGGAATTAGTGATATATTTTAAGAATTATTAGCAGTATTAAATAAATAATTATGAAATTCTAAATTCAATAGAATTTTCATAACATATGATATCTAGTTAAACTAAGATGATCAATTTAAAGAATTGAATTAAAAGAAGGTTCTCAATCACTATTACTTCATTGATATATATATATATATATATATATATATATATATATATATATATATATATATATATAAAAACATTAGTTATATGATGAATTTATTAACAATTTTCTTAGATGCTACAGATATTTTCCAAAAATTTTTGTTAAAATACTTAAGAATCATTTAGATTAGAACAAAAACATAATAAGAATCTTATAGTTATAAATATAATGAACAATAAAGCATTAAATAAATTGAAATGTTTGTCATGAATTCATATGTGAGCATATATGAAAGCTGATAATAGCTGCATGCACATGCACACACACACATATATATTCCCATAAAAGTTTATTAAATTAAACGTGTCTTTTCTCCATGTGCTATGTTAGCTGAGACTAAATTATTATGTACACTTATCACATATATAATTGTCTAAATTTCAATTTTTCATACTTTTCTTCAAGTTCATAGTTAACAATCATTAAGAACAAAGAAATAGACTGAAAATTTTCTAACTAATTAAGAGTTATGCTGATTAATTAACAATGATTACAAGTTTTTTTCTCTTTCTCTCTTATAGTGAATAAAAATGAAAATTTTTTTTCTCCCAAAAGAAAACAATGATAATAGCTAAAAATATGAAATCCAAAAACAAAATAAATAGATAACAAATAAATTATGTTTTCAGCAATATTAATTATTTGTATTATTTAAATACATAGCTTCCCTTACATGTTTTCTAAGCACAACTTTTTAAGGGGTATTTAAATGTATAAACTTGAAATTTTTTCAAAAAAGATGTGCAACAAATATAACATTCTCTCTCTTCAGAAGTATTTAAAATCAATTAATGTACAGTACAACATCTTTAAAATAATATTGAGGATATTAATTTATTTAAATAATATAAAATAGGGATAACTTGAACAATAATCCTTAGGAAATTAAAATGCATGTTGACAACAATATTTCGTTAATATCAAATGTGCATTTTACTTTATTCTCTAAGATGCCTCTCACTTTATAATAGTAATTTCATGTACTAGATAGTAAAAATACAGTTCAAATTTAAGAAAGATTTATGAGCTAAGATGAGAAAAGCAGCATAATGAGATATTTTTTACAACATAAAGAAAATAATTTAGTTTTCATTGATTTCAATTTAAAATGTATAAATAATGTAATTAAGTGGTGCTTAAAACTATTTAAAATAATAATTTTATAGTTACTCTTTAAAAGATAATTTAATTTTCATTTCCTAATTTAATACATAACAGTTATCTCTTTCTTTCCATTTACAAATCTGATCTAACTCCAAATCCTGGACCTGGGGGTGGTTCAGTCAAGGAAGTCAAGCCATTAGCTGGTTCACAAGCTAGTCTTCCACTGCGGGGGCCTGCTTTTGGAACTTTTCCTTCTTTTAAATCATTCAAAATTTCATCAACATCCTCAAGGGTTAAATCTTCATAATAATTGTCATTTATCTGCAGCATTGGTGCATTCACACAAGCACCAAGACATTCCACAACATTCAAAGTAAACATTCCATCTTTAGTGGTACCTCCCACATCAATGCCTAAATTTTTTTTACACCTTTCAGTGACATCTTCAGCACCTCGCAACATGCAAGGTGTTGTGCCACATACTTGCACATGATATTTACCAATGGGATCACGATTAAACATTGTGTAAAATGTAGCAACTTCATACACCCTCATATATGGCATTTTCAACATATCTGCCACATAATGCATGGCTGAGATAGGTAACCATCCATACTGTCGTTGGGCTAAATCTAATAAAGGAATAGTTGCTGCTGCTTCATGACCTTCTGGATAAATACTTATTATTGATTTAGCTCTTTTCAAATTTTCAGGTGTAAATTCAAATGGAATGTCTGGATTATTTTGCTCAGTATTACGATGAACATATAATTTGTCACTATTAAATGTAGATGAAGTAGAAATCATACAGGCATTAACATGCCTGGGAGGTTTCTTCAATAAATATTGTTGTCCGCATCGAAAAAAGGATCGAGCAAGACTCTGCATTTTAACTATCCAACTGAAAATTAAAAAGAAATACCTTTAATAATGACAAATATTTTAAATAATTAAAATAAAATATTTAGCCTTTAATAAAAATAGAAGTTTCTATATAAACTTAAGAAACCACAATTTATAAGATTTAGATATAGTTAGAATACAACCTAATAGCTAAAGATTGTTAGACATTTGATCAATAACAAATTACTTTATGGGAGGACTTTTTATAGACAGTATGTTGTACTCTGGGGAAGAAAACTGTCAGTGTAAGTATTTACCAAATTTTTTCAATTTTTCAGATAGAAATACATTTATCAAACTATTTGGTAACAGCTAATAACAAACCCATGAGCTATTTCTCCAAAAGTAGTAAATCTAGATATTTTTATTTAAGTCCATAAATATTTAAGCAAATACATAAGTATTTTGAAATAAATAGATTTACCACAAGATTATAGAAGAACTCAGTTACTGACGATCAACAGTTGACACTATTTATTCATTAAAAACCAATGGTTATATGTCAATTTTAAATGAAAAAATTGCTTTAAACAAAGCTATTTAGATATGTATTACATATTATGTGTGATACTAAATGATGTTCTTGAATTCAGCAACATGTTAGAAATAAATAAGAATAATCATTGTAATAATTGTATTTCAATTCAAAGAATTCTAAAATTCTTTCTTTCAAAATAAAATCTTGAAAATTTAATTACTTGAAAACATTTTCAGCATAACTTATTAATTAACAGGCAATAAATAAATATCACATTCTCCAACTTAAAAAACACTTAATTTTTAATAAAAAAAATATTGACTTTTGATTAATAAAAGTTTTTAGTTTTTCATAATTTTCTGAGAACAAGAAAATTTAGGAGTAACTTTACGGTTCCTTTACTATTAACATTCATATGAAATAAAAACAAAAATTTTAGAAGTTATATTTGGAAATACATTAAAAAATTTAAATTTTTACTGTCATTAAAAAAAAAAGTTAAACCAAAAACACTTTATTTTGAACCATTCTTTTACCTTCCTTAATGTATTAATAAAGAGAAAGCATACATTGTATACCTCAAAATAACATTGAAAAATATTTAAATATAATATTTTTCAATGTTATTTTAAGATATAAGTAATGCTCTTTTCTAAAAAAATTTTTAAAAAAGCAATTTTTTAATGGGTTTAAAAGTATTTGACATTTTTTATTTATTTTAATAAATTTTTGATAAAGAGCACTTCAAAATTATATCACTTGAAAACTTTCAAAAACTTTGAAAATTCCTGGGAATTTCGAACTCTTGCATAACCGTTTTTTTCACTTCTTCAACACTACCACAACATTATCCTAAGAATTGACAAGTGGTGCACTGCACTTAGAAAGTCAATTTTATATGGCAATTTTAACCAATAAGAATTTTCTTTACAAAAATATCCTAATTAATACAAAGTTATTGATTATACTCTGACACAGGGTGCAAGACAGAATTAAATTATGTGGGAGAAATTCCAAATGAATTGCTTTAAAAAATCTGGAATTTAAACATCTGCAGTTCAATTAGTTAACCACAATTCGAAGAATTTATGATTCTCCATCAAAAATACATATCACTAAGTTTGTCAACAATAAAATAAAAATTCGATTAAAAATAAACACAAATGTGATTTGCAGAAAAAAATTTGCAAAAGAGTTTTAAAAATTTCTGTTTGAAATTGGGGAATTAAAATTATTGGTCTGTGAAATAATTGGCCTATATTTCAGGGTGTGACCCTTGGTTTCTTACCAGGTTGGGTAAAATCAAATATGGTGCGATAAAAATAAAATATGTGTAATTTTTTAAACTATGTATCACTACATAGTGTTTTCAGCTGCATTTTGGTTTCTTAAACATGCATAAAAACATGTTTGGGTAGAAAAAATCATTAATTTTTACTAAGTGGCATCCTGAAATAGATTTTCTCCTTATAGGACCATTATGAGAACAAGAACTAATTCGTACACTTGTGAGTTTATAAATCTCAGGTTTGTAAGAGAAAGCATATACTGTATACATTATACTTCAAAAATACACTATGTAAAAGTGAAAATGAAATACATAAAACATATGTCTAGAAAGTTCTAAATGTCAATAAAAATAGGAACAGTAAAAAACAGTGTGAGATTCATTACTACATGATACACTTTAAAGAAAAGATTCAATACATTTTCCGTAGCTATCTTGGTCAATCTTGATGGAAATGTATTCAGCAAAGCATCTATATAAGACTCAAAAAATATGTGTATTATCTCAAGAGGGATAGAGGATTGATTTTATCTATCATTTGCTATAATTCATCTTTTAAAAACAAGTCATTCACATATTGTGTGTGTGTTTTCAGAGGTTCACGTACAGCATCAATCAATGTGTTGGCTGATTTGTGGTGTGTAGCGTTGTTATTCTGTTGATAAATGACACATGGTATTAACTGAAAAATAGTGATACAAAGTAGAGGTTGCTATTTATATATCACTGAACCCTCATATTACCCATGTTAACCATGTGATGACGTTGCCCTTAATCATGCCATGCGCTATGGTGCTACACAAACATAATCAGATGAAATATCTCAAAAAGTTGACAAACTTTGTCATAACTCATATTATAATTCATTTGAAAACACTAAATCTTGTCACTTTTAAGTCAGGAGTAAATAGAAGTATCTATGTTTGGTAATCTAATTCAAAAACATGAATGCCAATCAATAGATGTTTTTACTTTTAATAAGAATTATGTCAAATTATATCATTAATTGGCAATGTTGCCAATATGAAAAATTAAATGAGTTTTTAAATGCAGTTCATTTTTGTCATTTCAATCGTGGTTCTTAACAAAATAATTTTATTTTTGACAGAATTCTTCTAATGTCATTACTTTACTTTAAATCACAGTTAATGTAAAATATTTGAGTATGTCCTTCATGAAATAAAAGATAAATATCAAAAAATTTATATATATATATATATATATATATATATATATATATATATATATATATATATATATATATATATATATATATACAAAAATTCAACTTAATTTTTTTCACATTTTATAGAATTATTGCTTAGATTAATTTTATATATTCCAATTTATTCACTCAAATCAAATATTGCACACATAAAATTTATATCTGTAATCATTTCTTTGCAAATGATGTCATTAGATTGTACATCAAATTTAAAATTAATAAGGTATATTTTGAGTTTTCTGGCAGAAGATAATTATCAGAAAACGAAATAAAATTAAATAGCATTAAAATGAATTGCACATTCTACTGAAACATTAATACTTTTCAAAAAGTACAACTTTAGTAAATTATTTTACAGCTTTAGTTTCACAGAAAAAAATAAATTCCTAATAATAGCTGTAATATTTATTATGTATCAAAGGCCTTTTACAGAGGACATTAATCTTTAAACACTATGCAATGACTTTTTTTTATAACATGTTCTTTTGCTTAATTCAGAAATATAAAAAAATGATCACATTATTAATTTATAGTAAAAGTATAGCTAAGCGATTGATCCCACACAGCATAAAGAATCTATTTTGAATGTGTTTTTACGATGAAATAAATTTGAATTGGAAGCAAATTTCAGTTGAAAAAAACTCTATTATTTACATAACTGATTAACTACTAATAAGCATGTTTTATAATTCTCCTTTTTTTCTAATTTTTTCTTTTTATATTTATAAACAGGAGGAATTTCAATATTTTTATTTCATTTCGAGGTATTTTATTGTACAAAACATAAAAGTAAACATAGATTTTTTGTAAAATTTTATTTACTTTCATAATGCAGAAATATGCCTGATGTTTGTTACATAATAATTATTTAAACTAGCACTCTATTTAAAGTTATATGGATGATAAATATTGTCACTGAATAAAGTTATTGACAGCAGATAAACAATTATCAAAAATCTCTTATTGGCTTGAAAATAAGATTGTATTTTCAAAATGAAAATTAGTTGAAATAACAAATTCTATCCATTTCAGAATAAATAAGTCAAAATATAGAATTTATTTTACACAATAAACATGGAACCTTTAAATTTTATCTAATAAATTTATTAATTACATACTTCTAATCAAAATGCTTCATAAATAATAGCAATAATTTTAAACCAGAACTCACCAGGAAACTCTTGTTTACGCACTAACACTATGACTTTCAAGATAAACCTAGTTTAGATGTTTTTGTACTGTATAGTTTTTTCTATATTGTATAGTTTTTAATTTTAATATATTTTTATAATTTTGAATGCTATTTAAGATTTTAAAAATGAAAGCAAGTTTATTATGTTAAAAACTTATAATATTTAAAAAATATCTCAATAATGTGGATAAATGGATAAAATAATTTGGCAAAAAAATCAATAAAAGAAGAAATCCTCTCTAAATTTGACAAAATTTTGCATTGTTTTATAACACTACGAAGAACATAATTTAACTGCTGAAAGTTACTATAAAGCATTTGAACGTACGAAATAATTTGCCTTCCGTCAGTTTATGTAATTAATCTGAAAGATAAATCTTTTGGAGATATTTCAAAAAACTTGTAAGCACACGCAATTCATCACTCTTGGTTCAATAGAATTAAGGTTAATCTAAAATCTGAAGAAGGCAATTCTATCATTAGACTATGGAAAGCAATAAAAAAAATTTGTGGTATTCTTGCCATCAAACCCTTCCAAGGGATAACAGCATGATGCAGCTTGAGCGGCATATCATGTTATTATCTGCCATCGATCAAAGAGCATATATAGCCTTACCCTATCAGAATTTTTCACTATTTAAATAAGTTTAGAATTATATAGTGATGAAAATTTTAAAAAAATTAAGTTGAAGGAAATTAAAAAAAATGATGCTGAAGACTACTTGAGCAATTCTTTTTCATTTTTACGTGTTTGAAAGTTATCGAGAAATATTGTATTTAAATAACTTCTGTTCTTTTATACTTGAATTGATTCGAGATTATTAGGATAGGTTAGGAACTGTTATTTTCTTACAGCAAACCTGAAAGAAATCTCAAGCATTCATTGGACGAAAAGAACGAGTTGCTCAAATATTTAGTTGTGACGTCACATAATGTTAAGTCTACGGGAGTTGCTCAAACTGAAATCTGGGCAACTCTAATGTAATAGGGGCTTAAGGTTACGACAAAAAACTGTTTTGGAGCTTTATGCTCATGCATGATTATTGTTGACAAATATTTTGTTTTGAAGAAACAAAATATATATCTTATTTTGTTTACTATGGACAGTAATTCATATTTTATCTATTTTTTTTATTATTTAAATTGTATTTTTTATAATTTAAAAATACATTACTTCGTTACAAAAGCTGGCAACTAATCGTATATAATCCTGACTTTCGTGCTTGTTTACATTTTTCAATTCACATTTCGCTCTATCAGTATTTAGTCTCTGTACAACGAGAACAGTAGTACTATATATATTAATTTCTATTCTTAAACGTAAAAATTCGGAAGCGTTATTTACTTTTCTTAGTTTTACAAATGATTTATTTAAAGTTTTTCCTTCTTTTTATTCAAAATTAATAAATTTCCTCTATCTTTAATCTATTTAATCTAGAGTTTTAACAAAAATAATGGATTCTTCTGATGAAAGCAATCCTTGGCCTGACGATAGTAGATCTGATCAAATACATAGTTATTCGAAACCTCCTGTGGCTAAAGACTTGGACAGTGACGATAATGATGAAGATGAATTATTGTATTGCATTTGTCGAAGTAAAGACACAAGTCGTTTTATGATTGGGTGCGATAGTTGCAATGAATGGTATCATGGTGACTGCATCAGTATAACGGAAGAATATGCAAAAAACATTATGCAGTTTTTTTGCTTAATGTGTCGAGAACGAGATCCAAGCTTAGCCATTAAATTCATTGAAAAGAAAGAAAAGTCCACCAGTAAAAAACAAGATACAGACGTGGTTAAAAAATTTTCTGTGACATTTGAAGATGATAAAAAGAAGTCAAATCGAAGATGTGGTGAATGTGTTGCTTGTTATCGAACAGAAGATTGTGGACGCTGTGACTTTTGCAAAGATATGCGGAAATTCGGAGGACCCAATAAAATACGACAGAAATGCCGACAAAGACAATGTATGAATTTTGGAATCAATTTAGGAAAAAAACCAAAGCATTTTCAAGGACCTCTGAATGAAGATACTGAAGATAATGACCCCTCTTTTACATTTGTTGAACCACCTTTACCTGTTTTGCAAGCAAAAAATTCTAATGACGAAGATGAAGATGATGATAGAGATGCTGATTATGACCCTTATAGGAAAAAGTCTTCCCATTCTGGTCCGCGACACAAACGAAGGTCTAGTAGGCAAGCAGACAAACATCGAAGCAGGAGAGTTGATCACAGGAAAAAGCACAGTGAGAAAGAGAAAAATTCAAGTAAGAAAGATAATGATAAGCTTCGACAATGTTTTGGACCTGGATGTATATTTCCTGCATTGCCTAACTCAAAGTACTGTTCTGATCAGTGTGGAATGAAATTAGCCACAAATCGCATTTATGAAATTCTTCCTCATAGGATTCAACAGTGGCAGAGGTCAGTAAGTGTTGCTGATGAAAACAATAGAAAAGCTTTAGAGAAGATACGCCGAGAGCTACAAGAAGCAAAAGATCGCTTATCTGAATTGAATAAAAAACAAGAGACCCTAGAGAGGGTGATAGAAAAAGCCAAAAGGACACCAATTGCTGCAGATCAAGACAACTTGGAAGGTGAGTCTGAGGAAGCCGAAATCAGCATATATTGTGTCACATGTGGGCATGAAATAGGTGCGAAAAATGCCTTGAAACACATGGAAAAATGTTTTAATAAATATGAAAGTCAGACTTCTTTTGGTTCATTTTACCAAACAAATATTGAAGGTAGCAACATTTTTTGTGACTATTACAATTCTCAGCAAAGAACTTACTGTAAGCGTTTGAAGATTTTATGCCCAGAACATTCTAAAGAGCCCAAAGTTTCAGATGATGAAGTTTGTGGTTGTCCATTAGTAGATGGTGTTTTTAAGCCTTCTGGTGAATTTTGTCGTGCTCTTAAAAAGAAATGTGTGAAACATCATCAGTGGGAGAAATTTAGAAGAGCAGAAATAGATCTTGATAAAATGAGAGTTCTTTTTAAATTAGATGATTTAATAGAACAAGAAAGAAGCCTTCGTCAACAAATGGCAAATCGATGCAGTGTATTAGGCTTAATGCTTCATCAAACTGTTTCTCATGATGACTTATTGCAGTTGTAATTTTGGTAGTCAGTATTTTTTACCATTAATTTATACATTTATGGTTTTAATAATAAGAATGATTTAATGCTTACAAATGAAATTTTTTACAAATAGTAAATATTTTGAATTGATATGAATTTGAATGCTGATGTAAAATATATAGAATTAATCAAGTCTTTGTATTTCAATTATGAATTTAAATAGAGGAATATTGATTTGCCTTTTTTATGAAATTTAATTATATGTGAAAGTTATTTAAGTATATGTATTTAAAATCTAACTCTAATTGTATAATGAAAATATTGTAAATTGATAATTCATTATTTGTTTGTATAAGCTGAATGAAGGTATAAAAATTATGCATCCATTATTTTAAACTGTAAATTACATATGCCTTAAGAAATTAACTAATTAACATGTCTAAAGTACAATTATAAAAGCAGAAAAAAATAAACTTATTTTGTATTTAAAATTTGTTTCTGTCTATAATTCAGAATAACCTTTATTGGATAAAAGCTTACAAACTAAAACCACATACATGTTTTGAATCCATATTAATATCTAGTATGGATAAAAATTTCATATATTAACAATAACAATTTCTTAACCATTTTTTTTTCCAGATTTAGAAAGTAAATCGCATGTTTTTAAAAGAAATTATGTTTTCAAAAAATTATACTTAAAGAAATTAGCTCTTTTAATATTTATGTTTTAAGAAAACAGTTTTGATCATCTCAATTTTAATATTTGCTGTGACATTTCATATGGGACAAAACTTTTTTAAAAGGTGCATTTGTATATATAATTTGAAATAAAGACTTGTTGCTTCCAGAAAAACAAATTATCCAAGTATGCAAGTAAAAAAAATTTTCTTTTAACTTTGTAAAATTGGATAAAAAAATTTTTTTTCCTTGGCACACTATAGAAAATAGTTTGTAATGAAAAAATGCATAAAATTTCTTTCAAGCATAAAACTTGTTTCATAAATAATTTAAAATTTCCTCTAAAAAAATTTTAAAGTTAAACATAAAAGCTGAGTATATATTTAGGAATTCAAAATCCTATGGACAAAAAGCTGTAACAAATTTTAATAAAAGATGAATATTTTGATTAAAAGTAATAGTGAGTGGTTTATCTAAATCCACAATTAGTGTGTCTCATTTTTTTAGCATTGTTTGTTTTGATCATTTACTTTTTTTTTTTTTTTTTTTTTTTTTTTTTTGCTAAGTGAACTGATTTAATTTAAGTAATTTTCTTTTGAAAGACTACTTTCATGACATTTTTACTGATGACTATTATGTTGTGTGGATGCTTATTTTTACAAACTCATAGGGACTGATAAAATAGAAAAATAAGTTAGCTCTTATTTTTTACTAAACTGTTCTCTTTATAAAGTTTTATTGGAAAAAAATTATTTAGTTATTAAAATTATTTCACTGTGTAAGAAACATTTAAAATAAAATTCACATTTTTAAATAGCTCTTACTTTCATTTTATTAATAAAGATTCAGGCAAAGTAATATTTTTTTTTCAAAATTATTTTTATAAAAGCAGATTTTTCTATAATTTTTTGCATAAACAAGCTTATCACTATTGCTATTCATAGAATAATTACCTCAATTTTGTTACCATTCTTTTTTCTCAGGCAGTTGCATCCTTTTTCTTTTTGTTCGTTATCGAAAGTTCTTTTTCATGCTTATTCGCTTTTTTTCGATCATATAATCATCTGATATTACTTTTACATACAAATTACACATTCAAAATGTCCTAAAATGAAATTTCGTGCAACGTTTCGTTTCTTTGTTCAAGTTCGTGGATGCTCATTTATAAAGCATATCTTCGACCACTTATTTCCTATGCCTGCCCTATCTGGGGTTACACCCACGATAATAAAATTAAAAAACTGGAAACTCTTCAAAATAAAGCCCTCAAATGGGCAGTTAAGGCCCCCTGGTTCATTAGAAACCAAAAAATCGGACAAGAATTAAAAATCCCTACCCCGAGACAAGAATTCTTCGCGAAAATAATGTATAACGTGATTAAAAATAGTGATAAAACTAATAACGAAACAATAATTAGCCTTCCGTCCTATAATGACCTAAGTACCCATAATAGATTGCATCCTCTCTCATTGCTCAGATATTGCCCAAAGTTTCCTCACCAACCACCATGAAGTAAACTGTAAATAGAAAAAAAAATTATCTTTAATAACTACTTCTTTGTATGGAATAAAAAAGACTGCTAAAAAGATAAAAGGATTTTTTTTTGTTACATCTCATTCTATATGTGGGAAAAAAAACTATTTAAAATCAAAAAATGATGATGAAAAATGCATATATAAGTGTGCATACTAAATGTATATAAAAACAGATTTTTTTTAAATATACATGCATATGTAAATAAATAAAATATATAAAAAAAGATAAATATATTTTATTAGAGACCAATTTATACATTGTAAATATTATAGCGTGTATAAATTCTTGTAAATACCTTTACCTGCTCTTATGTAACTATTCTTATTTCTCTCAATTTATTCCTTAACTATTTCCTGTATTATTCTATTAGTTTCATTTAATTTAAATATATAAATGATAAATTAATCAACAATAATTTTTTTAAATTCTGAAATTTTATGAAAAAACCATAGTCCCGTCCATTAAAATATCAAACTCATTTTAAGCCAATCAGATTCAAGTTATAGCTCACTAACCAAGAACCAGCTATCTAATGAGGATAGAGGATCGCCAGATCCAGGGACCTTTGAAAACTGCCAGCCGGCAATCACTTCAAGTTCGTGGATGGATACCCAACATGCATGAACATAAATTTTTAACTAACATATTGTGTAATGAACTAACCAAACTAACAAGAAATAACAAAACTGGAAAAAAAAATAAAGAGTAGGAAATTAACCCTGTACATAATTATTTTTCACTTGTATTATAGTCAAATATGATAATTCTAATAATTTTTAAATTTTTCTTTGACTAACAAACTAACACTCATTTTATTTTTTCTTTTCTAAACGTCTCTGTACAAACTTGTACATGCTTATGTATGTACTACAATCTCGATATTTCCTCTTTTTCTAATTCTAAAATTCAGTATACCTATTATTTAATTGCTTGAATAACTACAGATAATTCTAATAATTAATAATTTCAATAAATAATTATTTAAAAATGTAAATATGTAAAAATACTTGTAATTTTTCGTATATCATAAGCCCCTCCCCCTAAATGCATTAAAATACTTTAATCCAATCAGAATCAGCTATAGTTCCTACATTCTCCTGTTAGTAAAGAGGGT